>CM032129.1:29943467-31176800 GCA_018894105.1 Jacaranda mimosifolia
CTCCAATTGTATCAAAATTATTACTATAACCTCCAATCATTAATGAGATCATATTAATGATTATTTATATATTTTTTTAAAAATATTTTGGTTTATATCATGTTAAGAAATATATTTTTATATATATTATTTAAAAAATAACTTTATTTTCTTATACATTTGTAGCACAAAACATTGCATAATGCTATGATTGGTTTGATGTGGCTGCTCCATATAAACACCATGGGTTAGGGATTTAATTTTTGAGTAAAAGAATGAGGCAAAATAACAAAATTCGTCCTGTAATTTTACTCAATTTGATTTTTCGTCCTATAACTTGCATAATATCAATTCTAGTCCTATAAGTATTAAAAAATTATCATTTTTCGTCCTTTTTTCGCCGGAGCCGGCGAAACTCGCCAGAGAATGTGACGTGGCACGCTGGGCATGTGACATTTCTTGTTTCTGCCTCGTTGGCAGCTGACATGTAGGCATTTTTTGTCTTTTTCTTGCTTAGTTGGCAGCATACATGTCTTTTCCCTTTTTTTTAAATTTCAAATATATTATATAATTTATATATACACACACATATATATACACATCTATTTATATATATATATATTACATATCATCATTTTTCCTCTAAAACACATTTTTTTTCCCTGAATATCCTTCATTATCCCCAAAATTTTTCCATTTTTTAATATATACATCATATATATTATTATTATAACAATAAAAAAATCACTCAATTTCATTTTCACCCAAAAAATTTAATAAAAAAATATTGATTTAACTGTTACAGTAAAAAAAATGTCTCCCCCAAAACATAAACAAACATACCAAAATTCTCCAAATTCAATTTTTAACTATTTTCCAAAACATAACCAAAAATTAATCACATTCCCTAACACAATTTTCACATTCTCCAATAATTTATTCTCCCAAAATATATAATAAAATCACAAAAAAAATATAACAAATATTCCCCTAATTTACCATTAACAATATTATTTTAACTCACATATTTAAAATAATTTAATTAAATTTAACTATAAATTAAAATTCCTATCCCCACCCCACCACCCCCCACCCACCAACCATGATGGGCCGGCCATGGGGGCCCCCTGGCCATGGTCGGCCCGTGCAGGCGGCCACCATGGCCAGCACCTCGCCTGGCCAGTGCTGGCCACCATGGCGTGGCCATGGTGGCTAGCAGCATGACCTTGGCCAGGCGAGGTGCAGGCCACCATGGCCAGCCGTTGGCCATGGTGAGCTCGGCCGGCCAACCACCCACTGGGTGGGTGGGTGGTGGGGAAATATACACATATGTATGTGTATGTATATATAAATACATATATTTAGATATATATGTGTATATATAAATATATATCATATATATATATTATTGTATATCTAGTTGGCATTTTTTATTTTGTTATTTTTAATTTATCAAGCCATATCAGCTGTCAAAGAGGCAGAAACAAGAAGTGTCACACGCCCGGTGTGCCACGCCACTTTTTTCAGCGAGTTTCGCCGGCTCTGGCGAAAAAAGGACGAAAAATGATAATTTTTTAATACTTATAAGACTAAAATTAATATTATGCAAGTTATAGAACGAAAAATCAAATGGGGTAAAATTACAAGACGAATTTTGTTATTTTGCCTAAAGAATGACATGGAGTGGGACAATAAATCCAACATTAAAAATGTAAATTTTTTTTTTCTCAATTAAGAAAGACTTAGACTTGCTAGAATCACTTTTTAATGGGTGCTGGGAAAATGTTGCATACTTTTAAGAAAAGTAATAAAGTGAAAATGATTGCCAATTAAAAAATGACTGTCAAGTCATTGGAGTAAACCTGCAGGATCTTCTTCGATAGGCTTAAAAAATGTCCATTTCCAGGGGACCATTTTACTAAACAGACTTTTGCACTTTTTTAATATATAATATAATAACTTCGTTTATTTGGAATACAGTTAAGAGTTTCCGCGTGGATGCCATTACTGAGAATTTTCCGTTGAATACACAATACATTGGATTACACAAATCTTCAACATAGGATTCAAAAAGAAAGCTAGTCGACCTGGATATTTTAAAATAATAGAATCCTAGAAGACTTTTAGTTTAAAAACTTAGAGAGTATTTGGGGTAAGCTATAAGCTTCTCAAAACTAGGGCTGTCAATGGATTGTCAATGGATTGAATTCAAATTTGATCATGCTAGATTCAAGTTCGAATCTGAAAATTATATGTCAGATTCAAATTTGATCTAAGATCCATCAAATCTATAGTTGATATAGCTATATTCGGATCCAAATAAATGTCAAATATAAAAAAAAAAATTCAAATTTAAATATTTCAAAAATTATCATATATTTGTTATTTTTCTAAAAATTTAATAGAATCCAAATCCAAAACAATTTTCCTTAAAAAAAATACACAATAGATTAAGGAATAAATTTTCAAGTTTATTGATAACTTAAAAGCAACAGTTGAATTTAAGTTAATCACATTCATTCACCAAATTATTACATTTTAGGTTTCGTTGCTGATAATAGTACTTATTTGGCATTATAAATACATAGTTATATTTAATTATTCAATCAACTAACTATAGACTCAAAGTTTTATAAAATAAAAAAAAAACTTATTTTGATCAAATTGAGATTTGCATTGCATTCTTATCATATTATTGCATTCGACTCCTACTCATTATTCTTCCCTCATCATTTTTTGTTATAAAAATAGAGAAACAAGTGATGTAATTATATTATAAATAAGCTCAAAATCTAACAATTTATATGAAAACACCTAATTTGATATATTGCATAGAAGTTCATCATTTCCTTCATCCAAATATTCACATTGGTATTATTATAGACCCATGTGTATACATATGTATAATACTAAATATATTTGGATTCGAATTATTAATGTATCGGATCGAGCCATATCCCTATTCGCTCCATTTATTTCGGATTACGAACTTTTTTAATTGGATTATATCTATCGAATCTTTTATCAGTTAAAGATTCTAAATAATTGAATTAAATTCGGATCAAATTTGGATTAAAATTTGCTCCGTTAATAGCCCTACTCAAAACATTTTATGAGATGTTTGAGAGTTTATATGATGTCAAAAAAATGTTTGATAATTTTTTTTTAAAAAGAGTTTATAAGCTTCAAAAACAAGATGCTCTTCTTTTTAAAAAAGTAAGAAGTTCTTAATTTATTTTTAAAATGTGAACAAGTTTTCTTAATTTTAATCATACTAATTACTAAATTGTTATTATTAACATCTTATAAGTTGAAAGATCTTATTTTATTTAAATACTTTTAAGAACTTGTTTTCAAAAAAAGATGTAGCATCTTATAAACTCTAAAAACTTCTTACAAGATGTAAAAGAGCTTATATAAGATATTTTAAGAGCTTATAAGACCTTTTAAAACGCCATCTTAATTTTGAGTCAAGAATCAGAATATACTGAAATTATGTGTAGAATATATTCCCCTATACACATCCAAAAATTAATGGAAAAATAGAAAAGAGAAACTGAAAATTTTATATAACTTCGTTAATTTATAAAATTGACAAAAGTAAAATGCTGCATTACATATATACATACATGGACATTGTTTACGGAAAATGTAATGCTGAATCCGATCTGCTAAAGGGCAAAGGGGGGAGGCCGGCCAGATTGGTCCTCCTCCTCCTCCTCCTCTCTCTCTCTCTCTCATTTTCGTTTGTTTGGTTTTTTGGTTTTTCTTTTTGGGTGGTGGGGGCGAGACAGTTGCGGCGGGTAAAGGGAAAGGGAAAGGTGTGGTTGGGGAGTGATATATGGGGGAGGGGGAACTCATTTATTTATTTTTTAACTAGTAATAAAACTAATTGAATTAATGTGAATATATTTATAATTTTAATATTATTAAGTATATAATTAAAACTATGTTTTTTAAGATTTGAGTTTAAATTTTTAATTAACGGAAAAAATTAATTAAATTACTTTAGATGTCTTTATTATTTTTGAAATTTAAAAATATATCGTCATAATAATTTAGATTTTTAAATTTTTTTTCTTGTTTTATTTTTTAGTTAAATTAAACTAAATTTAATTAAAATATTTTAGATATGTTACTATTTTAATAATATTAAATATTTAATTCAAAATTATTAAAGTTATATAAGATGGTAAATTTAGATTTTTAAAAGATTTGAGGTGATAGCAAATAAATTCTAATAAATTTAAAAATATTATAAATAGGTTTAAGGATATTTTCGTTTCAATAAATTAGCTATCTGATGATATTATTGAGTTACCATTTTTCTGTTAGTTGACTTGGCTAGCACATATGCCACGTCAACGGCCACACAACTGGTTGGGGGAGCTTGATAGGAAGGAGCCACATGGCTCCATGTCACCTGCCATGTAGGATCGAGCTGAAAGAAAATGTGATTTGGGTCCATTTGTCATTAAATTATCAAATTTCAATAGATAATATATCTATTATAAGGTTTGAATTTTTAAAATCCTATTTTGTCAATAGAATCAAATTACGGAGCTAAATATGCATTTTCCCTAGTTCAAAATCGAAGCCTTGAACAATTTTATTTTAAGCACTTAGTTTTGAGTCAAGAATCAGAATATACTGAAATTAGTGTGTAGAAATATTCCCTAAACGAGTCCAAAAAACAATGGAAAAATAGCAAAGAGAAACTGAAAATTTTATACAACTTCATTAATTTATAAAATTAACAAAAGTAAAATGCTGGATTACATATACATGCATGGACATTATTTAAAGAAAATATAATATCTGAATCCGATTACATTTCATCCATACTAATCCGAGTTTGGCCAATAGGTCCAATTCGGGTTAATGTCGTTGGTGGTCCGTGAGGTTGTAACCTTCCACGAATGGGACGGATTTTATGTTAAAGTTATTAATTGGAGTATCTGTATGCAAAGATTTAAATCATAAAAAAGGGTTAGAATACTGGAATAAGTAAGCAAAAAATGAAAATTTTGGATTCTAAAATGAGATCAAGTGTCAATAATCAACTATCGATATAGTAGGAATTGTGACAGAACTCGAATTAGACCTGACTCATAAAAAAAGATAAGTTAGTAATAAAATAAGAGTGATAATACAATAATTGTCACTAATTATATATATTAGATGCTAAAAAATTTTATTTTGTCACCTTAATGATTTTTACAAACTAAAAATAATAACAATAATAGTGTTTAAGTTGTCACTATTAATTGACAATTAGTAACATCCCTATAGTGACAATTTAGTGACAATAATTTTTTTGTCACAAATCATAATGACAGCTTTTATTGTCACTAAGTTGTCACTATAGGAGTGTCACTAATTATTAATGATGACAACTTAAAACATTAGTTCTTGTCACTAATGAACCATATTGTGACAAAATAAAAATTATTATCAACTAAAAAATACTACTAATGATAAAATAAAAGTTATTGTCACTTAATACAGATCCTTATTGACAATTTTTACATTGTCAATTATTATTTTGTCACTAATATAATATTTTTCTGTAGTGTACAAAAGCGTGTGGATCCTGAAGCATAAGGATTAATTACATTAGAATACAAGAGATAGGGATGCTGAGTGGCCAATTAATCCAACGACATCACCTTTACCCTTGTATGTGGGAGGTTCAGAATTCAAATTTTAATGAAGTTTTGATATGCGTGTATGTAAATTAAAAATGAAAAACACAATATATAGGGATTCTGTTTTTCCTTTTTTCTCCACATGATCATGTAAATAGTTTAGATGCCTTTAATACGACAAAGATTGAAAATATTATAATAAAAGGAAAAGACGAAGAAGAACAAAATGATGAATAGATAAATAAATTAATCAACTAGCGTGCCTCTTGTCAAAAGAAATAATGATCACGATCAATAAAAAATACAGTGTGAATCCAGGCCGTCGCAAGTCGTAATGGAAAACAAAAGTCGGTCTTTTTCCTCAGCGATTATGAATTAATTAGATTAATACGACTTCAAAATTCAGGTGTGAATATATAGTATTTCTGCGTGTTTAGACCATTAGTTAGCTTAATCAAGATTATTAGCTGCTTCATCAAAGACTTAATTAGCCTTGGCACAATTAGTAATGGGCACTGAAAGATGGCGGTTCTCCTGGATCATTTTCTTGATTCTGAAAAACCTGTTATCCTTCGTCTCAGCCCAGAGAGCCCAGACCTATTTCTGCATAAATAATGGAAATTACACAAGCAATAGCACTTACAGAAAAAATCTTAACACTTTGCTCTCATCTCTTTCCTCAAATGTAGACAACAATGGATTTTACAGTACCTCGACGGGGCGGTACCCTGATAGAGCCAACGCCATTGTCTTGTGTCGGGGCGACGTTCAGCTGGACAGATGTCGAAGCTGTGTCCAAAACGCCACCGTTGAGCTCGTACGAGTTTGTCGGAAGCAAAAACAGGCGGTCCTCTGGTACGAATTCTGCATGTTGAGGTACTCAGACGAGTCGATTTTCGGGACCCTGAGTCAACTCCCGACGTCCTGGTTCTGGAGTCCGAACAATGTAACGAGTCCTGAGCAGGTTATGGAGGATCTAAGAACTTTGATGGATGATCTCCGGGGAAAGGCGGCCAATGGAGGCTCTTTGCGGAAAGTTGCCGGAGGGAATAGGACGGCGCCGGACTTTCAGACAATATATGCGCTAGTTCAGTGCACGCCGGATTTGTTGCCGGAGGACTGCTCCACTTGCTTAACGGCGTCGGCTCTAGATATCCCGAGATGCTGTTATGGGAGCAGAGGGGGTGGAATCTACAGGCCCAGTTGCGCTCTTCGTTATGAGCTTTGGCCTTTTTATAATGAAACTATGCTGCAACCACCACTTGTGCCAATATCACCAGCAGGTAATTATGGAAAGATCCTATGAAATATTTTTACAAAATTACTCACTTTTGATGTAGTTCAAATCCTTTATTTCAATTCATGTTATATATATATATATATTTATTATACTTGACCAATAAATGTCAAGTATAGTAAATATTTTCATAAAAGTTTTATACTTGTGATTATATACACTTGTGACTTGACATGCATCCATCTTGTGGAAGAAAAAATAAAAACATCAATCAAAATATAAGATCCAAAATGATTTTGAGGGAGAATTGTGAAAAACTGTAACTATGGCCAACTTATAATGGAGGATTGAAATTTTGGATAGTACAAAATTAGGATCAAAATTCTTACAAAATTGAAAAAAAAGGACAAGGGTCGTTGGAAAGCACAATCATTACTGGTGACACTGGCGTTAACTGTGCTTTTCGATGACATATGTCCTCTTTATTTTTAATTTTTCAAGAGTTTTGGTCCTAATTTTGTACTGTCCCAAATTTCAACTCTATATTATGAATTATCCATAATTATAATTCTATTTTTGTAATTTTCCCATGATATTGATGTGTTCTTTCATGGCAATTCACAGATCATGACAAGGTATTAAATATTTTCTTGAAAAGTATTCAGTTATAATTATACATATTCATATAATAAAAAATGAAATAACAGCTGAAATAGCGATTCAAAATGACCATAGTAGGCCCACAGGTCATCTAACTTTGTAGTGGCCGTCCGGCTCTTATTTAAAATACTAAATATATGGGTTAAGAATGCATGAAAAACTGCCAAAAATCCTAAACCCTAGAAAATCATATCATCCTTTCCCTTTCCTATAAATAGCTTCATTGTATTGATCAGTTGACAATTTTGAGTGATAAAAGTATTATCAGTATTTTCGATTTTGTCTTTATCTTTGCTCTATCATATCAAATGCGGGTAAAATTTATTTTCATCACTTGACAATTTTAAGTAATAAAAGCATTCTCAGTATTTTTTGATTTTGTCTTTATCTTGGCTCCATCATATCAAATGCAGTAAAATTTATTTTCATCATTGAGGTTTCAATTTAATTACAAAATCATCCATATCTTTTTAATTGGTTTCAATCTCATCCTCCCGGCCATCTTTCGATAACACTTTCCGGCCAAAAATTAGAAAATGACCAAAGGACCCTTTTAATTAACTATCTTTTACATAACACACAATAAGCAAAACTATTCCCAATATATATATATATATAACAAAATGGTCCCTGAGTTTTGCATAGAAGATGCATTTTTTCACGAAAGATGCATTTTTAACAAAAGATTCTACTATCAACATGTTGTTCTTAATTGACAATTTACCATATTTTATTTCACATTCTAATTTCATCCCCATATCCTATCACTAATTCATATTTTAAAATCAATTTCGAGTTTGTAATTTTTATCGAATTATTATAATTTTAATTTTGTATTACTAATGTCAGACCTTTTTCTGCACTTAATTATTTGATAACTAAGCTATGTGTCAATTAAAAGGTTTCTATTAACTTATATACTAATATTGATTTTAAGTGTATAATTATTTTATATATTTATTTTGATATTTTTAATTTTTTTATCTTTACTATAATAGTTTTGTCTTAACTTAATTGATGTCTAATACAAAATTAAAATTAAATAAGATCAATAAGCAAAACCATTCCCAATATATATATATATATATATATAACAAAATGGTCCCTGAGTTTTGCATAGAAGATGCATTTTGAATGGAAGATGCATTTTTTCACAAAAGATGCATTTTTAACAAAAGATTCTACTATCAACATGTTGCTCTTAATTGACAATTTATCATATTTTATTTTTATATTTTATTTTACATTTTAATTTCATCCCCATATCCTATCACTAATTCATATTTTAAAATCAATTTTGAGTTTGTAATTTTTATCGATTTATTATAATTTTAACTTTGTATTACTAATGTCAAACCTTTTTCCGCACTTAATTATTTGATAACTAAGTTATGTGTCAATTAAAAGGTTTCTATTAACTTATATACTAATATTGATTTTAATTGTATAATTATTTTATATATTTATTTTGACATTTTTAATTTTTTTATCTTTACTATAATAGTTTTATCTTAACTTAACTGATGTCTAATACAAAATTAAAATTAAATAAGATCAGTAAGCAAAACCATTCCCAATATATATATATATATATAAAACAAAATGGTCCCTGAGTTTTGCATAGAAGATGCATTTTTTCACAAAAGATGCATTTTTAACAAAAGATTCTACTATCAACATGTTGTTCTTAATTGACAATTTACCATGTTTTATTTTACATTCTAATTTCATCCCCATATCCTATCACTAATTTTTATTTGAAAATCAATTTTGAGTTTGTATTTTTTATCAATTTATTATAATTTTAACTTTGTATTACTAATGTCAGACATTTTTCTGCACTTAATTATTTGATAATTAAGCTATGTGTCAATTAAAAGGTTTCTATTAACTTATATATTAATATTGATTTTAACTGTATAATTATTTTATATATTTATTTTGACATTTTTAATTTTTTTATCTTTACTATCATAGTTTTGTCTTAACTTAATTGATGTCTAATACAAAATTAAAATTAAATAAGATTTTTTTTAAAAATTCTTAGCAGTCAATATATTATCTAATTGTTTATATTTTAAGTTTTAAGGTAATACATACTCATCATCTTTTAAGTCTAAAATTATCTTGAAGTATTATAATTTAAAATTTTTGCCAATAACTATTAAGACGTCAATCTTATTTTCTATATCCTTCTCATTTACTTTTATTTTTTAATGCAACTATCTATTAGTTTTTTATTTCATAATATTTTTTTCTTTTTAGTAAAGTATGTATATAATGATATTCATAGACTTTTATCTTTGGAAGTTTTGAATTTTTTTTTTAATTTCTCACTAAACAATCTTGAAATTTATTTTTCATGACATTGTGTATATAATATGTTTTTATATGTTCCAAACTTTTAAATACTAAATTTTAAAGTTTTAAATTTAATTTTACTTAATCATTTTTTGAAGTAATATTTAATTTTACTAATTACTTGACCATTTTTTTGATATTTTTATTTTTATTTATATTTATTCAATAATTAAATTAATATATAGCAATCTTAAATAATCCATGCATAGCATGAGCATAATGCTAGTATAAATATATTTAATAACTTAACTTATTTATTGACTTACAATTGAATAAACACACAATTTATTTACCTTAAAGTGAAGAGATCTTACCTTCAAGATTTAGAACCTATGCTATTGTCTACAATTGAGGCTTGAGAGCATACACTCTGCATATTCAATGAAATTAAAGCATAATAAAATAAATTCAACTAAATAAAAAAATAAAAAAATGAAAATAAATCATACATATTGTAGCATTTGGTTTTTAGTTTATGATTTAGATTATCCCATAAAAATGAATGGCTCATATTTTGTTTTGGTTTTTTATTAGTTTAATTATTAAATGAGCAATTACTAAAATGCTCTTTAATTTGGCCGGATATGTTGATGGCTAGAAGGATGATATTGAAGTCAACTAAAATGATATGAATAATTTTACAATTGACTTGAAATCTCACCAATAAAAATGAATTTTACTCTATCAAATGCAGGGATTGATCCCTTGTATTTATTAGCTTACTCAGGAGTGTTTACATTAGATTTATGTTTTACTTTAAAAGTCTCATATTAATTACCTTATTTGAGCATCCACATTAGATTTAGATCTTATCTCAAAAGTAACACAAATTCTTCTTGATTTTGCAGAAAAGACAACTAATAAAACTGTCATCGCAGTTGTTGTTTCAAGTGCATCTTGTCTCATACTAGCAGTTTGTGGTATCATCTTCCTGAGAAAGAAAATAAAGCAGAAGCATAAGAGAAAACTTGAAAGTAAATTCTTAATCTTCTAAAGATTTATTCTTTCTATGCTTCTTTCGTTATGATCATGCAATTCATGAACTAATTAGATTGTTCTCTTCTACGTGGCTAAGCTGTTGATTTAAGTACTATTGAATCCCTGCAATATGATTTCGATACAATTAAAGCTGCAACAAATGATTTCTCTGATGCTAACAAGCTGGGACAAGGTGGATTCGGGGCCGTTTACTGGGTAAGTAGAAAAATTAGTTGAAATTAATATAGGTTTAATATTTTTTAAATTCGAAATTTTAAATCAAATTTGATCAATTTGGATTGAAAATCTCAGGGAAAACTTCCGAATGATAAAGAAATAGCGGTCAAAAGATTGTCAAGAGACTCGAAACAGGGTGATACGGAATTTAAAACTGAGGTCTCGTTAGTGGCCAAACTTCAGCACATAAATCTGGTTAAGCTCTTTGGTTTCTCTATTGAAGAAACTGAGAGGCTTCTTGTTTTTGAATTCCTTCAGAATGGAAGCTTAGATCACTTCATATTTGGTAACTTGCATTTCACTTTTATTTTCTTCACAATGTACTTTTGAAATCCAATCAGTTAAATAATTGATCTTATTTGAGCTCTATAACTAATTTACCTTATGCTTAAATGGGCATGTAGATCCCATTCGGCGTCTACATTTGGATTGGGGTAAGCGTTTGAAGATCATACGAGGCATTGCTAAGGGGCTTCTTTATTTGCACGAAGATTCTCCCCTCAAGATCATTCATCGTGATCTAAAAGCTAGTAATATACTTTTAGATGAAAAAATGACTCCTAAAATAGCAGATTTTGGCATAGCAAGATTATTTGATCAAGAGGAAACTCAAGGGAGTACCAGTAGGATTGTGGGAACCATGTAAGTCTTACTTTTATTCTACAGTAGCTGCTATATTTTTCTCAAATCAATAACTTAAAATGATATGCTAAGACTAATTAATATGATTTTATCACTTATAATGATATTCATATTACACTAATATAATTTGATTACTGCAGTGGATATATGGCACCAGAATATATTGCTCATGGACACTTTTCCATTAAGTCAGATGTTTTTACCTTCGGTGTGCTACTCCTGGAAATTATAAGCGGACAGAAGAACAACAATTTCCGGAATGGGGAGAATCATGTAGATCACCTTGCAAGTTTTGTGAGTCCAATGTGGAAAACACAATAAATTCATGGCATATCTGTTAATTTGAATCCAACTATATATGATTATATACATATCTAAAATTGCTGAAATGTGAGTATATATATATACTCTCACAGGCTTGGAGAAATTGGTGCGACGGAACAGCTGCAAATGTTATGGATCCGGTTTTGAGGGCCAATTCTGGAACCCCAAGTGACATGTTGAAATGTATTCATATTGGTTTGCTTTGTGTTCAAGAAAATGCAGACGATAGACCTACGATGGATTCTGTTATCCTCATGATTAATAGCTTCTCTATGACACTGCCGATGCCTTCGCAGCCGGCATTTTTTACGCCAAGCAGGTTAGACGGTGACGTTTCAGTGCAGCAGAGTAATTCAAATGAGTTAGAGAGTACTATTGGACCATCAAAGAGCAAGTCAATTTCAAGAAACGATATAACTATAAGTGAGTTCTATCCTCGGTGATTTCCAAGAATATGAATATGTATATATGTAA
The DNA here is from genome assembly GCA_018894105.1 of Jacaranda mimosifolia. Taxonomy (NCBI): domain Eukaryota; kingdom Viridiplantae; phylum Streptophyta; class Magnoliopsida; order Lamiales; family Bignoniaceae; genus Jacaranda; species Jacaranda mimosifolia. The sequence goes on from CM032129.1 coordinate 29,956,008, forward strand.
TGTTGTCCATGTTTGCAACTTCTAAGACTTTTTGTTATTTTAAACTTGTTCTTGTTGTTGAAGATGCCTTAAGTTGTCCTTATTTCGATTGTCTGTCTGAAGAAAGGAAAAGAAATTGACAAATAAGACTTTTACACGGTTGAAGTCGGACAAATAGGGATGACTTGTGTTGTCCCTGAATTTACATCAACTTCATGATATTTTCATAGTTACGAGGGACTTTGCCAATAGAATTAGAAAGTAGAATTCTATTATTGACTATCATGCTGGTATTAGTGGTACATTTCGTGTAAGAAGGTTATTATCGAAGACATTGTAATGGTAATTTGTGAATCAGTCATCTTTGATGGTGGAGGACTTTCAATTTCATTGACATTGATATAAAAAATAGCCAAAAATGATAAGTTTGCTCCCATATGTGGTAAAAATACTCAAATACTCTAAAGATCTACATTTTTTTATTTGGGTCGGATTTGACCCAGCATGTTATTTGAGCTAGACCCAAAATGAGGGTCATTAAATTAGTACACGTGGTCACATCTCTTTCTTCCACCTAGTTAGTATAGATTGTATAGGTCTAACTCATTTGAACCATATAGATTCCCTTATTTGGATGATATCAAAAGTATGTTCTATTGTTTTATTATTACACTTAATTAAAGCTTTTCAATATTTCAATCTTTTATTGATTTAGGGATCATGAGAGTTTTCGTAGGGTCCCTCCCATTGAGTCTAAACCTATTTTGATTTTAAATTTGAATTACCAATTGCTCAGACTATCTTTCCAATTAACATCTTTCGACCCATAGGAGAGTGGAGAAAATAAACTTGCTCAGGTGACCAATTTGACGATCTTTGATATGGTATTTTAGACACTAATGAAGAACTCCTATAATCAATCAAAAGAATTATTATATCGATCATTTTTACTCAACTTTTATCTAATAAAAATAATATTTCCATCGTGTTCATGTGCTAGGTTCCGCAATCTTTATCCGAGAAAAGGGAAAAGATGATTTCCATTATAACTTATACTTGCTAAATGTAATATATGTATTGACTTCTGAAAACTTGATAACAGATATTTATGATACGACACTGAAAAGGACTCACCAACTAATTATATAGCTGCTTAGCGTACCGAAAGGAAAAGAGAGGATTTATTCATTAAATCTCGATTCTAGTGGTCCTCAATTAGGACATTCACATCTAAAATTTGTATTCAAAAGTAATTACCATAAATATCAAGTACTGAAATAGACGGATTTCATGATTTTATCGTTTCAGAAACCATATAAATATGAAAATTTATGATTAATAAATATAGTAATTTACTTAAACACATCATACGTGTTCCCACAAAATCAAGAGTGCAATAAACGGATTTCCTGTTTTCATAGTTTGGATCCTCTATTTTGGTACATTTTATTTCACGTGTATTAAATATTTTTTTAATTAATTAATTAAAAATTAGATACCTGTTAGTGTCCCCTCATAGGAGAAATAAACAAGTAATAATCTCTATATATGACCTTAAATAATCCTCACATTTTGAATTAGCTTTAAAGGTGATAAGTTAGGCCCAAAATACATTCCTCATCAATACCTTTCCCATATATTCATATGAAAGAAAGTAAAGGACGGATTAAATTTTCTATTCCATTTTATAAATATATGACACGTGTATTAAATATTTCTTTATAGAAATAATTATTGAGAATCAGATTACTTGGCATAAATACAACAAATTGAAATAGGAAATGAAATAAAAGATCCAAAGTGAGTAACCAATTCAAAATGGACAACATAAAGATTCTACTTGTATACTTACCTTATTCATGTCAAACTAGAATCTTATACCTTCATGTTCAAGCTTGATTCACATGCAACTTTTCTTTTCATGGAACATTAATTATTCCAACAAAAGAATAAGCTAAGCTAGCTTATTCTTTTCTTTCAACCGGCGTCTTCTTTTCTCCCTTTAGAAATCCCATTTATAAACAAACACCTTGTTCATCACAACCATTGACGACGGCGCTTTCTCCATCACCCGGCGGCCGGAAAAATATGTCCTCCGACAACCGAGTCCCGATGCAATCCGCCCCGGAGGATCGGCCCATGAAGCGGCACCACACAGCCCGTTACTACGCCCACCGCGTCAAAGAAAGTCTCACCACCAGAGTCTCAAAATTCATTTGCGCCATATTTTTAACCTTTCTCTTCCTGGCAGGCATCATCGCCTTCATTCTGTGGCTCAGTTTACGCCCCCATCGGCCCAGATTCCACGTCCAAGAATTCTCCATCCCGGCACTGGCCCAGGAAGGCGGCTTCGAAAATGCCCTGATAGTCTACAATGTCACCGCACGTAATACGAATCAAAACATGGGTGTTTACTATGATTCCATGCAGCTGATAGTGTTCTACCAGGACCAAAGCATCGGCAGTTCGTCGTTGTTTCCCTTTTATCAAGAGCATAAGAACACGAAGATAATCGCTGGACAACTCTTCGGCGCCTCCCTGACGGTGACTAACCAGCGGTGGCAGCAGTTTCTGGCCGACCGGGCACGTGGTCAGGTAGTTTTCCGGCTCGAAATTACGTCAACTATTCGGTTCAGGATATCGACGTGGGATAGCAAGCGCCATAAGATGCATGTAAACTGTCCGGTTGGAGTCGGACCCGACGGTTTAATCTTGCCGAGTTTCAAAAACAAGAGGTGTCCGGTTTATTTCAGCTAATATTTATATGATATGATATGTAATCATATTTTAAATTCCTTTTGGGTGCGTTTTTGGATTGAATATTTTAATTTTTGGCTTTGGTTTATTGATGTATAAATTAAAATTTAACTGTTATTGGTTAGAAGGGTGTAGGGTGTAAAGTTGTGATCATGGTTTGCAAGAACGGTCGTGGAGAACGGAACGGGGACTACCGTTCTAGTTCCATTGCAATGTCACGGAACAGTCGCGGACGTTCCACACATTTTGTGCTTTAAATCATTTAAAAAATTCAGAAAAAAATCCAAAAAATATTAAAACACATAAAAATGTCTAGTAGTATTTATATTAGACAATAACATAATTTTATGCATTGTAAATTGATTTAGATTTCATAAAGCTTTCTTATAACAGTATCAAGGATAATGTTTTTTAAATTGTTCATTCAATTATTCAACAATATAATGAAAGTGAATTCGACATAATAAATTTATGACATTACTAATAGAATGTGTAGAAAAATGATGTACAAAATTTTGTAACATCCTTTAGAGCATTTGTGATGAAATATATTAATCCAAAAATATTTGAAGAACTAATTGTAATGATTTTCAATTTTTTGACATGTAAATAAATAGTTATAATTTTTCGATCAATTTACATAAATTATAATTTATTAAGTATTATATTTTTTTCTTAATATGATTAAACTTTTTGTTAAAATCAAATCTTATTCTTCTCTAAATTGAAAATTCAATATATATAACAAAAAATAAAATATTTAAAAATACAAATTTAATATATTTTGAATTAATATAGAACTACATGTTTAAAAACTAGAATAAACATCTAAATGTGATTTCAAAATAAATAATTAAGATAATATGAAAAATTAGATTACAAAAGGAAAAAAGAAAGGAAAAGACTTCTTCAGTGGAAAAAAAAAAAAAGAAAAAGGAAAAGACTTTCTTCAACTGCTCCCCACCTCCCCTATTCCCAAGCACCCTATTCCAATCTCACCGGCCACCAAACCCCCGTCGCCAACCATACCGCCACCACCATCGTCCTTCAAAATACCGCCGTTCTATGCCGAAATCCCGTTCCGACAAGCCACGACATGCCGATAAATCGTAATGTCACGCCGTTCTGGCCGATTTATTTGTCTGGTGCCACGGTTCCAAGTCACAACTGCTCCCCACCGGAACAATGGAACGCCAGCGTCCGTTCCAGTTTCGGAACCCCCGTTCTGACCGATTAATCGGCGTTCTGGCAAACCATGGTTGTGATTACTGTTTTTGGAGTTAAGGATTTCGATTAAGTATAATAATAAGCAGTACCATAAAGTGAGTATTAAAAAATTTAATTACTATTACTTTTTGAAATTAATAATTTAAAATTCTTAATTATCAAATCCTTCTTTTCAAACACAATTTAAATTGATTAATTTGTATCCCCTCATTTATTTTCATAAATTTCTTTTTGGATTGAATGATTTTGGCAAAAAAGAAAAATATTAGAGTTAAGAATTTCATATCACTCTCTTTATATTGAGTGGTTTCAAATATTTGACTAAGAAATGCAAAATGATTGTTATGTATGGAAATTTTCAAATGAAAAATACCTAAAAAATATTCAGATAAATGTAATGAATTTTTCAATATTGACTTATGATTCAACTCTCAAATATTTATAATCACAACATCTAAAATTAAAATGTCCCCACAAATTCAGGTTTTTATCATATATTGATCCTCGAGAAATTTATTTTATACTAAATTAAATTTAATTAATGTTTATACTATTGCTAAAACGTTAGTCCCTTTTAATGTATTTTCGGGTAATGTATCCAAAATGATTTTTTTTAATTTTTTGAATTCTCATAATTGTAAAATAATTATCATTTATAATACTCACTTTATTCCAACTATTATTATTTTATTATAATTTTTTCTTATTTATATGAAAAATTAAATAAACATATTGAAATATTTTTAAAAAGTAGTATTATATAAAAATTAGATAAATATTAACCTTATTTATTTTATAATAGTAAATGTATAGAGTTTATGAAAACTATTAGTGTATATATGTGTGTGTGTGTGTGTGTGTGTGTGTGTGTGTGCATATAGGTAGGGGTGGCAATTTTGGTAGGTCAAGTGGGTTTGAGTTGGATTGAAGTAAGGGTATAATATTAATTTTCTTAACCCTAACCCAACCCAACCTAATGACAACCTGAAAATGCCCAACCCTAACCTAACCTAAATCGTATCAGGTCAGATTCGGTTTTGCCGACCAAAGAGGTCGACAAGGTACAGTACCAATTTTGCCGCATTGAATGCGCTGACATGCGGCATGCCTCCGCATTAATGGCACATGCCGCTCCAGTACCGCCCATGCTGCTGCACCAGGGAGGAGGCACGTCAACAGTGTCCTACTCTGTCCCTAAAATCTAGAAAGGCAGCCACCTAGAATAGTACAGGAGCGGGAGATGACCAAATGCCCCTCATGCAAGGACAAGGATCCCTCCAGCGTGTTGAGGACATCCCAGAAAAATCCCCACAAGGGAAGGCTATAAATACCCCCACTCCAACCTCTCAAAGTTATGCCACACTTTACATACAAAGTCCTCACTCCGCTGTTCGATTATCTACTCGACCTCATACTAACTTGAGCGTCGGAGTGCCTAAGCCGAGGGCTCCTCGGCTAGCCTGACGTTTACTCATGATTGTAGGACTCAGCCCACCAACATAAATACCCTGATCGGAGAGGTCGAACCACTCAAAAGCAGTATCTAATCAAACATACACCGATTCCACCCTCGTCATTTAGTGCCATCTGTGGGAAACTTTGCGAGCTCGCTATCGAAAATGGTGAACACCAGGCGAGCCCCCTCCGAAAGAGAAGAAAATAGGAGATCCAGCTCTCCCTCTCCTAGACCTTAGCAAGAAGTAGGCGCCCCGGGGTCAAGCGCTTAGCAACAGCAGGTGGTCACCTTGACTATACCCCAATTGATGCAGCTCATTAGCGAGCAGATTTCAGCTCAACTTTCGGCAGCTTTGAATCGACACACTATTCAACCGGAGCCAGTAGCCAGTGCAACACCGCAACCCGCGGTCCTGGAGGAGAGATAACCAAGAGAAAACCTGGAACGACCAGAGTCCAGAAGGCCACCCTCGAAGCACGAAGTAAGCCCAGGCTGTTTTCCTAGAGAAATGGCCCCCAGCCTCGCGATGAGGTGGTGGATTCCGTCAACCATGGCGTTCAACCTATTCGAGCCCCACAGCGCTATAGGGTCGAACGCTCGAGACCCCGTACGAACAGAAATGCATCCCAGGTTGACAGAGAGGAATGGGAGAAGGTGTCCCACCAAGTCCAACAGCTTAACCGACAGCTAGAAGAAATCTCAAGGAAAAACACGGAAAGGCTTCCTCATCAAGAAAGACCGCAGAGGTTCCGAAGAGAGAGAGAGAGAGAGAGAGAGAGACTCTCCCTTCGTCCAAGATATCATCGATGAGCGCATTACTGTCGATGCCAAGATCCCGACTGGCTTGCCCAGATATGATGGCTCGACCGACCCGAACGAACATCTAATGCAGTTCAAGCATATAATGCAGCTGCACGGACATAACGAGTACATCCACGCCAAGATACTGGTGACCACCTTTCAGGGGATAGCATTCGACTGGTTTGTGAAACTAGAATCGGCGTCAATATACTCGTACGACCAATTGTGTGACAAGTTTTGCACCAATTTGCGAGCAGAAGGAAAGCAAAACTCCCTCACACCCATTTGCACAAGGTGAAGCAGAACGAGGGAGAATCCCTCAGAGACTTTTTTACCAAATTCAACACGAATGTGTTGAAGATTAACAGCCCAAGGATCAAGTTCCTAATCGACGTGTTATTTTTGGGCCTCAAACATAAGGAATGTGCCAATGCTTTGGTACGCGAACAACCAAGGTCGATGGAGGAGCTCCTCGACCTTGCGAAAAGGTACATGACCCAAGAGGAAATGAGCAAACTAAAATATGGCAATCTTGAGGTCGATAAGAAGAAAATCAAGGAGAAAGATGACCGTTAGGTCAGAGAGGGCGTCGATCCCCCATAAAGCGCTTTCATGACTACACTCTACTCAACCTCCCGAGGAAGGAGGTGTTATTTGCCATTCAGCACGACAACCTGCTCAAAAGGCCCAGAAAACTTACCGAGACGGAAGCTATGAAAAAGTCAAAGAAGTAATGCCACTTTCATAAGCAAAAAGGGCATGACACAGAAGATTGTTTCAACTTGAATGATGATATCGAAAGATTGATCAGGCAGGGCCATCTGAAAAAATATGTCGACGAGCAGGCCAGGCGTGAATAGGGCAAAACCGACTGGACTCCCCATAGAGAAAGGTCGACCAGCCCGATGAGAGAAGATAAAGGAAAAAGCCTACCCAATAACCCTGCCCACCCATTCGGGGAGTCATTGACATGATCACGGGAGGCCCCACTAGGGGGGATTCCAAGTCCGCAAAGAAGTAGACTCAGCAAAAGCTAGAGTCGACAAAATCAGCCAAGGTCGAGATAGTTTTTCAGCTCTCAACTAGCACAGAGCTAGTCTCGTTCACTGAATCCGACCTCGACCATATGGAGAACAGGGGAGTCGATAGAAAAATAGATTGCCCCATGGTGGTAACACTTCAGATAGCCAACTTCGAAGTTAGAAAGATATTGATCGACAATGGTAGCTCTGTGATCATCATGTTCTTGTCCACGCTGAACAGAATGAAATTAGGGGAATTAAAATTTGATCTAGTCAGAACAATGCTAGTTGGATTCGGAGGGTTTGAGATCATCCCTGAATGATCTATCAACCTCTCCATAATATTTGGACAAGGTACCAAAAGCAGAACCTTGATGATCAATTATTTGGTGGTCGACGCTCCATTCGCCTACAATGTCATCATTGGTCGACCAGCCCTAAACAACTTCAGGGCCATCGTCTCCACATACTACATGAAGATTAAGTTCCCGACCCCAGGAGGAGTGGGAGAACTCTTTTGCAACCTTAAGGATGCATGGCGCTGTTATACCATTTACATCGAGTCCAACAAACAGAAGAAGCGACCTCAATTGAAGACCTCGGGGGAAGCCCCTGTAGTGAAACCTGAGGACGAACCTTCATCTAAGAAAATGAAGTTGGAAGACACCCGAGCGAGCCAGTCGAAGAGTTCAAAACAATCAAGCTGGAACCCAAAAACCCATATAAGACCACCAGGGTCGGAAGTGAGATAGGCGATCGCCTGGAATGCCTCATGGTCGATTTCCTTCGACAAAACATCAATGTGTTTGCTTGGAAAGTTGCCGACCTCTAAGGAATCGACCCAAGTGTCATTATTAATCGACTCAGCATGGACCCCGCCTATAAGCCAGTAAGGCAAAAGATAAGAACTTTCAATGCTGAGAGGTCCTAAATCATTGAGAAGGAGGTCAACAAGCTTTTAGAAGCAGGGTATATTATAGAAATTCAGTACCCCTTTTGGCTTTGTAATGTTGTACTCGTCCCCAAGAATGAGGGAAAATGGTGAATGTGTAACAATTTCACTGATTTGAATAAAGCTTGCCCTAAGGATCCTTACCCCTTGCCTCGTATAGATTTGCTAGTAGATTCCACTGTTGGATGTGAATTATTGAGCATGATGGATGCCTTCCAAGGCTATTATCAAATATTTATGGCACCCGAAGATAGAGATAAGACCTCCTCCGTCGTCCCCAATGGAGTATATTATTTTTTAGTTATGCCCTTCAGGCTCAAAAACGCGGGAGCAATATACCAAAGATTGGTCAACTTTATATTTAAAAATGAGATCGGGAGATTGATGGAGGTCTATGTCGATGACATGATCATTAAAATTGAGAAGGCCGAAGATCACCTCGTTAACCTCGACCACACCTTTTCTATACTAAGGGCCTTCGGCATGAAGTTCAACCCCAATAAGTGCACATTTGGAGTTCGTAGGGGCAAGTTCCTTGGGTATATGGTCAGTTAAAGAGGGATTGAAGCAATCCCGCATAAGATCCAAGCAATTTTGGACGTTGCCCCATCTTGCACTATTCGAGATGTACAACACTTGGTCAACAGGATCATAGCAGGTTCATTGCACAGATGGCCGACAAGAGCCTCATCTTCTTCAAAATACTCATAAATGCGAAGAAATCAGGGTTTCAGTAGACTCAGCAGTGCGACTAGGCCTTGGTAGAGCTCAAGCAATACTTGTCTTCGCCGCCTATGCTCGCCAAACCCGAGCTGGGAAAAGTGCTACAACTTTATCTGTCTGTGTCCACTGCCTCGATCAGTTTAGTATTGGCGTCGATGAGAGATGAGACTCACCGTCCTGTGTATTATTGCAGTAAGGCTTTACACGGGTCTGAACATAATTATTTGGAGATCGAGAAGTTCGCTCTCGCCCTTGTTACAGCGGCATAAAAGTTACGACCCTACTTCCAGTCCAATGCGATTGTGGTGTTGATGAATCAACCATTAAAGTAGGTGTTGTTGAAACCCAACACTTCAGGTCGACTCACCAAATGGGCCATTGAACTCAAGGAGTTAGACATCACATTCCAGCCGCGGATGGCCATAAAAGCACAAGTCCTGGCTGACTTTATCGTCGAGAGACTCGACTTGCCGGACCAAATCATTGGGAACTAATTAGTATGGACACTGCACGTCAACGGTTTGGAAACCTCATCAAGAGGCGGAATAGGTGTCTCTCTCCGTTCCCCGCATACCGAGGAATATGATTTTGGATTAAAGCTCGACTTCCCAGTCACCAACAACGAAGTAGAATATGAAGCTCTCATTGCTGGAATGAACATGGCAGCAACTCAGGGTGTCGAGCAGCTGGTCGCGATTACTAATTCCCAGCTAGTCGCAGAATAGGTCGAAGGCAATTTCGAGGCTAAGGAGGCCAAAATGACCCAATATCTAACTAAAGTAAGACAATTACATTGATCATTCAAGAGTTTCACCCTGAGCCAGGTCCCCCGAGCAGAGAACGAACGAGTAGACGCACTTTCAAAGCTAGCCAGCTCGACGAAAAGAACTAGGGAAAGAACTACAACATTCTTGGTGGCCAACAAACCTTGTATCCAAGCCTTTGATCATACTCTCATCGAATGGGTCGAAAAGATAGCTCCCTCTTGGCAATACCCAATCAAGCTCTACCTGAGTCAGGGGATCGTCCCCGACCATGAGAAGGACGCCCGTAGGCTTAGAGGGCAGGCGGTCAAGTTTGCTCTCAACGACCATGGACAGCTCTATAGGAGGTCGATATCAGGACCCCCGCTTAAATGCCTAACACCTGAAGAGGCAGACGGGGTGCTGCAGGAGATTCACACCGGCATCTGAGGCAACCATTCCAGTGGTCGGTCCTTGGCACACAAAGTTATCCGTTACGGTTACTTTTAGCCAACCTTATTGTAGGACTCAATCGACTTCGCTAGAAAATGCCCATTGTCCAAATCCACTCGAACATACCGCACCAACCAGCTGCGTCGATTGTCAATGTCCAGATCACATGGCCATTTGACCAGTGGGATATTGACATAGTGGGATCTCTTTCGAAGAAGTCGGGTCAGCGTAAGTTCATCATCGTGGTGGTCGAGTACTTCACTAAATGGGTAGAAGCCGAAGCAATTCCGAAAATCACTGACGCGGCTATCAAGAGCTTAATTTGGAAAAACATAATACGTCGATTTAGTTTGCCCAAAATCCTGATATCAGATAATGGCACTCAGTTCCAGAGTAAGAGCATGAGAAAATGGTGCGAGGCCTTAGGAATCAGCCAACACTTTACGTCGGTAGGAAACCCCTAGGCCATTGGTCAGACGGAAGTCACAAACATAACAGTTCTCGACCACCTCAAAACTCGAATAAAAGGCACATGGGCAAGTTGGGAAGACGACCTCCCAAGGGTGCTGTGGGCATATAGGACACACCTCGAACAACTATGGGCCGCAGCCCGTACAGCTTGGTCTATGGCTACGAAGCAGTAATCCCATCTGAACTGGTCCAGCATACTGCCCGAGTGATACACTATAATCCGATCAGAAATGCAATAGAAAGGGCCCTTAACCTAATCACCATCGACGAGCTGCGCCATACAGCCTACAACACAATGCAGCGATACCGGTCAAAAATGACAAAGTGTTATAACAAAGAAGTTTGACCCTGGAGTTTCAAGGTAGGCGACCACATCCTCAAGAAGGTCGAGGTGTTGAAAAATATAGGAAAACTCGACCCAAAGTGTGAGGGGCCTTACTCGATGGTCAAAGTATCAAAGCATAATGCCTACCAACTAGCAAACACGAGAGGTAATGAACTACCGCAACCTTGGAACGATGTAAACCTAAAGAAATTCTATCGGCTATTGGCCTCCGTTGTATTTCCTAGCAGCAATAAAAAGTTACAAGACGTTTTGTAAATACAAACTTACACAAATTGACTATTCGTTGTCGACCCCGTAGTTGACCAAGCAGGCTTCTAGCTACCAAGTCAAGGCTTCCCAGCCAAGACCAAGTCATCGACCAAGCAGGCTTCTAGCCGCCAAGTTAAGGCTTCCCAGCCAAGACCAAGTCGTCGACCCCGTAGTCGACCAAGCAAGCTTTTAGCCGCCAAGTTAAGGCTTCCCAGCCCATACCAATTTGTCGACCCCGCAGTCACTAAATTACTGGGAGCTTATCATTTATTATTGAAAGTTGACCCTGTAGTCGCTAAATTATATTAATTTTATTATTGATTGTTTGACCCAATCAGAAAATCGACGTAGTGGTCTGCAATCGATCCTGCAGTTGTTAAATCATTTGAAGCTTCTCAGCAATTAACTGAAATAGATCACGAAGTCGCTAGTTACCTCTAGTTTATCATTAATTACTTTGTCTAATCGAGCAACCAACACAGCGGTTAGCAATCGTAAAGATTATTTCGCTTAATTGCGCACGCGAGGTGACAGATCACTGTCTTTGATTCATTGAATTGCATATTAGTTACCATTTACTCGACGAGGACCTTGAACTAATCTCAGCAAAATGGTAAATTGGTAAATTCATTTACGCAATAGAATAAAGGCAGTCAACGTAATAAGCTTGAAGAAACATTTGCTCAAATGCAGAAAACATTCATTACACATAACCAAAAATTGTTTACATCAGTAAAAAAAAAAACAAAAAACAAACAAACAATCTAAGTAGCAGTAGCATCAGCTCGACCCGGCGCCCTCATCGCCTGCGCCTCGAGCGCCCTCCTCAATGACTTACTCGAGCTCATCGCTCGAAGGATGGGGATGGGAACTGGTTCAGGCATAGCAACTGCAATAGGGACAGCGTCGATCGCTGGCTGAGAAGGACCAGCCACGTCGGCTAGAAAGCGCCCTTCCAGAGGATGAAGATATTGGGCTGCGTCGACCACCCCCTTCTGGACCTTGAACGCAAAGTCGCTGGCAAAGTCAAATTCCTTGGCAATGACCTCTAACCTTTTCTCTACCTCGGCTTCTCTCCTCTGTTCATCCGTCAAAAGAGCAGCTGGCAAAACCTCCACAACCCCCTCGGCCACAGTGGCCTCCACACCTTCGCCCTCAGCACCTCCCTCGTCCTCTGGATAGGGTTGTAGCTGCTCGTCGAGCAGGTGATTGAGACGAGACCTGTCTTCTGGTCAGAAGGAATAGCCTAGAAAATGCAACTGTTTAAGGGCCTTCTCGAAAGAATTACGAGCGTCGTTGAGCACAAACACAATGCTCGCATTCTGGAACGCCTGAGTTCAACATAAATTGCTGCACCGCCTCCCATCATAACAGCAACAACGTCTGGTAGAACTCAGCTCGGGCCTCATCAAGAGTAATTTTCCAACCAACAGATCGACCAGAGTTGTAAAAGACCTGCCCATCCAACCAAGCCCACTTCAGCAGCTCGTCCATCCTGGTCCTCTCCTCGACAGAGGCAACCAATTGGTTATCCCTTACTTGGAGCTATTTGTTCAACTCCTCGACCCACTTAGCTAGCTCATCGAATCTTGTTTGTGAGGACTCTAGCTGAGCCCTAAAAGTCTCTATGTCCCCGCCGGCCTGCAGGTGTTCGCAAACAGCCAAGGCCAGCTTTGACCGGCTGTAAAAATGATATCCCAATTGGCCGACATGAAAGAGCAATATAGTAAGAACATAAATATTCAACAAGAAAGCAATATTCAGCAATGTAATATACTCGACCAAAACCTTACCATGTTGGAATGGTAAGCCAGCGCCCGAAGAGTGGCTCAGCCCCATCAGCTTCCTTTGGTGGCCAAGAACTACCTGGCCAGCAACATTTTTAGAGAGGTAGCGCTAGTCGACCCCGCCATCTCCATCGACAGTGAGTTGTGTATAGCCATGTTCAGCTCAATCCCAAACCTAGGCGAGGGCAGTTTGGGCAAGTGAAACAGCAGATCATCCCTACGTAGCCCGAACAGGTTGTTCCCCGTTGGTTGACTCGACCCCGCAGCCCTATATTTCCCCTTTTCTGCGGTGGTCCTCTTCGACGCAGGTCCTGCCCGGCTCTACCATCGCTCTTTTGCCTCGACCCATCGGGTTGCTGCCTGTAGTGGCAATGGGTCAATCTGGTGAAGGGGTTGGCGACGGTGAAGGTGTCATTGCCTCCGACTGAGGCGCATCAACCACCGCAGCTGCTCAACGGGCTGCCATCGCCTGGCGGCGTTGTTGGTTCCTCTCAGCCCTAGCTAGAGCCTCAGCCCTCGAACGGTTCATGATTTCATCATGATCTGCCAAGCAACAAGATATCAAAAGTTAAAATCGAGCAGAAAGACAGAAAAATAACAAACTGTAAGCAGCACAGTCTACCTAGTCGGTCATCTGCAGGCAAATTTAACTGAGCTGGCGACAACCCAGCCAATACCAAATTCCTCTCCTCGATAAACACCGAGGCCTCCATTTTCCCAAACTCGACTAGGTCCCGAACAAAAGTATTGGGCTAGGTCAGGGGTTAGGTTACTTGGCATCTCGACATGTCCCCTCCACCAGCCCCTCGGAATGTTGAAACCCCCAGTGACTCGAACAAACAAATAACGCCTTTTCCATTCTTGTTCATAGGAAGAGGCCGGGTTACGAGGAATTTACGACGGGGTTGAGCAGTTAGGTAATAGAAACCTGACTCGTTGGTGCTACCCGACTTATGGGACATGGGAAGATGGAAAAGGTTCGAGAAATTCTCAAAGTTGGTTGGCTGGTCGAAAAGGTACATTAAAACAATAAAACTGTAAATGGTTGAGAAACAGTTCGGCAGTTTCTGCGTTACACACACTTAAAGGCCTCTAAGTAGGTCGACTATCTGAGCACCTAAAGGAAACCTAAGACCACACCTAAAAGCGTCCTCAAGCACGGTGATGCAGCCGATCGGTGGTCGATGCATTCAACCAGAAGCCCCAGGTGTCAATAATTCATACTCGGGAGGAATATGGTAAACTGCCTAATACGTCTTAAATCAACAGGGGTAATGGTTGACATTATCTCGCTATAATAGTTTGGGGTGAATAACCGACCCCATGACGGAGGAACCTGACTCGGCCCAGCTTCATCGCCCCCGCGATCGCTGCTCGAGCTATCGCTCGACGAGCTACTCGACTTCTCTGACGAACCCCAGGTCGGTCAGAGTGAGTGGCCTCACTATCCCCCTCATGGCTACTCTCGTAATCAAATAAATGCAACATTATGACAATAAATCTAAAGACACCGATGAGAAAGAAAGAAGGAACTTACTGTATTGATGAACTAAGAGTAGAAAATATTAGCAGTAAAAGCAGTTGGCTAGACGCTCAACTAGACGCGAAGGTAGTAAAAGTAAAAATGGTTGTTTTAACAGCACCTATTTATAGGCAAGCAAGCGCGACAACCCAAGCAGTTGTAATAATGCTGTAACCGTCGCGCCACACCATGCGCGACACGATGTAACTGCTCATTAAATGCGCGAAACCTTGGTCGATTTTCAAAAACTCTCGTCGATCAGTGTAACCGCCCAATAGACTACTCCCCAATCCCTTCGTTCAGCATTCGAAAGTAAGGGGACTCATGATATGGGATAGCCTAAGAAGCTTGGTCCAAACACCCTAGGCCCAAGGATGTAGCGCAAGGCCCATCTTGCACCTAGGGCCCAATAGCGCTATCGACCAAAATGGACCTCACTGATCGATGGTATACCCAGATCGTCGAACGCTCGACCAGGCAGCATATAAAACTACGGGTTGATCATATCGACCCGTATCACCCGTCGGCCTCACTTGCAGTGTGCCAACCCACTGTCAGGTCGATCATTCTGCCGACCAAAGAGGTCGACAAGGTACAATACCAACTTTGCCGCATTGAATGTGCTGACAGGCGGCATGCCTCCGCATTAATGGCGCATAACACCCCAGTACTGTCCATGCTACTGCACCATGGAGGAGATGTATTAACAATGTCCTACTTTGTCCCTAAAACCTGGGAAGGCAGTCACCTAGAATAGTACAGGAGCGGGAGATGACCAAATGCCCCTCATGCAAGGACAAGGATCCCTCCAGCGTGTTGAGGGCATCTTAGACAAATTTCCACTAAGGGAAGGCTATAAATACTCCCACTCCAACCTCTCAAAGTTATGCCACACTTTACATACAAAGTCCTCACTCCGCTGCTCGATTATCTACTCGACCCCATACTAACTTGAGCGTTGGAGTGCCTAAACCGAGGGCTCTTCGGCTAGCCTGACGTTTGCTCATGATTGCAAGGCTCAGCCCACTAACATAAATACCCCGACCAGAGAGATCGAACGCTCAAAAGCAGTATCTAATCCAGACATAAACCAATTCCACCCTCATCAATTAATAAATTAAAATAGGAGTAAGAAATTCTTATCATAAATTTATGATAGCAACTTTCTAAATTTTTTTTAACCGAACCATATAATATATTGATTTTAGGACTTTTTGTTCTTTTCATTTTGTAGTATCTATCATCATTATAAAAATATTGAAATCACAACATAACTTATTTTTAAAAATAGTATACTTTTTCAAGTTTTATTCACACACTCTCTTTAATTTTAGTATCTTTTGTATAAATCAAATTATCTCTTTTAACTTCTTAAAATGACATTATTTCTCTACTTTATATTGATTCAATTAAGCAGTACATAATAAATCAATAAAAATATATTATCAAGCCATAAGTAAACAAGTATTTTAATTGAACACATAATTTATCATAAAAATTTGCTTGAGTCTTTTGAATTTTTTATAACCTTTCAATAGAAAGAATTCATGTCTATTTATATATATGCAAAATCTTGCATTGTATAATGCCTAAAAAAAACTTGTAGGACAATTCAGTAGTCAAAGCAGTATTTTGTCAACTATTTACAAAATAACTTTAATGTCCGCTTGGATACCCAAAAATAACCATTAGAAACAACATAAAATTATAATAATCCATCATGTATGTTTGCGAAAATAGATAAGACCGAAAAACATCAAATTAGTAATTTTGATATTGCTAAAGTTCAAAATTTCAAGTTTTATTTTGTTATTTTATATTTTTGCTCCTAAAAAATTTA
Organism: Jacaranda mimosifolia; assembly: GCA_018894105.1. Taxonomy (NCBI): domain Eukaryota; kingdom Viridiplantae; phylum Streptophyta; class Magnoliopsida; order Lamiales; family Bignoniaceae; genus Jacaranda; species Jacaranda mimosifolia. The sequence goes on from CM032129.1 coordinate 29,972,336, forward strand.
AAATTTATTTGTTTAATATGATTTGGGTTGAGTTGGTTTAGGTGTGTTCGGGTTGTCGTGTGATCCAAAATAAAATTTTGGGTTCTTCGTGTAGCTTGAAATTCAACCCAACCCAACCCAACCAATTTTCTTCAGGTTCTTATTCGTGTCGACCTTATGGCCCTGAATCCAAAATGAATTGACCAAAACCCAATCTTTTCATATCGAACTGTATCGTATTAAAAATTACTACCCCTACATATAGGTGACATAGATTGTTGCTAGCTATTGGTGACACATACATATAAAGTAAACATGTCTACAGCCTAAGACCATTGTCCACTATTATAACATATCAACGAGTTCAATTTCAATATTCAAGACCTTCCAAATTTACCCCTAATATACGTGAAAGAGAGAAATCAGTCTATTTTTTATTTTTCAATTAGTAAAGATTCAACTAGCTGAATCACTTTTTTATTTACAACGTACTGATAGGTACGTAGTTTACATTGATTGCCGTTAGTTTGTCCTTATACTATTTGTAACATTCTTCTCTTTATGGAAGTTGAACAGTTCCAGAAAAAAATCGGGGGGAGGGGGAGCGGAGTATTTTGAATCTACAGTTCTAATTAATGTTTCATTTTATAACATTTTTTTTAGGAAAACCTTAATATATGAAGTCTATGTGAAAAATAAGATGTGATGACGATTAGAACCATTGTAAATATGAAGGGTCCAACTATTTAAAGGTATTGTTTATTGGAAAAAAATTGGTGGGAAATTTTGTCCTCAAAAAAGATGTTTTGAATGAAGAGTGCAACGGAGTCGTTGCCAACTATAGAGGTCAGTCACTTGAAAATATTGTCCCATGCGTTGGTACGCATTTGACGATCAAAAATTTTGTCCTTAGAAAGAAAAATAAAAGGCTTCAAATAGTGAATGAGAGAGATGATCATATATTTAAACTTTATTTTCCTCAATTTCCTAATATTAGATATGATCAGTATCATCATAAACTCCTATCGATGGGAATAGAAAAATGCATATAATCATTGTTCTCATATACAACACTACTATTAACGACTAAATTAATCATTAAATATGAAGGCCTATCAATTCAAAATATTGTCGGTTTTAATAGTAAATCCACACAAGGACGGATCTAGGGGGGTGGGGAGGAGGAAGCAGGGGCCATTGCCCCCCAGGTTTATTACAATATATATATATATATATATTAGTATAATTAATTTAAATAATATATTAAAAAGAAGAAGTTAATTAATATTAATTGAAAGTAACTAAATTTTAATTTCCATTCATAATTTTTTTAAAAAAATTAACTTTTATGATGGACCTTAAATTTTATCTAGATTTATTGAATTGAATTGAATTTATTTTTAATTAAAGATAAAAATTAAAATCAATTAATGAAATATCTATCTATTTTATTTTTTAAAATTCAAAACAAATTCTTAGGTCCATATTTACAATCAAGTAGTTAAGTGAAAACAATTAAGTTAGGATAGTTAAGGCATTTCTATTTTATTTGTTTGAGAAAACATTACGGGAGTTTAGCCGATTAAATTTTAAGGGGCTTGCAAAACAATTAAAATCTCTTATTTTAACTTTAATAAGATTGAGATAAGAATTAATAAATGTGAGTGAATATTTAAAATTTTCTTTTTTAGATTTTCCTTTGTGCTTCAACAGCTACAAATGGGAGAACTTTTTTCATCATGAATATTATCAAGAACATGTTTCAGAATAAAATTTAAATATGTTTTAGAACTTTTTCTTTGACTTTTTAGTTACTTATATTGAGAAAATTATTATTAAAAATTTTGATATTAATTTGATTATTTACAATTTTTTTGATGTAAAGGAGCATCGCACTCAACTTTGATGAAAATGTGTATTTTAAATTTATAAATATAAAAATTATTTTTAAAATTTTAAACTTTATAATTTTTATTCCCCCATATTCTCATTTTTGGATCTGTCCCTGAATCCACAGACACAGATCCAGGCCCGCTGCTCAGTTATTGAGTAATTAATTGTTCGAGTAGCAAATTTCTAAAACACATTGTAAAAACAAAGGAAAAGAAATAACAAATTGCACAAACTGGTGCGCACGGGAAGACAGAAAATAATGTGAGATGAATAAGCAAAGAATGGGTCTAGCTACTTGCACTTTGCACCTTTCAATTAACTAATTCTAATCAATATGAATTGGGGAACATTTCATATAAATAAATTAATATAGAGATGGATAAACGAGAGAGTCTGATAAATATTAGAGCATCAATGAAAGACATATTGTGAAATATTTTTTTCGTGGAATAACAAAAGAAGACAGTGGTCTTAAAATAGGGAATATGCTGAGTCAGAGAGAAAACAACTGATCCTGGATAAGTTTTCACCATAATGTCCCATGTGGCCACCAAGGACTAATCAAAATAATTACATGTAATATTATTATGACCAAATACTATTTGGGTATTTGCTCTCCATTATAAGTCTATATTTCATAATTGCAAAAAGGATCATTAAACATTTTAAAACTTTAGCTAGCGAAGGTGACAGTTTAAAATTTTAATTAAAAAATATTTTTAAATCAGGACAATATTCATCGAAAAATTCAAAAGTTGTCATAATTAATATGAATGATCAATTCTTGATTGACGTGACTATTTTGGCAAAATTGTTTCGACATAGACACACCACTAGTTTTTATGTGTGAATTTATTATTGATGTTGTAAGATTTTATTATTTGAGATAGAAATTTTCATGTCCCGTGCTATTTGGATTAGACCGTATTCAATCTTATCCGCGCGAATGCTTCCCTCCAATGTTTTCAAAATCAGATCGAACAAAGAATCGGTGACTTTACTGGTTACTGGTTCAATCGATTCAATCGGTTGAACTACTGATCCAACTATTATGATGTTATAATGACATAATAATTATATTTAATTTTATAAAAATATATAATATGTCAATATTAACAAAAAATAAAACTTTCAATTGATATATAAAGAATATTATTTGAAAAAATTTCAACTTACTTATTTTTAAGTATGTTTTTTAGAAAATAATACTATTTCACAATTAGTCAATTATAAATAAATAAAAAATAATGTTTCACATTAATATAAATAATCATTCGTTTCATGCTTCAACTCCAAGTACAAATAAATTCTTCTATACTAAATATTTAATATAATCTAAAAGAGATTAAACAAAATAAAATAACAAATTAAACATAAGTATTCATATATAACTACCACTTCATTAAATTTCAAAAAAATAAATTTATATTTCAAAAAATTATATGTTCAAAATCTTTAACTATCATCTTCAATTCATAATTTTTCTTTTCTTTTTTACTTTTTCTTTTTTTTTTTTTAAAAGTAATTTTTAAATTTTCACAAAAAAAAAAGAGTGAACCGGTACTTGGTTTTTGATCCGTTCTCACCGGTTTTGATCGATTTTGACCGGCACCGATTTTCAAGCATTAACTAGATCGGACTGGCCATCGATCATCGATTGAATCGTCTGATCCGATTCGATTTTCAAAACACTGTTTCCCTCTAAGGTGGAAAGAGGAAAAAGGTTCTTTGTACGTTTCTATAGGTTCTCGATGCAGTGTTAGTACAACTGAAAATTCTTTGATATTTGGTCGGATTTCTTTTAAGAGATATTTGAGCAGTCCAACTAGGTCCAAGAATATTACGTCAGTGGATTTAATTGTAAATAAGAAGAATAATATGGGAAACATCAAGAAGGAATAGTTAATGAATGAAATTTGGCTGACATAATTTTTATCAGAAAATGCCATGCAATATCTCCCACCTTTCTTCCTCACTGATATAAGGCCTTGTCAGTTTCCACTCTCCCACAACTTCTTCCTCTGCACAAAAAAAAAAAAAAAAAAAAGGGAGGAAAAAGGGGGAAAAAAAAGGAAAAATGAAGCATAAATTCCTCAAATATCTCTTTCTTCTCATCTTCTGGACCACCTTCGATGTTTCCCATGCAAAACCATTCCGGCCCGTCTCCGAAGTTCTCATTTTTTATCAAACTCTCAATACAACTCAATTCCTGGATACAGACCTGAAGCCCACCTTTCAATTTCTGCTAGCCGGAATTCTGTCGTTTATGGCCGCGGCAATTTCCAGCGCCGGCGGAATTGGTGGCGGAGGGTTATTTATACCCATTCTCACTATTGTAGCCGGGTTGGACCTCAAAATAGCGTCCAGCTATTCGGCTTTCATGGTCACCGGAGGGTCAATGGCGAATGTGGCCTACCAAATGTTGGCGAGACGCGGGGCTGAGCCGCTGATTGATTATGATATAGCGCTGCTATCTGAGCCATGCATGCTGTTGGGGGTGAGTTTTGGGGTGATCTGCAATTTAATGCTTCCCGAGGGGTTAATTACCATGTTTTTTGCTATATTTCTTGCTTTTTGTACATTTAAAACCTGCAAATCGGGGGTTTTGTTTTGGAGATTGGAATCAGAAGGCGCGAGGAGAAATGGGTTCTTGAAATTGGAGGCTTGTGGTAATATTGAAAAACCACTGTTGAGTAATGAAGTGGGTGAGGATAAATTGGAACTTCCATGGATGAAGCTTGGGATGCTGGTTCTGATCTGGATGTCCTTCTTTGTTTTGTATCTTCTAAGAGGAAACCGCTATGGACAGGTAAGGCTGTAGTCTTATCTTCTTGTGAATCTATTTGATTTTTATATTTACTTCCTTTTCTGCGATATTAATTTTTTTTATCACTAGCTTGTTATATATTCAAGAATCATCATAGTATAGTTCATTGCCATTTTTGCAGCTATACATACTTAAAACTAATAAAAATAATTAATTATATCATTCATTATATCAAAATTATGAAGAGATTAAAAACTCGGTGAAGAATACAATGAGCAGGTCTAATTAAATTATCTTTTATTCGCCGTCATAATTAAATATTTTTTTATAAAAATATATGATTGTAGATAAAATACATATAGTAAAACATAAATTAATTGATCAAAACTTTATTTACTACAGCTATATCGTTTGATGGGCTAATATATATGTAAATCATAGTTAAGAAGAACAAAGGATACAATCAATGGATAGAACTTTTTTTGTTTATGTTCAACCAACAATGTTGTTCCTGATAATTAATTAGCACACTTATTTTTGTTGGCTAGTGAAACCTCAGTACAGCGAACTACGATAGACTAGGATTGGATATCATGAAGAGATGACATCACATAAAAATAGCATTGATGATTCTCCGGTCTCATCCAAGACCGAAAAAGATGGAATGTAAGAGTCACCTTAACTATATAAACAAACAATATATACACACACACACACACCACTTTTCCAAGTCGATAATTTGTTGAATAATGACAGAAAGAATTGAACTTGTGGATATGGTTCTACGAATATATTCGAATTATCAATAAATCAATCAATATATAAATGATGTAAGAACTTATTATGGGCATATCAATTTCTGCAGTAAATGGCTAATGAGACCTAAGGGGTTGCTCTCACATTCAGGCCCGCGGAATCTTGTGGCCCTGTTTATATGGTTCTTTTCATGGAAAAGTTGACCAAAAAAAAAAAAAAAAGAAGAGAAAACTAAAGAATGCAATGTGTACATGTCATATTCACAAGTGGAGATTCTTAAAGAGAGATGTGGATATATGTGTGTCTAAAGAAAAAGAGCAAAAAGGAACAATCCAAGAAGAAGCAATATAGAAATTGTACATGCTAGAACAAGATTATGGGAGCAGTTTAATATTGAAAAATTCTCAATTATAGTTTCTCCAAAAGCATCTCAAAAAAGATTGAATACTCTAAATTAAACTTGTTTTCTTTTCTGTAAATATGCACTTAACTTTAAGATTTGTAGGGCATTGTCCATATAGAGGCCTGTGGAACGGGATACTGGGTAATCTCGTCGATTCAAATTCCGGTTGCAATTCTCTTCACCATATGGATCCTGCATGGTAGAAAGAGTCCTAAGAACACTGCTGCAGCTCAACAGGTGCTTAACAGACATTTATATTTGAATCGCTGCTTGGAGCATGAAAATGCTTAACAGACATTTATATCTTTCTTATCCAAGTGCTAATGATTTTTTCTTGATATAATTAGGAAGTTAATGGAAGTGAAACCAGAAGCCGGTCAGCCGACAAGCTTGTTTTCCCTATAATTGCACTATTTGCCGGGGTTCTGGGAGGCGTTTTCGGAATTGGAGGTGGTATGCTTATTAGCCCACTTCTTCTCCAAATAGGAATAGAACCAGAAGTAAGTTCTGCTTCAACTACTTTTGGGAAAGTCGCATTTTTCATGCTTTAATTTATTCAAAATTTTGTCGCTTTTAGTCCAAGTTTGACCAGAGCTTCAAAAATTGGTCAGAAAAGTTGAACTGGCATGCCAACATGGCAAAAATCACCAAATTGGGCCCACTCCTGTGTGCCAGCTAAGCTAGTTGCTGCCCAATTCTTGGAGCTTCAATGAAAATCGAGCTAAAAGTGACAATTTTTTGATGCATTCATGATTAAAGTTGCAATTTTCCAAATTATAGAACAAAATAGCAAAGTGGGCAAATTACAAGACAAAAAATGCAAATTTCCTAACCATTTACTTTCTATAGTTACAAGTAAAACCAGACGATACATCTGCTGATTATTCGATCACATTTGTCTCATTGTATGTAGGTGACTGCAGCAACCTGTTCCTTCATGGTATTATTCTCATCAACCATGTCTGCAATTCAATACTTACTTTTGGGCATGGAGCACATACATGGTGCCCTAACCTTTGCAGCCATTTGTTTTATTGCGTCACTAGTTGGTTTAATGTTAATACAACGAGCAATAATGAAACACGGGAGGGCTTCTCTTATTGTGTTCTCAGTTGGAACTGTGATGGCTTTGAGTACTGTCCTGATGACTAGTTTTGGAGCTTTGGATGTCTGGAGGGATTATAAAAGTGGGAAGAGCATGGGATTCAGAAAACCTTGTTAAATTTCTCCTTGAATTTTGCATGCTTTTGGACAATAACACTTTTTTTTCTTGCCACATGATTTTGGGACAATAACATGACTAGTTTGTTCATACCAACATTGGGCCGAAAGAACCCCATGGAATGGGCTGATTTGTGGCCTCGACCCAAATGGGTTTCAGGCTATGCTTTTTGGGTTTCAACTATCATATTGTGCAAGATTTACAAATTTCAGATGGATATTGCTTGCCTATAACCACAAGTGTTTGAACAACCCGAGTGCACCTTCATTACTACGTGTGTATTTCGAAGTATTCTTTCACAAAATCTTAAATAAACAAGAAATAAAAACGTCTGAAATATCTCTCGTATGAGTTTCAATTTCTAAAAGGCTATGTTTATTGCAACTATTTCAAGCTCAGTGAATTATAATTAAGAGATTACGAAATTCTGAGTTCCAAAGAATTAGTATTATTTACACAATTAATTTTATGCAAATTTTATTATATGAATAATTATAATTATTTTGAAATCTATAGTTTGGCAACTCGAGGGTACTTTAAATTTTATATTTTAATACAGGTTAAGAGATAAACTTGTATTGAAATAAGGACCTAAGTTGCCTGAAGGGTTGGGCATTAAGTCGTAGTGCATGCGTGGATAATTCAAGTCATGAGTGGGATAGAACATATTTGCAGAACTTAAGTTTTTTCTTTTTTTCTTTTTATTGGACAATTAGTATAGCAGCAATTCCCATGGTATAATTATATTAGTCTCTCATTAGTATGTAATGCCTAATTTGGGCCAAAGTTATAGTTCAAAGGATGAGGAAATTTTATTCACTACAGAATATCTTGTTTGGACATTATTACTGTCTAAAAGATGGACTTATCACCATAATTTTATTGAAATGCTATTTAAATTAAAGGTCTTCCACCACATAAATAATTAATTTTAAAAACTACTACTACAAGCGAATTCAAATATATGATTTTTTTTATACAAAATTAAAGATAAAATAAATTAGACTATTATACTTGTATAATTCAAGTTGAATCAAGTGATACCACCCAACCACGCGCCGTACCCACCTAAAAAGATAATCCGCGAACCCATTAGGCATTACTTGTGGGTTTACATAGGTTTCCCTGTGGATCGAGGCTCCAATCCAGCAGCAATTGTGAATAGAAACTTCTGGAAAGAGGCAGACAAATCTGCTAGGACAAAAATCCTTACCCCATATGCGTGTTAACAAATATCCACTGCCCGAAGAGAGCCTAATCCTACTTGTCAAGATCGCGAACATTTATTGGCTGGGAGTATATCCAACTCAGATAAGGCATTATTTCTACATCACATAAACGAATTGCAGTATTAACTTATTTCCCAGCAGCAGGTTGCATCAGTCCGAGAAATTCTATAACCCAGAAGAAAAACCCAGAACACAGGTCCAGAAATGGCTCAAGCTATGGCTCCAATCGCTGGCTTCCGTGGCTCTTCTCAGGCCATCCTGGAAGGTAGCCTCCAGTTCAGTGGCTCAAGCCGCTTGAGCACGGCTAACACCAGCAGAATTCCTTTGGCCAGATCAGGTTTCACCGTTCGAGCCCAGCAGCAGACCCCAGCTGAGGTTGAGACAGGCCGCCGCGCAATGTTGGGGCTTGTTGCAGCAGGAATTGCCTCCGGGTCATTTGTTCAAGCCGTGCTCGCCGAAGCCAAGTCGATCAAGGTTGGAGGACCACCCCCACCCTCCGGCGGACTGCGTAAGTATTAGTGTTTCTATTTAATCATTTCCTAAAGGTTTCATCTTGTGATTAAATTGTTCAAATTATTTAGTCAATAAGTTAATGTTAGGATCACATAAAACATGTCTGAGTTGAAGGAATCAGTTAAAATAAGAACGCACGGTTTTAGGAACAGAGAAATATGTGAAAATATAGCATATGTAGAGTTGATTCTCTTGATAGACGTGGTGAAAAGATCTAATTTCATAGTCATTAGTTTGCCTATTATTGATAGTTATTAATTATTGATTGCTGTTGGCTTACTGATGTATACAAGTATTAAGTCAAAAGCATTAGTTCCTTGATCCCGGATTTTCTAATAGGTCTAATCGGGAATGAATCTAATTATATTTTATTGGGCTGTACTTGGCATTTTAACTTGAAAACAAGATGGGGTTACGGTCAGTAGGAGATTTTCAATGAAAACCCTTCAAAGTTTAAGCACTAGGTTGAAAAGTTAGGAACATAGTGCGACAGATCGCATAAAAAGTAAGTTTTAAATTTATGCTAGTTGGGGTATTTATATGGGTGTTAAAATGGACATGTTCTTTCAAGCTTAGATGACGTCCTGGGATGACAATCCTTCAATTAATCGTTGAAAATTAGGTCTAACTTTGAATGTGATCGGCCAATGCAAAGATGCAAGGATCTTGAAGTATAGAAAATTATTCTTGAGTAATAAGGGTAGGATAATCTTTTCCTATATTCTCTCGTTAGTCCCCAGAGTAATGATGATTTTCAAATTGCTTATATATGGCTAAATGTAAGGTATCAAGGGTATATCTAATTATGTACTATGTATAATATGTTCCTGAATGGCTATACCATAAGTTTTTGTCAATGAACTCAAAATGTTTCAGCATATATAGAAGAATGAGGTCTTCATAATTTCAGGATTTCAACATTTGACTACTAATTTTTCTTGAGAAATTATGTTGGTCTGCAGCTGGAACTTTGAACTCAGATGAGCCAAGGGACCTCGATTTGCCTCTAAAAGACCGATTTTTCATTCAGCCGCTGGCACCGGCTCAGGCTGCCGTTAGGGCTAAGGAGTCTGCAAAAGAAATTATCAATGTGAAGGCACTGATTGACAAGAAGGCCTGGCCTTATGTGCAAAACGACCTTCGTCTAAGGGCAGAATACCTCCGTTATGACCTCAACACCGTTATTTCTGCAAAGTCCAAAGAGGAGAAGAAATCCCTCAAAGACCTCACTGGAAAGCTCTTCCAGACCATCAGCAATGTGAGTCCCAAATTCCGTACTTTGTCTTTACTACTTTTAACCTTTTTTTTTTGCAAAATCTTATGTGTTTTTTCTCTCTGTCAGCTTGATCATGCAGCAAAGATTAAGAGCACCCCCGAGGCGGAAAAATACTATGCTGAAACTGTGTCTACATTGAACGATGTTCTCTCCAAGCTTGGTTAGAAGAGGACTATATATATGTAAAATATTGTATGCTTTTGTTTTGTGTGAATGAGATACTTTGTTGCTTCTTTTGTCCTGCCAAAGTCTTATCTTATCTGAAAAGATCTTAAAATAATTGTCGATTTGTGCCCTCTTCCTGGGCTTCAAGCAGTCTTACATGGTATTTTATTGTTTTAGGATTCAGTAAGTTAAAAGGTTTGGATAAATTCAGGTTTAGAACAAAAGTTCCAAAGACTGAACAGAAGTTTTTGGGGCTGGACTTGCTTCTCATGTTTACTGTTGTATATGGAATATTATTAGTTGCAGGAGAACATACTTTTGAAATAATCTAAAAAGAAACAGAACAAAGAAGGCACTGAAAATATTTCATGGAAAAATATAAAATCTACTGAAAAATATTGAACATACCTTAATAAAGGTTTTAGGCATTTATAGCTACTGAGGGGTTATGTCGAACGGAAACAACTATGCGAAAAGGTTATGATCCATAGTCATATCTGGCGTACACATTAAGAATTTATTAATATTATTCGATTCTGATGCAACTATTGGAAAAAAAAAAAAAAAATGAGCCAAATTTTCATTACCAAGAGCAGTGGAGACTGGAATGCAGATCATCCTGCCATAACTCAATTGAGGCAGCTTAAGGTTAAAGGGCGCTAATTTTACCCGAGATAATTGGTATAAATTTGTGTATGCTGCGTTTGATACGATTATGCATGTTAGCAATGAGTACTTCAGGTTTGATATGCACGATTTTATGGTTAACTTTGGACTCTGTCCAAACTTTAACTGTACGAACGATTATGAAGGAATTAAATTTATTAATCATTTTATCCTGAATAATTTTCTCAGGTTATCCTCGATTTTTAAACGCAAATTATTAATATAACCCAAGCAGGTTTTTAAAGAAAAGTTACCGTATTGTACTAATACAATATCTAAATTACTTGCATAAATCAAACGAAAAAAACACTAAATTGTCGCATTGAGGCATAATACTACTTAAAATTAACTCAATCTTTAAATTGCATTTACACAAGAGTTATTGCTATAGAAATCAAACGTGGTGGTTAGCTAATAAAAGAAATTACTTTATCATCAATTAATTCTTAATCTAAAAACTATTTAATATAAGTGAATTAATTATAATGATTTCTTAATGCAGTTAAAAGATTTTGCCTCCAAAATCCCCAAGAATTCATTGGAAAAGGAAAAGTATTTCCCGTGATACGTTAAATTTGAACTCCTATAAAGACCTGACTGAAACAAAGTCTAAAAATTACTTCACCCTTCCAGAAACCCTATTTCCTAAAATCGCCACACTCTTTCGTCTCAATGGCTAAAAATCGAGAGCCAGAGAAACCCGTGGAATCCGAATCTGAATCCGGTGAAGAAGAAAAAGACGAAGCTTCATCTGAAGAAGTCGGCTCATCCGAATCCGACTCTGAACACGAGCAAAACGAAATTACCAACAAGTCCTTTTCTCTGCCACCGGCAGCCCTCAAGAAAGCGGAACCGCAGTCCTCAAAAATCCACCAACACCAGCAGCATCCTTCCCCATCTTCGGATGAGGAAGAATCAGGGTCAGAAACCGAATCAGACTCCGACGGGCCTGACCCGAATGTCAGGCCCATAGCATCCAAACCCATGGATGATCCACAGAAAACCAACTACGACGCTAGAAAGCCCAGATCCAAGGCCGGTGCTTCTGAGCTCGTCACTCCGACTAAATCCACTGGCGCAAAACGCGTAGCGGACGAGAGAGAATCGGAGGCTAAGGATGCCAAGAGATCGAAGAAGAAGCTCGAGCCCGAAATTGAGAATTCCGAAAAAAAGCAGCTTTTTCAGAGGCTTTGGAGTGAGGATGATGAGATTGTAATTTTGAAAGGGATGATTGATTATGTGGAGAAGAAAAAGTCCGACCCTGTTGCAGATTTGAATGCTTTTCATGACTTCATTAAGGATAATTTGCACGTGGATGTGACAAGGACTCAGTTGCAGGATAAGATTAGGAGGCTTAAGAAGAAGTTTGGGAACAATAAGAGCAAAGAGAAGGAGGGTAAAGATAGGGCCTTTACGAAGCCCCACGAGCAGAAAGCTTATGAATTATCCAAACATGTATGGGGCAATGAAAATGGAAAAGAGAAAGGGCCCGAAAAAGCAGAGGGGCTTCCGAAAGCAAATGGGAGCGTGGTGAGAAAGACCCAGAGTAAGAGGGCCAATGTGGTTGAAAATGGGGAGTCTGAGGATGTTAAGAATTCGGAGGTTGTAGATGGTGATCTGGATAGGGTGTTGGCAGCAAATATAGCGAGTTCCAATGATGTTAGCATGGAGGAGAGGATATTGAGGATTGGAGCAGAGTTGTTTGAAGGGGAGAAAAGGGTTGAAGGGCAAAGAGAGTGGCAGAAGCTAAGACTGGAGGAGATGCAGGTCTACCTGAAGAAGTTGGAGTTGATGCGCGCCCAGACAAAGCTTGTTTTGGATGTCTTAAAGTCCACAGATCACTGAGGTTGTGGACTGTTAACTTACTGTTACTGCCTTGCTTATGCAATGAGATAGGTTCTTTTATATATTTTCAGGCTAAATTATCAATCTTGTTTTGGCTTTGTTAGTTATGTCTGTCATTTTCCCTTTTGCGGTTGACAACACAGCTTTCTTTCTGTATAATAAACTCCTTGCATGTTTATCTTTATATGCATTGTGTTTGCATATGTTTCACTTTTCAGTTTGACTATTTGGTGCTTATTTCCTTTATTTCTGTTGTAGAATTCTCTTAGTTCTGATTTCACTGTTTTTTTGTGTTGGGAGGATACGATTTTGTCTAATTAGTAATAATGAAATAATAATAATAAGAACAAACAGTTTGAAACAGAAACGCTAAGAGAACCAGAAAACCATGTGTAGGTACCAGTAGATAGAGCCAGTACTCTGAAATGAGGCCGAAATTTGAAAGCTTTAGCCAGAAAGAACGAAGATAATTCAGGCAGGAGCACCTTGTTGTTTTGGTTGATGCAATTGACTTTCTTCTTGAACAACAGCAACCGCAGAAACATAATAGGCAACTGCAAATAGTCCATGTATAAAACACATAATCCCTCCAATGGACAGCATTCGACGGTTGTCTATTCCACAATTCCTTCGTGATTTTGAGTTTGCTAATGTTCCCGAGGTCAGCAGTGCGAATGCAATACCCAACATAATCCTGATTCATCGACAAATTTCATGTTAGTCAATAATTCCTTGAATGCTTTCTGGTTATCAAGAAAACAACGTGGCCATTTTCTGGACAAGATTACCATGACAAGACGAGAGAAGCAGCAGCAAGTTGCCTGCTGGGAGAAGCTCGATCCAGTTCTTGCTTGGATCTAATGAAGATGCAGCCTCCCAGTAAATTGGCTAAAGCGTGTGCCAGGAGCAAGAGCACCACTGCAGCAAAACCTAGGTTGAAAGCCTTGTGGCTGGGGTCTCGGCATTCATACATCCACATCCTCAAATGTTTAACCTGTTGAAAATCATGACCGGTATTAACGTTGTTCAGCTAACCAAAAACATATAAAACTGTCCGTAATTCTATTCAAATTGGTAATATTGACCTTGTTCTGGGCAATCTCAGCCTGGATGCCTAGGACTCCTGCTACAATGTCCATAGCCATGATCAAAAGACACGCTAGGAAGGCCGTGTTTTTTGCCATGGTTTCTACAGATGCAGAATAACAGAGGTGACTTTTGCTTGCATAAAGACATGTAATCAGTCCTCCTGTATAAGAATCCGAATAAAGTGGCTGAAGTCCATTAGGACAAGCTAATGAATTCCTCAGATAAATTCATTTTCAAAAAAATTCGGACTAATGATATTTTATTTCTAGAAAATAGATTTAGTTTACTATGTGGGAGAAAGAAGGTTTCTTTTGGCCTCTGTTTTGAACTGTGGCCGGATTCCTTTCAGGGGTAACAAGAAAAGCAGCGGATCAACTGTGATGGATGAGCATGAAGCATGGCTTCCTTGTTTGTACGTATTCCCTACGTTGTCATGTGTTCACTTGCATGAGAATATAAGAAATTATTTGACCCGACAATATATTCGAGTTTGGCCAAATACCCATTAGTTTATGGGCCTACTGCCTACCAATATTCTAATACAAAGTGGGAAACCATTGGCGTGGCCTATAAAAATTATGACAATTTGGTGAAATTGTTCACTGGGCTTTGTATTCACTCTTAGGAAGGCCCAAGGGCTTCATCTTAGCATTAATTTGTCAAGCGGTGATTGGTGATTGGTCTAATAACAATAGGGATGTCAAATGGGTGGGTTGGGTTGGGTTGGGTTTGGGCTTAATTGGGTTGGGTTCAATATGGGTGGGCTCAATATGAGTTTTAAGGGGGTGGGTTGAAAATGGTTTGGGTTGGGTTGAAAATGGGTTCAAATGAAAAAAAAAAAATATTTTACTTAATCAAAAAAATTAATTCAAAAATAATAGTAATATTAATATATCTTTCATATCTTATATTCAATATGAAATTTTACAATATAATGGAAGATTTATTAAATTATATATTTATTTTATTAATTTTTCATATGTAATTATATTCATAATTAATTACAATTCTAGTAGTTATTTTGTAAAAAAAATTGATCATTTTGAAGAAAATGACACCATTATCATACATAGGGGTGGGCATTTCGATCTGATAATATCCGATCGAGTCGAATTTTTCTTATTTTAAAAAAATTGCGGGTCAGGTACCCAATACTCGAATAAAATTTCGGGTTGGATATCGGCTAGGAGGTCCTACCCACTGTTATTAAAGGCGCTCACCTGGGCCGCCCCAGGCGCCCAGGCGAGCGAGGCGCCAGTCTGGCGCCTAGCCACTGCTAGGCGAGGCGCCTGCAGGAAGGCGCCCATGGGCGAGGTGCCTTGCTGCGCCTTGCCCAGACAGTGGCGGCCCGCCTTGCTGTGAGGGTCTTTTTAAAAAAAAAAAAAAATGAAAAAGGAAAATTACCCCAAAAAAAACCCTAGGCAGCGAGATGAAAAAAGCCTTGGCCCACTTCTGTGCACGTTACCCATTGTGCCCAACCCCAACCAGCCGGTTCGCCGCCCCTTTCCGCCGGTCTAACGCCGACAGGTACAGTTTTTGCTTTTTCTGCCTTTTTTTTTTTATCTTTTTCTTTTCTGTTTTTTGTTTTTATGTATAAAAACAAGGTTCTAACTTTTCTATCTTTATTTAACTTATTTTAAACTAATGTTTATGCTTTTTTTTTTTCTTTCCATTTTTAATAATTATTTATGTTTATTTTTTATCCTTTTTACTGTTTTCATTTGTTTTTGTTGCTGTTTTTAAATTATTTTATTTTATTTCAGTTTTATTTATTTATTTTGCTGTTTTTTGTTATTCTTTTTTCTATTTTTGCTGTTTTTTTCATTTATTTTGTTTTATTCATACTTTACTGTAAAATCTAATATATTATTTTACATTTACAGCTTGAAGCCATGAAGATGACGAGTTTGTATTATATTTGAGTGGGGATGAGGATGACATATAATTATCTATTGTTAATTGACTATAGATTAGTACTTTTATGAGTTATGAATGAACTTTTATAGTGTGAATTTGGATTTTTTTTAACATTATTTATATGTCTATATGTTTTTTAGAATTTTCGCACTACATATATTTATATATATATATATATTTTTTTTTAAATTGTCGCCTCGTTCGCCTTTTGGTCGCCCGCCTCTCGCCTTAAAAATTGACCTCTCGCCCGCCTCGCCTCTCGCCTCTCGCCTCTCGCCTCTAATAACTATGGTCCTACCCGATTGGGTAGTTTGGATACCCGACTTTAATTTGTATATAAATGGATATATATTATGTATAATATATATAATAATAATTTTTTATAGTTATGTTTATATATTATACATTTAATATATATATCTATATATATTAAATACATAAAATACTTATTATATATATACCATATATATAAATATATATTATATATTATATATATATATATATATATATATATGAAAGAGGCCAAAGTTTGGCCGCTGTTAATAGTGGCCAAACTTTAGCCTTGGCCTCTGTTAGTAGAGGACTAACAGAGGCCAATGTTCAATTTTTGGGTTTTTTTTTTTTTTTTTTAAATTTAAATTTTTTTAAATAGTATTTAGTGTCGGATATCTGAAATGTTGGGTACTCGACAATTTCAGGTTGGTGTGGGGTAGTTAAAATTACTATCCAAAAAATCGGGTACTCAATCCGAACTACCCAATCCAAACGTCAACTCCTAAATTCATACCAATAACTGTATATTAAATTTTCAATAAAGAATTTGTATAATTTTTATTTTTCTAGAATTAATATATATAAGTTGTATGTCAATCTTACTATTGACATGCAATATTAGTTAAGCAACAAATTAAATTTAGAATTTGTTTTTAATTAGTAGATACAATATTTATTCCTATGATCACTTTCATTTATTAAAATTTATATTTTGAGAAAAATTCAAGACAACTAACCTAAGTCCAAGATTATTATTTCAATTTAAATATTATTAATGATCCAAAATTGCGAGACTTTGACAAAAAAGAGAAAATAAAAATAATATAAATTTATTATTATTAATTTGAAGTTATTTTTTAATTTATTAAATTAATTGCTTAAACCCATTTTTAACCCATTTAAACCCACATTGAACCCAAACCAAATACAACCCACAACAACCCAACCCACCTTAACCCATTTTCAAAATTTTAGAACCCAACCCAACCCAAAACCATATGGGTTGGGTTGGACCCATGGTTTACAGCCCATTTTGCCACGCTAAATAACATCATTGCCTTCATACTTATACAAAGTACGAAATTTAAATCCTAACAAACTCTTTATATATATGTGCGTGTATAAATATTTTGTTATTTATAACCACAACTATATTATAAAATAAAGTGTTAGTTAATACTGAGTTCAGCATAACCATCTTTAAATAATTAATTTAAACTAGTAGCCAATGCATCCTTGACGCATGCACATTCAATAAAAATAAAAACTGACATTATTCAAATGGTTTGAAAATATTTGTTATTATAGGGGGGGAAAAAATCAATCAATTAACACCAATGCCAAACTCATTCATGCATCTCTGAAAAAAATAATATAAATGAAAATAAAATAATAGTTTAAATGGGAAAATCATACTTGCGAGAAGAAGTTGAAAAAAATAGAAATATTTATAGCTATATATAGTCTTTATGGAATTATTATGTAGTAGTAGTGAGGGGAAGGGGAGAGAGGATAGTGGGATGGTAGTTATTTTACATAGACATGAAATTTTTTTAAAAAAAAAGAATATTTTAAGAAAGACACTTGAAAACATACCAAAAGAAGATAAATGAGGTAAAATACTCATAAATTTAATGAAATTTAAATTCAAACATTATATCTGTAAAATATTGAGTCTTAACCATTAAGCCCAAACCTGATCAATCAATGTTAGAGAACATTATTATTTCATTTGTAATGCTTTCTCAAGAATTTGTAATTCTTGTCGCCTTTGACCTTTCCAATTGCTTCCAATTGATATTTCTTACCCTTCCATAATGTTAACTATTTTATTTTCAATTATTCTAATATATTTGTCCTACACTTTTAGAGAAAAAAACATTTATTGTACAAGTGCTATTATGCCATTTAATTTAGTTTAATGAAATGAAAACTAAATTGTTATTTGCATAATAAAATTGTCTTAAATAAAGAAGACACATATTTATACTCAAATAGATCGAGTAATCAATTGAATGAGAGGCATCAACGTCATAAATAAATGTGTGAAGTTTGAAATTTGAATAGTAATGATTTTTTTATGCGTATATGCATTTACAAACCAAAAACAAAAAATTACACGTACACAAAGACTAAATATAAAAGTAAAATTCAAATCATGCCTTAATTTTTGCAATTTTATCTTCTCTATCTTTTAAATTCAACGTTAAATCTTCTAAGTAGAGAATTTTGCTCTTTTTAAATGATCTGTTTTAATGGTTATCACAGCTTAAGATAGATAATTTTATCTAAGTAATCTAACCCAAACTAGGTTTGGCCACACCACTAAATAATTTTGTGCCATGTGAAAATTTAATTTTTTAATAAAAAATGGCCAAATTTTAGTTCCCAATTAAACCATGGTTAAATCATTCTTCTTCTTTACCAAAATATCAACACCCATTTGAGAAGAGAGAAATTTTAGGAACAATTCCAAATTGCTTGCATCAAGTCCAAATTGAAACTTTCCAATGAAGTGCTACTCACCTTGTTTCTATCATCTTCACCATGTTATTTCAATTTATTTCATACTCTCCTCTATTTTTCTTATGAAATTTGTAAATATCAATTTCAATCCACACATATTTATGTTGCAAATAAGGTGATGTATAGAGCATAAATGGATAATTCAAAGCACAAGAAATTAAATGAGCGGAGTTTTCTTTGTACTTAATAATTTGAGGATATGAATACAAACAATTATACAACCGTAAGCTTCACAATTGACAAGGCTTTCTTAAAACACTTGAACAGTGTCAGGTGCTATTTTGCTTATGTAAATCCACGTTTTACGCACCACTGGATTGTATTTACTTAAGGAAATCATGAATTCTAAGAATTAAAAGTTGTTGACATTTTCATTGCATGATCAAGAACAATAGTTAACAACATTTTTTCTACTCTAGACTAACAATAGTGCGTCTAATGTAATAAGACTTGTTCTACTCAAAGATTATCTCAAATAAATAAATAAAAATAAAATAAAATAAATAAAATAAGTGTTTTTTTCCCCCTTTCAATTGATAAATAAAAGCAC
The DNA here is from genome assembly GCA_018894105.1 of Jacaranda mimosifolia. Taxonomy (NCBI): domain Eukaryota; kingdom Viridiplantae; phylum Streptophyta; class Magnoliopsida; order Lamiales; family Bignoniaceae; genus Jacaranda; species Jacaranda mimosifolia. The sequence goes on from CM032129.1 coordinate 29,991,405, forward strand.
AATTCAACGACATGCTTATTGGCGTTCGGTTTGTATGGAATCACAAATTGAAGGTTGAGTTTTTACGTATAATAATTGCATTCTTCAATTGTTGATTGTTGCAGTCACTAATAAAATAAGAAGTCTTTTCTACTTTTTTGAAATCTTTAATATTTTGAAAATAAGGTTATGAATTTTTATTTTTATAGACAACTCATCAATTTTTTTTTCCTTTGTAATTGGGATTGTTCCTAAAATTTCTCTTCTTTCCAAATGGGAATTGATACTCTAGTTAAGAAGAAGAATGATTTAATTATGGTCTGATTGGAAATCAAAATTTACCATTTTTTATTAAAAAATTGATTTTCCATATGGTAAAAAATTATTAGGTTGTGTGGCCAAACTTGGAGTGGGTTAATTGTTATAATATGAAAGTAGCTAAATGGGGACTAAATCATATTTTAGTATTTTATCAAATAATAAAAATTTTAAAAATTAAAAAGGGGTAAACCTCACAAAATCTTCAGTCGGCGTCATATGTCATAAGTATCACGTGAAATCTTTGTTAAACAGTTAAAGTATCATAATTAGCGGCCAAATGTTGAATCTTACAAAATTAAAATTTATTATGTCTTAAATAGCTATTTGATAGGTTCGAAGAATCTAAAGTCGGATTAATATGTGGTGAATTCTTAATTAACGTAGGAGAAAGGATAATCACATGCAACAACAAATCTTGGCAGTGACCACACTCATAAATATGTGAACGCAGTAACATATGTTTTTCATTTTTTTATTTATACACACATTATTATAAAAACATTCGTTAAAATTTTAATTCTTAACCTTTCAACAATTAAGCTTTTAATGATAGCAGTGGGTGAATGAATTAGGTTGTACTAGCTAGATAATAAAAGTAGAGACTACTTAGCATGTATCTATAAATATTTGGATTAGTTACCCAAATCTTTGGGTTGGCCTAATTACAATAAGGTTCACAGGTTTCATGAAATTATAAATATCCCCTAACGCTGACGACTAACCGTTAAGTCGGATGATTTTTGCAAAATGTCTAGTTCACACTTTCCTGAATATATTAAAAGAAAAAAGAAAAATAAAAATGTACAAAGATTGAAATGATCTTGACATTAGAATATAATATTTATTTTTATTAATTAATTAAAAACTTAAGTAATGTATATAATTTTTATTTATTTATTTTGAATTAATAAAGTGTTTAAAATTTTTATTTATCTTATTTTTAATTAGACATATTCATTATTTAAATAATTTATTTATTTTAGACATGATTATTATTTTAACAATTCATTTAGTTAAATTATTTCATATATATTTATTATTTTAATATTATTAATATGTAATTCAATAAATAAATATATTTCTATTTAATATAATTAAATAAATTTAATTATGTATGTAAATTATTTTAGATATGTTTTACTACTTAATGTCTTTTTAGAATTTTAGAATTTTTTAATTAATTAATTGTTAGTATGTTGGATATAAATTTTTTGTTTTTTATTTTTATTAATAAATAAATTCAACTAGATTTAATTATGTTATTTTAGATGTGTTTTTATTTTAATATTATAGAATATATAATTTTAAATTATGATTATATAAGATAATAGATTTTTAATTTTATTTTCAATATTTTACTTATTTTATTTCTAAATTAATATTAAGTTCAACTTAATTTAATTAAACTATTTTACTTATAACTATTATTTTAATATTATTGATCATTATGTAATCTAAAATTCATAAAAGCTATTTTATTTAAGAGATAAATTTAATATTTAGTTTTTTAAATTTTTACTTATTTTCTTTTTTAATTAATAAATAGTTTAATTAAACTTAATTATATTATTTAACTTGAATTTAAAGATTATTCAATATTTATGAAATTTTATTAATAATAAAATATATTTAAATTTGTTATGAGTAATTTAAATAATATTAAAATTACACCCCTATAGTATGAAAAAATTACAAATAGGTTCAAGTGTATTTTTGTCTCAAAAAATATCCATAACAGTAACCACGAGACATTTTTGGATTTTCATGCAAAATTTTCGAAGACATCGGTATTTTTTGGATGGAAGCTAACGGACTTTCAAAATGTAAGACAGAGCAAAATATTGGGGAGTAGTTGTAATTTCATCAAATTTTTGATTTTTTGGGTAAATAAACCAAAATTTAGGGGGGATTTGGGTAATTAACCCTAAATATTATGGACCTTGAATACTTTGTGGATGTCATTTAATTACATATGTGTAGTGATGGGGCGTGATGTGACGTGCCACGTTACTTATATCTAACGAAGATGATTCGTTGGGTTTGCCAACGGGGAAAGTTAGTTTGTTAAACTTCCACACACACACACACACACACACACACAAAAATAAAGATAAAAATCTTATTTACTCTTTTCTCTTCTTGGATTTTTGATACGGGCAAAACACATAATGGACAGCATTACTCCTCTCAGGGAAGGAAATTACTAAAAAGACCATGAGAGTAAGCATTTTTAAAAAAAATTGAAGGATGATTTGAAGGACGAAATCAGATCTAGATAGTCAAAACCAAACACGTGAGAGTATCCTAACCAACGAACCTATCATAATGTGACATGTTTGTACAAATAGCTAAACTATGAACACTCTCTCATTCAAATTCAAATGTTTATGATTATCATAACCTATTCTCTAAATTCTCATCCATGGTTCAATACAAATATGTTCATCATAAAAGTATAGAATTTATTTCTAATAGAGAAGCATGGTTTTTTAATTTATGATCATTTTAAAATAAAAATTAAATCACCTCAACATTAATAATTAAAAGCCTTAATATATTGTTAGCGACAACTTTTACATAGCCACTTAATGCAATTAATGTCAGCAATTTTCCGTCTTTTCGTACAGAGAATGTGATCCTAATTCTTGATGGAGTTGATGTGCCCAAGTACCCAACTCAAAAATGAGCCTAATTACAGCATGTAATGATAGGACTAATACATAGTTTGGATCTTCTATTTCATTTCTTATTTCATTGCATGGATACATGCTAAATATATCAAACATTTTCTTATAAAAATATTTAATTTAAAATTAGATATACTTGACATATGTTCAAAAAATTGAAATAGAAGATAAAATATAAAATGGAATAAAAGATCCCAAGTACATAATATGGCCGGAAACAAAAAACAAACCAAATTGGATAAAATAAACACACTTTAATTTAAACATTACCAAAAAAAAAACAAAAGAATCAAGAGAAGAGAAGAAAAGAAAACGGAACCAACTGCTGTTTATAATTATAGGTATTTTCGTCCCGGGTTTTCATGTTTAGGCGGAACCTACGGTGGCCCTATACCCTAAACTATTGGCCAAGAATCGTAATGTTCGATAGAGGACCTCTCTATATAAACCTCGGACTCGGACTTAATCCCATCAAATTAACTACAATTAGAACGGCATATCGTTGAGGTGTCCACAATGGAAACTAAATCGCATGAACCACAATCTTCAAGCACCCAAACAAAGAAAGATTTCGTTAACGACAATGTTGAGAGCATCCCAAGACGCACAGCTGATTACAAACCAAACATATGGAGCTACGATCAACTGCTGTCTCTTAGCAGCGTATACGATGTGAGTTTCACTATTCTTTTAAATAAAACGTACAGGAAATTGGGTAAAAAGGATATTTATGAAATTGTTGTTGGATTCCCACATTGATTAAGTATATGTTCAGTAGTCTCTTTATATGGTTTCGAATAGTTCTTACTTTTTAACATAACTTTTGGGGTGAGATAGAACCAAGTATAGTATCAAGCCACCCATTCTTGATGGTTTCAAATAAGGGCCTATTTGGTTTTATTTCCATAGCCATTTTTTTCATTTTCTACTATTCCAAAAATGAAAATCATCACTTTTTAGAAATTTTCACCTAACATCATTTTCATTTTCATTGTCAAAATACATTTTTCAATAACCTATATATCTTCTCTCTCGATTCCATTATTTCTATCTCTCTCCATTTACAACTTATTAAAACCAACATAATTATTATATTTTCAATATTTTATCCAAATACAAACTCATTTTTGACTCATTTCCACTAACTAACTCTTCAAATTTTAGAAATAATGGAAATGGAAATTGAAAATGGAAATAAAACCAAATAGCCCCTTATAAATGTTCATTTTTCTGTGTGCATAGGATGTGTTAGATTCCTATATCGATTTAGCATATGTGTAGTGGTATTTATAGTCTTGGATATATAATTCTTACCCTTTTGAACTAATTTTTGAAGTGAGTTGGGCTCAAAGTACATTCTTTCGTGATTGTTCCAAGATAATTTCTCATTTTGCAGGAAGCCAAGTACAGAAGAGAAACAGAGGCACTGAAAGAGGAAATGTGTACCATTTTCAATGCAGTTGAGAATCCAATACATAAGCTAGAGTTTATAGATAGGATTAGCAAACTAGCGCTGCCCCATTATTTTGCAGAAGAAATCGGTGAAGCCATGAATGAGATCATAGCATGCATCAAGAAGAAGAGTATTAACAATTCTAACATGAAAGAGGATCCCTACGCTACTGCATTGTACTTTAGGATTCTCTGGCAGTATGGCTACTACGATCCACAAGGTGAAAAATTTTCCTTCATAATTACTATTGCAGTTGGCAAAACCCGCTCCGTTTGGTATTTCCATGCAGGCGTTTCATATGCTAATTTTATGTGTGTGTATATATATATTTACATACGTATCTATACTAAGAGTCCGTTTGAATTCAAATCCCAAACCTCATACATACATGTAATGTGATACTACTAAATCAAAAACCACTTGACGAATCTAGTTAGCTCGTTAGATTTTGGTTGTTGAACAATGTGATTATTGGTATGCGAAAAAGACTTGAAATGAAGAAATGTCTACAACTAAAAAAAAAATATACTGAGAGTTATATCAAAATTTTAGTAATTACACATATTAAGTGATAAAAAAATAAATTTTCTGGGACAATAATTTTTACAAATTAAATTATTTTTATAATACATATGTGTTACTAATTGTTAGTAGTAAAAATAAAATTAACGTACTAGTTCCTATAATTATTAAGTCTTCATTTATATGACAAAAGATTACATATATCATTAATAATAAATTTTATATTATTTTTCAATTTTTATCACTGATATCTTTTTTTTTTCCCTCTATAATCTCAGTACTGCTTTTGTGTCACAAGCATTCATGACATGTTAAGTGGGGGCAAAATTGTAATTTTCATTCAAATTTGTCCACTTTGAAATTTTTTTCTTTAACAAACAATTGCTGGTATTATAAGAAAAATATGATTATTCAAAAATATTTTATGTCGGCAAAAATTGCAACAAACAATTGCTGGTATTATAGGAAAGCCTCTTCAACTGCAAAAACATCATAGATACACCTACTCACATATATATAAACATTACTAAGACATTCTAGGGAGGCTTAATAAATCAATTTACTACTTCCTATATTTCTGCAAATTAAACAGATGAAATTCTTCGCCTAATGGATGATAACAAGTTCACCAAAGCCACACATTCGGACGCCAAAGCCATGCTTGAAATTTTTGAAGCCTCTCATCTTGCAATGGAGGATGAATGCCTTCTTGAAATAGCCGAAGAATTTGCTACGAAGAATTTGCGGCGTTTGAATCCTGCTGATAATGAGAATCTCAGGCATCCACTTGACAGTACCATATATTCAGACAAGTGCCCCTTGCACTGGACCGTCGGCTGGTTCAATGTCAAGACACACATACGGTCAGAAAAAAAGCCTGGATTGTGCCGGCTGGCAAGCATTAGCTTCAACATGGTTCAAGCCCAGCACCAGAAAGATCTGAAAGAGATTTTAAGGTAAGTAAATTATTTGTTTGAGTTCAAAAGTCATGTCTTAAGGGTTAAAAAAAGTATTTTTTTTTTTTTTTCCTTTTCATCTGGTTTGATCAGATGGTGGAGGAATCTCGGCCTTTCAGAAGTTCTAACCTTCACAAGAGATCGGGCGGTTGAAAGTTTTCTGTGGGCAGTGGGAGTGGCTTATGAGCCTCAATATGCAAGCCTTAGAAAATGGCTTACAAAAGCCATCATTTTGGTGCTAATAATTGATGATGTCTATGATATTTATGGCTCACAGCTTGAATTAGACCAATTCAGCACTGCAGTAGAAAGGTACGTATGTATATTTGAACAATGTTTTACACTACCGTATTCTTTAGAAAATCCCTCTGACGTTTCACTTCCAACTATTTCTAGAGATAAATTTTAATCAATCTACTTAGGATTTTTATGTTTCAATGATTTCAGGTGGGATCCGAGGGAAATTCAGCGCCTTCCGGAAGCTATAAAGAGATGCTTTTGGACATTATATGATACTGCAAATGACATCGATCGTGAAATTCAGAAAGAGAAGGGCTGGAACTCAGTTTTACCTCATTTAAAGAAAGTAGTATGTGCTTATTTTTCCACAATAAGATCATACATACATTTCCACCTTGCAGTCTATTTGACGTTAGGAATAATCCTTCGAATTAGTTCAAATTGGGATTAATGGTTTGGGACTGATTTAATGTGAATGTGTCAATTAAACCAAGACATCTAAAATTTGAAATCACAAGATATTAGTAAGATTATATTTGGGGTCCTTCAAAAAAATACTTTTGGCACTCTAGTAATGGTCCGCCTTGGACATATATACTCATAAATACGATGGACCTTAAATGTTTATAGTAGATGTCATTTAATAAACGCATAGTGAACGATGTGGCGCAACGTGGCTCATCCATATCTTTAGTCTCTATCGATGATGTTCCATCTAATTAACCAATGAATAATGTCTTTAGTTTCTGACGGTGATGTTCAGTCTGATTAACTAGTGGATCAGGTTAATCATGTCTCAATTAGGTTTGGTCCAATTAAAAGATGCACTTAATTACCTGGCTTAATTAATAAGGGCAAATATGTCATTTTAATTGCATTCCTTCATTATTTTTGTTCATATTACATATATTCATTAAACATAATAGAAGATGGAATAGATGATCTAAACCATTTTTCTTTTTCTTGGGTTTTCACAACAGTGGGCAGATTTTTGTAAAGCATTGCTTGTGGAAGCAAAGTGGTACCACTCGGGCCAAAGTCCATCTCTCCAAGAATACTTGGCTAATGGGCGGGCATCATCATCAGGACCTGTGCTTTCCGTTCATGTTCTTTTCGGCCTTGGAGAAAATATAACAGACACTATCTCCATCTTGAACAACAGTCAAGAAATCATCCACCAAATTTCCCTAATAATTCGACTCTGCAATGATCAGGGCACTTCTGAAGTACTAATTAATCATCTTTCTTCAGTTAAATATACATTAATTTTTCTGTTTTTAAATAGTTATTCACTTGTTCAAGTTTAACCAATACAGGCCGAACTGGAGAGAGGTGATGCCCCTTCTTCAATCCTATGTCACATGAGAGAAGCTAATGTTGCTGAACCAGGAGCACGGGACCATATCAGAAACCTAATAACGTATTCATGGAAGAAAATAAACGGGCTATATATTAATAGTTCTCATCGCCAGCAGCCGTTTGTAAGATACATAATAAACATAGCCCGAGTTGCAAATTTCATTTATCAAAATGGAGATGGCTTTGGTGTTCCAGATCAAGAGACGAGGGACCAAGTCTTGTCTTGCTTGATCGAGCCCCTTCCTCTCGTTTAACCATGAAGATAAAAGAAAGATGAGAGGCAAAGAGAGAGACTATAAATATGCAGTTTTATTAGATTCACTAAGGAATGTAATATCTGAAATTATGTAAAAAATTATGTATTTCCTTGAAATAAGACTTGAAGAAAATAAAATTCTCTCTTGAAAAAAATTATGTATTAACTTGAAATAAGACTTGAGGAAAATAAAATTCTCTTTTGAAAGTGCTAATGCTCTTTTTCATTCTTCATTTTTCACATATACGTTCTTTCTAAAGTTTCTGGGTGAAAATTTTTGTTAACGATTAAATAAAATAAATGATGTTTTCTTTTCCTTTAATTTTCTTCTTCTACTATGTTTTTAATTGTTTGAAATTATCATAAACGTTTCATAATTTTTCACATTCTATCACTTTAATTTGTTTCTGCTTTTTCCAATCGACGTACAGCCAAAAATGGAGCTAATGTAACGTGGGCTGACAAATACTGTAAAACATACAAAATTTGGCCCAATTAGTGCTGATTAGGATAATTGCGAAATTAATTTCAAATTTTTCAATACCAAAAATGTGCAGAAAATCATAAGAACATGGATTAAATACACTAACTCCCAAAAAAAGTCGAGCAATAATTGTGGGACTAAAATTATAATTTTTCCCAAAGGAAGTGAGAAGGGCAAGTATGACTTTGAAAGACTTCCATGGCGGTTCTATTCCTTCCGATCTGCATCTCCCCTCTGCACCTGGCGCGTTAGTCCCTTCTTACCTTAGTTTCTCGCACGGCAGTCGGTTTTTGCGTTTGTTTTCTCCTTCTCTTGTTTTTATTTTTATTTTTTACTATTCTTCATGATTGAACCTTATATTGTAGATTTTTATCTAAAATAAAATTTGGGAATCGATGAAAATTATTTGAGAAGACGCAAAATCCATCAGTAATTCACGAAGAAGTATTTTTTTTTTAATATTTAATATATTTGACATATGTTTATGAAGTGGAACAAAAAATAAAATATTATTCAAAATAAAGAATCAGAACTATCATCCGAATTTCTCACTGGACCCCCTCCACCTTTAGACTAGCCACTGGCCACACAAGAAGACATCAAGAACTCATTTGCTTGATGTGTTTGGATTAGGTATGAGACGCATGACTAAGATAAATAGTGGATTATTTAATATCATACCTAATGTTTGTTTGTATATTTTAAATAATTTGATATCAAACTTTGATTATTTGTTTGGCATGATTATCCTATTTGACAAACTACAACTTTTTTCCAACTTAGGTTGGAAAATATATAACACTTTAAGGCCTTGATAAACAAGTTAAGTTTAGACTTAAATGCATCTGGGCCCTAACTATATCAAAAACTTCTAAAAATGAACCAAAAATTGAAATTGAGTTGGATTGTGTATCTATCGTGTAATATCAAAGCAAGTAAATGAGCTCCAAGAGTAAATAAATTGTTTTAATTTGTCTTTGTTTGTTGTTACCTAGTCACTAGTTCATTTTTGTACTCCAGGATTTGGACCAATGCCCTATGTCTTATTTATTACTCTTTATGATATTTCATAATTTAAATAGCGACATATCGTATAATGAGTCGCGCTATACCTTTTCTGGTCCAAATAATTTTTTGGATGAATGAGAGGTAAGTTGGAGTAATTAACATGAATAATAATTGGAAACATACAATTTATTTTGCAAAAGGTTAAATACTAGACTCGAAAAATCGATCTATGTGCAAATTTGGAAAAGTTATAGTTACTGTTAGTGTCCCATATCGGTGAAATAAATAAGTTGGATCTCTATATATAGTTTTGAGCAATCATCACCTTTTGAGTTATATTTTGGGGTTGAGTTAGGCCCAAGGTCCATTTTTTAATATGATATTAGAGCCACTCATTTCCGATGTTGAGCTACCCAGTGTTGTTGGACCACTCATTTCATGTTATTCTACACTCCAAATGTTTATTCTTGGGCATGCGTGGGGTGTGTTCCTATCTTACATCGGTGAAATAAATAAATTGCGGTCTCTATATATAGTTTTGTGCAATCTTCACCTCTTGAACTAGTTTTTGGGGTTGAGTTGGACCCAAAATCCATTATTTAACAGTTATTGTATTTTAATTCAACACTAATCACAACAGTCTATTGATTTTGGCTTGTTTTGTCTAGGTGGATTTTTTTAAATTATTCAGATTTTGTTTTCAGACAATTCAGATTTTGTAGTAACGTGTACAGAAAAGATTAATGTGCTTGAAAAAGAAAGTAGCGTCAGGGAAAAAGATAAATAATTAAATTTTGTGCATGTTTAGTTTCATTGTCAAACTAAATTATACCGTTGATACCTTCATCACGTAACTAACTTACGGTATTTATATATTCATCATATCAATATCTAATATTGATATGCTAAAATAATTGTTTTATTAAGAGGAAAAGTTACAGTGACATTTTATTTATTTATTTTTATGTGGAAGATGAAGATTGTCACACGTTTAAAAGACATCTAAAAGAGTACTGGAGAAAGATGATCATTTTACTTTAAATCACTACTGCTATAAAATTAATTTTCTAGCTATTATATCTACGAGTTTTCGTAGCAAATGTAATATTTTTTAATTATAATCAACAAAAATTATGAATAATGAATCCATAGCATTATACGTTTAAAGTATAACATATTATTTATTCATTATCCATAGAAAAATTAATATATTTATAAAAAAAATGATTATCAACTATAAACTGATCATAGTTAAGGTTACCTGCAAAAACATCAGCATCAAACTTTGCTAGAATAATTGCATAGCCAAAGCCATGAATTTTTAGCATTAGCGACGGATTGGATTTGCCATAGTTTATCCCTTAGTTTTTCATAGTGAATTTAAATGATATATCTAAGTTTTACTATGTGCTAAAGGTACTTATTTAAAGGTAATTAAAAAGTTCACTCAACCAATTTGGCTGAACACATGTCAAGAGATCGAGATCTAAATTAGTAATTTTCAATCTAAGATTATTCAAAATTTGTGATAATATTAAAAAAAAAAAAAAAAAGAAGAGTAATCTATTATGAAAAATGAGCGTGGACAAGAAAGAAGAGCAGCATGAGAGGGAAAATACCAGTAACCGATTTTTGTGTACATTTAGTTTGATTATCAAACTAACATATGCTATAGATACATATATCAAATATTACTATCTTATAGTATTGATATATTCATCAAATCATATTACCTAATAATATTGATACATTAAAATATTTTACTTTATTAAGAAGAAAAATAAAAATATGGTATCCTATTTATTTATTTTTATGTAAAGAAAAGTACTGTCAAACGTCTAAAAGAGAGGAGAAAGATGCCATGCATGTGTTGCTTTAAATTTAAATGAAAGAGACAACAGTCTTTTTAAAATTATTTAAAGGTAAATACGTTTGCACAATTAATCTAGAAATAGAGATCTAAATTGATCAATTTTTAATTTTTAATTATTTAAATTTTGTTTAAAATGAACGAAGAAGAAACGAGTAACGTGGACGAGAAATAAAAATGACATGGGAGAAAAAAGATAAATAATTTATTTTCAATGTACATTTGGTTCAATTTTCAGTGTATACTTAGTTTGATTGTCAAACTAACTTATAGTATTACATGTTCATCAAATTTTTAACTTATTGTATTGATATATCAGCCAAATCAATATATTACCTAGATGTTTACACTTACATAATTCTTTTCTTAAAAAGTAAAAAGTGTGGCATTTTATTAATTTATTTTTATTTGGAGAAAAAATAACGTTATACGTCTAAAAAGAGGGAAAATATGGTCATTTTACTTTGAGTTTAAATGAAAGGTATGAGAGTCCTTTTATTTGTTAAAAGGTATTTAAAGGTAAAAAAATTTGCATAGTCAACTTGTCTTATATACACGTCCAGAAACCGAGATATAAATTTATCGATTTTCAATTTCAAATTATTTAAATCTTGTAGTAACATGGATGAACAAGAAAAAAAAAACATAATTTCTTGTGAAAAATGAGGTAATATGGATGAGGGGAAAAAGACACAATTGATTTTCTATGTACATTTAATTAGATTGTCAATCTAATCAATAACATTGATTTATCATCAAATCACTAACTTGTAGTAGTATAGATATATCAATGAAAGCAATGTATAACCTAATATGATACGCTAAAATAATTTTTTATTAAGAAGTAAAATACAAATGTGGTAATTTTGTTTATTTAATTATTGTTAATTGGAGAAGAAAGAATCACATTTTAAAAGAGAGCAAAAAGATTATCGTTTTATTTTAAAGTTTAAATGAAAGGTATAAGAGTCATTTTACGTGTGAATCCTTTTATGTCTAAAAGGTACTTAAGGCAAAAAATTTGCACATTCAACTAGTCCAAGCACGCGTCCACATTCTAACAACCCGTTTGGTTTTATTTTCAAAGGCATTTTCAAAAGTTGAAAAGTTAATTACAAAATAAAAATAGAAATTAATATGTATTTAGATGAAATGACGGAAAGTAATAATTAGAATATGTTATAGGATTGAAAAGTAGGTTAATTTATATTATGTTATGTTTAAAAAATATATATTTTTTAAATATATGTATATTTTATTAATTTGAAAATGATAATGGGTATTTTATGTCAAATCAAATTTAAATTTGATTCATGCGATAGTAAAATAATATAGTAGGTTTAGAAAAAGTTTTGAGAAGAAAATATGTATTTTTTCCTAAAAAAAATTGTGAAAAAATGTTTGTTTCTAATTTTAACTTTCAAATGAAAATATAAATGAGGCTTGGAAATCAAACCAGAGGGGCAGTTACATCCGTCCACACATTTCAATTTACAATTTCAAACTATTCAAATTTTGTGGTAACTTGAACAAAAAAGCTGAATAAGTGATTTCTTATAAAAAATGAGGTAATGTGGACACACTACCAAAAAATATAATATTAGTGATAAAATAATAAGTACAAAATAAAAGTTGTCACTAATAATACATATTAAGTGACAATAGCTTTATCTTGTCACTAAGGACCAATTTTTAAGTGACAATAAATTTTATCTTGTCACAACATGACTCAATATGACCAAAATTAATGTTTTAAATTGTCATCATTAACAATTAGTGACACTCATGTGGTGACAACTTAGCGACAATAAAAATTGTCACTATAATTTGTGATAAGATTTTCATTGTCACCATAGGTGTATCACTAATTGTTTATGGTGACAACTTTAACAGTACTCTTGTCACTATTTAGTTTGGAAAAATCATTAAAGTAACAAAATTAAATTTCTTTGTCACCAATATAAATAATTAGTGACAACTTATACATTGTCACTTACTATTTTATCACTAATTTATTTATTTTTTTGTAGTGACAAAAAATAACGTCAGGGACAAAGATTCATCAAATTACTAACTTATGGTATTGGTATGGTCATATAAAATCAATATCTTACCAAATATTGTCACATTAAAATATTTTATTTTTATTTAAAAAAATAAAAGTGTGGCATTTCATTTATTCGTTTTGATATGAACGGGGAAGATTGTTAAATACGTCTAAAAAGAGAGGGAAAAAAAGGCATTTTGTTTTAGATTTAAATGGAAGGTATAATAGCTTTTTATGCACAGCCACTTTGTCTGAACATGCACACAATAGATCTAAATTGATCAATTTTCAAGAATATAAAGGACTGATGTACAAATTAGAAAAGTAGGTTTTCAGTTGGTTAACCACTTTATGGGGAGGTAAATTTTATTAAATTCTGAATAGGATATTGAATAAAGAGTGAAATAGATTATTCAATTTGAGGATAAGCATACTCTTTTAAATGAATATTTTGATACTATAGATTCCATCATTTTTTACGCGCAAAAAATAGTGGAATATAATATGGTGAAATATAGGAATGATGAGTATTCCTCCCCCATTTAATATAACATCCAAACATTTTTAAAAAAAATTGCAATTTTTGTCTTGTGAATTGTAGTCAATTTATTTTGGATATGATCTGAAACTAGGGCTATTCCTTTTGTTTATGTGACATTTCTAAAATTTAATACGCCTGAAAGAATTTTTTTTTTATATTTTTTAAATATAAACTGAATCTTTTTAATTGAAATTGGGGCTTTTAGTCAAGTGGCATGTGGCACAGTAACAGAAGTCTCCCATATAATATGGAAGATCAGAAGTTCGAGCATGGACAAGCTTAATGTGTGTATAAATAAATAAAAAGAAAAAACTGGGGCTATTTATTTTGTTTATGCGACACCTTTAAAGTCTAATACGAGGCCCTTTACCATAGAGGTGATTGGTTTATGAATTATTATTGCAAGTAGATTTGAACATGTGACTTTTTTGTAGCAAATAATGGCCCTGTCCAACATTGACTACCCCTTGGTGGTTCCCCAACTCCCTTGTAATGAAGGAATTCACAAAAACAAATGTATATCTTGTCCCGCAGTACCTCAAAGACAAATCCACACTACAAATACATTCGTTTGCTACCTGGGTTATCACATATTGCTCTGAGGAATTCCACTTTCGTTTCTTGTTTTTCTTTTTCTTCCCTTTGATCCGAACAAAATTACATTTCTCTACATGGCAGTACGCTGCCATGGCTTTTCTCCTATTTTTCGACCTTTTTCTTCTGTTTTTCTTACTAAATTCTTTGATAGTGGGAAGAATAATAAACCCTTCTCGGTTGCATGTGGAGGTACTACTCAGAAATATTGGAGCAATGCTGAAATCTTTTCATCAACTTCTGAACCCTCCGGAAATCAAGAATGTCTGATCAATGGACACATTTTTCCGGTTAAGTTTCCACTCATAATTTCCAGGACAATTTTTCCAGGCTGATTTTCTTCCAAAGTATGGCCATTAATGTTATTACATGCAGGTTAAATTCTTCATAGACTATGAACAAAAACTGGAGGACGTTAGGCGCTTACTCAAGTCGAGTGAAGAAGAAGATCCAATAGAAAGTTTGATCTTTGTGGATGCCATCCAGCGGCTGGGAATTGGCCACCATTATCAGGAAGAGATTCATAAAATTCTCACGCAGCACTACGTGAAATCCAGCCATAATATTCATGGATACTCCTCTCTTCATGATGTTTCACTTTCATTCCGACTTTTAAGACAGCAAGGACACTACATAGCATCAGGTTCTTCGCCATTTCCCCTATTGTTTCCCCCATTTTTTCAGCATTTCTCATCTTTAGTTGCGTATACATGCACAGGCGTGTTTAAAAATTTCAAGGGCAAGGACGGAAAGTTCAAAGGAAAACTAAGGCAAGATATCAGGGGATTGCTGGAATTGTACGAAGCTGCACAGGTGAGTTTTGAAGGAGAAAATATACTTGACGAAGCCGAAGATTTCAGCAGCCAACTTCTCTATGAATGCATGGAAAACATGGATTACAAACGATCTAAAACTATTAATATGAGATTGAAGCACCCTTGTCACAAGAGCATAACAAGATTGACACAAAGGAACTTCCTAAGAGACCTCGGGGGCATGAATGGATGGAGCAAAACATTAACAGAGCTTGCAGAAATGGATTTTCTAATGGGGCAATCCATATACCAGAAAGAATTGCTCCAATTTCTCAAGTAAGAAAAAAGATCACATGTGACAGAAAACCCAGAGTTTTAATTTCTTATTAACTCTTTCAAGTAAGTTTATTAAAAATATTATGTCATTTTAGATGGTGGAATGGCCTAGGCTTGACGAGGGAGCTAAAGCTCACAAGAAACCAGCCACTAAAATGGTATACTTGGTCGATGATGATCCTCATCAATGATATGCGCTTGTCGGTGGAGAGAGTTCAGCTTGCCAAGTCCATAGCTTTTATTTACCTGATAGATGATGTTTTTGATCTTTATGGGACACTTACAGAGTTGACTATCTTCACAGACGCTGTAGACAAGTATGAGAATTGGCTTTTCTGGAAGTTTCATTAATCCAATACTTTAGGATAATATTGAAATTGTTTGATTAAAATGTGTATATAGATGGGACTATGCCGCCATTGATACGCTGCCTGACTATATGAAGATGTGTTACAAGGCCCTTCTGGATACTACAAATGAGATAGGCTACATGATATATAAGAAGCATGGACACAACCCCATAAACTCACTAAAACAAACGGTATACATATATACATATATGTATGTTGGAGTCTCTTGATTCGGGATTTGAATTAATATTAATTGATTCCTTAAACAGTCAGATGTTTCACAGATCTTATATATTAATATGCAGTGGGCAAGTTTGTGCAAAGCATTTCTAGTGGAAGCAAAGTGGTTTGCATCCAGGGATTTGCCGAAAGCAGAAAAGTATTTGGCGAATGGCAAGGTGAGCTCGGGGGTGCATGTGGTGCTAGTCCACTTATTCTTTGATTTGGGTCTAGGTGGAGCCAATGCTGCAATCCATTTAAATGAAATATCGACGCTCATATCCTGTGCAGCTGCAATTCTACGTCTTTGGGATGACTTAGGAAGTGCCAAGGTATGTTTTATAGTTGATGTTATAAGAAAACTACTTATCTATAGCGATAACTATGAGATCAACTAGATATACATTATAGGTAACAATCAAATGTATGATTAACAGGATGAGAATCAAGATGGACAAGATGGTTCATATATAGAGTGCTACATGAAAGATCATAAGGCTTTGACAGTTAAACAAGCACGGAAGCATGTCATGAACATGATAGCAAGCGAATGGAAACGTCTTAATAAGGAGTGTTTTTATCTAAATCACTCCTCCACATCATTTTTTCAAGAAGCTTCTCTTAATCTTGTAAGGATGGTACCTCTCGTGTATAGTTACAATGACAATCAACGGCCGTCGTTCCTTGAGGAATTTGTCAAGTTTATGTTGTTCAATACAACATTCCTCGACCACCAAGAAACAAAAAAACAACAGAGTTTATTTGTGTGAATGTACTATGTCTTATGGCCACAAATTTTGGTGAAAAGATAATTCCACGTTCTAGTAATATCATATATAGATCGTTGCATCTCTGATTTCATTAAAGGGGTGTTAGTAGAAAGTATTTTAAAGTAATTTACAGCTTTTAGCTGAATTTAAGTTAAATTGGAGTTTTTACAATGACAACTTCTATAATTCCCGTCTAAAGTTAAAATTTGGAAACAGTTTGCTCACAATTTCAACGTTCATTTTCCACATTTTAAATCCTTAATTTTAATAGTTATTGCAAATACTCCCTACTTTTTTGCATTCGGTTGTGTAGCAGTTAGCTGTTTATAATCTATATCAATTTACTTTGTCTTTTAAAACTATTAATACAAACTTCAAGGTTAAGTATAAAGCAGCAAAAGAAAAAGAAAGCGACAAGACAACTATGTAAGACAAAAAATTCATCTGCTCTTTATGTCTTAACAATTCCGCAGCTAATATCTATGTGGGAAACATTACTATATTGAGAAATTAAGATGTCTAAGCTAAATGCTTCTGCAGTATTAACCATGGCATTTCCAATACGAGACGACAGTCCATATGGGACCACTATAATTCTAGTTAGGATCGAACTAGTTTTTAATTGAACAAGATGAATTGACTAAAACTTAGAACATTCGACAAATAAAATTCAGTGTTTGAAAAATCAAATCGTTTATTAAATCGAAAAATTTACCGGTTCACGGTTCACTGGTTCAACTGTTGGTTGGACCATAATTGAACCACGATTGAACTGTAACGTCATAATTACAAAATATATATATATATAATATTTATATTATATATATTACTTAAAAATTAATAAAATGCCAAAACATAAAACATAAAGAGCTTAAATGATATTATCTAACATCACAATCCAAATTTCACAATTTATATTATAAATTATCACAACAATTTAAATATTTCAAGTTTGAAGTTTAAAGTTGAGAGTGTATGAGTTAATTCTAAAGTTTAAACTCTAAACCAAGGCTTTTTTCGACTTTTAGACAGTTTGTGAGGTATACCTTAGCCTTTAAACTTTGTACTTAAACAAAAAAAAATTTAAAAAAAAATTAATTTCATTAAAAATTAAATGGAAAAACCAATCCAACCGGCCGGTTTGAATGATTTTAACAAAATAGGACATTTTTTTTAATTTTTCAATTTTTTGAGAAAATGGGACCAGTTCGTCGACTGATCGACGGTCCAACCGGCCGGTCCGATCCGATTTTTTAAACAGTGATAAAACCCAGCAACACCCATAATCAAGTAAATGTTCAAGAGTACTCGTGAATAGCTAAATATCTATGATATAATGTGGTGGAAAAGAGCATTTATAAGTGTGTTCGCTTAAGTGTACTTGTGAATTTATCTTATCGCCATTTTTTTTATCTAACGGTTATCTGTAATTGAGTTTTATATCATTCTCAAATATGATTTAGGTTGGCAAGCAGGCACCTACTTTTCCTTCTTTAAAGTTCTGATTAATGACCAAATCTCTTAATTAAAATTTTGCAATGGAGGATTCCACATCTTAAAGGGTCCAACTTCCAGGAAAGACTTGTCAACTTTCTTCTCGTTTACTTAAACATAAACCCAACCCCTGCATAAATTAATATACAGTCCCACCCAGTATATCCAGTGTATATTTCTTGTGGCTCGATTTCTCCTTCTTTCTGGCCAGCACTTCCTGATTCTTTTTCTGGGCATCGCAGGCCTTCCCAGCAGCGGTTAGGTGCCTTTCTCTCAACTGATGGGTCCAACCACGACCCCTCATATTAATGGTTACAGAAGTGAAGAGGTTGAGGGAATTTGATAGTATGTATGGTTGTGCAATCTGTCGAAAACATTTTGGATCATTTATTTTAAGGAACAAATGTAAAATTGGTCATGTAATTTGAGGGCTTTAACTTTTTGGGCCGCAAAATTGGTACACTACCTTTAAAAATTTGGTAATTTCAGGACAAATTCTGCCCGAATTACATTTGTCATCGGCCAGTGTCTACGTGGTAGCTGATTTGGCGCCACATAGTGCCACGTCAGTCCAAACATTCTCCTCTCTCTTGCATGGCGTATAATGTGGCAATTAAACCTGCCACATAGCACATTTATTACACTTGGACAAAAAAGAAAAAAAAAATTGCACAAAAAATCAAAAAACAAATACAAAAAAACCAAAAAATATACATATACATATATAAATTTATATATATAACATATATATAATATAACACCCCCCCCATGCCCCGCCTCTATCCCTAAACCCTAACAAACTGTCATGGCAGCTATGCAAACTGGCCGGATGAAGTCAGATTTGGCCACTGGCCGCCATGGCAGCTTCGCAGCCTAGTGGCCGTTTTGGCTACCAGATTTTTTTTTTTCTTTTGTTTTCGCCGGCAGCCAAATGGGTCGGCTGCCATGGCGGTGGCCATGGCAGCAAAACGGTTTCCCGTGGCTGCCGGCTGCTGGGGGGGGTGTTGGGAGAAGGGTGGGGGAGGGAAGATAAATATATAATAATAATATATTTTTCATATTTTTTAATAATTTTTTCAAAAAAAATATAATGGGATTTAATCTGGACCGTCGATATCTTAAGGCTGCGTTTGGTTGCAATGATGAGATTGGATGTGATAAGATTGAGATGGATTTGTAATCTATATAACATGTAAATACTATTTGATATTTTGTTGGTTGCTAGGTTTGAGAGTATGGATATCTCAAACAAAATACATTTTTGTTGTTTGGTTGGTAAGTATTGATAATGTAGGATATACTCAAATTTACTAAACTAACTTTATGCTCCATTGTGATGACTAAATACCCATCCATAACTTTAAATAACAAGATGCATTTTGGCAAATGATGTGTTTCATGCACAAAATTTTCTACACAAATTATCTATAATTTTCTACACGATTAATGTGTTTCACGCAACTACAAACACAACTAAACTTGAAGGGATTGTTTATACTAGCAATTTTAGCACACTTAATGTAGTGCTAAAATTTTATATTGGAAAATAAGTAAAATATTCATTTATTTTTTATATATTTCTATAATTTTAATATTTTCAATATATTTATTTAAATTTTTACATGAGTAAAAGAAAAAATTAAGATAGAAGAAAAAAGTAAAAAAGTAAATATTTGAAGAGAAAAATATTAGAGAAGAGAAAAAAAAAAAAAAATACTTGGTAGTTATGAAGTTTAAAAATAATAATGAGTAAAAAACACTAAAAAACATACCAAAATAGGATAGGTATTTTATATACAGTATAGATATTTCATCATTTGGTGCTTAAATCATTTCGCTATACTAAATTCATATTAATAACACTTTTTTAAACTAAATATTTTAAAATTTAAAAAATACCAACATAAGAAATAGATGACATAAATTTATTAGTGATATGGGGTTGCCCAAATATCTAGGCCCAAACCAAGTTGGCCCACAGGCGCAGCACCAGGTCCAATCTGGCACCCATGGCCCATATGCATAATCGACCTCAATCAACCTCCCGCCTAATGGTGCCCCATGCACAGAACGACGTAAGGTCGATGTTGTCAACTAGCGAGATCGAAACAGTACAATACTTTGCCACCGCATTAAATACACTGACGAGCGGCACGCCTCCACATTAATGGCGCATGCCATCCTCTCACCGCCTGACACAACAGGCGCTGCTACAATATACCATCATGTCCTTAAAACCTGGAAGGGCAGTTATTTGGAAATATACAGATAGGGGAAATGACTAGTCACCCCTGGCACAAGGGTTAGGGCCCCTGGGTGTACCAGGGGCATCTCAGACAATTTTTCGAAGGGAGAAGGATATAAATACCCTCGCTCCAGCCTTTTTGAGGTACGCACTCATACATACAAAAAAATCCTTACTCCACTGCTCGATATCTCGTCGATCTATATTGATTTAAGCATCGGAGGGCCAAACCGAGGGCTCCTCGCCTAGCCTAATGTTTATTGTGATTGCAGGATTCATCCCAGCTAAGCAAGAATCCCGGTCAGCCAAGTTGGGTCTCATTCAAATCAGCAATTGGACCCATATCCAGCAAATCGAACCCTCATCAATTAGGTAATTTTATTTTTTTAATAATTAACTGAAATTATATGACATTTATATACCACATAAAAAAATCAATGAAAATCATATAATTAATAGCCAAGTAATAAAACAAAATTTGTGCACTAATTAATACAATTTATAATTGAGGGACAAGTATGTCTTTTTTATATATTCTTGTAGTTGGAAATATTGGCCTTAATACCACATCCCACCTCCTAGGTGGGATCCATAATCCCTCACCTTGTTGAATTGGAAATCGGACCACAAAATTATAAAGGGCCCAGTACTTTTGAACCAAACAAAAATTGAGTTTGATAAACATTATATCCAACTCAATCATAGCAACCAAATGAAGCCTAAGGATAAAATCCAATGGCTTTATAAATGAGGGTATAATTATCTTTTTATACACAAAAATTCACATCTAGTCGCACACATCCACACGTGAGTTACACCAACACTTTCAGGGGTGTTTATTGCAGATTTTCAAAATTACGAGGAAGTTGTTCATATAATTAAGAGGATAAACTTAAATTTTTATTATTTAATTTTTATTTTATTATATTTGAGTTAATAAATAAAATATATTTATATTAAATTGGACCATTTCAGACATATTTATGATTTTAATTTTACTACGTAATTTTAAATTATATAGTTAAGAGGATAGACTTAAATTTTTATAGTTTAATTTCTATTTCATTTTTAATTTAATAAATAAATTCAACAAAATTTAATTATATTTTAGATATATTTATTAATTACATATTATTAAATATACAACTAATAATTATTAAAATTATATGGCTTAAAGTGATAAATTATATTTTTTTAAAAATTTAAATGATAAATTTGTATCAAATAAAATCTTATAAATTTGAAGGATATTTGATATTTTAAATTTTGATGTGTAAGTTTTAAATTTTTTAGAATTCAATTGCAATTAATTTGATCATTTGGCAAGTGAGATATGTGTATGTGTGTGTGTGTGTGTGTATGTACATATGTATCTATACATATAAGTATATAAATTATTTTTCAAGATTTTTCTATTTTTTGGTTTTTTTGCATTTGGTTTTTGGTTTTTTGTGCATTTTTTTTTCTTTTTTGTCAAAGTGTAATAAATGTGTTGATGTGGCACTAGGTTTAATTGCCACATTATATGCCATGCAGGAGAGAGGAGAATGTCTGGACTGACATGGCGCCAAATCAGCTGCCGCGTAGATACGGGCCAGTGACAAATGTAATTCGGGCAGAATTTGTCCTCAAATTGTCAAAATTTTAAATGTAGTATACCAATTTTGCGGCCCCAAAAGTTAATCCTACTTAGCCAATATGGTCAAGTTACAGGAACAATTTTGCATTTTCCCTTTTTAATTTGTGCTTCATTAAATATTTTTATTAAGAAAATATTTAATATATATATAAAATAGAATAAAAAATAAATTACGTTTAATTTGAAGTAGAGAATCCAAACTGACGTCTTCTTGGCAGCAGCCCTCCATCTTCGGACCAGCCACCTGGCGAGACAAGAAGACGTCAAGAGTAAAATAAATTGTTTTTACCTTGGTGATCATAAATTAAATTCTTATAGAATAACATTGGGTTGTTCCGAAAACCATTCACTAATAGATACGCGGAGTTCATCATGTCCGTGGACCACTAGACGCAGTCTTTGTCTTTGTCTGTTGTTACCTATTCACTAGTTCAATTTACTACTGCAGGTTTTGGACCAAGGCCTGATGACTTTCTATTCATTTTTGCTATTTCATAGCAACATATAGTATAATAACACATGCTATTACCTTTTTATGGTCCGAATGATTTTTGGGATCAATTATATGAGGATGAACATACTCTTTTTGGTGGATATGTTGATACTAAAATTCCCTCATTTTTTATGTGCAAAAAGTTGTGGAATATAATATGGAGAAATACAAGAATGATGAGTATACCTCTCTCTCTTACGATAATACACAAATATTTTAAAATTTGTAATTTTTATCATGTGAATTGTATTCAATTTATTTTGGATATGATCTGAATTCAGAGCCATTCATTTTGTTAATGCGACACCTTCAAAGTTTAATATACTTCATGTAATGAACTTCTTTTTGTATTTCTCGAAGTCTAATATATTTTATATAATAATTTTTTTTTTTTGTATTTTTCGAATATAAGCCGGATCCCTTTAATTGATAAAAACAACAAGATGCAATAGATTATTCTCATCAAAATACCTCAGAAGATTTTTTCTTCATATAATACTTAGATGTGTGCCCACAAACTTTTCCCACGATATCAACCACAAGTGCTTAGAACAAATCAAGAAATGCCTAACCCGCAAAAATCCTCGTTCCTAACTCCCTTACGATGAAGGAATTCACAAAAACCAATGCAGACCTTGTCCCAGCAGTACCTCAAAGACAAATCCACACTATAAATAGACACTTTTGTTGCCTGCAGGATTATCACATCATTGCTCTGAGGAATTCCATTTTCGTTTCTTCCCTTTTTTTTTTTTTCTCCCTCTCTCTTCTTTCCCCTTTGATCCGAACAAAATTATATTTCACTACATGGCAGTACGCTGCCATGGCTTTTCACCTAATTTTGGTCCTTTTCCTTCTATTTTTCTTACTGAATTCTTCAATAGTGGGAAGAATAAACCCTTCCGGGTTGCGTTTGGAGCTGCTACTACTCAGAGATATTGGAGCAGCGCCGAACGCTTTTTATCAACTTCTGAACCCTCCAGACACCAAGAATGTCTGAATGGACATACTTTTCCGGTTAAGTTTCCACTTGTAATTTCCAGGACAATTTTTCCAGCCGATTTTCTTCCAGAGTAAAATCATTAATGTTATTGCATGCAGGTTAAATTCTTCATAGACTATGAACAAAAACTAGAGGAAGTTAAGCGCTTGCTCAAGTCGATGGAAGAAGAAGATCCAATAGAAACTTTGATCTTTGTGGATGCCATCCAGCGGTTAGGAATTGGCCACCATTATCAGGAGGAGATTCATAAAATTCTCACGCAGCACTACGTGAAAACCCGCTATAGTATTTATGGATTCTACTCTCTTCATGATGTGTCACTTTCATTCCGACTATTGAGACAGCAAAGATACCACATATCTTCAGGTCCTTTGCCATTTCCCTCTTTGTTTCCCCCATTTTTTTTAGCATTTCTCATCTTTTGTTGTGTATATATACATGCACAAACGTGTTTAACAATTTCAAGGGCAAGGATGGAAGGTTCCTAGGAAAACTAAAGCAAAATATCAGGGGATTGCTGGGATTGTACGAAGCTGCACAGATAAGTTTTGAAGGAGAAAATATACTTGACGAAGCCGAAGATTTTAGCCGCCAACTTCTCCATGAATGCATGGCAGATATGGACTATAAATGGTCTGAAATTATTAACACGAGATTGAGGCACCCTTATCACAAGACCATAACAAGATTGACGCAAAGGAACTTCATAAGAGATTTCGGGGGCACGAATGGATGGGGAAAAGCATTAAAAGAGCTTGTAGAAATGGATTTTCTGATGGGACAATCCATATACCAGAAAGAATTGCTCCAAGTTCTCAAGTAAGAAAAAAAGATGCGCATTTGACAGAAAACCCAGAGTTTTAATTTCTTATTCTTTTAGTTAATTAATTTATAGAAAATGTTATGTCATTTTAGATGGTGGAATGATCTAGGCTTAACAAGGGAGCTAAAGCTGGCAAGAAACCAGCCACTAAAATGGTATACATGGTCAATGACGATCCTCATCAATGATATACGCTTGTCGGTGGAGAGAGTCCAGCTTACCAAGTCCATAGCTTTTATTTACTTGATAGATGATGTTTTTGATCTTTATGGGACACTTACAGAGTTGACTATCTTCACGGAAGCCGTGGACAAGTATGAAAATGGCTTTTCTTCTTGTAGTTTTATTAATATACTTAAAATTTAATCAACCTAATTAATATTTATATTGAATTTGTTTGATTAATATGTGTTTATAGATGGGACTATGCCGCCATTGATAAGCTGCCTGACTACATGAAGTTGTGTTACAAGGCCCTTCTGGATACCACAAATGAGATAGGCCACATGATTTATAAGAAGCATGGGTACAACCCTATCAACTCGCTAAAACAATCGGTATATACATGTTGGAGTTTTCTCGATTTGGGTTTGGAATTAATATTGGAATTCCTTAGAGAGTCAGATGTTTCACAGATCTTCTATATTACTGCAGTGGACGAGTTTGTGCAAAGCATTTCTAGTGGAAGCGAAGTGGTTTGCATCCAGGGATTTGCCGAGAGCAGAAGAGTATTTGGCCAATGGCAAGGTGAGCTCGGGGGTGGATGTGGTGCTAGTCCACTTGTTCTTTCATTTGGCTCTTGGCGGAACCAATGAAGGTGTAATCCATTTAAATGATACATCGACACTCATATCCTGCACAGCTGCAATCCTTCGTCTTTGGGATGACTTAGGAAGCGCCAAGGTTTGTTTTATAGTTGATGTTGTAAGAAATTAAAACTACTTATCTACAGTGATAACTGATAACTATGAGTGCTAACAATCAGATGATTAACAGGATGAGAATCAAGATGGTAAAGATGGTTCGTATATCGAGTGTTATATGAAAGATCGTAAGAGTTTATCAGTTAAGCAAGCACGAGAGCATGTAATGAACATGATAGCAAGCGAATGGAAGCATCTTAACAAGGAGTGTTTCCATCTAAATCACTCCTTAGCATCATCGTCTTTTCAAGAAGCTTCTCTTAATCTTGCAAGGATGGTTCCTCTCATGTACAGTTATAATGACAATCAACGGCTTCCGATTCTTGAGGCATTTGTTAAGTTAATGTTGTTCAATGAAACATCCTTGGACCACCATGAAGCAAAAGAAGAACAATACACTTGATTCTTTTGTTTGTGTAAATGTACTATGTCTTTTGAGCCACAAAATTTGGTGAAAAGACAATTCATTTTCATGTTCTAATAGTATCAAGATCGAAGTCTTTGATTTGATTAAAGGGGTGTTTGTAAAAAGTATTTTAAAGTGATTCTTAATTTTTTTTTTTTCAAATTTAAGTTAATTGAAGCGTTTAAAGTAACAATTTCTATTTCTGTTCGAGGTTAGACTTTGGAAGCAGTTCACACCCAACTTCAACTTTTATTTTTCACACTTTAGATCCTCAATTTTAATGCTTGTTGCAAATATTTTCTACTTTGAGGTTTGATTGGCTAGCTAATAGCATTCATTATCTATATCAAATTACTTTCTCCCTTAAGCAATATTAATGGAAACTTCAATGTTAAGGATAAAACAACAAAAGAAAAAGAAAGTGACAAGACAACTATATAGGACAAACATTCATATATATATATATATCTGTCCTTCATGTATTGGCAATTCTGCAGTGCATTTCCTATACGAGAGGACAGCCCATATGGAACCACTACAATTAAAATACAAAACCAGCAAGCATCAGATTTGCATTGAAAATGTGAAGATTCAAATTTCAGTATCATAAATTATTCTAACTAATGCATGCTCAGAAAACAGCATCGACAGATTTCACAGTTCTCTCACTATTTCTAAAGGACGTCTCTAGGACAATTGTTTGGCATTCTCAAGCAGCTAGCCCGACAGGCCGTAAATTTAATGAGCCCTGATGAGGAATTCTCTATGGAAGTAGAAATAGAATGAAGGCGTCTTTATTATAATTACAATTCAACAATAGAAAAATTGATTCATGATTGTTGGTTGCACTAAATGTACTTTTATACATGTAGCCAACTAGAGATATATATATATATATATATTTTTGGCAGGGAATTGTTTTTAATTAGACTTGAGTATCCTGCAGTCTCGAATCCACCCTAATCTAAAGTTAGAATTGATGCAACTGAGGTTACTTTGACCCAAAAGTGTTGTTTAAGATACTCCTTTGGAGGATGCGGATCTTGGAGAAGAAATAGGGACTTAACTTTTTGATAATATATCTTTCCAACAGCTTTTGGTAATATCATATCAGCAAGAATATTACGCACTATATCGCTTTCTTAATTCCTAAGTTCTACAGGTAAGACTCAACATTGCAAGAAAATGAAGTTTAAGTGTGTGTGTGTATGTGTAATTTAAAATTAGAGAAATATACGCAAAAAATATTGAATTGATATCCCACTGTTAAGCATATGACAGCAAGACCTTTGTCTCCGTTCTTGACTATTGTCTTCCTCGGAAACTTCAAGAAAAGTGTAAAAGATAATTTTTAAATCTGAAATTCAGATATCCTCAAATCAAGCTTCCCCAACAAAGACCTCCCCTTATTAGTAGCACACCCAAAAAAAACTACTGCAGTCCACTTGAAAATGCTGCAAATCAGCACCCACTTTTTTCTTTTCTAAAACTACTGCTGACCAAATGACCAAATCTCTTAAAATACTGCAGCTCGAGGACTCCACTTTCTTAAAGGGTCCAACTTTCCAGCAAAGACTCTGCCTACTTTCTTCTTCTTTACTTAAACACAAATCCCACCTAGTATCGATCTATTATTTCTCATGGCTCGATTTCTCCTTCTTTACTTCATGATATTTGCTTCTCTAGGAAGAAGAAGTGAATCCAGGATAGTATTAGAATCCATCGCCCCGACAGGCGTGGCCCCTGCCGAAGCAGAAAAAGCATTTGGCTCAGTTTCAAGTCCGGCGCCATCGTTGGGTACTGGGTCGACGGGCACAAATGGAACTCCAGGCCTGACAGACATTTGGAAGCGTCATTCGAGTAATAAGTCTGTTGCGGGTGGAGATGTGATTCTTGGAGGATTTGCCACTGCTCTCATCGCCGCCATTGTCTGCTACATTCGGATCACCAGAAGATCAAGCAAAGATTCTCACTCAGACAACATTCTGTGAATTTTTTCAGGTGTTTTCCAGGAGAATATGGATGAAATGGTTTAACGAGTTATACTGTCCGATTTCATGGTAGACGCGTAGTCTTTGCTTCATTTTTCCTTGTCTATGTTTTTCTCTCCTCTTTTCTCTTTCTTTTTATTTTTTTATTTTTTTAAAAGTTTAGTATGGGAGCACTATAGTGGGTCTTCAACGTTAGTGCACATTTTTCTTGAAATATTACATAATATATAGTTGCTTTATTGAGATCAGTTAATTAGGAGTATTGTTTACGAAACTGGAAAAATATACCGCAAATAATTAATTCCTTATTTCGGGATTTTCAATTTGAAGATATATCAGAATCATTTTTTTTTATTTTATTTACACCATCTCGCACATTAAAAATTAATTACATTGTACGTACACTAAAAGCTCTCGTTAGTGGTTAAATTTTGGACTTCACTCATATAATAATTTGTTAGAATTTAAATTTTAAATTTTACACATATAAGAGTAAAGGTAATAATATTAGGTTAATTAACTACTTAACATATGAGTATGAGAAATTATAGATATCCTTAAGGTAATTTCTTAAGATCCCTTTAACTCTTAGCACTCCTAGCGGATTTTATTTTGTCGAATTTGGAGTTAAAATTTTCAAATGACTCAAGTGGAGGTGGACTTTAAATTAGATTGAATGGGATACCAAAATTTTGAATTTTATTGGGAACTAGAATTATCCAGATCAACCCTGTGAAGAATAATCTACTAAGCATTTCAGTTTCAATTCTAACAAAAATTTTAATAGTAAATTTCGTAGGAAATTTTGGATAAGTCGGATTGACGACGTCTCTCTTTTGGACAATGATCAGGAATAACTTTAACAGAAAAAAAATAGATTTGGTAAATATTTGGAGGTTAAGTCTTAATGAAGATTATGCGTGAGACGAGACAAGCATGGATATTTAAGATAATGGTGTTCTCTAGAGACATTAGGACCCCTTAGTCCGGGCATAATTATAACAATCCAAATTAACTCTAAAAAAAATAAGTTGATAAAAAAAAAAAAAGTGGTAATTTGAGAATGATAATTAATTATATATATTAATTGATTTTCTATTGTATCACTAATGATATTTTTATGTGATAATAATTTTCATTTTGTCAGAATATAACTTAATAGTGGCAAAAAATAGTGTTTTAAAATGACAATTTAAATATAGTTCTTGCACTATTAAACTTGAAAAAATTATAACTATTGTGTTAAGATAAGTTTTTTCTATCACTTAATAGATAGAGTGCTAGTACATTTGAAAATTCTTAATTGATTAGTTATAAATAGCCCATGCAAAGAATTATCCAAGTGCTACATCGACAAAATGACGTTCATTTTCAAATATTGCAAAATAGAATGAAATACGATGAGATAGAAATGAATTTCCTACTCTTAACGATCAAAGTGAGCCTATAATTCTGAATTCATTAATTTAGTAGGATTTGAACTTACGACTAATAGGATACATAATTACTCACATCTTTAAATATCACTTACTATTTTGTCACTAATTTTTTTATTATAAAATTAAATGGAAAAAAAAAATCATAACAAGAGTGTCATAAGTCGTCTCATACGATCCTAAGAGAGGATGATAAGAAAATATATATATATATAGATATATAGATATAGATATATTAAATGCACCATGATCTTCTGCTATTGAGGTTGTAAAACGATAATAAAATGAGGCTACAAGTAAATATAATATGACTGCAACAATGTTAGAAGTGATATGAGAAAAGAATAAGTTTATAATACCACTCCACGATATGATTAAGATATAATACTTGCATGCTTTTGGGCTTTAATAAACGATTAAGGATGTTACGTAGTCTAATAAATATCAAATCCCTATTATTTTTAATTCCCTTTTATTTTTTAATTTTTTTTGACAAATAGGGAGTTTTTTTTTATATTTATACACACGCACATCAGGAGTCCGTCAGGGCTCGAACTCTTGACCTCCCACATTATGTGGGAGACTAATGCCGCTGGGCCACAGGCCACTCGATAGGAGTTTTAGATGAATGTCTTAACTTAGAGTTAAAAAATAATAATTTTTTTTTTTCTACATTTACATTATTTATCTGATCATAAGTAGTGGTTAATAATTAGCTAGGCAATTTTTTTTCCCTTTCTTTCTTTGACAATCTCTATTTTTAAACTATCTTTATTTTTCCTTGAGAACATTAATCCTTTTAATTAATGTTCAGCCAACACTAAACTTCTACGTCCAATGTACTCGAACTCCCAGGTTCCACATTGACAAGGCTATGCTCAGACAAATTAAACTATAATTTCTAGGAAAACAAGGAATCTAACAGAAAATTTGATTCTCTATCATTTTCGTACGAAGTATTTCTGAAGAACAAGAGGAGTTATATCAACTCATAATAAATTCACAAATTATTAGGTCGAATTGAATCTAAACCAATGTAGAGATATTGCCAACAAATTTATTATTCAGTTTCTTGTGAACTTCCCTTTCTAAACCAAACTCCTTTTCTTGAATCCAATTATTCTAACCAAACAAGTGAACTCTGAGGTAGTAAGGTCAAAATTCACATTATAGAAACAGACATGCATCCTCGGACTATGCTCTGTTGAAGGTTGATTAAGAAAAACAAATGTCTGGACCCAATGCAAGCTAATTGATGGAATGTTACACATCAGGGGTGCAATTTGTCCCAGAATAGTTGGCTTTAAGATTTTTATATTACGTTACACATGCGCCCCTGCCAGCCCAAGTAAGAACCCCTTGGTAGCTGTCTGCTCAATTTTATGCTAATTTATGGTAGAACTATGATGCTGCCAAAAGGGAACCATCTTCCTCTCCACATTTTGCCACATTCAATAAAAAAAAATTGTGTTTTATGCAATAAATCTGCTTGAAGTTGCAACTAGGGATGACAATTTGATTATTCGTGGGTATTCTTTTGTCACAAGTTGATAAATTTGGCAATTTGAATTATTGACTAAATATGGGTGAGAGTATGAATAATACTCACTTTGACCATAAGCAAGTGTTATTTTGATTGAGTTCATAAATTATGAGCTCTAAATTAATTATATTTTTTTATTTAATCAATTTTAAAAAATAAAATGAAAAACGGAAATAAAAACCCACAAAAATCCTCGTATCTATCAAATAAGGAGATGAGTACAAAATTCTTCTCCCTTCGTATATAAAGAGAGGTATGAAGATTAATTTGAAAAAATAAAAACAAGAACGGATCGATGATCCCAACTCAACCCTCTCCATTGCCATTCCTACTTATAGCCCAATTAGCCACGGAGAATTTTCAAATTTAGTGAACTCAATTTTCAAGATTTGGGCGCAATAATATTTTTCATTATCCTATTTTAGATGCTTGATACTTCTTCCAACTATAATAAAAGCAGAAACATTGGACTCCAAACACACAAGATTTACTTCAATCCGACTCTTTCCTGTTGAAGATCCGAAGATCAAACGCAAGAATACTTGAAATCCCATAAACAAATTTCACTTCTCGGAGAACTCAGTGGTCAGTCTGTTGCTTTCTACAACCAGAACACAGCCCTTGGAAGTTTCTCTTAAGAAAAACAACCCCACCGTCTCAGTTTTCCAAGTCTCAACAAGCAATAGATAGAAAGATAAAAGCCCAAAAGCATCAAAAAGACAATTCAGAATTTCATCTCTGCACTTGAAAACCAAACTCCTTTCTTGGGCTCTTCTCCAGCAGCGCACCTGCATTGCCCAGAAAAGGACGTCAATTCTACTTGGAACTAAATTGGGCATAAAAGAATTTATTCAAGAGGGGGAAAAAAAAGGATACCTTGAGGATGGCAAAGAGGAGGGTCTTCAAAGAGGGAAAGAGACATCTGTTTATGAGCCACTCCAATGTCAAACAGAATCAGACCAGAAGAAGGATCATTAACAATGATGTCCTTAACAGGCAGCCACAGAAACAGCTCTTCTTGAGACAAACCCTCAACTCCAATGAGCCCACCATAGCTGAGATTAGCACTCACAACGCTATCAAAGAGAACCCTGGTCTCAAACTTGGCCACACAGGGTCCCTCCAGGTACACTTGCAGCAGCCCATCTTGGCCAAGTTGATAAAATTTTACACCATTCTTTGGAAAAAGCCCAGCAGGCAATCCTCTGCTTTTCAGCAAGTCATAAATGGAGCTTGAAGCTGTGGCCAAAGCGAAAAGAAAGATATGGAGGAGAAGAGCACTGTTTACCATGGCCATTTGGGAGAGATGGTAATATGAAATGGGAATGGCAAAGGGAGAAATTAATTAAAAAGAGGGATTTTTTTAGACAGGTTTATGGTGTCAAATGTGGGGACTAATGCTAATTACTTATGTTTGTTTCTTAAATTTAATGTTTTCTTTTAACCTAAGTTTGAATATAGCCCACTGGTACTTGACCAAGAATCATGAATTCTGGTCTTTCTGTCGATCTTTTACACTATGTTTGGTTCATGAATTTTTATGAGGAAAAAAAAAATATTAAAAAAAATACTTTTAATTGTTTGGTTGACAAGGAAAATGCTAAAGAAAGGAAAATTTGGGAAAAATATAATGTATGTAAGGAAAATGAGGAAAAAGCCTATTTGAATTCTCTTTCATTCTCCAACACATTCATCACCCCTCTTTTCCCCATCCTTTTCTTCATTATTTTTTTTAACAATCAAACAAATTTGAGATTTTATATTTCTTTATTTTCATTTCCATTTCTCTAATACTTTCCTTTCTTTATCAAAATCTTTAAACCAAAGTATTTTGATTGACTAGAGCTATAAGTGTTGGTTATTGATTTTATACGTCAAAATTTTTCTGAAGAGAAAAACTGACTATTTTATTCTTGTCTTATTGGAGAAATCTATTTTCCAACATAAATTTTACTGGACACGTGATTGTGGTGCTATTTACAAGGAAATATTAATTTTAGGATGCAATATGTCAATTTTATAATTTTTAGAGCGCAAAGTGTCAGTGGATTATAATTGAAGGTGCAAAATGCCAAAAATCCAATATTTAATGGACATGGTAGTGTATTCCAATCTGTAACAGTTGTTTTCTTTCTTAATGACAGTAATTAGCAGCAATATAATTGAAGGGCACTGTTGGAAAATTATAAGCGTACCAAACGCCAGACAATTGGCTTAAGCCTAAAGGTTGGTAAGAGGGAATCATGTGAAAAAGAATCATTATGACTAATTATCTTATTTAGCAGAACAAACCTCACTTTACTTTTCTGATAATCCGACGACGGAAACTACGAGGTTCCAGGCTACCTTTGGAACTTTCTTGTTCTCAACTTCATTTCTTTCTATTAAATAATGTATCTTTAACACGTAAATTTCGTTCTTAGATATAGCTGTCGACCTGACTATTTCAATCTTCTAATTCATTCCACATTTTATATTTTATTTTATTTTTATAAATATATATTAAGTATATTATATATTTTTTTATTAGAATAATTAATTAAAAATTAAATATGCTTGACATATATTTATCAAGTTAGAATAAAAAATTATTTATAGAATAAAATAAATGAAATTCAAAATGTCCATGAGATTCTTTAATCTGCATACCAAAATTTCAAGCAGGAGTGGCTTAATTAGAATTATCGTATGTGATCAAATGCCAAGTTAGGGGATTAAATTTTTTATTGATATGAAGTTTTTTAATATATATATATATATTATAAATGACGAATTTTATCTTTTCAATAAGTTAATATTATCCTATTATTAAATTAAGTAAATTAGAGTACAATATAATCAGATGCATATAAGGTACACAATGTGTCCATTTTTAATTGAACACAAAACCTCCTACATAATAAGAAAAATTGATGTCATTGAACTACAAGTCACCGAACTATTAATATGAAGTTAGGAAACCATAATTATCATTACGATTCATAATTATACTTCAGACAACAGCTTGCTTTTGCTTTATGACATTTTAGACTTTGTCTAATTAATCACATTTTCGTACATGTTATTTTATTAGAATTGTTCTGCGCCTGTTCTAAATTTGACCTCAGCGCTGTTTACTTCTTCTGTATAATTATTTGTTCTAAGCTAGGTTTCCATATTTAAAATGGGTTAATTAACAGTTTAGATCCTTTATTGAAATATATGTTTCATCTCCTATTCCATTGCATGGATGTATGATATGTGTATAAAATATTTTTCTTATAAAAAATAATTGATTAATAACTAAATATACTTGGCATATATACATCACATTGAAATAGAAAATAAAACACATAATTGACTAGAGGATTCAAATTGGTTAATTACGGGTTTAAATCCTCTACTGTAATATAAGTTTCATCTCATATTCTATTGTATGAATATATGACACGTGTATTAAATATTTTTTTATAAAAATAATTAATTTCCAGTTATATGTAATCATACAAATCTTTCCTTTTAATTTAGAAATCATATATTTCTCCTTATAGCTTATTTTTGTTTTACGACCAACCCTCCTTTGTTGGCCAATTTATTATATTTGATGACGTTGTTACTAAAGTTCTGATGAAATTTTTAAATTACCTTCGCATATGTCACGCATATTAATGAGAGAACCACGATAGATGAGAGAGAATAATCAATAGAGAACCACGATAGATGAGAGAGAATAATCAAGAGAGAACTCAAAGAAAACAAATATTTTAAGTAGGATATATCAAATAAGTGGAATGTACTTTTATATAATCAAAAATATATATTTTAAAGGATTCTATATCTTATCAGATTTTATTAAAAAACAAAATTCATCATTTGATAAAATATAAATTACATCAACTTTGACCAAATTCCAATAATCAAGGAAGGATATTTGTAATTTTTAATATCAATGAGGGAAGTCAGTATAATCATCTATGCCAGAGGACATGTAATCATTCCTATTAAAATTGAAAAACTGGGCTTGTGCAACTTTGTTTTTTTGCCCCCTTTTCTTTTAATTCTCAAATATAATATCCAAAAAACATATTATTTCATGGTACATACACTTTGATAAAGAATGGCGTTATATAAGAACGTCCAGTTTGGGAAAAGAATCATATTCTTCAACAATTAAAAAAATAAAAAGAAAATTAATAGAAACAATTAATAATGTCTCTGCAACCAACAAAAAGAACCAATATAGATATCAGTGAATATCTGCTGACAAAGAAGAAACAAGGAACAAGAAAAGGACACAAGAAGTGAACAAGATATTCAATAATATAATAATTTTCAGTACTCTGAACTCAAAATAATTGCATATTTGGACAATGTGAATCCAAATTTGGTTCGCTCCAATCAAATTAAAAAATTTCTTGCCTAAAATAATTGAACCATTATATTGGCAAATTAAATTTTAATGTACCGATTAAAAGAAGAAGAAGAAGAATGATCTGCGAGTGTAAAGAATTTGTTTATGTAATATAGATATAAATATGGATATTTAATTATTTTGTTTAAATAAACAAATTTAATTTTTTTTTACAGAATATTACGAATGATGAATTTGTTATCTTTTTAACAAATTAATATTATTATATTTTGAAATCAAGTAAATTGAAGTATAAACAACACAATCAAATGTACATAAAATGTACAAAAGAACCCATTTAGGCTCAAACTTAAAACCTCCCACATATTAGAGAAACTGACGCCACTAAGCTAGATGCCACTACAAAATTATAAGAGGGGTTTTTTAAGAGAAATTGCTGCCTGAGAATTAGTAATTTAGGAGTAAAAGTTCAAATTGAAGTCCAGAAGTTTTTGAGATGGATCTGGTTCTCTAATTTTGTAATAAAAAATTAGCTATCTGATGGGAACTTTAGCCCATTACTTGGATGGGCCAAATCCATTAAACTCTGTGCAGCCCATGGTTCAGTAACTATTAATTCAAATACAAGCTACAACTGGTCAATGGCTAATAACTCTACTTTTACGGGCCCATTGGGGTCTATTTTAGAAAGTGGTTTGGAGAAATGTGATAGTTGTTTGTTTTTGTTTTGGAGAATAGGTAGAGAATATTTTGGAAGAAAATTATTTGTTTAGAAGTGTTTTGGAAATGGACAAATTTTATTGTAAATTTCATATCAGTCACTTTTTTGTTGAGTTACTAAGGTAAAAAAAATATTTTAATATAAATTATAAATATGTATATAGAGATGGAATGATATATATATATATACATATATATGTGAGATATATGAGATATATTATAATATGTATATATATTCGTAATGATGAAAATATGATTGGGGAATGGTTCTTTTGGATGAATAGTAAAGGGTATTTTGAGTATTTTCTTTATGTTTTGAAAAGTGGGGTTAGAAAATGTGACGTTTTATTTGTTTAAATTTTTGGAATTGAAAAATATTGTGGGGAATGTAAACAAACAAAGCCTAATTGTTTCTACTTCTCTTTTGCTTCAAAAACGTGAAGAGTAAATTAGAAGTTGAAAGTATTTTTGGAGATGTTTTTACAACTTTTAGCTTTTTAATAAATATTTATAAGTTATGCATGTTTGACAATTTTGTCTTTACTAATTTCTTTTAAAACTCCATTTGAAGGGTAGTTTAGTACTTTTACGCACAACCTCAACCACAAGTTACTCTTCATCCAATATTCT
Organism: Jacaranda mimosifolia; assembly: GCA_018894105.1. Lineage (NCBI taxonomy): Eukaryota > Viridiplantae > Streptophyta > Magnoliopsida > Lamiales > Bignoniaceae > Jacaranda > Jacaranda mimosifolia. Next base: position 30,027,849 of record CM032129.1, read on the forward strand.
CATTCCACTGTTTTAATATATATTCCGAGTTAATTTTTAAATATTTCTTACTTTTAGTCACTCTTTCTACTATCTCCAAAATTAACTATTTCTTCAAAATTGAAAGCTCTTACAATTAGTTGTTAGTCAATTTTTTTGAAGGTGAGTAAAATTTGATTGAAATGATGTAGACCCATTGGGAAATCTGATAGAAATATCCTACCATGTATGCTTGTGTAGTGTAATATAAGTCAAGAAAAATAAGATAATAGACAGAAACCATACAAACACTAAATAAGACAATAGGTCAATTTCATTAAGGGCGCGTTTGATACGAAGATTATTAATCACACTTAATTTTGGCTCGATAAAATTAGGAATTATTTGAATGGATTAATATCCTTGTTTAATATTGAAGATTGTAGTTCATATTATAAATAGCAGAATCTTGTATTCCTGTTTGATTTAAAAAAATGAGAAAAACTATTTTCTTATAAATGATATTATTGCCCTCATTTGTCCATCTCTAAAAATTAGACGCATCAAAATGATGGACAAATTCGTCCATGTATTTTTTAGGTGTTTTGGCTATATTACAATCCCACTTCCAACCATGGGATGACAATTGCACCAATCGCATGAACGGTATAGGTTCGATGTGGGCTCCGAGTCAATCTTGGCTCGATCCGTCTCTATAATTTCTTCTATCAAATAAGTTACTAAAATAAATTGAAGGGGCTAATCACCTTAATCTTTTATATCAAATACGCCCTAAATATAATACTCTCAATTATTGAGCCAAAGTTAGAGTCCTCAAATGGGTCTCTTTTTACCAAAAATTCTCACAAAATCAGTCCAAAGCATGTAGACTACATATGTCATATGCATTGACAAAGGATATATATTAGGTGAAAATCAGCACAAAAAGATGATGAAATAACGCCCAACTTTGATACATAATGATGTCTAGTCTTGTAATATAATTATTTATTATTGCTTGATTTGTATACCAAGCGTTCAAACTACTCTTTCCTAAAGCATTGAAAAAGTATTCCATTTTATGTCAACTATTTTGCCAAATCTCATATTTAATAAGTAGTTCAACAGAACTTTCTCCACATAAAATAATATAATATTTTTTAATTGGAATTAGGGTGATGTATGAAGTCCCACCAAAGGGCCTATATCAGAGTTACTAGGCTTTTTAGCAATTGACTTGCAGTATTTTCGAGCCAATGTGCTTTTATATTTATTTTTTTTTCCATAAAAGTAATAATTACATTATTAGATTAAGATAAACTAGAATTATTAAATCAAAAGATATTGACAGTGTAATGGAAGAATCAAATATCCCTAGGATGGACGAATGACTCCAAAATACTCTAAAGTCCAACAATAGTAGAATGTACAAATATGGTATTGGAAAGAGAAGGATTAATCATTAATTCATTACAACGTCAATTATCATTAATTACAATGATAAAAAGATAATATAACAATAATCATATCACAAAGTAAGATCATATCCCAGTATTAAAAACAGGGCTTTAGTAACCGCAGAATGATAACCCCAGAAAGTAATGACTGCTTTGTGACCAATTCTATTATCTTTTTTAGAAAAACGTTACCTATTAGCAACTGACTTTGTGATTAAATTAGTAACCGCTAGCACAACGGTTACTAATGAGTCAGTATTCTTGTGACCAATTTTCTTGGGGTCACTAAATTGTGCTGGTAAGACTTTAATTCAAGGTTTTATATTTATAAAACATTAGAAACTGAAATTTGACCATTTAGAACAAGATCTTATTGACAGAGCCAAATTTGTGTTATCCTAAACTTAAAATTCCAAAGACAATAGTCTTTTAGGGGAAGGTAGATGGTCATCAACGTGACATATTTGGAAGATTTTGTAATTATTCATCAACTACTAATATCAATTAGGTTTCATTCTTTTTGCCCACAACTACTGTTGTGTAGATTTAGGAGAGCAGCTTAACTTCCCCTAACGGTAGTTTGGCATGTAGCATTTGGACGCAAATACAAAAGACACCTTTTAAAGGATAAAACAAACTATAATCAGTATAATTTATTTATTTATTTTGGTTTATTCGGGGTCGCGTGCAATGATATTTTTTGACCATTTGATTGATATGATTCTTCTGATATTTGAATGGATGATGACATTGGCGGGAGTTGGGAGTACGATATTTGTAAGTATTTGTTGGAGTTGTGGGGATGATGCGATTTTAGTCAGTGTTCCGTGGGTTAGTGAATTTCATGAAAAGTATCATTTTACCCTTGTTATTAGAATATTTTTAAAGGAGAATTCAAAAAATAAATTTGGGAATTAACAAAATTTGTATCTAAGCTACTTTCATGTGTCAAATTCTCCATTTTATTCTTTAAATTAAATTGTCTCTCTATTAAGGGTATTTTCAATAAAAACTCAAAAATAACTTCTAATTTAGACACAAAAAATTGTTTCTTTTTATAATAGTATAGATGCATGTCTTCCTTGTATGTATTCTATTGCCGCTTCAATTTTTTCAGTAAATAATGTTAAGACTTCAAATCTTATCAACAAATATTCAAATCTTATCAACAGACAAATAATTAAATGGATACACTTATTTTTAGTTCAAGATCCTCAATTTTAGTGCGAAATTTTATCTTTGTTGACTAAGATAAGTAAAAATTCACAGAAAATCTTTAAATATGAGTATTCTTGAGTAACTTGAACCTTTTAATCATAGTTAGACTTGAAGATAAAGCGACAACATTATTAAATTAAGTTGAAAAATAATGTGTAATAAAAAATGTAATAAGGGGACAATATTTTGTTAGCAATGATAATAAATAGAGAAAAAGATACACAGAAAAAAAAAAGAAAGAAAGAGAAAAGGTTAGGTCCAACTCACCTCTCAACTCCATCATGCTTGAATCGGACCTAAACCTGAACAAATACTGTCCTCGTGTGAAATCCTTTTGGCCCCGATCCATTAAAGTAGAATTGACCCGTTTAATGTCAAACTTGCTCCATTATGATGTAATCACTATGTCATGGTCACCAACCCACCCACCCCTAACAGTTGACACATACAAAAATGGGAAACTATTGCTAAATAAAATAAAATAAATGTAGATGAAAATAGAAGAGAAAATTGACATACTTTCCTATGGCGAAAAATTCTAAAGTATTAATTCTGTATGAATGGACCACCAAAAGAGGGGGGGAAAAACTTCTGAAATTTATGACTATAAATTTTTTCCTATTTTATTTTATTTGAGGTCTGCTCAGAAATTAATTATCTCCATATTCACTCCATCAATATTTATAGTTTTGTATGATTACATATCAGTTATAAAAGCAAATTAGTTGCTTTGGAGGAAAATAATCATCGATTAAATCTATTCTATAGTGATTGAGTGATAATGAACTGCATGACTGATAACGTTAGAGGCTTTTTATAAGTTATATTTTATATTAATTAGTAATACTACGTTATGTTATATTAAAGGAGGTAAGAGATTTAAGATAATTTATAAATGATTTATTTTATACATAAGTATATTTTTTTTCAAAGACAAAATTATGTTATATGTGTTGGTGGAATAATTACTTATAGTGTTGTTAATTGATTTTGGCATTATCAAATGTATTTTCTGTCGAAATCGCCATCATATACATTTTTTTCCAATTCCTTCAACTAAAATTTTTTCAGTGATTTATTTTATATTATGAGTTGAGTATTTGAAATAATTTATATATTATTTTATTTTTTTCATTTATTGAAATTCTTTTTATAAAAATAATATCTTTCATTATGTGAACTGATATGATAATGCTTTATAAAATTAAATTTTTCATATTGAGCGAGAAATTTAATCTTAATTATATGTCCAAATTAATTGGCCAAAGTCGACAGACGATAGTGGGGGTGGTGTGACTTATAGAATTTGGTAAGTAAAATTTATTTAAAGTCAATTTGTACATGTGATCCCCACACGCCAAAAATTTTGGTATATTGAGGTACACAAGTCAACAAGTCATATTCCAAAGACTGTCTTTTGTGTGGACAATGAGACTTTTAAATTTCAGCCCGTGACAGTCAATCTAAAGATATAGGCATAGGTGGAACATAGAACATAATTTGATACAAAAGATTATATTTAATTAATTATTTGGTTGTCTAGTAGCTTATATTTCAGTGGCATCAATTCTACCTATTATATGGGAGGTCTTGAGTTCGAACTCGAATGAGTTTCGTTGTACACTTTATGTGCATCTGGTTGTGCAATTTGTACTTCCATTTACTTAATTTGATAATTGGATATCATTGACTTGTTGTAAGATATTTTGTTAGAACTTATCCTTTTCTTTATTATTAAAAAAGTACGAATAAAAAAAAGGCCAACTAAACAAGTTTTTAATAGGCACTAAAAAAAGGCAATTCTTTTGGGGTTTGATTTATTTTTTCAATTATTGTTTAAATATGAAGATAATCAAAATTATCACTCACTAGGGCCCATTTGGTTTTATTTTCATTTTCTATTTTTATTTTCATTATTTTTAAATTTTGAAAAGTTAGTTAGTGAAAATGAGTTAAAAATGAATTTATATTTGGAAAGATTATTAAAAAAGTAATGATTATGTTGGTTTTAATAGAATATAAGTGGAGAAAGATAGAAATAATGAAATAGAAAAAGAAGATATATAGATTATTGAAAATATATATATAAATTGCCGGAGAATATGTTTTGAAAATGAAAATGAAGATGATATTATGTGAAAATGTATAAAAAATAATGTGTTTTATTTTTAAAATAGTAAAAAATATGAAAATGGAGTGTGAAAATAAAACCAAACTGCCTCTTTGATCAACTCCACAAATATAAAATCCCAATATATGGCAAAGATTTGGTCCTTTCTGGAAGTTTCTGTAGATTAGAGCAAACCAGCTATGCTTAATTTTTAAGAAGAGGAGAAAGAAATGTGGTATTTATCGACATTAGTCTTAATCGTATAGTAGTTACAGTTTATACCTGTCTGAAGTTGGAACATTGCAATAATTAATTATGATGATTAGTTCGATAAATAATGTCCAGATGCTAACGTTTACTTCGACAAAAAGACAAGATTTTGAAAAAAATGAATAGCCATGACATGTTAAACAACATTTTCTTTTATTGCATGCAACTGTTTTGGCTAATTTTTTATACATTGTTTACATTGTTAAACAAAAGGATGGACTTCAATACTTTCCAAAAAAATTTAATCTGTGTATTCAAATAAATAGAACATAATTTCTCTAAATTATCCATGCCATCTTCAAATTATTTGAAGTTTTGCAATTTTCAAGAATTAATTTGTAAATGAACGTTGGAAACTATGATTGGGTATGAGGTATATTATTCGATTTAGAATTTGTAAGCTTTTAGTCCCATTAATGATTCATTGCTAGTCGAATGGCTTATAATCCAATAGCATAAGACTCATTTATTATGTGGAAGGTCAAGAGTTCAAATTCAAATGGACTGGATTTTTTGCTATTAGCCTGCAACCACTGCTTGCCTATAACAAACCCACTCTAGGTTATCCACTCTAGGTTGTAGGTTAATGGCAAACTCAGGATCAACCAAATAAATTTTTTTTTTTAAAATAATTAAATATGTGGAATGTAAATTACAAATATAAAAATTATAAACTTTTAATGATTAGTGTAAATATAATTAATTAAAATTTAATTGAATTATGAAAATATATAATTAATTATACAAAGTATAACTAAAATAAATTATAATATATAATTAGTTTCAATTAATTCGGTATAGTTCAGTTTAATTTTGTACAATTAATTCGTGTATTGCATAAATTTTAGTCCCATCCCAATATATTTATAAAAAAGTTCACGTAATTCTTTTCAAAACTGATTAAAAGATCGATAAGATTTTCAATTCAATAGTTTTTTAGTACCATTCGAAAATCTCGCATTCCATGCTCAATTCTAGTTGAACCAACATAATAACAACATTAAGATAATTCAATTGTCTAATCCATAATTTATTATAGCAAATTATAAGTTTAAATTCACTTAGAGAAATAGTTTATTACTGTGAAAGTTTTAATGAAATTATTATGATAAGTTCGTTCTTTCAATTGTAACTATGATTTAAATGAGTTAACTATTTAATAATTATATCTTTAATTTTTTTTTAAAAAAAAGAAAAGAAAAGAAAAGAAAATACAACCACACACGTACACCTATGTCGTCGTCTTCATCGGTTTCCTCATTTTCTTTTCTTTTTCGACAGTTTCTTTATCTTTTTCAAGTAATAATTGTTATTCATCGAAAAGAATTAAAAATTCGAACTGCTATCATTCTGTGGGGCATTGTCTCATTTGCCCACCCCCACCGACTGCCGCGTGTGACACAGTCGTACCCCTGGAACATTTGAAATTTGTGAATCGCATTTCCCTTTTGTACCCTTTTGTCATCTAATACACTTCAATGTGACATCATGCTGATATCATTTTGCCAATTTAAATTTAATTTGTTCATTTTTAAAATAAATCGGATGATGGATCTATGACCTGATATAATCTTTCGATACTTAAATGAACGGTCGATATAGATATCGAGACTAAGGTATACATAAGAATAATATAAATACGTATTTAAGTCATCTGAAATTGGGATCTTTATAGTAGAAGTGTGACGTATACTTATCACATCATTTTTCGATAAACGAGTAGAATGGTGCTATGGTTGCAATTCTAGATTGCGCATTAAGTTAATTGTCAAATCGAATAATTAACTCGTATAAAGAAAGACAATCCTTGAACGATTTTAAGATTTTGATTATTTTCTGAAGCAAAATTATAATTTTGACCTAACGCACATCAAAACTTGTGTCGGTTATTTAATAAATTTATGCATACTTAATTACTTTAGTTATATGTTTTCATATGTTAATTTGGGTGCTTAGTTTGGATCTATGATATATATCATAACTTGATGGCTTGTTGAATGTTAAATTAATGTCTTAAGTATAAGAGTGTTATAGAATTAATATTTATATATTTTTCGGACTATGTAATTCAGTATAACATTGTTGAACAAGAGAAGTACTGACAAAATTTTCAACACGCAAAGAGTAATATACCCTTTTGAAAAACACGAAGGATAAATTGTTTTTTACATGGTAGGTGGAGAAGTCATAAGCCATGACATGATCTTCAAGGTCAACTGCGTCATTTTCCATATATATATTTTAATTACAGAACATTCCACTATTTGCAAGAGGACAAACAGAAAATCCAGCGACTGGCTGGCTGCGACCTAATGCCCTTTTCCATATTGAAAAACTGATTCTCGAAGGGTCAATACCTTATTCTCTAAAATATTCTGTCTAAATGCTATTTTATTCAGTGTTTTATCCATCATGGACCCATGCTATCAAGAATGCTGTTTTAGCCCGATTTCCTGCTTCTAGAGCCGTTGAATTGAGAGGAAAATTCTCATGATTCGAAAGAATATTACATAATTCGGTTTTAGTTAATTGGTGTTACTTTAGCAATCTTTAAGATTAATTAAATCCAGGGATGCAATTAAATTATGATTACAGACATCTAAATGCGGCTTAAGACAGTCATTATCCCTCTAAAAGTTGAGGTTAAGAGGTTTACGTGTCAGCTGATGGCTGTTTAACGAGCCCATAAGCATAATTAAATGTATAATATAACTGTTACTCGATAAAATTAAGAATGAAATAGAGAAGGTTGTCCCTATCAAGGGTTTGAGGGTTGAGACCATTTGGACCCAGTGTGCCTGAGTCATGCTGCGCGTGCCCCGATTGGGCCCCGGTCCTTGTGCGCCATCGTTTCAAAACTACACGGGTCTTATTAAGCAATAACACCACCCACCCACCCACTCATTTTAATTTTATTTTTATAATATTGAACTTTCAATTTTTAATTTTAATTTTAATTAATTTAGTGGCACCGTTCTTGTATTCTTATAGTTATTATCGAATGGTTAATTAATTCAATAGTATTGCTCTTACACATATATAAATATAAGATTTAAAATTCAAATCCTAATAGACTTTAGTGTGGTTATGTGGGTAAACTTTAAAAAAAAAAAAAAAAAAGAAAGAAATTTTTTTTTGATACTGTCAAAATTGGTCAAATGACATTATCCTCAAACATATATATAAAAAATGTAGACTTTAAACTCGAATGATCCGCATGCTTGTACATGTGAGTAATATAATGTTTTTTAAAAGAATAATTAAAATAATTATACTGAAAGATCAAATAGCTGATTAATTTAACTTGACTAATTACTTTGATTCCGCGTTTGATTAAAAAAAATGAGTAATTTATGGAACTTACCTAACTTGACTTTGAAATAAAAATACATAAACTAGTCAAACGGGTCTTTTAAATATTTTTGTCAAAATAAAACGTTGACGAATGTAAACTACAACTCTTTGAGGGAAATGCATATTTAATCCCAGAATTAAGTCTTTGATTAAGATGTCTGGGCACTACAGGAATTATTCAGTTAATCTGAATTTGGAGTGTACTAAAAGTTGAAGGTGCGCTTAGCTGAGTCCAAATAGGAATTAAGGACTTCTTTTAGTACATTTGAAAGTGTCTTTATAGATGTGCTATTAATTTTTGGTTCACATGATTAACAGTGATTAGGTTATACAAACAATCCATGGGATTGATTCTGTGAATGATTATTGTCAATTGCCATCAAATTTTGAAGTCTAAATTAGGAAAGTTGGAGGGTCGATCATATTATTTGGTCAACTGCATGGTTAAATTGAGCATTCATAAAATAGATTTAAAAACAAATCTAAGCTATATGCTAATGTAACTTGTTCAAGATAAATAATAATCTATTCTTAGGAAATGGGATTCTTTTTTTTATAGTGATAAGTTTATAGATATAGAGTCCTAACACTTGTGTCATTTGAAGTCCTAGTTTTTGTTAACCCCCCCCCCACCTCTCTCTCTATATATATAACATATATGTATTATAGTAATTTAGGTGTACTACATTTCATTCGTTCATTTTATAGTATTATGGATGGATTAAAGATATTGCAATGATATGGGATATTAAATCTTATTGTATTTTTATCCATGTAATAGCAAAAACACCAATATAGTACAAGAATACATGCATTTTGTATTTGGGACAATTCGACCCACATCAGACCCACTATACGATCCAAGATTGTATTCATTGGTTGAAAAGATGTGGAATCATCTAATCCGTCCACACAACATTGATGTGATAAGTTCATATCAATTTTTCCCCACAAAGGCCTCTTGTTCCAGACTAATCGCATTCATCATGTTTATTACTTTATACTTGACTCGATTTTAGACCCAATATCTAATTAAATATTGAAAAAATATAATTCAAACCTAGCCAATCATCATCTGATCAGCATTGTGTTTCAAGCCACAAACCCATCATTCAATTTAATTTTATGATCAGAAAAATATAAATAGACTATTCTGTATTTATCCTTATGAAGGATCCCAATCATAGACTTAGTCGGATCAAGAATTTACATCTTTTCGCAACAAACAGGAAAAGAGTGTAGGCCCAGAAATTTGCCGCGTTTGGATGCGAGAATGAGGCAGGGTAAATAATATCTAAGATCAGTTTGGTTAATTTCTGTGGGTTGATAATGAAGTACTGATGAACCAAACATGGTGTTAAAACAATAACAAGTGATTAGAGCTATTTATCTGAATCTTGAAAGCGAAGTGAGCAGATGGCGAGAAATTCCGGTTCGCCCGTATAACAATTTCGGCAACAGAATTTTAAATTATATAATAATATTCATCCCTGACATTGACCGTTGACCCTAATCATACCATATTCCTTTGTTTATAAGCCACTTATAAGATTTTTTATGGGTCACGCAAAAGAATAAAATTTAAAAATAAATAATAATCAATTCCTTTTTTCGGTCAAAAAAAATAAAAAGAAAAAAAACTTTTCATGCTGTCTCATAATTCAATACCCACCCCACCCAACCCCGCCCCCCAACAATTTGGATTTTCTAATCAAAATCTCTTACAAATGTCAACCAGATTAATTCCAATAATTTAATTCACCTGTATGTATGCATATGAAACTGTGTATATATAAAGACAACATCAGCCATGGAATTCACTTTCATATGAACCCAACTCACAAGCTGCACAGTTTTTCTAGCATATCGCTTTGCCAGAAGCTCACAAGGAAGAAAAGAGAACAAAGTGAAAAAGTTGAAGAAAATATTTCAAGAATCTTGAAAAGAGTGAAAATGGCAGAAGAATTTCAAGGTGGAGTTTGTGGAGGAGGAAACTGGTGGAATTCATCAAGAAATCGCTTCGGTTCATCGCCCTGTTCAATTGCATCAACCCTCCAAGATTGGAATATTCAAGATTTGCTGTAAGTTTTTGTGATTATTGAACTTCTTTTGTCCCGTTCATAATCACTTGCCCTAATGGTCCAAATATTTCAGTGGTGCCTTTAGTGTTTTTTTAGACTAAGGAAAGCCAAGTTGATGTAAGAAAACTCATACTTTTCTTCTTGTCATCTTGCAGCCATGATAGTGGAAGATCAGTGGAAAGTTATTCTCATTTCTTACCAGAAGCTGCAGGTCTGAATTCAGGCTTGAATCATAGGCAACAAGACAATAACTGGAGTTCCAAAAGTTTTTGTGATTTAGATTCTTCCATCAACTCTTTCAGACAAGTGAATAATCAAGGTTTTCCACTAGAGCAGCAGCCATCAAATTGCTTCACTAGTTCAGCTCAATCTGCTGGCTTTCCATTGAACTCAGCTTCATATAGCTATACTTCATCCTTGCTGCAAACTTTGTTTGATGACACAGATAATTCTCAGCCTCAACAATCTTCATTAGACAACCAGACAATGAATTATCAGATGAATCCAATGTCTGAATTTTCGACTACTTTAACTCAAGCCGCGCCCATGGTAAAGCCCTCTTTGCCAAAACAACAGCCCTTATGGAATTCCACGGCTGCTGCAGCTAATTCTAGTGATTATGGGGCGAGTTTTCTCCCTTCAACCCAACCCCAATTCCTTCCTTCATCTCAACCTAATCTCCACAACTTCAGCGCGAAGGTAGATAAATATATATATATATATATATATAGACACACACACACACACACACATAATTTTGGTTTTTATCAATATGTTATTTCAAGATTCATATCTAGAGGTGACCTTATGGAGAAAGAATTTCAAAAATTTTCAGCATCAGAATGAAGAAGCCGGGGACTTGGACTCAGCGGCAAAGAAAGTCAGCAGTAAACCTGCAGTCAAGCGTCCGAGAATTGAAACTCCATCGCCATTACCAACCTTTAAGGTACAGAATAGAAAATTTGAGCTTTGGACAATATTTGAAAGGAACTTAATTTAGGCTGTAAGGAAACGGACCATAAACTATCAGCTTTCTTCTACAGGTCCGAAAAGAGAAGCTGGGGGACCGAATAACTGCGCTCCAGCAGTTGGTTTCACCTTTCGGAAAGGTAAAAAGATTTGGATTTTTCCTCAAAAATTTCCACAGTTTTCAGCAATCTTTTCTTGTATTAACTGAACAAATTTGTTAATCTTTCAGACTGATACTGCATCAGTTCTCCAAGAAGCAATTGAATACATCAAGTTTCTCCATGATCAAGTCAGTGTATGTTAACTATTCCCATTATAATATAAGTCTTTCTTAAACATTAATTAATAGTCTCTCAATGTATACTTTCTGAGTTTTGATATACATTTTTTATTCTTTGCTTTCAGACATTAAGCACTCCATATTTGAAAATTGGATGCCCTCCACTACAACATCAACAGGTAGGACCTAAATAAAAATTACATGGTATTTAATATTTAATAAGGTTTAATATTTTTTATGGTATATATATATATATATATATAATTGAAATGGTTATATTACTTGCAGGCTGCTGATAAAATTAAAGATCAAAAAGGGCAAACACAAGACCTTAAAAGCAGGGGTCTTTGCCTTGTGCCAATATCAAGCACCTTTCCAGTTGCTGCTGAGACTACTGCAGATTTCTGGACACCTACATTAATTGGAGGTTGCTTCAGGTAGAGAAGAGAAATGAGGGAAAGAAATAAGCTCAATATTGATGATTTTTTTAACTACTTAAAATCATATCCATTCCGAGAAAAAGCTGACGGAGATAAGAAAATGGAAGCCACATTGTTGTGTTCTGCAAGTTTTCAGGAAAAGCAAGAAAAAGAAAAAAAGAGAAAGAAAAGAAGTGACCCTCCAAGGAAGACAGCCCATCCTGGGCCATATGCGTGGTTAGGTTAGCAAATGATTAGGGAACACAAAATTAAGGTTGTATTTCATAAAGTTGTAATAATCTTTGATTAAGGGGTGGTTTAGGGACAGGAACAAGTGCTAAATTTAGCTTTAGTTTGAGTAGTTTAGGTTTCAGCCGAATTTAGCAGAGGGTTTTGTTCCTGTTTCTATATTTTATGTTTGGACATGCATATATATCCACCAACTTTAGTTTATGCAAAATGTTGAAGAAAATTGAATAAAAGACGAAATAAAGGCATTGTTTCATTGAGTATGAGAGACAGAAAATTGATTGAGCCAACCTTTAATTTGTTTATCAGTTAGGAGGATTTTAGTGGAACGTGCTTTTAGGGTTTGTTACAATATATAATTGAGATGGGGCTGGGAATGTTGCGTGCATGCCCTTGTATGGACAAACAAGCCCCACCTCAATGATTCTATAAATATAAATATATATATATATATTAATTTAAGTAGAAGAATCGTCCACAATCTGATTTAAGTACCCCCCACGACCTCGAACTCATCCCCGATCTAGGGTTAAAATTGGTCCAACTAAAGTTGCTTCGATCCCCACGTCGCCTCCATTAAGATTACAGACCTGCACAACTAGGGTCGTACATAGAGTAGATTTTGTAGTTTTTATTTTTAATTTTGTTTTCCATGGCCAACTTTGGTAATAAAACATCACTCTCTTTGATATGATGGATCTATATATTGGTTTTTGTTTACCAATACCGTAAGAAAATGAATGATACTGATAAAATATTAAATGACATTAATTATATTATAATTATCAGTCATTATATGTAGTAAATAATATATTTTTTATTTTATCATAAAAATTGCAATTTTTACAAATTTTATAATCAATGAAAATCGTAGATACACTCTTAACTAATACTGAAAATCAATGATAGTAGTAATTTAGTGACAATAAAAATCGAAATAAAAGTTTCCTAGCAACATTACAAGAAAAGAGAATATTGCGTCAAAATATTAAATGATAATATATATGAAAGTTATAGTTGATCATATATTAAGTACTGACAATTATTGTTTTGCCCCAATAATGGCTCTCCCAAATTTAGTAGTGACTAGTGATGAAAGCTTACAATACTTAATTGTTAGTGACATTTAGTAAAACACACTCAATGATAATTTAGTGATAAAAAATTATTATTATAATTTATATATTTACTGCAATTAGATATTAATTAAAAATAGTAACAAATCAAATATAATACAATGAATATTATTATTGTGATGAGATAAAAATTATTACCACTTAACATATTATTGACAATTTTTATAGTGCTATTTATATATTTTTTTTTCCCAGTATTTTGTTTTTTCTTCTAGGGCATATTTATGTTATCAATATAAATATATTATTAATTATCAAAAGCTAGCTAGTGTCTGCATAGAATTCTTTCATGATCATGAAATTAATCATTATTGTGAGAAAATGAAAATTAATGTCACTTAATATGTACTATTAGTTACAATTCTAACATTATTGATTAAATTGTTAGAGTACCATTAAATTCAAGAAGAAAATTAGAGGAAAGAAAGCTATAAAAATCATTGAGATTCAGGACATTTATTAATAAATATTAACTTTGTCCCAATTCTTCAATTATGACAGCTTTTGATATTAATTGAAGCTTAAATATGAAGAATCCTCAGAGAAAGGATAAAACATTAAAAAGTAAACTTTTTTATGCAATTGACATTTGTTGATGGTATCTCTTGGCATCTGCTTTACAATCTTTTTGATGACTTGAACTTGATGCGCTGATGTCCGTAGGAAAAATGGGTCATATCATACTATTCAATTGATTATATGATCGATAATCATATATGATAATATTCAATATATCATTTTATCTACATCAAATTCAAAAAAAAAATGAAATTCAAATAATCAAAATATAACTCGATTTTAAGAGTATATTTAGAGATTTAGTTTAGATAAAAAAAAAATTCCATACTCATATCAATATCAGCATGTTATTTAATTAATAATATTACTATATTTTCATCTAATAATCCATAATTCATCGAATATATATCCTATTGGACGGCGTAAATTTTTTAGAGAAAAACAGAAGATTTCGGAGGAATACTAAAAAGTGACGCATCTTAGAATCATGAAGCCTGAAAAAGAAGCATATATGAGTATCATCTCCTGTAGCTGCAATCTTTACTTTGTGGCGTGGTGGCTAATCATGGTGGACTCTTTTATATGTCTTCTGTGTGAAGTTCTGGAAAATTTCTAAAAGGTTTTTGCTTTATGCACCTGCAATTTCTTTTACTTGAATAATACATATACAAGCATTTGCTTGTTGCAAGTTTATTTCGTGTACTAGAGTAGGATCTGTCTGTATTCAAGCCAGAGGAATGTTATACTTATTCTTTTATGCATCTTGTTGAGAATCATAATCAAATTGGATTTGTTGATTTGGACTATATATGAATGGTCTATTATTTTTTCTTAGATACGAAATATTTGATTCTATTTATAATTGATATGAGTAATCTTTTCAATTTGTTTTGGATACATACAACATATGTGTATGTATATATATACACACACACATCGAACTTGAATTTAAGGTGAACTTTATGCAAACATGCCTGGGTAAGTTCGTGACCCAGTTCGACTGATCTTACATTTTTATTTTAAATAATTTTACATGTGATATTGAATTATGTCTTTTTCTTTTCAATTTTTCATTATTCATCCTTTTTTTTTTTTTTTAATTTGTAAAAGTCTCTAAGTTCCACATTCTCTCTTAGGGTTGTCAACGTGTCGAATTTGGATTGGATTAGTTATATTCGACTCTAAATCCAATTATTAAAATTCATATCCGAATCCAAATCGATATCCTATAGGATCTTTGTTAGTTAGTACCATATCCAAATTCGATATATATTCAAATTTTGATAAAAAAAAAATCCAACCCGATTTAATATTTTTTCTTTCTCTCTTTCTTTCTTCACCCCCCCCCCCCCCCCGGGGATTGTATAAAATTATTATATTTATAAAGTAAATTTACGTCATATTTAAATTTTTAACAACTTTTTATTACATATTAACCCAAAAGTTAAATATTTGAGTACTAAACCTCCATTTTATATTATATTAATGCATAAGTGAACTATTATATATTATTATATTTGATATCTTATTAGTATCCCTCTTATTTTTAGGCTAAAGACTCAATATTAATAACATAATATAGACATTAAAATTGATATTAGGTCAATATAATATATAGATTCTATTTTAAAATCTTTATAAATATTATATATAAGAATATTAATTTAATAAAAAATTATCAAAGTTCGAACTCAAATTTTTAATGGATTGAATTGCTTAATTCTGTATTCGATCCACTTATTTTGAATTACGGATATTTATAATCCAATTTGATCCAACAAACATTTTAATCAAATAGAAATCCTAATATTTGCATCAAATTCATATTAAAATCCGATCCATTAACAGTTCTATTCTCTCTGTGGCTGCCAAGTGCTTATTGAAATAATTTTATACACCAGAGTTTATCATATAACACAGTAGCATAAATTTAACACTACCAACTAGCATAAAACTAACTAAATATAGGGGAAATAATTGAAAACAACTAAAAAGTAAGTAAAGAATTTGTCAAGAATTCAAATCGAAAGCAATTAATTGAGGATCAAATAAATAGTGAGTCGAGGCCCGCACGAGCACAGCTTCCTTGAGGTTTTATTCGCCTCCCACAGGTGCTTGAGGACTACTAACGAACAACCTCCCAAAATACAACGACTCATGAGCAGTCTAAGGCGGCACTCCTATAGACTGTACCTTCAAACCGAACTGACTTGAACCTCTATCTTTAATAAAAGTGTGTATTTATGTATGTGAGAATGAATGCTTAGGAATCTAGAGTGCTGAAATGCTTGTATGACTTTTCTTATTGAAATGACATTAGACAACACCTCTATTTATAGGATATAAGTGTCTATTCCTATAAAACATGTCCCCAACTCTGTCAAACTAAATAAAGGTCATGGCCTTTATTTTGAATTTCAAAAGACATGGATTGCAACTCTTTAAAAAATTAGACATAACTATCGGAAGAATTAAATTCGGTCTCAAAACCCAAAATTTAAAAATAATCCTAATAATAATTATATGGAATAATAGTTATTATTATTTTTGGATTATTATTATACACTATCCACCCACTCCCATGTCTTAATATAATTTTAGCTCGTAGCTCACTTTGGTGCTATAATTCTAACAGTGCTCAATCAGTTAGTATCATCACTCTCATATTTGTATGTGTAAGATTTCGTATTGAACCACTAACAAATTCTTATCATAACAGCATATGTAAATAAAAGAAGTCATATTCTCATCAAGCCTCAAATTCGTCTTATTAATTAGGCCAAGTTCTGACCAACCCAGTTTGAAACCCAGATCCATGACTAAAAGGCTAAAACTAGTTTGAGCCCATATGAAGCTTTCCTGTCCAGTACAATCCAATTAGGTCAAGGCCCAAATCATTTCACCAGCAATTTCACCTGGTTTGGATTTTTAAAGCAATTTCATTGAACAAATCAACACAAATGGAAATTTTGAGTGTCTAGGGCCCGTTTGGTTTTATTTTCATTTTCATCATTTTCAAAATATTATAAAGTAGTTAGTGGATATGAGTTGAAAATAAATTTGTATTTGGATAGATTATTGAAACAATAATGATTATGTTGGTTTTAGTAAGATGTAGGTGGAGAGAGGTAGAAATAATGGAATAGATAGAGAAGGTATATAAGTTATTGGAAAAAGATAGATGGGTTATTAGAGAATGTATTTTGAAAATGAAAATAAAAATGATGTTGGGTGAAAATGTGTAAAAAGTAATGTAGTTCATTTTTGAAATAGTAGAAAATGTAAAAATAGGCTTTGAAAATGAAATCAAATTGACCCCAATGATGTATACGAGCTACGCACGCGCGAAAAATAGCAGTTGACAATATGAGTAGTGGCCCTAGTGGATGCAAATGAATCTACAGTCAAATGAAATATTAAAATTTTAAATTTATTTAAATTCTTATTAATTTTAAAATTATATTTAAACTTATGCTTATTGTTAATCAATTCACACTTGGACAAAACGTTAGTCAAATCAAACCCAAATCAACATGGAGTAACTTGATTTTTCTACATATATCTTATCATTTTTCTATTACTTACATCTACTTCAAATCAAGTTTCAAATCTTACTAAATGGAAAAAAAAATACACTCAAGCTTGATTTATAATAGTTAATTAATTAAGGTCAAACAAATTTTTAGCAATCGATCTCAATTGAGTATCAAGTAATTCGATTTATTTTTTCACCAGCAAAAAATAAAAATTCTTACAAATTGAAAACCACCTTGAACAACTGAAATTAAATTAAGTGTACAAAGTATAGTGTTAAAAGGAGAAGCAAAGTAATCCAACAAACTATGACATTTATTTGGATAATTTCAGACACAAATATTAAAATAAAAAACAGAAATTGAACAAAAAAAGTATTCAAGTGTAGTATTTTTTTTTTTTTTTTAATTTATACAAACACACATCAGGAGTCCGTTAGAGTTCGAACTTCTGACCTTCCACATTATGTGAAAAATTTATGCCACTGGGCTATAGGACACTCGGCATATTCAAGTGTAGTATGATGCATTAGCGGGACGAGCAAATCAGGCAGTTCCTCTGAACTTCTTTGTGATGCCGGCAAAGTACTTTCCCTGGTGAAAAGCTTGCCCAAGTTCTAAATCCGAAGGTTGTCTGGAGCCATCTCCGGCAAAAGTCCCCGCACCGTAAGGGCTGCCACCCTTAATCTTCTCCATCTCAAACATTTCAGCTCCAAATGTGTACCCAATGGGGACAAAAACCATTCCATGATGAGCCAATTGGGTAATAGCTGTTAATCTGCATAATTTACCAAGTCAGTTTTTACTTAGTGGTATAAGTCTCAAATATAAAATATAAAGTTAAGAATATGAACCTAATGATCACTGGTATTTGTGTGTATACATAAAAGCAACACCAAATCATACTTTCTTCTTTTTTTTCTACCAAAAAAAATAAAAAAACACACACACACAATGCTCTCATTATTAAAATATTACTACGGAATTAATATAGCAGTTATAGTTATAAATTATGGCTACAAATTTTCACAGCAAATGTAATTTTTTTTTTTAAATGTGCAAAAAAAATTATTGGCTATCTATTTGTAGCCTTGTTCATTCGAAGTGCAACAAAATTAATTATTTATCCGTAGAAAAATTAATATATAAATATATATATAAGAATAATATTCAGTTATGAATTTATTGTAACAAAGGTTAACTACGAGATAATTTACTTTGAATTAGGTTAAATTTCACATTTAAAATTATGAATATTCAACATTAATTACAAATTAATCGTATATGATGTCTTAATTTTTTGTAATCACCCTTAACATTACAGGATAACACGATTTATAAACTTACGGTGTAGTCTCCTGTCCGCCTCCTTGAGATCCAGTGCTGAAAAAGATGCCAGCAGGCTTGCCTGCTAGTGCCTGAGCCTTCCACAGGCCTCCAGTTGAATCAAAGAATGCTTTAAATTGAGCAGCCATCATCCCGAATCTGGTGGGAAAACCTAACAGGATCCCATCAGCCTCAGTAAGTTCATTTGGGGTGATCACTGGCGCATCGCCCTTTGATGGGGCGCCCATCTTTGCAAGAATCTCGGCGGAAAGAGTTTCTGGGACCTGTTCAAATTACACCATTAATTATATGTAAGAAAGCTGAAATTACATAATTCTTTTTCAAGAAATTCAGTTTGCATTATGGGAATTCCAGTTATGACAGACCTGCCATAATTTTGCCTCCACTCCTTCGACGGATTCAGCTCCTTTCTTGATCTCATGAGCGAGTTTCTCGACATGCCCATATGTAGAATAGTAACTGTACCATAAATTGCAGATTCTTGGTTAGATGTCTGTCTGAAAGACATGAAATTTTGATCAAATCTGTTAATTCAAAAACACCCTTTAAGTTTTATGCAAGAATCTTAATAATATCAACAAGAAACAGAGGACGATCTGTCAAATTTCAAGAACCTTCAAATTACTGAATATATGCATGAAAAAAACATGGGATTCTGCAAAAAAATTACTGAATATGCATGAAAAATATGTAAAGACAGATACATACACAATGTAGACCTTTGTCGCCATCGGAATAAAGGGCCTTTCTGTGTTCTCTGTTTCTCTGTTTTGGTTTGCTGTGTGGTGGTTGGTGAACGTATGTAATTTTGAACAGCAGAAGAGTGGGAAGGTATTCCATATATATACACACACACACCGCCCACGATAATTGAAGTCGGAAGGTTGACTAATATTTGCTGTCTTCTTTAATTGTCCTAAACTCCTAAGAAATTGTCATTTGTTTTCTCATTAAACCATTTTCTTAAAATATATTTCTAGATGTTTTGGTTGTTGAGATCATGCTTACAATCATCACTGCAGACATTTTTAGTGATTCTGTACCCATTCAAATAGTATTAATATGATGTGGATAAAATCTTGAAATGACAAAAATGCCCCCCTAAAATAATTCAAATAACTACATATTTCACTAAAATCTGTCCTTTTGTATTGGTCGAATTTCAACCCGATTCGATTTCACATCAAACTCGGGATCCTAAACCTTGAACAAGAACACATGGAAAGATTTAATAACACCACCTAAAAAGAATAGTAATGAACCACCTCAACGATATGCTATAAATAACCCCAATTATTTACCAAGGAGGGCCAACAGAATGAATGCCTTTATGCTATATAACAACCTTGTTAAGAAATATTTCTTTTGAATTAATATCTACATGCATACCTCCGACCTAAAAACCTATCTTGGATGACTTATCTCCTAACTTTCAAATAAATTAAATGACGAGTTTAATTCATGCCCCATTCACTATTTGATTTTTCGACCAATTAAATTATAAATTTATTGAAGTCTCATTTGTTCGACATCATGATAATAGTAATCGTTTTGTTACCTTTTTCTACGATCTGCATAATCCTCCGTTCTACTTATGATGGCGGAAAGTGTTCTTTTTCTTATAGTACGAAAGCAAAGTGGCCGGTCGGAAGCTTTTTGACCGAACTTGTGAGGCGCAGAAATGAGTGAATCCTACAGGGAAAATAGTTATATTTTGAATTTTCTAGAATCATTACAATATTCATCAAGATTTATAATATTCCAGAAAAATAATAAATATAAACTCTCTTATAGACAACAATTTACGAAGTGCCAAATACAGATTCAATGACAGATGTAAAATGAAATGACAGATTTTTATTTTGAAAAAGAATTACGTTCTACGGTTCTGTAATGATTATAAATTGAGTTGGGTTTTGTATTAATGATAGAAAAATAATTATTCATGTGAAAAATATCACTAAAGACATATAATATTTAGTGATAATGAACTTGCACAATAATGCTAATGATACTTTTTAAATAACAATAATTTCTATTTTGACAAGATAGCTTAATAGTGATAAAGAGTTAGTGTTATAAATGGTCATTTTAATGCCTAGTGGTTTGTAGCGTAGTGGCATTACTCCACTTTATTATGTAGGAGGTCTCATGTTGGGCACTGTTGTGAACTTTGTTATTTGTAATGTTATCTTCAAAAAAGAAAAAGAAAATTATCACTTTTAATAATTAGTGTCCATATTAATAATGTTCTTTAAAAAAAATGTCACTTTTTATAATTAGTGGTCCATAGTTCAATGGCATTTGATTATATAGTTTGTACTTTAATTACATGCATTTGATTATATAGTTTGCATTTTAATTTACTTGATTTGATAATAGGATAATAATGAGTTATTGAAAAGATAAATTTTATCATCTGTAGGCCCAATTTGGTTGGTTAAATTACATGGAATTAGAGAAAATAATCCATTTCAATCAAAAGTTTGGTTTGTGGGATTGTATACACACAGGTCCATAATTTATCATTGGGCATGTATATATAAACTTAACATATAGTATTATTAATCTCACCCCCACCCATGGAATAAATTGTCCCACCTTCTCATGAGATAGCTAATCATAAGATAAATTTAAAATCCAACAAAACTTGCCCATAATGTTTTCTCTCTCAAAATAATAATAATAATAATTAGTGGTCCATACATAAAGATAATTTAATTTACTGACAGTAAAATATGTCTATAACTTGTGACAAAATCATTATTATCAGGTAGTCACTATAAATGTGTCATTAATTGGTAATAGTTATAATTTAAATATCACTATTAAATTTGTTAAAAAAAAATTTATAATAAAATGAAATTTTTTGTTACTTAATATTTATAATCGGTGTAATTTTTGTATTCACATGTTACTCCGTAACTTCTTCTCCTTCTTCTTTTTGTTTTCCTTTTACCGACTTCTTTATGTCACGGTGTCGGTATGTTATATTGTCCATACATATGTAGAGAAATAAAAATATTTTTATCAAAAATATATGTTTAAATAAGTGGTGGTTGGAATAGTATAATAAGAAACAAGTGGCAATTTTCATGATAACTTGCAGGAAAAATATACATAAATAAATAAAACGAAAAGACAAGAAGCAAACAATGGAAAGAGAGGAATAATGCCAAGAAGTCAACGCAAGCAACCAAAAATAATTATATTATTCTTCTTTTTGGTGACAATTGCAACGCAATAACTGATTTAGGGAAAATAATAAAAAGAAAAGAAAACGTATTAGAATTTAATTACATTAAAATAAAACATTTTATGCATTTATTACATTCTAGAAGGCATCCAATAACTAACTTGTTCTTCAACTCTCTGAAGACAGCGTTACGTCTAATAAACATGACATACTTAATGCATCATAATGACATTCGTCCACGGCTTCTTTAATTGGCTCAATTTACATATACACCTTTTACATTTATTTTTCGGAGGTATTTTTATTTTTTAATGAAAAATTAGTTATAAAAATATATTTAAAAATAAAATATTGTTTGAATATTTTGTTTAAAATGAAAGGATTATGTAGGGTTAAAAATGAGTTATATTTAAAAAATGTAGTATTTTTATATTAAAAGTCGTGCAAATGAGAGTAAGAGAAAATAAAAAGTGATGAAAAGTTAAAATTGAGAGAGATTGCATGAGTTTGTCTGGAAGAATATTTTAAAAATAAAAATATCTATAAAAATAGGTAAAAAATTAATGACTATCTATTTTCATTTTCAACATAAAATAAAAATGGCTTTAGAAAACAAAAACAAACGACCGATAGTTTTAGATGAGTTATGTATGTGTTATATTATTAGCGTGTCCATCTTTCTGGTTCTGGAATTGGATTCTGTGCCTTTTTCGAAAATCATTAAATGGTTAGATTTTATTCTAAAATTATGTCTAGATAAAAATAGTAGAGTTGAAAAATGAATCATTATATGTTTTTTTTATTTTAATTATAAATATTGGTATTTATATTAATTCATACTATTCAGCTAGATGATTTAGCATAGAACTCCAACATGAACTCAAATCTCCTCTATTTTTTTAATTTAAATTTTATTTTTTTAGTAGATTAATTGAAAATAATGTAATTGGATCAATTCACTATTAGGCCTATGGTTGTCAATGGATCGAATTTTAATATGAATTCAGACTGAATTTTAAGATTTTTATCCTATTAAACTATCCGATGGATAAAATCCCGTTACAAATATCCATAATTCGAAATAATTGGATTGAATATGAATTTAAACAATTCAATCCATTAAAGATCCAAATTTAAATTTTAATAATTTTTTATTAAATTAATACTCTTATATATAATATTAATAAAATTTTTAAAATAAAACCTATATATATAATTGATCTAATATCTATATTAATGTTTATATTATACTATTGATATTGAATTTTTAACTTCAAAAATAAGAGAAATATTGATAAAATATTAAATATAATAATGTATAATAATTCATATATGTATTAATATAATGTGAAATAAGAATTTAGTATTTAAATATTTAACTTTTGGACTAATATATAATAAAAAATATTAAAAATTTTAAATATAATGTTTACTAGATAAATATAATACGTTTCTAAAATTCAAAAAGGGGGAAAAAGACTAAAAAAAAAAAATAGAAAAGGAAAAATATAGTAAATCGAATCGAATTTTTTTATCAGATTCGGATACCATACTGACCAACAAAAATCCTATAGGATGTCGAGTCAAATTCAAATATGAATTTTGATAATCAAATTCAAATTCCAATATGATTAATCCGATTCAAATTCGATCCATTGACAGTGCTAATTCAGCCATCCCAAACTAAAGAAAGCTCAGGCCCAAAGTAAACGAGGGAGCCCCCGTAAGCAAAGGAAACAGCGTCCGCGCGCAGAACTGGTAACTTTATGGTGCACCAAACCATCTCTAAAGCTTCTTTTGTACCCGGATTTGAAGCTGCAAAACATTAGATCGTAGAACAGCTAGTCGGCGCCACTTCCAAGATTTGAATCCGCTTGGCTCAATGTGATTTGAATGTGTTCCTGAATAATGATCATTAATCTTTTCTCTGTCGAACACATCGAAAATTGAAAGACTCTAAAATAATTTATAAGAAGTTATTTTTTTTCAAGACAAAATTTCCTATCAATACATCCCATCAGACAATATCTCAAATGCGTTCTAACAAACAATATTTCAATGCGGATTGAGCCTTCATATTCCACAATGAATCTCGTTACTAAGCCTATGGAAATTTAACACAACAAAAACGATTAATCCAAAATCACCAACACAGGAAATATTTCTTGTTACCCAGATATTGAATCAACTTAGTTGCATTCTACAATGGCTACACAAATGGCTGCACAATCATTGCTTCTATTGATCAAAGGTTTTCCAATATTAAAATCAATGTACAGCAGCATATGATCAAATAACCTAATCTAGTGATAATCTATGAAAGAAACCACATGGTACCCCAACAGAGGGAATTGGGCATTTAGGTGTGGCATTGAAAATAGATATAGTTGCATTTCAACTAAATCGATATGTGCTCGTAGTGCGTGCAGGCAAACGTGACAGAATAAGTGGAAAAACACACACCAACAGTAAAACGACCATCAAAGAGCACAGACTCCGCCATCAAATGTAATCAACATAAAATGGAAGCATTACATAGCCATCAATATCAACATTATAGTGGGACGCATTCAAGAAGTATATTGCGATCATAGGAAAAATGACTTGATAACCCAGCGTTGCAATAAAGGCCAGGGAGTAATTTTCTTCGAAAATCATGTAGATGAGCAGTATTCGTAAGATAATTTTTTCTTCCCAAGATAAAGCAGAGGATTAACCAAAGCAAAGAAAAATTCTACTCTTGGTTATAATTTTAAGCACCCTTGAGATGGTCCTTGAGCCGCATAACGTGTGATGCGGCTCAAGTTCCTGGATTGCGACCTTGACCCGGACTTCCAAAAGTAACCCTAGCTATGACCTTGACCTCGACCTCGACCTCGACCTAGAACCGCACAAGTGTATTTTGGATCTCTGACCTAACCACAAGACCACACGTTAGGTTAGCTGAGATCACCTTCAGCTAAAGCCTCCGATGCCTAAGTCGGTGAGGCGATCAAATGGGTTCAAGGTAAAGAGAAGAATTTAAATGACAATTAATACTGATGGATGGACCTGAAACTGTGTTGAGTTTGCTTCTTATAGGTAACAGACTGCCCTTCATGTACGGATCGAGCTGGCATAATACTGTGCCTTGGATCCTCTTTTGATCAATGATCAGCCGTTCAGGTTATAACCTGAATCGGGTCAAGTTCATTTGGGTCATGACCCAACCCGAATAAAATGAAGCAGATCATGTCCTATTTGGGCAATTAAGCTGTGGCCCAAGGGCAAAATGGTCCTTTCAATCCTTTTCCCTAATAATTAGTATCAATGTGAAATCTTAACCCAATCAGAGCAGTCATTACAAGTCTTTGTTTTTCACAAATTGAACCAGCGAGAACTCTAGCTACAGCCGATTTGCATGAGAATGTATGTTTCATATGGTTAGCTGAAAACTGAACTCACTGACTTTAGTGTACAAACCCAATATCAAAAACCATCATCACTAGGGCATCAATTGCAATTACAAATGCGTGCACCTGTTGATCCACCATTGTAATAGAATCTGTCAGGTAATCATACGTGCTCCTAAAATGATAATAATAAAGGAAATAACAAGACTAAATATTAAAAATTAAATCTTCCGCATTGTATCATTCCAGTAAGTATCTATACACCTGCACACATGCATGCGCATATGTGTTTTGATAATAAAATACTATAAAATAAGTTCAACAGACAAAGAAGTCGCTCAAAAGAACAAATTTTCATATCCAGCAGAACAACGAAGACAGGGCGGGACCAAAAGCCTAGATGTGTCCTGTAATTATTGCAAGTGTACAATAAAAGAACTGGATTTTCCCTATGTCCTCATTCTTTTGTACAAGAAACGATCATGAACAGAAAAAATAATCAAAAAGCTACCCACTAACCTCCAAAGATGCAAATTATCCATCATAGCTAACAGCACCTTGCACTTTCATTGCCTCAGATTCAACTAACGATGAACTACACCTTTCTTCTCTTCACTTGTAATACTTGAATCAAAGTTTTGGCATTTCGCCTCACCTTTTCATTGTCATCCTCCAATAACCCAACACAAATCTCAAACAAACCTTCTCTTAAAGCCTCCAGAACCATCTTATCACTATAACTACACAAAGAAGTCAAAGTTAACAAAGCGTATTGCACACCCCTCGAACTCCCATTTCTCAAAACTCCGATCAAAATATCCAGAAACCCACTATACCGCACCATATTCTCTCGCGCATGCTTACATTTCGCCAATAGGCCCAAAACCTCCACGGCTCGCTCCAGACCCGAATTAGCATTTTGAATCAAAATGGGCACGGCGCCATTCTGTATAGCCCGAACCCTATTGTCAAGGAAAGAACAAAGCGTGAATAACGCGGTGGCCGCTTCTTTCTTCTCCCTAGAATTTCCCATTTGTAGGAGGGATACCAAACCTGGAATCGCATCCGGGTACGACCCAATCGTGCCTTTGTTGACTTCCAGCACGGCAAGGCTTGTCAGAACCGTGGCAGCCACCGCGCGTGAGTCCCCAACGCCGCAGCAAAGGGCGTAAACTACCTTTTCAACGACACCTTCAGCGACCAAGCCCACCTTGCTGTCGTCGTCCAGACTCAATAGAAGCAGCAAATGAAGGGCATTTTCTTGGAGCCCCGACTCGTTCGACTCAACACAGTTTATAACCGCCGATACGGCTCCCGACTCAGAGAGTCTCCGCCTAATCGCAAAATCACTCTTAGAAACCCGGCTGAGTTGGTCGAGCGAGTTGAGTTTGTCTTCCAGCAGCGACGAGGGAGAAAACAAAGTACGGATTAGGGCTTTTGGGCTGGGAGGATATTGCTGCGGTTTGGGGAAGGAAACGAGATTACAATTGGAAATGAGGCTACGGAGGGCGTGGTTGGGAATGAGCGAAGGGGGTTCCGGCAACGGGAGTTTGGAAATCGGACAGGTGCGGTGGCCGGCGTCTAACCACCGTTGAATAGAGGCGCGATCAAAAGTGTGACCTGAGGAGAGGATAACCGGGTCGGACATTATTTCCAGAGAAATCGGGCATCTGAAATCGTCCGGTAACTGAGAAGCCATTCTATCTTTTTCCTTCTCTACTTCTTCTTTCTTTTAATTCTATCTTTCTTTGACGGATTTTCCTAGTCGGAGCTGAGAAATGAGTGAGGGCTTATGAGGTTTAGGTGAGAGCTTGGGCAAGAAGCACACTGAGGATTTATATGTGAAGGTGGAGAAGGGCGGATATACTGGTCACTACTCTGACTAGCTGTGTGCATTCACATACTGAAATGACGATCCTACCCTATCTGATTTTGTTTGAGATTAATTTTAAAAGCTTCCCTAAAATTTGTCCTAATTGCAGAAACTACCTCATAAGATTTTAAAATTGCATTTATTACCCTTTTGCATCATTAAGAAAATAAATGAAGAAATTGTCTATTAGAAAAAAGACCGAAATTATTCTAGAATTATGTGAATTGTGTTGCTAGACCTAATCGTTTTGTATTTACTGCCCAATAAGATAAGATAATTATTAATGTTCTTTATAGTACAAAACAAAAATACTTGAAATGTTAAAATATGATGTTCATAGTTATTGGTTGAGACAGCCAAAAGAACTCAGAAGATGGTAATATGAAGTTTAATGGTTAAGGCTGTGCTTGCTTGTGAGAAAATTTTTCACAAACAAGCTCCTAAAACACATTTATGAGGTAAATGTGTGATTATTTGTGAGAAAAACTCTCACTCCACAAAAAAGTTGGAAAAAATGCCGACCCCCTCTCGTTCTGTCCCATCTCATCTCTCTCTCTCTCTCAACACCTGAAAAGTGAGAAAAAACGAGGGTAGCTCTCTCACTGTCTCTTCTCGCTCCTCCCTCTCGGTCACTCAAAATTGAGAAAAAATAGAGGGCTCTATCTGTTCTCTTCTCGTCTCTCTCTAATTCGATCTTTGAGAAATTTCCTCCGACTCAAGAAAAATTGGAGGAATCTGGTGGGCCATTCTCTCTTTCTTGTAGTATATATGTAATATTTAATATATGTTGTGCTATTTAATATATATTTAATGGATATACATAAAGAATTTATATTTAATATATATTAATAAATAAATAACTAATGTTTAATGGAAAAATATAAGACTATATTAAATATATTTAACGAATATTTAGTATATATGTAATATTTAGTTTATTACTAAATACTTAATATATATTTAACGAATATACATGAATATATATATATTTATATTCAATATATGTATTATTAAATTCTCACCGAAAAATTTCAAATATTACTCAAAGAAATTATTATATTAATTGAATATTAAATTTCATTCCATATTACAGGATATTTTAGATAATAATAAGTTAATGTTAATTTATTCTATAATAATGTATACATAAATAGTATATAATTTTGCTTACATAAAAAAAACTCATAACCAATCTCCATCTCTTAAAATTTTCTCATAAAAATTCTCACAATCAATTACCACTTTACAAATTTCATTCATAAAATATCTTACAACCAAACATTTTCTCACACCTTTTTTTAACAAAAATTCTCATAAATAATCACTACCTCATTTCTTTCACCTGTTACATCAATTGTATTCATTATATTTTTACCTCACAAAAAATCACCCTCTCATAAAAAAAAATTTCAATCTCACAAACAAAAAATTCTCACTATTTCCTCTAAGAAATGAGAAATGAGAAACGGAAACACAAGCAATCACAATCTAATTGGTTATCCTTTACACTTATATGTGTTGAATTTTTCTTTTTATAAATAAAAAAATATGTGTCAAATTTAAAATTCGAATCATAATAAATCTTTATCATACTTATATGTGTAAAGGGGGGTTGAAGATGGTAACACGCAAAGTTAACTTAAGCGTGAAATTTTATTAGCAAATTTATTATTAAGCATTTTAAAGATTGATGAAAAAATTTGCATCAAGTGTGTGTAAAGTGGAAGATTAATGGTTGGACATTCCATCTTAGATGGAGCTAATCCTAGTTTTCTTTGGTCAAAGAAAATTCTTATTAATAAAATATAATTATATGATAGGTTAAGAATCAAATAATTTTACAAAATTTCCATTTGATCGACTTAATTCAAATCCTAAATTAAAATACAATTGATCATACGACAACAAAATATCATTTGGACGTTTTGATCACCAAGTATTATCGACATACACAATTCACAAGATCATTCCAAATTATACTTATATATATTTTTACCAAGATTAATTCACTCTAGACTAATATTGCTAAGCTTTGATCACCATATTCCATTGTTTACGTGGATCTTTATGATCATTCTTTTTAAATAATCAATTAATACCTCACACGCTAATTTAAAATTTTGAATTGACATGATCTCAACCCTTGACTCATTTCAGTCTAATAAACATCAGTGAAAAATTTTCCAACTCTCGTTATTCTACTTTAGGCAACAATGAGTGTTAGCTAGGAAGTATAAATTTTTCAAAAAAATAAAAAAAAATAAGTGAACCTGCGGCTAACTGGTTAAACTAGTACCGATTTAATCAGTTTTGACCGGTTCAAAAGGTCATCAATTTTTATTTTTTAATCGGATCAAATTGGCCTCCGATCACCGGACCGGATGATATGATCCGATTTTCAAAATATTATTTTTAGATAATAAATTAATATCTAACATACCCTAAGTTAAAATTTTGAATCGTGACACGATATCCACCCTTGACTGATTTCATTCTTTAATAAACATCCATAGAAAATTTTCCAACTCTTGTTATTCTACTCAAAGGACAACAACGAGGGCAAACAAGTGTTAGCTAGGCAGTGTAAATTTATGATGATGGAGTAAGTTTTCTTTCATTTGAAAATGATGGATGGTGAAGCTTAATATAATCTAATCGATCATGGAAGCATTTATATCTCTACCCAAACAAATTTTCTGGCTTGACCTTTCGGCAATTATTGTAGATTGGATCCATAGTTAGCTGGTCAACACATCAATCAAAGTTAGATATTCGAATCTTTGGATTATTTAGTTTATATATGTTGAATTTTAACTCGTATGCGGTCTCGTCCAAATTATGGGGTTGATTTTTTCAGACACAAATTTTTAAGTGAATGTAAAAAATTGCGTTAAAATAAATTAGATATCAAGTTGAGCACCTATTGAAGTGTTCCTAATTAATTTATTTTTAACACGATCAATTAGCCAATTAACATATTGGAACTTAACCCTTAACATATTCTAAGTCAAGTGGCATGTATCCCAACCGCATAAGTCTTTCATATAATATGAGAGGTCAGGAGTTTGAATTCTAACAGACTCCTAATGTACGTGTGTATAAATTAAAAAAAAAACCCTTAACATGTTCTAAAATATCACTTAAAAACACACAAATTTAATTAAAATACATATGGATATACAACTTCAGTTAAAAATACTTTAAAATTTAATCCAACTTAAGATTAGTTGGATCAACTCTACCTATGGTGATAAATAAATTGCTTCCAGCAAAAATCAAGTGCATAAAGAATTCAGTAAGAGTATATATTGCAGAGTAAATGTAGCGGAAAAGGTGATAAATACAGTGCAACTTTGATAAAATGATAGCATACTTATCGTTCGTGATAGCTAGTTCAGATATTCGATTAATTTGACAATCAACTTTCTTCTAGAAGTATTTTGAGAATATAGTACCAATCGAGTTCAATATATTAAAAAAATTTCAAAAAATTCATTTAAAAAATAATAGTAATACTATACATATTTTAAAATATTGCATAGATATAACTGCAATATTTCAACTTATATAAAATAAAAATTAAAGTATCAGCAATGCACAATTCTATCACACACACACAACTTCACTTAAAAATATTTTAAAGTTTAATGCAAGTTAAAATTAGTAGGATCGGATTCTACCTATGGATCTCCTCCATACTTCCACCCATAATATTTACTTGTAATGTAAAAGAATAATGATTGGAGCTAAAACTTCAACAAGACTTAAAAGTAGAATGAAAAATGATCCTATTTGATTGATCCTTTGTTTCATTTTGCATTCTATCTTTTATTATAATGTGATGTATATATATCAAGTGTATTTAATTTTTAATTAATTATTTTTATAAAAAAATATTTAATATGCATATTATATATTTATGCAGTGAAATAAAAAATAAAATAAATTAAAACTGATGATGTAAATCGGATTGGTTCAAAGTCCGTCACTTTTGTCAGAAAAGGCAACCTTATAGCTAATTTCGTCAACATGGGATTGCACTGAAGAATGCTACTTCTCAGTTTCACCTAACACAGAGAAAAACTTGATTCCATTGCATTATCCTGCAATAGCTTCAATGTTTGGGGGAAGATCAATGAGATTCGTGTTTATATGTTTCTTCTTTGTCCTTCACATCTCCATCCTCCTTTATGGTTGCCGCTGTATTGGGTCCGACACCATCTCAACAGGCCAATCTCTCTTTCCAAACCAGACCATAATCTCCAAAGAGGAAAGATTTGAACTGGGCTTCTTTGCTCCAGGTAAATCTGGCAACTTTTATGTTGGTATATGGTACAGAAACATCTCGGCTCGAACAGTTGTTTGGGTCGCAAATAGGAATAGCCCCATTTCTTACTCTTTCTACAATGATTCGCGACTAGAATTGTCAAATGGCAATCTTTTCCTTTATAAGAACTTGGAAATAATTTGGGCCGTGGGGACTTCAAATGCTACAGAGGCTGTAATTCTTGACACTGGAAATTTTGTTCTGAAAAAATCTTCAGACATTGTTTGGCAGAGCTTTGAACACCCGACGGACACTTGGCTGCCGGGTGGAAGAATTGGATTCCGATGGTTTTCTGATATAGAAGCAAAACTTGTTTCTTGGAGGAATCCGGACGACCCTGCTCCGGGCGATTTTTCACTAGGAATGGAACCAAATGGAGGCAGTGAACTTTTTATAAAGAGTAATAACAACAAAAAACGATGGAGGAGTGGGGTACTGCAAGGAGGGACTTTCGGTGCAATTCCCTATAAACAAGACTTTTATAATTTTTCCTATTTCTCTGTGAATGACTCTGTATATTTAGTGTATAACGTTTTCGGTGAATCAGTGATTTCTAGGATAGTTATGGACTCTGTTGGGCGGATGACACATCTTAGATGGTCGGAAGCCAGACAGGCGTGGCTTATTTACTGGATTCAACCTTCTGATTTTTGCAAACTTTATGCTATGTGTGGACCTAATGCAATATGTGATATCACTGCTTCACCAGCTTGTGGCTGTTTAACTGACTTTGTACCACGAGCTGAATATGATTGGTCTGCGGCAAACTTTTCTGGTGGGTGTATGAGACAAAACCCCATATGTTCTGATGATAATGAATTTTCAAAATTATCCAACATTAGACTACCTGCAAACCCTGGAGCACTGGAAGTTGGAAGGTCTGATATATGTGGGCTTGCTTGTGCAGCCAATTGCTCATGTAACGCTTATGCTTACAGTAGGGAAGGAGGATGCTTGTTGTTTAAGGAGGATTTGTTGGATTTGGAGAGACTGCCAAGCAATTCAGGTGGTACAGATCTTTATGTTAGAATGGATACTGTGTCTAAAGGTAAGACGTTACCGAAGTTACTATGATATTCAACAATGGCATTGTACTAAACTAACTGTTGTAATTTTGTCAGGAAAGAAAAATGTATATGTACTCCCTGTGGCGTTGGCCGTGCCCATTACTGTTGTAATACTTGTCTTCTTATGTTTTTTTTGGCGGCGAAAGCTCAAAAGCAAGGGTATGATGTTCTTTTCTTGGAATGCACCAAGATAATTTTTAGATACGATGAACTTAAGGGGTTTTATTCTGTTGATGTATAATTCATATTGCATTTCATGCAATTTGGTCATCTGAATTCTGATCAGTATCTATTCTCCCATCTGTTCAGAGTCCCAGCTGGGAGCGCATCAAAATCTACTACTATTTGATTTGAATTCAAATGGACCAGAAAATAACAAAAATAGTCCGGGAGATGAGAAGAAGAACATCTATGAGTTGCCAATCTTTAGCTTTTCTAGCATAGTCGTGGCAACTAATAATTTTTCCATTGCAAACAAGCTAGGAGAGGGTGGTTTTGGACCTGTTTACAAGGTAATGCTTATTTCAATAAACTGATTGGTGAACAACATTATGAACTAGTATTATTTCATCACTATTTCAGGGAGTATTACTCAATAAACAGTTTGTAGCGGTGAAAAGGCTGTCTAGAAGGTCTGGACAAGGACTAGAGGAGTTCAGAAATGAGACAGAACTGATAGCCAAACTCCAGCACAGGAATCTTGTTGGGATCTTGGGATGTTGTATTGAAAACGATGAAAAGATATTAGTCTATGAATACATGCCCAACAAAAGCTTGGATTTTTTCCTCTTTGGTTTGTTTTTCCATAAACCTTGTTATTATTTATCATCATCTTCCATCAGAATCTATAGTTGCCCTGCTAACATAGAATTCTTACAGAACCAGCCAAGAAAGAGCTATTGGACTGGAGGAGACGGGTTCATATCATCGAAGGAATTGCTCAAGGGCTTCTGTATCTCCACCATTACTCCCGGTTAAGAATAGTTCACAGAGATCTAAAAGCTAGTAATATTTTACTTGATTCTGAGATGAACCCGAAAATCTCTGATTTTGGCATGGCAAGAATTTTTGGAGGAAACAACTCACAAGCAAATACTAACCGAATTGTTGGTACTTAGTAAGTGAAAATGCAACTTTCTCATCCGTTCTTGCACAAACTATTCATGATGAATGACTTTTTGTCCATATACAGTGGTTATATGTCCCCTGAGTATGCCATGGAAGGACTGTTCTCTGTAAAATCTGACATCTTTGCCTTTGGAGTTTTGATGCTGGAGATCATCAGTGGAAAGAAGAATACCAGTTTTTACGGTTCTGATTATCTTAGTCTTCTAGGATATGTAAGTGCTAAAACATCATAAATTTGTAAGAAAAATCAACGAATGTTCCTATATTTTTACGAATTCATTGCTGGTTTCAGGCGTGGAATTTGTGGAACCATAATCGCTTGCTAGAGCTCATTGATCAGACACTGGAAATCCCTTCTTCATCGTCTGCCATTCCGTTGAGATATATTCAAATTGGTCTTTTGTGCGTTCAAGAAAATGCAGCCGACAGGCCTGTGATGTCGGATGTTGTTGCCATGGTGAATAATGAACAAGTAGCCATAGCATCTCCAAAACATCCTGCTTTTATTTTTGGGAGAACTTTAGTTAGAGCAAATCCAGGACAAGGTAAACTCGAGATCTGCTCCACTAATGGTTTGACAGTTTCAGTGATGGAAGCTCGTTGAGGTTCAGAATCTACTATGTTGAATGAAGAAAAAGAAGTGAAGTAGTTGATCTCTTTCTTATCATGCCAAGAATTGTTTGATTGTTGTGTATGATGCATAGACAAAGACACAGAGACATGAATACCGACACGACAGCCCAAAATTCTTGAGAATTTCATAAGATGACCCAACTTTAATGTGACTATTCAATAGACATAATCTTTTTTATTATGTATCGATGCATATACATAAATAAATACAATTTATAACGAACTTGGGGGGGGGGGGGGGGGGGG
Organism: Jacaranda mimosifolia; assembly: GCA_018894105.1. Taxonomy (NCBI): domain Eukaryota; kingdom Viridiplantae; phylum Streptophyta; class Magnoliopsida; order Lamiales; family Bignoniaceae; genus Jacaranda; species Jacaranda mimosifolia. The sequence goes on from CM032129.1 coordinate 30,062,611, forward strand.
TGGAAAGATAGTATTGAATTTTACTAGTGGATTATGTATTTGTGATGCAAAGAATTTTACTTTCACAAGAAAATGTAAAAAAGGGATGTAACAATATTCTTTTCAAATAATTTTAGAAATTTTAATTTTTAGTCAACTTTTTTAGCACTCATATACTTTCTAACATATGAAAAAATATCTAATTTATCCACAATGTATCCGATGTGTTCTTGATAATGTGTTCAATGCATGATGTCCTGAATATTTTTATTTTTGTTTAATTCATGAACACATCAAGTAATGTGTTACATACGTACCAGAGATATGTCTTTTCTAACACAATGATTAATATGTCTTTAATACGATAAGAATGATTCTTTGAAGCCATTACATATTTTTTGTTATTTAATTGTAAAAATTGATATTTATAATAACTAAATTTTTGATGAACTTAAGGTTACTAAACTTAAGAAGCTCATTTTTTGTGGGCTTAATGGACTATTCTTGCTAATCATATTAGTTTTTTTATTGAATTTTTTCGCTTATATGATGATACAGCTTTATTGAGTATATCGATACTATTGAGCTAGAAGATAAAGTAGTATAGAACTCCTCCGTGAACTCAAATCTCTTCTATTTCTTTTTTTAATTTGAATTTCTATTTTTTAAGTAGATAAATTGAGGATGATGCAATCCAATCAATTTACTTCTTAGCCATCATGCACCTTGAGTCGATTATATTAATCCAGGATTGTCAATGAATCGAATTTTAATTTGAATTCGATTTGAATTTTAAAATTTTTATTTGATTAAAATATCCTATGAATAAGATCCCATTACAAATATCGGTGATCCGAAATAAGTGGATCAAATATGAAATTAAATAATTCGATTATATATAATATTAATAAAGAGTTTAAATTAATACTCTTATATATAATATTAATAAAGAGTTTAAAATAAAATTTATATATTATATTAACCTAACATTTAAATTAACGTTTATATTATGATATTAATATTGAATTTTTAGCCTAAAAAATAAGAGAGGTACTAATAAATTATCAAATATAATAATATATAACAATTCATTTATGCATTAATACAATATAAAATAGGAGTTTAGTATTCAAATATTTAATTTTTAGACTAATATCTAATAAAAAGTTGTTAAAAATTTTAAAAATACATAAATTTACTATATAAATACAATTTTTTTTATATAATCCAAAAGGAAAAAAGAAAAAAAGAAAAAATAAAGTCGGATCAAATTTTTTTATCAGATTTTTGATATCCATCATATTCGGATATTGTAACGACTAACAAAGATTCTATAGGATATCGGGTCGGATCCAAATATGAAATTTGATAATCAAATTCGGATTCGAATATGATTGATACAATTTAAGTCCGACATTTTGACAGCCCTACATCAACCATTATCATGATTGATAAAAGAAAATTGAGGTTAATCATAATATTAGTACTTACAGTCCCAAAATAAAGAACGAAAGCTCAGTTCCACTCCACTTCAGTCATAAGGCCAGCCCATGGGAAACGATGGAGCCCCTGCAAGCGAAGGAAACAGCGTCCACGCACAGAACTGGAAACTTTATGGTGCACCAATCCATCTCTAAGCTTCTTTTGTATGTGGAGTTGAAACTACAAAGTTCCCAAATGGTAGCCACACTAACGAAACATGAGATTGTCCGAAGAGCTGATCATGGCAGCACAGTGCCACTACTTCCAAGATCTGAATCTGCTTATCCTACATTAAAAAGTGGAGAGGTTTTTAAGACAGCTTATAAATTGCTGCTCAGTTTTAGGACAAAACCTTCTACGAATGCATGCTAGTGCCTCCATATTTAACAATGTACCTCATTACTAATCCTTAAGAATAAAACAAGAACTATCCCAAATTGCATCACCACAAATTCAGTAATCAATCATGGACAAGAGTCACGTGCCTAAGTGAGAAACATATGCGGAGCCAATCTCAGGTTTGCTCAGCAGGACATATAAGCTTTCTGATACAGTAACTAAAAAATGCTTCCCATGGTCTACAGTACCATTTGCATATTAAAAGGAGAAATTAATCAGTATACCAGTTTCGAATTTAAACTAAAAAAAACAAAGGGCAGAGAGAAGGTGACAATAAAAATTGGTTGAGGATTTTCCTTGAAGCTGCCAGAACAACCACCACGTCAAACTGAAAAAGACAATGGTTTAAAAATGTTAAAATAGCAACTCTAAGTAATCAACATCACCAAGTTCAGATTATATATATGTATTGCACATCACTGTTGTAGGCCGGCAAATCATGCCTATGGACATTTAATGCAACGAAACGATGAATCCAAAATCACCAACACAGGAAATATTTCTTGCTACCCAAATATTGAATCAACTTAGTTGCATTCTACAATGGCCGCACAATCATTGCTTTCATTGATCAAAGGTTTTCCAATTTACAATCAATGTACAGCATCATATGATCAAATCACCTAATATAGTGATAATCCATGAATGAAACCACATGGTACCCCAACAAAGGGATTAGTTATTCTAGTGTGACATTGAAAATAGATAAAGTAGCATTCACCAAATCGACATGTGCTTGTAGTGCATGCACGCAAACATGACCGAAGAAGTGGAGAAACACACACCAACAGTAAAAAGAACACAGAAGAGCACAGCCTCCGCCATCAAATGAATAAGAAAGACTAATCAACATAAAATGGAATCATTGCATAGGAAACAAGCTAACCTACCGAAGAGCCATCAATATCAACACTGTAGTGCACACACTCAATAAGTGCAATAATAAGAAAGTTGACTTGATAACCTAGCACTGCCATAAAAGGCCATGGATAGTTGACCATATCAAAGTATTTTTAAGACAATTGTTTGTTCTCAAGTTAAAGCAGAGGATTAACTAGAACAAAATAAAATGTACACTGGTTATACTTCTAAACACCCTTGAGATAGTCCTTGTGCTGGATAATGTGAAATCTTAACCCAATCAGAGCATTCGCTACAAATCTTCTTTTATCACAAATTGAAGTAACAAAAACTTCAGCCACAGCAGATTTGCATGAGAACATATATTTCATATGATTAGCTCAAAGTTAAACTCACTGACTTTACTGTACAAACCCAATACCAAAAGCCATCATCACTAGGGCATCAATTGCAATTACAAATGATTGCAGCTGTTGATCCAATATTGTAATAGAATCTGTCAAGTAATCATACTTGTTCCTAAAATAATAATAAATAAAGAGCATAACAAGACTAAATATTAAAAATCAAATCTTTGGCATTGTATCTTTCCAGTAAGTATCTGTACACCCGCACACTTGCATGCGCATATGTGTTTTGATAATCAAATACTATAAAATAAGTTCGACAAACAAAGAAGTCGTTCAAAAGAACAAATTTTCATATCCAGCAGAACAACGAAAACAGGGCGGGACCAAAAGCCCAGATGTGTCGTGTAATTATTGCAAGTGTACAATAAAAGAACTGGATTTTCACCATGTCGTCATTCTTTTGTACAAGAAACTATCACGAACAGCAAAACTAATAAAAAAGCTACCTATTAACCTCCAAAGATGCAAAATTTCCATCATAGCTTAACAGCACCTTGCACAGTTGCACTTCCATCGCCTCAGATTCAACTAACGATGAATTACACCTTTCTTCTCTTCCCTTGCAATACTTGAATCAAAGTTTTGGCATTTCGCCTCACCTTTTCATTGTCATCCTCCAATAACACAACACAAATCTCAAACAAACCTTCTCCCAAAGCCTCCAGAACCATCTTGTCACTACAACTACACAAAGAACTCAAAGTTAACAACGCGTATTGCACACCCCTCGAACTCCCATTTCTCAAAACTCCGATCAAAATATCCAGAAACCCACTATATCGCTCCATATTCTCTCGCGCATGCTTACATTTTGCCAATAGACCCAAGACCTCCACGGCTCGCTCCAGGCCCGAATAAGCATTCTGGATCAAAATGGGTACGGCGCCATTCTGTATAGCCCGAACCCTATTGTCAGGGAAAGAACAAAGCGTGAATAATGCGGTGGCCGCTTCTTTCTTCTCCCTAGAATTTCCCATTTGTAGAAGGGATACCAAACCTGGAATCGCATCCGGGTACGACCCGATCGTGCCTTTGTTGACTTCCAGCACGGCAAGGCTGGTCAGAACCGTGGCAGCCACCGCGCGTGAGCCCCCAACGCCGCAGCAAAGGGCGTAAACTACCTTTTCAACGACACCTTCCGCGACCAAGCCCACCTTGCTATCGTCGTCCAGACTCAATATAAGCAACAAATGAAGGGCCTTTTCTTGGAGCCCCGACTCGTTCGACTCAACACAGTTTATAACCGTCGATACGGCTCCAGATTCAGAGAGTCTCCGCCTAATCGCAAAATCACTCTTAGACACCGGGCTGAGTTGGTCGAGCGAGTTGAGTTTGTCTTCCAACAGCGACGAAGGAGAAAACAAAGTACGGATTAGGGCTTGTGGGCTGGGAGGATATTGCTGCGGTTTGGGGAAGGAAACGAGATTATAACTGGAAATGAGGCTACGGAGGGCGTGGTTGGGAATGAGCGAAGGGGGTTCCGGCAATGGGAGTTTGGAAATCGGACAGGTGCGGTGGCCGGCGTCTAACCACCGTTGAATAGAGGCGCGATCAAAAGTATGACCTGAGGAGAGGATAACCGGTTCGGACATTATTTCCAGAGAAATCGGGCATCTGAAATCGTCCGGTAACTGAGAAACCATTCTATCTTTTTCCTTTTCTATTTCTTCTTTCTTCTAATTCTATCTTTTTTTGAAGGATTTTCCTCGTCGGAGCTGAGAAATGAGTGAGGGTTTATGAGGTTTAGGTGAGAGCCTGGGCAAGAAGGACACTGAAGATTAATATGTGGAGGTGGAGGAGGGTGGAGACACTGGTCACATGACTTGCTGCGTGTATTCACATACTGAAACGACGATCCCACCCTATCTGATTGTGTTTGGGATTAATTTTAAAAGCTTCCCTAAAATTTGTCCTAATTACAAAACTACCTCATAAGATTTAAAATTACATATATTACCCTTTTGCATCATCAAGAAAAGTGAAAGAAGAAATTGTCTATTGGAAAAAAGACCCAAAGTATTCTAGAATTAGGTGAACTGTTTTCCTAGACCTAATCGTTTGGCATTTACTGCCAATAAGATAAGATAATTATTATTGTTCTTTGTAGTACAAAACAAAAATACTTAAAATGTTAGCAAATGTTGTTCATAGTTATTGGTTGAGAAAACCAAAAGAACTCACAAGATAATAATACAAACTTTATTTAATTTATTTATTTATATATATGCATATCAAAAGTTCGTTTGAATTCAAATTTGTAACCTTTCATATTATGCAAAATATTTATGCTGTTGAGTCACAAGCCATTTGACAATACAAATTTTGGTGGTTAATTGATTATCCTTTACACTTATTTGTGTTGCTTTTTTTTTTTTCTTCCTTGTAAATAATATATATATATATATATATATAAAGTTTGAAATTTGAATCATAATGAACCTTTGTTATATGTATATGTGTAAATAAAAAATAAAAAAAATAGTAACACACAAAAGTCAACTTAAGCGTGAAATTTTATTAGCAAATTTATGATTTAAGCATGGTAAGGATTGATGAAAAATTTGCATCAAGTGTGTGTAAAGTGGGAGGTTAATGGTTGGACATTCCATAATTGATGGAGCTAATCCTAGTTTTCCTTGGTCAAACAAATTCTTATTAATAAAGTATAATTATATAATGGATTAAGATTCAAATAATTTTACGAAATTTCCATTGCATTGACCTAATTCAGTTCCTAACTCAAAATACAATTATCATACAACAACAACAAAGTATCATTTAAACGTTTTGATCGTCAAATATTACCAACGTACACAATTCACAAGATTATTGTGAATTATACTTGCATATATCTATACTAGGATTAATTCAGTCTAAATTAATATTGCTAAGCTTTGATCATCGTATCCCTTTGCTTACGAGAATCTTTATGATCATTCTTTTTAGATAATGTTTTCAAAAGTGGATTGAACAAAGAACCGACGATGTTATTGGTTATTGGTTCAACCCATTCGACAAGTATGATTTCATAATGATATAATAATTATATTTAATTTTATAAATATATAAAATTTTAATATTAACAAAAAATAAAACTTTCAATAATAGAAAAAGAATATTATTTGAAAAAATTTCAACTTACTTATTTTTAAGTATGATTTTTTTAAAAAAATAAAATTATATTTCACAATTAGTCAACTATAAATAAATAAAAAATAATATTTCACATTAATTTAAGTAACTATTCATTTCATGCTTTAACTCCAAGTAAAAATAAATTCTTCTATACTAAATATTCAATATAATCTAAAAAAGATTAAATAAAATAAAATATCATATTAAATATATGTATTCACATATAACTACCACTTCATTAAATTTTAAGAAAATAAATTTATGTTTCAAAAAATAACATGTCCAAAATTTTAATTATCATCTTCAACTTATAATTTCTCTTTTCTTTTTTACATTTTTAGTTTTTTTTTAAAAAAATAATTTTTAAATTTTTCAAAAAAATAAAATAAAAATGAACTAGTGGCCAACTTGTCAAATCAATACCGATTTAACTAGTTTTTTATTGGTTCAAAAAGTCATCAATTTTTATGTTTCAATCAAATCGAATTGACATTCGATCACCGAACTCACCAATTTAATCCAATTTTCAAAATATTGTTTTTAGATAATAAATTAATATCTAACATATCCTAAATTAAAATTTTGAATCGTAACACGATCTCCACACTTTACTCATTTCATTCTTTAATAAACATCCATAGAAACTTTTCCAACTCTTGTTATTCTACTCAAAGGACAACAACGAGGCAGAAGATCAAGCAAACAAGTGTTAGCTAGGCAGTGTAAATTTATGGTGATGGGAGTAAGTTTTCTTTCATTTGAAAATGATGGATGGTGAAGCTTAATATAATCTAATCGACCATGGAAGCATTTATATTTCTACCCAAACAAATTTAATTCTGGATTCATTCTTTTCATGGTCAATGTCGAATGGGTCCAAAGTTAACTGGTGAATCGATCAGTCAAGCTAAAATATAAATTTATTGGTTGAAAAGACATTCAATATTTTGGATTATGGATTTTATGTTGACATTTAACTTGTATGCGGTCTGATTCAAATTCATGGGTTGATTTTTCGGAGACAATTTTTTTAGTGAATGTCAAAATAATGAAGTTAAAATATTTAAGTTACCTCGATGACACATGAATTAGATATCCCCATATGGGGGTTTTGGCATAATTTATGTATGACCTAATTAAGTATAGCCTATTTAAGTTATTTAAAAAAAAAAGAAAAAAAAGTGTCTGACTTATTTAATAAAAAGGTTAGATAAAGACTTAAAGATAACTCTTTTAATAAAATAGTTAAGTTTAGGTTCTTTTAAAAGCATACAAGTATGGCAAATTGGCTCATTTATCATTCTTTATATTATATAAAATAATTACATTTATATTATATATAAATAATTTAATATAAAAGTAACTTTTATTATTTAATCAACATTTGATGAAAATGGATTATTTTACTTTTACACTCAATATCTATATAACTTTTTTTATATACAATTATTTTATACTATAATTCTAACTTTCATAATAATGTATATGCTTTTTATTTTTATTTTTACTATTATCTATATTTATTTTTATAATTTACATAACTTTCAGACCTATTAAATAATTAAATATACTAAGGTCGATTACAAATTTGAACCTATTAAAATTCTAAACTTATGTAATATTTTTTGGATCATTCTTTTTAGATAATAAATTAATATCTCACATATACAAATTAAAAATTTTGAATTGCGATCAACACGGCTTCAACCTAGACTCATTTCTGCCTTCAATAAACATTCACAGAAAATTTTCCGACTCTCATTTTTCCACTAGGACTCCCTGTATCCAGCCGACAACAACGAGGTAGAAGCTCAAGGAAACAAGTGGTAGGGACAATTAATTTTCTTTCATTTGAAAATGATGGCTGAGGAAGCTTAATATAACTATTCAAACAATTTTTCTGGCTTAATTTTTTTGGAGTCATTGTCGATTAGGTCCACAGTCAGCTGATGAAGATATTAGTAAACTTGTACTGGTTTGATTTTCATTTTCAATTTCTATTTTCATCATTTTTAAAATTTGAAAAGTTAGTTAGTGGAGATGAGGTGTTGGAAAAGTAATAATTATATTGATTTTAATAAGTTGTAGGTAGAAATATATAGAAATAATGAAATAAAGAGAGAAGATATATATGTTATTGAAGAATGCGTTTTCAAAATAAAAATACAAATGATGGTGGATGAAAAAAATGTAAAAAGTGATATGTTATATTTTTGAATAGTAGAAAATATAAAAATGAACTTTGAAAATGAAACCAAACAGGCCTAACTTTTTGTTCTATTTCAATTTTTGGTTCTCATTTTGGGGGCAGATGGATTAGATTTGGTGGGTTTGGGTGTTTAGTGTTGGGGTGTAATTGAATCGAGTAAAGTTTGAAATTTTTTTTCGAACTCGAACTCAAATCAAAATAAAAAAATAGTAATACAACATATATTAATTAATAACATAAAAAAATATTTAATTATGTACTGGCTCGTGAGCCTCGAGCTTAAATAGGGATGAAATTTAATCCGATCCATGGGTACTGCTCCGCAGAGGGTCGAAGGCTGGTTTATGCTCTAATGACTATGGGGTGGTTGGGTTCAGGATTTATAGACCCGACCCAACTTGACCAAAGTGTGTGTATATATATATTTAAATTAGTTTTCTACAAAAAATATATATACCAAGAAACCCTAAACATAACATAGTTGTTAGCCATTTTTCCCTTTCCCTCCCATTCCTCACAACTTAGCAATCGTGACTCGCAACTTTAATACAAGTCTTGGTTGTTCATTTGAATAAAGTGACTTTAAATTATGGCTACTGTGATAGAATAATAACCTATATTAAATGGTTTGTCTTAATTGAAATTTGCATGATATTTGAGCTAAAATTTTAATATTTCGTTAATTATATCATGCATAATATTAAAAAAAAAAAAGAAAATATTAATTAGGTGCGAGTAGGATCAAGTAGGGTTCAGGTTCTAGATTCATATTAAAGGTTCGGTTTGGGTTTTCACTCCTAAAACCCATGAGGCGGGTAGGGGCAAGTTGAGGGATTATAAAATCTTTACGGGGCGGGTTAGAATTGAGTCAAAATTCATCCCGTTGCCATTCCTAAATCTAGGTATAGATGTTGGGATTGATTCGAATTAGAGTTGGCGCTCGAAACAGCTCAAGCTCACTCGTGAAGCTCACAAACCAACTTAACTTATTTGCATTCTTAGTTTAGTACCTTGGATTTAAATTGAGTTTACATATATGGATCTATAATGAGTTGGGGTTGAGTTGTAGTAAGATTTGGATAATGATATGAGTTATAAAAGTTTCCTCTAATGACAAATAGTTGCAACAAGAGTGAGCGATCAAAATAGGACATGAAAGCATCAATGAATTGAGAAGTTGGAATGTTGGATGAAAATTTTCTAATGTATAAAATGAAAAATTCAAGAAAGGAAAAGATAGGAGAGAATATACATTAGATATTCAATGAGAGTAAATACTGTAGAGAAAAATACAGTGGATAAGGTATTAGTGAATGAATTGCATATTTGAAAAAGTAATAATTAGTGTACTTAAGAGTTGATAATAGCTAACACATACCATGTTAATGTGGCAAGATTTGAGTTATACCATTTTAATTGATTCTATATCATTTCAATTAATATTACAGTTCCCTTTTTTCAAATTATAAATACCTAATTCGAGTGACATTATGCGATTCAACGTTAACAAGAAAAAAAAAAGGTATTTTAGAAATATAACATTAAACAAATTTGATGTGAACGAACAAACTAAAAAAATTATTTTTTCCTCAAAATAAATATTTGAAAGATAATAGTAATACTGTACACATTTAGTGGACATACATGTATAATTGTAATATTTCAACACCAATAAAAATAATAATTGAAGTATCCTTTAATGCACAAATTTGATAAAAAAAGGTGTGATCCACTCAATTCAATTCAAAATATTTTAAAATTTAATTCAACTTAAAATCAATTGGATCGGGTTCGACCCATGGACCATACTTCCACCCAGAAATAAGAAATGTTGTAATGTTTAAGAGCAATGATTGGAGTTGAAATTTCAACACCGACAAAAAGTCCCAAGTCTTCTCCTACTTAAATTATCATATTTGATTGGTTCAAATTCATAGAATGTAAGCGCGAATTTTCTCTGAAAAGATAAACGTCTAATTTCATCCACTGGAGAATACTTGTGACTTTTCTGAGCTTCCCATCACTACTCACTAGAGAAAAACTTGGTTGCAGTGGATTATCCTGGAATAGCTTTAATAATTTCCAGGATGTGTACATGATGAGGGGAAGATCAATGAGATTCATACTTATCTGTTTCTTCTTTGTCCTTCACATCTCCATCTTTTTTGCTGGTTGCCTCTGCATTGGATCAGACACCATTTCAACAGGCCAATCTCTCCTTCCAGGCCAGACAATAATCTCCAGAGGGAGAAATTTTGAACTGGGCTTCTTCGCTCCAGGTAATTCTAGCAACTTTTATGTTGGTATATGGTACAAGAACATCGCGGCTCAAACAGTTGTTTGGGTCGCAAATAGGGATACGCCCATCCGCTCTTTCTATAATAACTCGCGACTAGAAATGTCAAATGGCACTCTGCAGCTTTTGGTTAACTGGAAAAGAATTTGGATCTTGGGAACTTCAAATGCTACAGAGGCAGTAATTCTTGACAATGGAAATTTTGTTTTGAGAAATTCTTTGGACTTCCTATGGCAGAGCTTTGACCACCCGACAGACACTTGGCTGCCGGGTGCAAGTATTGGATTTCGATGGTTTTCTGATATAGAAGCAAAACTTGTTTCTTGGAGGAACCCAAGCGACCCTGCTGCAGGCAATTATTCACTAAGAATGGTACTACGTGGTGGACTGGGAGGTGGACTGGTAGGTGGACTGGGAGGGGAACCAAGTGGACTTGTTTTAACGAATCATAAACCAGAAGATCCATGGAGGAGCGGATATTGGCAAGAGGATTTTAATTCACTTTCCTACGACCAAAACTTCTACAATTTTTCCTATGGCAATGGGAATTACTCTGAGTGTTTCGTATACAATGTTTTTGACGAATCGGTGATTTCCAGGATTGTTGTGGACTCTGTTGGGCGAGTGATACATTTTGTATGGTTGGAGAGCAGCCAGGCCTGGAGTATCTATTGGGTGCAACCTTCTAATTTTTGCAAAAAATACGCGTCTTGTGGACCTAATGCAATATGTGATATCACTGCTTCACCAGCTTGTGGCTGTTTAACTGGGTTTGCATCACGAGCTAAATATGATTGGGATTCTTCCAATTTTTCTGGTGGGTGCGTGAGAAAAAAGCCCACATCATGCTCTGATGAAAATGGCTTTTTAAAGATGTCCAACATTAGATTGCCTGCAAACCCTGAATCACTTGAAGTTGGAAGGTCCAATACATGCAACTATGCTTGCAGAGTCAATTGCTCATGCTTTGCTTATTCCTTCACTAACAAAGGAGCATGCTTATTATTTTCGGGAGATTTGTTGGATTTGGAGAGACTACCAAACAATTATACTGCTAGTGATCTTTATGTGAGAATGGATACTGTGTCTTCTTCCCAACAATCAGGTCAAGGTTAAAGGCTTTGAGTTACTATGACACTCAACAATCACGATTATAACTAAAAGCATGTTTCTAATTTTTCAGGGAAGAGAGACGTACTCCCTCTGGCGTTGGGCGGGGGCATTGGTGCTGTAATACTCGTATGCAGTATTTCCTTATGTTATTTTCTGCGAAAATTCAAAAGCAGAGGTATAATGTTCTTTAGGTGCAACGAAATTTCATATTGCATTTCACGCTGATCAGTATCTCTTCTCCCATCTGTTCAGGCTCTCAGGGAGAACATCAAAATCTACTGCTGCTTGATTTGACTTTAAATGGACCAGCAAATAAGAAAAATAGTCCTGGAGACAAGAAGAATAACAACTATGAGTTGCCAATATTCAGTTTTTCTAGCATAGTCATGGCAACTAATAATTTTTCCATCAGAAACAAGCTAGGAGAGGGTGGTTTTGGACCTGTTTACAAGGTATTGCTTATTTTAGCAGACTGATTGGTTTAACAATTTACCTAATTTCTTTTCGACATTATGAAGTATGAACTGGCACTCTTTCACCACTATTTCAGGGAGAATTACTCAACAAACAGTTTGTAGCAGTAAAAAGGCTTTCTAGAAGGTCCGGACAAGGATTAGAGGAGTTCAGAAATGAGACAGAACTGATTGCCAAACTCCAGCACAGGAATCTTGTTGGGATCTTGGGATGTTGTATTGAAAATGATGAAAAGATATTAGTCTATGAATACATGCCCAACAAAAGCTTGGATTTTTTCCTCTTTGGTTTGTTTTTCCACAAACCCTCTTATTTATTTGCCTTCATCTTCTATCAGAATCTACAGTTGCCCTCTGCTAACACAGAATTCTTGCAGAACCAGCCAAGAAAGAATTATTGGACTGGACGAGACGAGTTCAGATCATCGAAGGAATTGCTCAAGGGCTTCTATGTCTCCACCATTATTCTCGATTGAGAATAGTTCACAGAGATCTAAAAGCTAGTAATATTCTACTTGATGCTGAGATGAACCCCCAAATCTCTGATTTTGGCATGGCAAGAATTTTTGGAGGAAATGACTCGCAAGCAAATACTAATCGAATTGTTGGTACTTAGTAAGTGAAAATGTAACTTCCTTATTCGTTCTTACACAAAATATTCAATGATGAATTACTTTTCGTCCAAATACAGTGGCTATATGTCCCCTGAATATGCCATGGAAGGAATTTTCTCTGTCAAATCTGATGTCTTTGCTTTTGGAGTATTGATGCTGGAGATCATCAGCGGAAAGAAGAATATGGGCAATTACGGTTCTGATTATCTTAGTCTTCTGGGATATGTAAGTGCTAAGACATCATCAATTTATAAGAAATCAGTCGATGTTCCTAAATTTACGATTTCATTGCTGTATTCAGGCCTGGAATATGTGGAACCATAATCGCTTGCTTGAGCTTATTGATCCTACATTGGAAGTCCCTTCTACCTTGTCTGCTATTCTGTTGAGATACATTCAGATTGGTCTCTTGTGCGTTCAAGAAAATGCAGCCGATAGGCCTGTGATATCGGATATTGTTGCCATGTTGAATAATGAACAGGCAGCACTGGCATCTCCGAAACATCCTGCTTTTATTTGCGGGAGGACTTTAGCTAGAGCATGTCCAGGACAAAGTAAACTCGAGATCTACTCTGGTAATGATGTGACAGTTTCAGTCATGGAAGCTCGTTGAGATTCAGAATCTACACTGTTGAATGAAGAAAAGAAGAAAAATAGTTTATCCCTTTCTTAGTCGGGCCAAGAATTGTTGAGTTGCTGACCATAATGCATAGAAAATAGTGACATGGATACAATACAATACAAACATGCCGATAGAAAATTCTTGAAAATTTCAAAATACCACTTGACTCCGACACGACTATTCCATATGTATGATCTTTTTTATTAGAGCTACATATTTAAAAAGATATGCAATTGATAAAAAGTTTAAAAGCACATTAATGAGACGGTAAAGAGATAGAAATTCATATTAGTTATTGTATGGAATTTTACTAGTGCAATTTGTATGGGATTTTACTGGTGCAATTTGTATGTTACGTATTTGAAAAAAAAAGCTTTAGTTTCATAAACAATGCAAGGGAAAAGAAAGAAAAGAAAAGATGAAACAATACTCTCTTCAAGTAATTCTAGAAAATTTTAATTTTTAATTATTTTTTTGAGCACTTAAATATTTTCTAATATGTTAAAATTCTAATTTGTCATATTGGACACACCCTTCATTATGTATCCGAGGCGCCAACGAAAGTCTTGAAACTTTTCATTTTTCTTTAATTTATCAGCATGCCAAGTGAAATGTCGAATATATATCGTGCCTGACAAGATGTTTCATACAATATGAAATGATATACATAATTTTTTGAAATTTCAGTGTGCTATAGATGACCATTAATATGGAAAAAGAAAAATCAAGCATCGAAAGCGAAGGAATGCATATCCCCATATATATATTTATAGGACTATAAATAGATATTTGAAAATTTATTTATCATTCGCATTTGTATCTATGTACACAAAATTTATCCACATTCATTTAAAATGGATATTATCCGTATTCGATTAAAAGATATCCGATTATAAATGGATACGAATATGATAAATGCATATCCGATCTGTTTAATATTAGATCCGATTATATATATATATATTAAATAATATATTATTTATATTTTTTAATAAATATCTTCTAATCCATATATGTATAGATATAAATTATAATTGAAGAATAGGGAAGAAAATGAATACAATTTAAAAAATTATTGTAATATAGAGAAAATATTGAAGATTGCTTTCGTTTTAATAAAATTATATAGTTTCTTCTATTAATTAAAATATGTATTTGTTATAGATTCTAGGTTAACGTATTTGGATATTTGATATTTGTAAATGAATATATAAATAATTATCATTGAATATGAATATAAAATAATAATTCAAATATGAATAAGTTTAATAAAATATGAATATTTTTGAATAATTATAATCGAATATGGATATATTCGAATCCGACTGATATCCGATGGATACGAATTTATTTTTAAATATCCGTCAAATCCGTATCTGTATCCGAATATTCGAAAAGTTAAATGATTACGAATATAAAAACAATGAATTCAATCCATTTAATATCTGTTTACACTCCTATGCATCTCTTTCAGCCAACTGTACATGGTGGATATATATTTTATAGAAACACAAGGTTTAATGTCATAAATATCAAGAGAGTTTGATGAACAATCCCTCTTGACGAACACGAGCATTTTCGATTTCTCAATGTACCGCGGAGGAGCCAAACTCTACCGGCCTTCAACGATTGTCACAGTGACATCATTCACAGAACATTTCCTCGGATTGTTGCCAGAGCATTCTGTTTCTGAAGACCTCGGAATCACAACAAACGCCGGCTGCTTTGGACGGGGGAGCTCTACAATCTCACAACTAAGCATCGACATAACTGTAGAAATATTCGGCCTATCTGATGCTATTTCTTGCACACACAGCAGAGCTACACTTGCATATCTACTTATATCAGGTACCATTTTAGGATCACATATTACTGGATCCATTAAATGTACTATTTTTTCTTCATTCCATAATTTCCATACCTGGAAATATCGACAAGATAATGAAACGTTAAATTTGGAAAAAGAAAAACAGCATAATATATCCCTTTAGGCGGAAATAAAGGGTCCAAAAATGATAAAATAACTTACATATGCTATTAGGAACAGTTGCTGCTCTTCATGATAAAAGTCAGCATTCCTTCTTCCACTCAAAATCTCTAATAACAGAACTCTGAAGCTGCAGACATCTGATTTTTCTGAGAATATTCCATGAAGGGCGTATTCTGGGGGCATATAGCCACTGCATGAGGATTGCAATCAAAATAAGAAATATTATGTGCCTCAAAAGTTAACATATACTTCACTTGAATAAGACAATATGTGCTCACTATGTCCCGACAACCCTTGTTGTATTGGCTTGATCTTCTTTGTACCCAAAAATCCTCACCATACCAAAGTCTGAAATTTTTGGGTTCAGTTCCTCATCCAACAAGATATTACTAGCCTTTAGATCTCTATGAATAATCCTTAACCTTGAATCCCTATGAAGATAAAGGAGGCCTCGACAAATCCCATCAATTATGTCTACACATGTTTGCCAATCAAGAAACTCTTGTTTACGTGAATCTGAGAAGCATTATCATCCCAAACTATCGTGAAAATTGAAAAGGAAGTATAATAACTCTGAACAAAGTTGCTAAGTTCTGATTGATTTACCAAAGAGATAAGCATCCAAGCTCCTATTGGGCATATATTCATAAACTAGCATTTTTTCTTCACATTCCACAGCAACCAAGAAGCTTGACAAGATTGTGATGCTGGAGCTTTGAGATCACATCAACCTCATTCATGAACTCCTCTAGCCCTTGGTTGGAGGATCTTGCCAGCCTTTTAACAGCAATTTCTTGTCCATTTGGTAATTTTCCCTACAAAACCAGCTATCAAGTTTCTTTTGCACATTATATAACTTACAAAAATCAGAAGTTTGGAATAGGATGAAATACTTTGTAGACTGGACCAAAGCCACCCTGTCCAAGTTTATTGACTGAGGCAAATTTGTTTGTCGCTTTTGAGAGCATATCAAATTTAAATAATGGTAATTCTTCAAGTTTAACTCCATGCACGTTATATTTGAGCATGTTTTCTTCTGTTTCCTCAGTCTTGGACCGTAGCAGCTCATTTTCTCGCTTCCTTCCTGCTTTTAGAATTATAAAAAAAGAACAATAAAGTGTTTTAGATCTACTCAGCATCCCAAATTAAGTGGAATGAATATATACATACCTCTATACTTGAGCAACGACTTCCACAGGAAGTATACGCATCCAGGTATCATTATAATCCCTAGAACTACTGTCGTAACAATAATTGCTTTTCGGTCTTTCTTTTTACCTGCACAAGTTTGCAAGAGATAAAAAATGAACTTCCTAGTCTTCTTTTGGTTGCAGGCATAAAACTACTGAACTCTGGAATTCCTAATTGAAAACGAATCTCTGAACTATTCTCATGCAGAATTTCATCCATATGCAGATAGTAGAGCAAAAGTTATATATCATATACCATAATAATGGACATGAACACAGAACTATCTCTTGCAAAGTGGGGAACATTTATTTCCTAGTTCTGAATCTACTAATCGAACATATAGGTCGGCACCACCACTGGGGAACTTCCGCACATCAATTAAGCTTTCAGCCCATTGCATACACCCAATTCCAGCATAATATGCATAAGCTATACAAGAACAATTATTCAAGCACTGGCTCCTGCAATCTGCTTCAAAAGTGGGAAACCACTTAACATGATCAGGCACTTTTACTCCATTCAGCTTCAGAAACCCGTCTTGTTTTCCCATTTCACCTGCAGAATTATTCTTCTCACAGAAAAGGGGAGTTTTTCTCTTGCAGCTACTAGACCAATTTGCCGCATTCCATTCCTCTGTGTTTTTTGGCTCAAACCCCGGAAAACATTTGCATATTTGTCTTTCCTGAGCATCACAGATTCCGAAAGTTCCACACTTACCATAAATAGCACACTTGTTATCCAATGATGATCACGTTACCTCCCAGTCTCCCTTTTCCTCAGACCACATCTGCTCCAGTAAAATCCCTGATGCATTCAAGACATAATACAGCTCAAGAGATGAATTCCCAAAGCTAGTAAAGGTTATATGTGCCATTCCAGGATCATTATTGACAACTTCAAATCCACGTCGATAGAAGGATTTCAAGTAAGGTAACCCAATGAATATTTGGCCATTCCATGGACCACTGCTCCAATAAGGATAGGCATCCTTCCTAATAAATAATTGTGGAATATCTAGAGGCTCAATTGTAAAGGTAAAACTTCCAATTGCTGGATCATAAGGACTTCGCCATGATGTCAGTTTATTCTTCTCGTTTGTACTTAAATCAGTCCTAATTTTCATCTTCTCTACAAGAGAATCTGAAGCATATTGAAAGCTCTCCCAAATAATCCTACCATTGGAGTCATCTTGTAACACTAGATTCCCTGTATCCAATAGCAGAGCACTAGAATTAGCCACAGAATTTGAAATATTTGTTGACCATATTATCTCCTTTTGTCCATCCAAGATCATAAGATTGCCATCTCCAGATATCTCCACTCTTCCAGTAGAATCACTTAGAGGCTTTTCTCTATTAGCTACCCATATAACAATCATCACTGGGAGATTATACATAATACCAACATAACGATAACTACTATTTCCAGGGCTGAAAAAACCCAGCTTGAACCTATTCCCATTGGAAATCAAAGTTCCAGGGTCAAGAACGGATTGATTAACCCTTATGGTGTCAATAGCAGTAGTATATCCCAAGAAGGAAGAAATTATAAGCAAAAATAATTGAAGCATAGATTGCCAGTTTCTATGGTGGCTGAATCCCATGAGTTATCAAGTCTTCTCCCTACTACTAAACTGACCTTCTTCTGAATCTTGCCTCTAATCAGAAATTCGGAGGTGCAAAAACTGCCATGATTCATTATCAATAACATCGTCATACTTTTCTTTGATGTGATATGTATATTTTTTAAAATCAACTATTGTAATCTGGTCAAAAAAAAGAAAAGAAAGAAAGATATTGTCGAGGTCTGGAACACTCACCTGGTCTAATGTTGCCAGTCAAAAACAAATACTTAACACCATCTCTTTCCTTTTGATTTAAAAATCAATGCCCATAAGTAACGAAGTCAATTCTTTAATGTTCTTGTTGCTGTTCCATTTCTTTCCTAAATTTTAAGGACAAAGACTGATGCCAGCAGTCTGCAATAAGAAAAATCTTGAAGCAGGCAGTGAAAAATAACAGTAGAATTACGCTGGCAAAAGATTACTAAGGGAATATAAAGGAAAGCGATAACCGACAAGTAGGGTCCCGCGCCCACCGGGCGGCAGCTTGGGGTTCAACGCGGCGGTGATGAGTGGTGGAGTAGACTGGAAATTAATCGAGACAGTTGGAGGGACAGAACTGTGAGTTCATTTCCCGCCAGGGAACTGAATAGTGAATTTTGGTTAAAAATTAAATCAAATGGAATCCAGTTCCCGGAACTAAAATTTAAAAAACAGTATGTGTCATAAAAAAAATTAAAAATAAAATCTTGATTTATAGTAAAAGAGAATTAATGCTAATATTATTTAATTAGTGATTAGTATTGAAAAAAAATGAATGAGATAGGGTTTTGTTAAGTAAAAGAATAAAAATTAAAAAGATGTGGGGAGAATCAAAAGTAATCAAATTTATATTTATATTTTTAATTAATTATTTATTGTAAGTTTACCTAATAAAGCCTCCAAATTAAAGGCCTTACACTTTTTTTAGGCCAAAATTGTTTTAAAACCTAAGCTTTTAGGCCTATAATATTTTAAAAAAATTATATTTTTATTTTCAAGACCTAAAATATAGAAGAAAATACATATAGGAGGCTTCCAAAAGACGATCGCCTTTCTTGATTAAAGGTCACCCCTGCTTTGAGTAATCAAAACGACCCAGCTGCAGGCAGTTATTCACTAGGAATGGAACCAAATGGAGGTAGTGAACTTTTTATAAAGCAACATAACTCAGAAAAACTCCGGAGAAGTGGGGTTTGGTAAGGAGGGGCTTGGATTGTCCACAAACTTGGATTTTTTCCTCTTTGGTTTGTTTTTCCACAAACACTCTTATTTATTTGTCATCATCTTCTATCAGAATCCACAGTTGCCCTTTGCTAACATGGAATTCTTGCAGAACCAACCAAGAAAGAATTATTGGATTGGACGAGACGAGTTCAGATCATCGAAGGAATTGCTCAAAGGCTATTATATCTCCACCATTATTCTCAATTGAGAATAGTTTGTTGTTGCCAGGATATTACCAACATGCAGTAGTGCAACAAAATAAATAATATCACAATTCAAATTATTAAGAATTGGAACGGACAATCTCAATATAGCAAAACGTGTGTTTTTATCAAATTATAAATTCACGTATAACATGCATGATCCAAATTATATATTCAGCATAATCAAGGCATAATAGAATTCATGCATCTATTCAACCAGATATGAGTTCAGGAAAAGCCAAAAATTATATATCAACCGAGGCATCAAAACAATAAAGCATGCTGTCAGTATGTGTAATTTAATACAAGAAAAGCAAGGAACTTATCTGAAGATCATGTATCGTAGTAGAACAATTAAAAGACCAAATCACAAAATTCTATTTGCCTTGAAGAAATGAATGCCCCAACTCACCAGTGCAACGGGTACAATGCTGCTCTTCCCAATATGAGATGGTCCAGAACGATCAGGTGCACTCCGTCTCATTCACCTGGAATAGCGCTTAGGCGCCGGAATCAAAATAGATAGCTGATGAATGGAAACATGGAGATAGAGGGAGATAACTTCTATCAGAAGATAAGTGCATTTTTGTGTGTTTTAAAGTCTGGTAGAGGTAGACTATTTATAAAAGAAATTAAGGCTGACTGCAGTTAGAGTCTGCAGATAATGGTCTCTAACACGTCACGTAATCCAATATGTTTCTGCCACGTTGCGTAGTGGACTCTGCCATATCCCAAATTACCAAGCTAATCTCCAACGGGTTTTTACTTAGTTAGACCTTTATCCGATTAAGCCCCAATTAAGTATTTTTGAATTTTAAATTCAATTTTTCAATTGAATTTCGTCTAAAAGATAAGATTGAGACTAAGATAATTCGCCCTAATGCCCGCATTCGGATTCGGATTCGGATCTGGATCCAGAGCTGAGCTGGGCGGCGGCAATAGCTCGCTCGTGTGGTCCACTTCTATGAACCCTTTAATGAATACTTTCTCAAGCATTCAATCTTAAGTTCAATATAAGGGTTGAAAGAACCCTTCAGCTCCTCCACTTGGTTTTATAAGGCACACGCAAGTCTCCACTTTGTCAAAGTTCCTAGTGGGACAACTTAATATATAACACTTAACCATTTTCTTCCTCTATTTCAACACCATAATTCTTTTTGGATTCCAGTCATAATTGGCATCCATCCAAATATAATTAAACATGTAATTAGGCTTATATTATGCCAATTACAACAATCCCCCGCAAATCCATAGATAATGGCTATCAAATTCAACATAGCTCGCTTTCAAAAATGGTACCTTTCGATTTAAGCCACTCCCAAAGTTATCCGACTTCTGCCACCACCGGGACAAATAGATCTAAGCCTTGAATTTGTACCCGTGATTGTGATTTCATCCATTAATAACAACGAGCTAAAGGCTATGCACTGATCTTTAAGGTTGACATATTAAGGCTATGTGTCCCCGATCCTGTATAATGAATGTTTTTCAAGGAACAACCCAATTTCTTTAGTCTCGGCCAAAGGACTACATTCATTTAGTTGGGCATCTCCAGGGATGCACTGCTCGCATCTCGTCCAAAAGACTTGACCCTATTTAGAGTTAAACTCTTACTATACCAGCAGTAGTCAGCACCTACCAGGCAATAAGGGGAGAGATACCAGATACAAAGTATCAATTTAATTTTTAGGTGCAGCTTGATATACTCAGCAACTTATTTATATCACATTGAATCTACCTTATGGGATCTCTACTTAGTAGGTTGGGTTGCCACTGCAAGTATATCACTGATGGGTTTCCAGTCCCATCTCCAGCCTGAATTTATGAATTGAGGACAAATCAAGTCCTTTAGTTAAAGGGTTTGCAATGTTGTCTTTGGATCCAACAAAATCAACTGCAATAACCCTATCAAACACTAACTCCCTTATAGACTTTAGTCTAACTTGGATGTGTCTATTAGTCTTGTGATTGAACTTTGAACTTCTGATCTTTGCTATTGTGGTTTGGTTATCACAATGTACAGCAATTCCCGAAAGAAGTTTGGTTACTATAGGCAATTATACCATCAGCCCATACAACCATTCTGCCTTTGTCCCAGTAATGTCCAAAGCACACAACTTAGCCTCAAAAGTAGATCGAGTTACCAAAGTCTGTTTAGTGGACTTCCAGAAGATGGCATCTCCACCCAAGGTAAATACATACCATGTACACCCATTATTATCGAAGTTTTTGGCTATCTAGCTAGCGTTACTATACGCTTCCAGCATTGCAGGAAATCTCTTGTAGTGCAAGGCTAGTGAATATGAGCCCTTTAGAAATCGAAGTACCTCATCCAAAGCCTCATAATGGGTTCGATTAGGATAGCTTGTATATCTGGCAAGCTTAGAGACTGCGAATGAGATATCTAGTCTTGAGTCATTAGCAAGATATTACAAGTTACCAATTATTTGAGAATACCTCAATTGAGACACTGGTACACTAATTTCATTCTTAAAGAGACCAATTGAAGGATCATATGGTGTTTTCGCAATTCTACTTTGTTTATAGTCAAATTTCTCAATTATCTTCTCAACATAGTGAGATTGAGAGACTGTTGTACCCTCAGCTGAATGAGTCAATTTAATTCCAAGAATCATATTTGCAACACCCACAACTTTTATTTCAAACTTATTCTTTAAGAAATACTTAGTCTCATTGATAATCTCAGTGTTGAGCTAATTAGCATAATGTCATCTACATGTAGGCATAACACAATACAATTGTCAACTTTAACTTTGCAGTAGACGCACTGGTCATTATCATTTACTGTGAAGCCAAATGACAGTATGGTTTTGTCAAACTTTTCATGCCATTGTTTAGGTGCTTGTTTCAAACTATAAAGTGATTTAACAAGTTTGCAAACTTTTCGCTCATTTTCAGAAGCTACAAATCCCTCATACTGATCCATATAGATTTCTTCCTCAAGATCACCATACAAAAAGGCTGTTTTCACATCCATCTGGTGAATGGGGAAATCATATATGGAAGCCAGTGCTATAGGCACTTGGATGGTAGTCAAACGAGCTACTAGGGAATAGGTGTTGAAGTAATCTATTCCCTCTTTTTGCTTAAACCTTTTAGCACCTAGCCTGACTTTAAACTTATTAACAGTCATGTCAGACTTAAGTTTCTTTTTGAAGATCCACTTGCTTCCTATAGTGATACACCCCGGAGGGAGATCGACTAATTCCCATGTCCCATTCGAGACAATAGAATCTATCTCACTCTTAATGGCTTCCTTCCAATGCTGAGTTTCAGGAGAAGCCATAACATCCTTTAAGGTAACAGGATCACCCTCGACATTGTAAGTAACAAAGTCACTCCCAAAGTCCTTAGTGATTCTAACCCTTTTACTCCGTTTGGGTTCATCCAATTCTCCAGGAATTGTGTCAATACTACTAGGACCAACCTCCACATTAGTCATCTTTTCCATATGATCAGGAATCGATGTAGACTCAAGAGTTGAATCTAAAGAAACATTTTGAGGTATCCCCATCTTCATGGGAAACATGTTCTCAAAGAACATAGCATCGTGAAATTCAACTATAGTGTTTGCATCTATACCCAAAATTTCTGATTTGATAACCAAAAATCTCATAGCATAAGATGTTTCCACATAGCCTAGAAAGATCGCATCAACAACGTTAGGACCTAGCTTCTTCCTCTTATGTTCAGGGACGAACTTTTGCAAGACAGCCCCGCACTCGGAAGTATTTTAGACTAGGTTTCCTACTTTTTTAGAATTCAAATGGAGTGCTTTCTTTATATTTCAGGGGAACTCCCAAAATCCATTTTGTAACTATTTCCAAAACGATAACCAAACATTAATCACATTCCCCAACCTTCGTTTAACATTCTCCCACAATTCTTTTATTATTTATTCTCCTAGAACACACAATAAACACATAATAAAATCAAACATAAACCATATCCAAACATTACCAAACTTTTAATGAATTTTTAAGTGTCACTTAAAATTCATAAATTTTATTAAATAACACACACAACATGTGTCTGTGTGTATATATATGCAACTTCACTTGAAATTATTCTAAAATTTAATCCAACTTAAAATTAGTTGGATCAATTCTACCTATGGTGATAAATAAAATGCCACCAGCCAAAATCTTTCCACCTGTGAGTGTGAAAGAATTCAGTAAGGGTGCGTATTGGAGAGTAAGTACATTGGGTAAGATGAATAAATTGCAGACTTGAAAAAATAATAGTATATTTATAGCTCATGATAGGTAGTTATGATATTTAATTAATTTGACAATCCACATTCTTTTTGGGGTACTTTGAGAATATTATATCAAATGAATTCAATATAAAAAAATTATGGGAATATTTGGTTATGTTTTCCCAAAATAAAATTATTTTGGGAAACATAACCAAACATATCTTCATTTTCCTTCCAAAACTTCCATTTTCCAATATATACGTACATATTATATTTATATATATATATATATTATATTTTATTATTATTCTAATAATAAAAAAAATCACTCATTTTCATTTTTATTCCAAACATCCAACAAACAAGTATTGATTTAATTGCTACAACACAAAATATTTCCCCGAAAACATAAACAAATATACCAAAATACAACTTTCATATTCTCCAATAATTCATTCTCCCAAAACACAAAATAAAATCACACAAAAAATATAACCAAACATTCCCTATATATTTTCCTCAGAATAATCATTTAAAAAATAATAGTAATACTATACACATTCAAAAATAATGCATAAATATAATTGTGATATTTCAACTTAAAAAGCATCCCTCAAACACACATCTCTCTCTCTCTCTCTCCCTCTCTCTCTGTATATATTATTACTATTACTACTAATATATACGAGGCAATCACCTTTGCTATAGTAACATTTGAACCAACCCACTCTCAGTACTTTTTTTTTTGTTTCCTGCTCTCATGCTTCTTTACTTTTTGCATTATAATTTTTTTGCCTATTTTTTTTCCCCTTTCCTTTTGGCCTTTCCTCTCGTGCTTGTGATACTCGTCCATCATATTTACGCCACCCAACCACCACTATTCCTCTTTCTTTACTGTTTCTTGGTTTTATTTGGATGGGAAAGGCTGTTCAGTTGATGCTCGCGGGTAAGCTCTCTGGGAGAGACAACAGCAAGAAGGAGGAGAAGTGCAGGTATAAAGTAAAGCAGCGGTGGCAACAAAAGGAAATTTGGCAATTTCTGTGGCAGGTGAAGGCTTAGAATTTCCTAGCATTCTTTGACAGAGGGCAACGGAGTTTTTGGCTTTTCTCTATTCTATTACGAATACTCAAATACCTTCCTAACTCGTCTCTAGCCACCGCTACCGCTACCAATGGACGGTGAAGTTGTCAAGTGTTGTTGTTATGAGATTTGGGGGTTTCGGGTTGGGGTAAGAACATCGTAAGTTTGAATTGACTACAACCTTTGCTGCTATTTATGTAACAGTTCTATTTTTTAGCTTGAATAGTAAGGTAAAAAAAAAATTGGTTTTTTGCTAATGAGCTTGTTGATTGTGCTTTGAAATTTGGGGCTTAATTGACAAAGAATGGAAGAAATGGAGAAAATCGGAGCGAAGCGGTCGAAATAGGTATAAGGAGCACACCCCAGCGCGCATTGGTAGGACGCCACGCGCCAAGGCGCAAGGATGTGAGTGCCATGGCGTGTAGTAGGACAAGAAACAGGGAAAAACACGCCTTGTGCGCCCCAACGCAAGTTATTTGTGCCCCAGCTCGTAGTGAACAGTAACTTTATGCTGGGCTGTAAGTTTTTTGCGCCCAAGCGCAAACTTCTGCCCAACATTCGATTTTCTTGGCACAAGTTAGTTTTGTGCGTGTTGGGGCATAAGTCATGCACACCCTGACATGCAGCGGATGCCCACTTCACCTGGGACTCTACTTTGTGGGTATTTAATCAGTTTTCTTTTGGGACAAATAGATGAGATACATACATGATATATTGTAATTATTTTTGAGATAGTTTCTCAAGATTAAGTTTAGAACAAGGGTGTTGGGTGTTCTCGTGAGATTTGTGGGATTCAAGTTTGTGCTTGAACTTTGATTTGAGATCAACAAATTCTTTTCTTTGTCGGATGAATTAGGTACATCGCCGAACCACGTTAAATCTCATTGTCAATTTACATTGAATTACTTTACTATTGTTTCATAGTTTTAACAATAGATCCTCCTGGGTTTCAATAAATTAGTATCAAAGCAGGTTGGATCATATGTCGGGCATGAAGTACGAGGTAGAGAAATTCAATGGGAAGAATGACTTTAAGCTGTGGAAGATGAAGGTTCATACCCTCATTTGTCAACAAGGTTTACAGAGATTGTTAAAGGGCAGAGATTCTTTGCCAGAAACGCTGACTGACGAGGAAAAGGATGAATTCATGGCGAAGGCTTATGGTACTCTGGTGTTATCATTGGCGGATAACGTACTGAGAGAGGTCGCCACAGAAAGTACGCTAGCGAATTTTTAGAAGAAATTGGGGAGTCTGTATATGACCAAGTCCTTGACAAATCGACTGCATTTGAAACAGTGGTTATACATATTAAGAATAAAGGAAGGTACATCTATTACTCAGCATATTAGTTTTTTTCAATAAAGTGATTCTGGATCTTGCTTGTATAGATGTTAAAATTGAAGATGAAGACTAATCGTTGATTCTCTTTTGTTCTCTATCTAAATCTTTTGAGCACTTGGTCACTACTTTGCAATACAGGAGGGATACGATTTCAATGGAGGATGCAAGGCCTGATTAAATTGCAACGAGTTGAGAAAATATGTCTGGGGCAGCAACAATGATGAAAGTGGGGAAAGATTGGTGGCGAAAGGGAGACCGAGAGAAAGAGAAAGGAGTAGAGGCCAATCAAAGTCCCGAACCAAGCCTAAAAATGGCGACAAGTGTTTTAAGTGCAGTAGAAAGGGGCATTGAAAATGAAATTGTCCGAAAGGAGGAAAGGCAGAGGATGCAGGTGAAACTTCTGATAAAAAATGGGATGATGTCATAGTAATTGTTGAGGATGAGTCTAATGGTGCGCTTGTTCTCAATGTTGTTGAAACTTTACTAAGATCTGAATGAATTTTGGATAGTAGCTGCTCCTACCACATGTGCCCACGAGAAGATTGGTTTACTACATATTAGAAATACAATGGTGGTAAAGTGCATATGGGAAACAATGCTTCTTGCAGGGTTGTAGGAATTGACTCAGTTTGTATCAGAATACATGATGGCATAGTAAAGACCCTAAAAGATGTGCGTTATGTTTCAGATCTAAAGAAAAATCTGATATCGATGGGTACTCTGGACAAGAATGGTTATAAGTATAGAACTTAAGATGAAGTTTTGTGAGTTTCCAAAGGCGCATTGCTTATTATGAAGGGAGACTAACGGAATGGCCTTTACATATTACAGAGAACCACGATTTCTAGTGCTGCAGTGGTTTCTTCATCAATCAATAATACTACGAGACTGTGGCATATACGGCTTGGACATATGAGTGAGAAAGGGAGTCAGAATATAGCAAACGAAGTTTGCTTTGTGGAGAGAAGACTGGAGAGATGGATTTCTATGAATAGTGTGTGTTGGGCAAGCAACACAGGGTGAAATTCGGCACTGCAGTCCATATGACCAAGTGCACCTTAGATTACATGCACTCAGATCTTTGAGGGCCTTCTCAGGTTCATTTCAAAAGGAGGTACTAGATACATGCTGACATCCATAGATGATTTCTCACAAAGAGTATGGGTATACATGCTAAAGCATAAGGATGAGGTGTTTGTCAGCTTCAAGGGATGGAAAACCTTAATTGAGAAGCAGACAGGAAAGGAG
This sequence comes from Jacaranda mimosifolia, assembly GCA_018894105.1. Lineage (NCBI taxonomy): Eukaryota > Viridiplantae > Streptophyta > Magnoliopsida > Lamiales > Bignoniaceae > Jacaranda > Jacaranda mimosifolia. The sequence continues at coordinate 30,090,304 of CM032129.1, forward strand.
ATAAAACGTTTGAGGATTGACAACAGTTTGGAGTTCTGCAACAAGAAATTTCAAGAATTTTACGATAAGGAAGGAATTGTGAGGCATCGCACAGTTGTAGAGTTGCAGAACAGAGGTACATGACTATCTTGGAAAGAGCTAAATGCATGCTCTTTAACGTGGGATTGTCCAGGTTTTTAGACATAAGCAATTAACACTACGTGTTATTTGGTGAATAGGTCACCATCAACTGCTTTGGACTGCAAGACACCAATGGAAGTTTGTTTGGGGTCTCCTGCTGATTACTCAAATCTGAGAGTATTTAGGTGTCCAGCCTATGCTTATGTCCAGGATGGGAAGCTTAAGCCAAGGTCAAGGAAATGCATATTTCTATGCTATGCAGATGAAGTCAAAGGTTATCGTTTGTGGTGCAATAATGACAAGTGCTCCAAGATTATTATCAGCAGAGACGTGATGTGATGTGTTGTGTTGGAAATGGTATAACGATACTAGAAGAAAAATGAAAAATAGAATGTAGAAGCCCATTGCCATTTATCACCAACTGCCCAAGCAATTCTCCATCTCTAAAGATTAATTAAAGTCGTTCATTGATGCTTTCCTTTTTTCATTTTCTTTTTCAATGATTCATATATCCATCACATCTTTTTGTTTTTTAGATTTTTGTTTTTCTTTCATCCTCCAACTTTATGTCTATCTGGCTCTTCTTTTGCCTTGGCCTTTGCCTTTGCCTTTGCCTTTGCCTTTGGTTGATATTTTCATGTGTCTACACTGTAAAAACTCATCACTTTTGAATGCTTAGTTCTACATTTTTGTACAAGATTTCTTCTTCATCCTTTGTTTCCACATCTTCTCTCTGCACATTAAGTAATCGTTACACATCTCTTATTCTAATCCCTTGAAAAATAAATAAAGAACAAAAGTTGCTTTTCATCTTTATACTTTCTTGTTAATGGCGCATCACCTAAGTTTTGATTTTGATTTTCAATTTTTCTTGAAATAAAATTTACTGTTAGAATTGATAGTTTGTGTTCTTCCCTTCTATTTTCCATCTTTCAATTTTGGTTATGAGCAAAATGCGTTAATATTCACTCTATTATTTTAAACATGGAGTATAATACGATCTATTTATAACAGAGAGCATTTTAGACATTTTAATAGTATCAAAAAGATGTCCTATTGTGCTATTTTAGTAACATGAAGACATCAGGTAATAATGAAGTTCACATGGGGTTTATATGCATTTTTCCCTTTATAAATTATGAAAATATTAATATACACACACACACACAGAGACACGCACACACACACACACATATATATATATATGTATGAAATTGATAATAGATTTATAAGACAAATAGACAAGAATGTATAAAATTCAAAATTTTACTAAAAGTTTATTAATATCATATGTATATGACATACTCTTAAAAAAATTACTTTCATAAGAGAAAGTAAAAAGTATTTTTAAATGAGGCAGCACTCTTTTTTAAGTAATTTAAATATTATTAAAACTTAATGTGTGTATATATATATTTTATCACTTGTGTACTTTCTGAAGAAAATCTCATTTGTCTAAATGCATTGTCAATTAATTGTGTGGCTACCGCCTGATCGAGTATATCAAAAAAATTTAGCTTGTTGGGTTCTGTCACAATCTAATGCAAGTTGGTCATGACAAGTAACTTTTCATAATATTAATGCATTACGACTAGATTTGGGCATTTCTAGATCACTAGGAATGGAACCAAATGGAGGCATTGAACTTTTCATAAAGAACTATAACTCAAAAAAACTATGGAGAAGTAGGGTTTGGTAAGGAGGGGCTTGGATTTTCGACAAACTTAGATTTTTCCTCTTTGGTTTGTTTTTCCACGAACTATCTTATTTATTTGCCTTAATCTTCTATCAGAATCTACAGTTGCCCTCTGCTAACATGGAATTCTTGCAGAACCAACCAAGAAAGAATTATTAGATTGGACAAGACGAGTTCAGATCTCGAAGGAATTGCTCAAGGGCTTTTATATCTCCACCATTATTCTCGATTGAGAATAGTTCACAAAGATCTAAAAGCTAGTAAATATTCTACTTGATACTGAGATGAACCCCAAAATCTCTGATTTTGGCATGGTAAGAATTTTTGGAGGAAATGACTCGCAAACAAATACTAATCCAATTGTTGGTACATAGTAAGTGAACATGTAACTTCCTCATTCATTCTTACACAAACTATTTGTTGGAATTCAGGGGGATCTATGGGGGAAATAATGAAATAATAGTAAAGTAATTTGATGGAATATGACAAGATTTAACGTGGTTTGGCAATGTGCCTAATCCACCCAACAAAGAAAAGGAATTTTATGGATAATAAATCAAAGTGCAAGTATAAACTTGAATCCTACAAATCTCACGAAAACACCTAACGTCTTCGTTCTAAACGCCATCATGAGAGATTTACTCAAAAGCAGTAAATAAACCCTCGTGTTATGTTTGTGATCCTTTTTTAATAAGAAAAAATTGATATTTATACTCCAAAACTGAAGCCCAAGGCCCGTGGGCTTGCGGGCGCACAAAACTTGCGCCCCGACACGCATAAATCTGCTTGTACCAAGAAAAACTGAATGTTAGGCAGAAACTTTGCGCTGGGGCAACAAAAACTTGCACCCCAGTGCAAAGTTACTATTCACTACATGCCAGGGGGCAAAAAACTTGCGCTAAGGTGCGCGACGCGTGTTTTGATGCCTTTTTCGCCCATGTCTATGCCTTGGTGCACTATGCCGGCATGCACCGGCCTGCCAACACGCACCAAGGTGTGTTCTCGAGCCCATTTCAACCACTTTGCTCTGTTTCACTCCATTTCTTCCGTTTCTCGTCAATTTAGCCTAAATTTTAAGGCAAAATAAAGAATTATCCACCTTAACTTGAAATTCATCATCCTTATTCTTTGTCCCTACGCCCAAAAGGGCCTGTCATCTGAGTCTGCAAACATTGACCAAATCCAAGCAATGCTCAATTTGATTCTTGGAATAGCTTTAGTCAACATGTCTTCGGATTATCCTTAGTCCCAACCTTATCAACTAACATGACATTTTATCCCGGACAAAGTGATACCTCACATCTATGTGCTTTGTTCTCTCATGAAATACTTGATTCTTTGACAAGTGTATGACACTTTGACTATCACAAAATACTTTAGTGATATCAGAAGTCATACCCATATCATCGATCAACCCCTTTAGCCAAATGCCTTCTTTGACGCCTTTAGCTAAAGCCATGTACTCAACTTCTATTGTGGACAATGTAATTGATGACTGCAAAGTCGTCTTTCAGCTAACCGTACAACTTGATACACAAAATACATAGCCCGTCATGGACCTTCTACTAGCTAAATCTCCTGCACAATCTGCATCCACATAGCTAATAATTCTAGTAGTAGAATTCGATTGACTATACCTCAAACATCTATTTATAGAGCCTCTCAGATACCTCATGATCCATTTCACAGCCTGCTAATGAGTCTTTCTTGGCTTATGCATATACCTGCTCACAACACTGACTGTATGTGAAATGTCTAGCCTAGTGCACACCATTGGAAACATCAAGCTACCCACTACACTAGCATATGGCATATTAGAAATGTGCTCCACCTTCTCCTCAATGCTCGGTGATTGATCTGATGAGAGCCTAAAATGAGCTGCAAGCGGCATACTAATTGGCTTGGACTTATCCATCCCAAATCGCTCAAGTACTTTCTCAATGTAATGCTGTTGAGACAAGTACAACAATCTTGTGTATTTTTCCTGGATAATCTCCATGCCTAATATCTTCTTTACACTGCCCAAATTCTTTATCTCAAATTCTTCACTTAACTAAGTTTTTAATTGGTTGATCTCAGATATGTTTGTAGAGACAATCAACATATCATCAATGTACAATAGCAAACATACGAGAAGGCTATCACTATAAATTTTGTAATATACACAACAATCAAACTTGCTTTTAGTATATCCTATCTTGGTAATAAAAGCATCAAATCTTTTATACCACTGCTTGGGAGACTACTTAAGGCCATATAATGACCTCTTCAAAAGACATGCTTGATTTTGTTTCCTAGGAACAATGAATCCTTCTGGTTGACTCATGTAGATTTGTTATTGCAACACACCGTGTAGAAACGCTATTTTTACATCCATCTGTTGTAGCTCCATATCAAACAGAGCAACCGTGGCAAGTGAAACACGAAAAGAAATATGTTTTACAATGGGGGAGAACACTTCATGAAAGTCAACTTCCTCTCTCTGAGTAAAATCCTTAGCAACCAATCGTGCTTTGTATCTAGCATCTTCAACACCGAAAATCTCTTCCTTCTTTTTGTAGATCCATTTGCAACCTACAATTTTTTGTCCTTTGAGTAATTTAACTAGCTCCCATGTGCTATTATTGTGTAGAGACTTCATCTCTTCACTCATAGCTGCAACCCATCAATCAAAATTTGGCTCGAAAATTACCATTTTGTATGAGACTGGATCATCTCCTACAAGTTCCTCAACTGAACTCATAGCATAAGCTACTAGATCTAAGTAAGCAAACCGTTGTTGTGGTTTGATTTGCCTCATCTCCCTATCGTGAGCCAAGCGATAATTTTGTAGTGTTTCATTTTTCTGCTATTGATTAGGTGATAATGCGCTCTCACCAGCTTCATCTACCACATTCTATTTCCCCTTTAAAACTTGTGGAGTGTCAATATGAATCTCCACCTTTTTCTTAACGCCCTGTTAACCGCTTTTCTGTTGCTTTACCTTCTTCATTATTGCAGATTCATCAAATGTCACGTCCCTACTGATAATCATCTTGGAGCTCCTATCATCATTACACCACAAACGATAACCTTTGATTCCATTTGCATAGCCTAGAAATATGCACTTCCTAGCCCTTAGCTCAAGCTTTCCATCCCGGACATGAGCATAGGCTGGACGTAGATTTAAGTAATCAGCAGGAGACCCAGACTAAACTTTCATTGGTGTCTTGCAGTCCAAAGTAATTGATGGTGACCTATTCACCAAATAACACGCAACGTTAATCACTTCTGCCCAAAAATTCTTGGACAATCCAGCGTTGAAGAGCATGCATCTAGCTCTTTCCAAGATAGTCTTGTTCATCCGTTCTGCAACTCCATTCTGTTGTGGTGTATGTAAAACTGTGCAATGCCTCACAATTCCTTCCTTATCGTAGACTTCCTGAAATTCCTTGTTGTAGAACTTCAATCTATTGTCAGTCCTCAAGTGCTTCGTCCCCTTTCATGTTTGCTTCTCAATTAAGGCCTTTTATTGCTTGAAGTTGACAAACACCTCATCCTTATGCTTTAGCATGTACATCCATACTCTCCATGAGAAATCAACTATAAATGTTAGCATGTACCTAGCACCTCCCTTTGAAGGAACTTGAGAGGGCCTCTAATGATTTGAGTGAATGTAATCTAAAGTGCCCTTGGTCCTGTGAGCTGCAGTGATGAATTTCACCTTGTGTTGCTTGCCCAGCACACACTGCTCACAGAAATTCAGCTTTCCAGTCTTCTCTCCGCAAAGTAATCCTCATTTGCTCAATTCTGACATTCCGCTCTCACTCATATACCCAAGCCGCATATGCCACAGTCTCGTAGTATCATTGATTGATGAGGAAATCACTGCAGTACCAAAAATCATATTTTCCTGTAATATGTAAAGGCCGTTCCTCTTGTCTCCCTTTATGATAAGCAATGCGCCTTTGGAAAGCCGCAAAACTCCATCTCGAGCTCTGTACTCACAACCATTCTTGTCCAGAGTACCCAGCGATATCAGATTTTTCTTTAGATCTAGAACATAATGCACATCTGTTGGGATCCTTACTATGTTATCATGCATTCTGATACAAACTGAGCCAATTCCTACAACCCTGCAAGAAGCATCGTTCCCCATAAACCAATATTCTCTTGAGCACATGTGGTAGGAACAGCCACTATCCAAAATCCATTCAGAGCTTAGTAAAGTTTTGGCAACGTTGAGAACAAGCCCACTCTTAGACTCATCCTCATCAATTCCTGCAACATCATCCCGTTTTTTATCAGAAGTTTCACCTGCATCTTCACCTTTCCTCATTCTGGATAATTCTATTTCTAATGCCCTTTTCCACCGCACTTAAAATACTTGTCACCATTTTTAGGCTTGGTTTGGGACTTTGATCGGCCTCTACTCCTTCCCCTTTCTCTTGATCTCCCTTTCACCACAAATCCTTCCCCACTTTCACCATCGTTGCTGCTCAGGACATGTTTTCTCAACTCGTTGGAATTCAATGAGGCCTTTAGATCATCTATTGAAATCGTATCTCTTTCGTACAGCAAAGTAATAACCAAGTGCTCAAAAGATTTTGGTAGAGAACACAAGAGAATTAAAGCTTAATCCTCATCATCAATATTGACATCTATACTAGCGAGATCCAGAATCACCTTATTGAAAAAATTAATATACTGAGTAATAGACGTACCGTCCTTCATCTTCAATGTGTGTAATCGTTGTTTCAAATACAGTCGATTTGTTAGGGACTTCGTCATATATAGACTCTCCAGCTTCTTCCATAAATTTGCTGGCGTACTTTCTGTGGCGACCTCTCTTAGTATGTTATCCGCCAATAATAACACTAGAGTACCGTAAGCCTTCGCCATGAACTCATCATTTTTCTCATTTGTGAGTGTTTTTGGCAAGGAATCTTTGTCCTTTAATACTCTCTGTAAACCTTGTTGACACAGAAGGGTGTGAACATTTATCTTCCATAGCCCAAAGTCGTTTTTCCCATTGAGTTTCTCTACCTCGTACTTCATTCTTGACATCTAGTCCGACCTGCTCTGATACCAATTTGTTGGAACCTAGAAGGATCTATTGCAAAAATAATGAAATAACGTAACGTAATTCGATGAAATATGACAACAAGATTAACGTGGTTCGGCAATGTACCTAATCCATCCAATAAAGAAAAAGAATTTTATTAATATCAAATCAAAGTGCAAATACAAACTTGAATTTCACAAATCTCACGAAAACACCTAAAACCATTGTTCTAAATTTTATCTTGAGAGATTTACTCAAAAGCAGTAAAGAAACCCTCATATTATATTTGTGATCCTTTTCCTGAAAGAAAAGAAAAATTGAATGTTGGGCAGAAACTTTGCACTGGGGTGCAAAAAACTTGCGCCCTGGCGCAAAGTTACTGTTCACTGCACGTCGGGGAGGAAAAAACTTGCGCCAGGGCGCGCGATGCATGTTTTGATGCCTTTTCCACCCATGTCCATGCCTTGGCATATCATGCCTCATGCTCCAGCATGTGGCATCTTGCCAACGCGCGCCAGGATGTGTTCTCAAGCTCATTTCAACCGCTTTGCTCCGTTTCACTCCATTTCTCGTCAATTTAGCCCAAATTTCAAGACAAAATCAATACTATTCAATGATGAATTACTTTTTGTCCAAATACAATGGTTATATGTCCCCTGAATATGCCATCGAAGGACTCTTCTCCGTCAAATTTGATGTCTTTGCATTTGGAGTATTGATGTTGGAGATTATTAGTGGAACGAAGAATATGGGCTTTTACAGTTCTGATTTTCTTAGTCTTCTCGGATATGTAAGTGCTAAAACATCATAATTTTTTAAGAAATATCAGTGAATGTTCCCAATTTTTTATGAATTCATTGCTGGTTTCAGGCGTAGAATTTGTGGAACCATAATCGCTTGCTTGAGCTCATTGATCCTATGTCGGAAGTCCCTTCTTCTTCGTCTGCTATTCCATTGAGATATATTCAAATTGGTCTCTTGTGCGTTCAAGAAAATACAACTGATAGGCCTATGATGTCAGATATTGTTGCCATGTTAAATAATGAACAGGCAGCATCGGCATCTCCAAAGCATCCTGCTTTTATATTTGGGAGAACCTTAGTTAGAGCAAGTCAAGGAGAAAGTAAACTCGAAATGTGCTCTGTTAATGGCTTGACAGTTTCACTGATGGAAGCCCGTTGTGGTTCAGGATCTACTGTGTTGGATGAAGAAAAAGAAGAAAAATAGTTGATCCCTTTCTTACTCATGTCAAGAATTGTTTGATTGTTGTCTGTGGATTAACGATATTTCTGCGGTTTAGGGAAGGAAAAGAGATCATAATTGGACATAAGGCTATGAAGGGCGTGGTTGGAAATGAGCGAAGGGGGTTCCGGCGACGGCAGTTTGGAAATCGGACAGCTGCGGTGGCCGGTGACTTACCATCGTTGAGTCGAGGGGCGACCAAAAGCGTGACCGGAGGAGAGGATAACCGGGTCGGACATTATTCCCTGAGAAATCGGGCATTTGAAGTCGTCCGGTAATTCATAATTGAGAAGCACAACCTCATAAGATTTTAAAATTACATTTATTACCCTGTTTGCATCATTAAGAAAAATAAATGAAGAAATTTTCTATTGGAAAAAAGACTCAAATTATTATTGAATTGGGTGAACTGTGCTCCTAGACCCTTTTGTTTTTTTTTCTGTATTTACTGGAGAGTAAGATGACACACATATATTAATCGAGCATTTGAACTAAAATATAAGTTTATTGATTGAAAAGACATTCAATATTTTAGATTATGAAGTTTATGTTGAAATTTAACACGGTTTGGTCTAAATTTATGTGTTGATTTTTTCAATACAATTTTTAAGTGAATGTCAAAATAATGAGGTTAAAATATTGAAGTTACCTTGATGACACGTAAATTAGATATCAAGAGGAGCAATTTATTAAAGTACTCTCACGATTGTATTATTTTGTTTTCTACATAGATTAGATGGACAATTAGCAGATAGAGAATTTAAACTTTTAATGAGTTTTAAAATATCACTTAAAATTCATAAATTTTATTAAATAATATATATATATGCAACTTCACTTAAAATTATTCTAAAATTTAATCCAACTTAAAAATAGTTGGATCAATTCTACCTATGGTGAAAAATAAAATGCCAGCAGCCAAAATCCTTCCAGCTGCGAGTGTGAAAGAATTCATTAAGGGTAGGGTATATATTGGGGAGTAAGCACATTGGGTAAGGTGATGAATAGATTGCAAATTTGAAAAAATAACAGTATATGTCTAGTTCATGATAGCTAGTTCAGATATTTAATTAATTTGACAATCCTCATTCTTTTTGGGGTACTTTGAGAATATAATACCAAATGAATTCAATATAAAAAAATTATATTTTCCTCAGAAAAATCATTTAAAAAATAATAATATATAATATAGGCATTCAAAAATAATGCATAAATATAATTGTAATATTTCAACTTAAAAAATATCCCTCAAATACACGAATTCTCTCTCTCGCTGTGTGTGTTTGTATGCAACTTTAATTGAAAATATTTTTAAAATATGTAAGAGTATTAAGACTGATGCTATTAATATGATGTCAAAAAGTTAAGAAAATTGGTGACTTACTTTATATTTTCATTCTCTAAATTTAAGGTTATTCTAGTAGTGGCAAATGGGTAGGTTGGATTGATTATGGATTGGGTTAAAAACGGATTGGATCAAATTTGGGTAGGTCCAATACAAAAAAGAAAAAAATATGTAAACTTTTAGTTAAATACATTGTTATATTATTTTATTAAACTATAATCTTTTTATCTTTATTTGACATATGTTAACTAATTATTATTAAATTCCATGGAAAATCAAATCAAATTATTTAAATATATAATTTACTTATTATTTTATAATATTTATATTTTTTCTTTTAATACAAAATAACAATCTTGCTTAATGAATAAAACATAATTATATAAAATATTTTAAATTTTTAGTACAAAATATTTACATTGTACCCAACAAAATATTTACTATACTAGTCATTTTTTTTTTGTTTTTTACTTTTTATATTTAGTCAATATTTGAAAAAGTACAATTTATTCTATTTTTAATTTTTTCAATCTAGTTCATTATCATTTATCACAATGATCAAATTCAAATTCGATTCGATATAAAAGTATTACTATCATTTTAAAATAATTAAAATATGCATATATCTTGAAAAATATGTCTTTTTAAGGATAAAAAATATAAATCATTTAAATTTAAATTCTTCTATCTACCAAATTATTATTTTTAAATAAAATACTCAAAGATATTGAAATATAATTAATTTTTTAATTTTTGAAAATATTATAACTGAAAATAAAAATAAAGTCGGGGCCCTTTCTTCATGTAGAGGGAAAGGAAATGAAATGGACGACCGCAATCTATTCTCTCACATGCTACCACTATACAATAAATTTGTTGTGTTTACATATTAATATTTTGGTAGTTTGTAAAAATTATAACAAGAAAAATGAAAAATAATTTTTATTTATTTTCATATTGCAAAGTGGAAAAAAATCTCGGGGCTATAAAATTTTCAAGTAAAACGTAACTTGATTAATTCATTTGAATTAAGTTAATAAATTAATATTTTAAAATTAAATGAGGTGGAAAAATAGTAAATGATTAATCGGTGACATATAATTTATCTAATTTTCAATTCATTATTTTTTTTCATTTTTAAAGTGTTATAAAAATTAAAATAAAGTGGCGTGTGATCTTGAGAGAATAAGAAAATGGAAGAATAATTTTGGAACTGAAATTGGATTGAATTATTTAAAAACTACATTCAACCCATTTACATTTAAATTCTATTTAAATTCATTAAAACCAACCCATATTCAACACACTAAAACCCAACCCAACCCAAATCCAATAAAATTGTTTTAAATCCAACCCACCCCAACATAAAATGAATTGGATTGGAATCACGGATTAAGACCCAATTTGCCCCCAGGTTATTCTAATTATCGCATTATTTCTTTGTTTTTAAAACTATGATTTTATGCGCACTAGTTTGGTTAATATTAACTATTTAATGACTATTTGTAGTGTATAACTAGCAATGAATTGATTTATTGAACTAGAATTATTTCTCAAATACTGATTTAAGTATAAAATTCCACTATGATATTAAATAACTGATTGATTCAAATTAATTATTTCAAATTATTAAATTTATATAATTATTTTAATATTTTAATATTTTTTTATATTTTTTGAAGGAGAGTAAATTAAAATTTATATTTTCTTAACTAAAGAGATAAGACATATATATATATATATATATTCATATATTGAGAGGGATATATAAAGTGTCATATGCATATCGTTTAGGGGTTGAAGTGAAATTCACGGGAGATATTCTTGAATAAGATTCAAATTAGTAATATTAATGCTTTTAAAAATATTTTATATAGTATCAAAAAGTATTTAATAAATTTTTCAAGAAAAAGAGTTGAGCTTCTAAAATAAAATATTCTAATTTATAAACTCTTTCAAAAAAAGTAAGAGGTTCATAATTCATTTTTAAAATTTTAATAATTTTCTTAATGTAACTCGATTAATTATAAAATTACTATAATTAATATTTTATAAATTTTAAAATTTATTTTATCCACATAACTTTAAAGAACTTAATTTTAGAGCTTTAGATCTTATGAAATATGTAGGATAAAAATCTTTATATAATTTTTTTAATTTAAATATATGTAGATACATATATTAAGAATTTAAATTTTAAATCTCTCACATATGCATGTGAAATAATATTATTAAATTAATTGTCACTCAACGTTTCAATAGGTCCCCTTGAATATATAATTTATAATCAAGGTTTCTCAGTAATTGCTACTAAATACTTGCAGGGCTTGTTTGCTTCAATTGATTATATTTGATAGATATATAATCACCTCTAATTTATTGATTGTTTGTCTTGATATAAGGCCTATGATAAGTCATTGGCCATGTATTAAGTTGGAATATGGATCAAGAGGTCGAGAGGTGAGATGCTTAATACATTTTTCTTGGGTTAGATAAGATTTAAAAAGACCAAATTAACCTTAATTAGTAAATAAAAAGATATATTAAAATAAATAATAAAAAATTATAATCATAAATTATATCTTTTATTTTAATTTTTTTTTTAATTAATCTTACCAACCAAATATAAAATTATATTATTTTATCTTGATAAACTTAAATTATATCTATATATTTATATTTCATATATAATCACATCACTCAATGTAAATTAGCCTTATGATCCATATTATATTTTCAATTTTGAACTCGATTCCATTTGTTTTAATCAAAAACTCAATATTCAGTTCCCCGACGGTTAGAAAACTCACAATTCCGCCTGTCTCAATCAATTTCCAGTCTAGTCCACCACTTAACAGCGGCGCGTTGAACCACCAATCAATTCCCATGGGCGCAGGATCCTACTTGTCGATTATCTTCTTCCTCCATATTCCCTTAGTAATCTTTTGACAGGGTAATTTTGCTGTTAATTTTCACTGCCTGTTTCAAGATTTTTCTTATTGCAGACTGCTGGCATCAGTCTTCGTCCTTAGAATTTAGGAAAGAAATGAAACAGGAACAAGAACATTCAAGAATTGACTTCGTTAATTATGGGCTATGTATTTGTTTCTGACTACCAACTTAGACTAGGTAAGTATTTTCGACCTCGGCAATTTCATTTTTCTTTTTTTCCCCCCCACCCCTTGACCGTATTACAATACTTGATTGATAATGGAATAATCACATCTTCCAGGAATTTTCTTTCCTGGAAAAGTATGCATATCACATCAAAGAAAAGTATGAAGATATTATTGAGAACGAAGCGTGGCAACCTTTGCACCTTTTAATTTATGATTAGCGGCAAGATTCAGAAGAGGGTAAGTTTAGTGGTAGGGAAAAGACTTGATAATTCATGGGATTCAGCCACCATAGAAACTGGCAATCTATGCTTCAATTATTTTTGCTTATATTTTCTTGCTTCTTGGGATATACTACTGCTATTGACACCATAAGGGTTAATCAATCAGTTCTTGACCCCGGAAGTTTGATTTCCAAAGGGAACAAATTCAAGCTGAGTTTTTTCAGCCCTGGAAATAGTAGTTATCGTTATGTTGGTATGATGTATAATCTCCCAGTGATGACTGTCATATGGGTAGCTAATAGAGAAAAGCCTCTGAATGATTCTATGGGAACGGTGGAGATATCAGGAGATGGCAATCTTGTGATCTTGGACGGACAAAAGGAGATAATATGGTCAACTAATCTGTCAATTCCTGTGGCCAATTCAAGTGCTGTGCTATTGGATACAGGGAATCTGGTGTTACAAGATAACTCCAATGGTAGGATTATATGGGAGAGTTTTCAACATGCTTCAGATTCTTTTGTGGAGAAGATGAAATTTAGTACTGATTTAAGTACAAATGAGAAGAATAGACTGACATCATGGCGAAGTCCTTTTGATCCAGCAATTGGAAGTTTTACCTGTACCATCGAGCCTCTAGAGATTCCACAATTATTTATATGGAAGGATGCCGATCCTTATTGGCGCAGTGGTCCATGGAATCGCCAAATCTTCATTGGGATACCTGACATGAATTCCTTTAATAGGCACGGGCTAGATCTTGTCAATGATAATCCTGGAACTGCATCTTTATCCTTTACCAATTTTAATTCGTCTGTTGAGCTGTATTGTGTCTTGAATGCATCAGGTATTTTACAGGAGAAGGTGTGGTCTGATGAGAAGGGAGACTGGATAGTAACATGGTCAGCCTTAGGGAATGAGTGTGATATTTATGGTAAATGTGGACCTTTTGGAAGCTGTAATGCTCAGAAAAGGCCAATATGCAAATGTTTTCCGGGGTTTGAGCCAAAAAATAACGATGAGTGGAATGCAGCAAATTGGTCTAGTGGCTGCACGAGAAAAACACCCCTCCAATGTGAGAAGAATAGTACTGCAGGCGAAATGGGAAAACGGGACGGGTTTCTGAAGCTGAATGGAGTAAAAGTGCCTGATCATGTCAAGTGGTTTCCCACTGTAGAAGCAGATTGCGGGAGCCAGTGCTTGAATAATTGTTCTTGTGTAGCTTATTCATATTATGCTGGAATTGGGTGTATGCACTGGGCTGAAAGCTTAATTGATGTGCTGGAGTTCTCCAGTGGTGGTGCCGACCTATACATTCGATTAGCATATTCAGAACTAGGTAAATAAATCTTTCCCCCCTCATGAGAAAGTTTCTTTCTTCGTATGTATCACTTGCTATACTTCGTCCTACGCTTGAAATCCTGCAGATAAAATAGTTTTGAGATTCGTTTTCAATTAGGAATTCAAGAGTTCAGTAGTTTTATCTGTGCAACCAGAAGAAGGCTGGAAAGTTCATTGTCTATCTCTTGCAAACTTGTGCAGGTAAAAAGAAAAACCGAAAAGCAATTATTGCTACAACAGTGGTCCTAAGTATTATAACCGTACCTATATGCATATGCTTTCTGTGGAAGCTGTTGCTCAAGTACAGAGGTATTGATATTATTCATTCCACTTAATATGGTAATTTGGGATGCTGAATAGATCTAAAACACTTTCTTGTTCTTCTTTCTTCTCACTTTAAAGCAGAAAGGAAGCGAGAAAATCAGCTGACGCAGTCCAAAACTGAGCAAATTGATAGATGGTATTCAGAAGAAAGCATGCTCAAACATAATGTGCATGGAGTTAAACTTGAAGAATTACCTTTATTTAAATTTCAGATGCTCTTAAATGCAACAAACAAATTTGCCTCAATTAATAAGCTTGGACAAGGTGGCTTCGGTCCAGTCTACAAAGTATTTCACTCTGTTTCTAACTTCAGATTTATGAGTTTTTATAATGTGCAAAAGTAATTTAATTGCTGGTTTTGTAGGGAAAATTACCAAATGGACAAGAAATTGCTGTAAAGAGGCTGGCAAGATCCTCCAACCAAGGGCTAGAGGAATTCATGAATGAGGTAGATGTGATATCAAAGCTCCAGCACCGCAATCTTGTCAGGCTTCTTGGTTGCTGTGTGGAGTGTGAAGAAAAAATGCTAGTTTATGAATATATGCCCAATAGAAGCTTGGATGCTTATCTCTTTGGTAAATCAAGTTTCATTCAATAGAAACTTAGGAATTTCGTTCAGAGTTATTATTTGAATTTTCACAATAGTTTGGGATGATAATGCTTCTCAGATTCACATAAACAAGAGTTTCTTGATTGGCAAACACGTGTGGACATAATTGAAGGGATTTGTCGAGGCCTCCTTTATCTTCATAGAGATTCAAGGTTAAGGATTATTCATAGAGATCTGAAGGCTAGTAATATCTTGTTGGATGAGGAGCTGAACCCGAAAATTTCAGACTTTGGTATGGCGAGGATTTTTGGATACAAAGAAGATCAAGCCAATACAACAAGGGTTGTTGGGACATAGTAAGCGCCTACTGTCTTATTTAAGTTAAGTATGTTTTGAGGGACATAAAATTTCTTACTTTGATTGCAATTTTCTCATGCTTGCAGTGGCTATATGCCTCCGGAATATGCACTACATGGAATATTTTCAGAAAAATCAGATGTCTACAGCTTTGGAGTTCTGTTATTAGAGATTTTGAGTGGAAGGAGGAATTCCGATTTTTATCATGAAGAGCAACAATTGTTCCTAATAGCGTATGTAAGTTATTTTGTCATTTCTGGATCCCTTTATTCCCGTTAAATAGAAATATTATGCTTGTGTTTCTTTTTCCAAATTTAACTTTTTATTATCTTGTCGATATTTCCAGGCATGGAAATTATGGAATGAAGGAAAAATAGTACATTTAATGGATCCAGTAATACATGACCCTGAAATGGAACCTGATATACGTAGATACGCAAATGTAGGTCTGTTGTGTGTGCAAGAAATAGCATCAGATAGGCCGAATATTTCTACGGTCCTGTCGATGCTTAGTTGTGAGATTGCAGAGCTCCCTCATCCCAAGCAACCAGCATTTGTTGTGATTCGGAGGTCTTCAGAAAGAGAATGCTCTGGCAATAATCTGAGGAAATGTTCAGTGAATGATGTCACTGTGACAATCATTGAAGGCCGGTAAGATTTTGAGCCTCTGAAGTACCTGCAGAAATCGATGATGTTCTTGTTTACCAAATACTCTTGATATTTATTACATTAAACTGTGTTGTATTAATGTCGGGTTGGCTAAAACAGATGCATATACGGGAATATGCACTCATCCTGCGCTTTCATGCTTGATTTTTCCTTTTTCATGTTTTTGACAATCTATATTGCATCTACATTCCAAAGAATTATTCTTGTCGTATCAAATACATATACAAACAAAGCATGTCTCTGACATGTGCCCGATACATCACTTGACGTGTTCATAAATTAATCAACAATAAAAATTTTAAAATTTCTGATCATGTATTGGACACACAATCAAAGACGTATTTGATATAACAAATTGGATACTTTTTCCTATAATAAAAAGTATATATGTCCTAGAAGAATCAATTGAAAATTAAAGTTTTCTAAAATTACTTGAAAAAAATGCTATTTCATCTCTTTTTACATTTTTCATGAAAGTAAAACTCTTTTTCTCCCAAATACACAAGACACTAGTAAAATTCAACATTATCTTTATCTAAATTAGTTATAAATTGCACATCTCTATGTATATGTATGATGTATCTATACATAATAAAAAAAGATCATGCATATTGAACGATCATGTTGAAGTTGGGTCGTATTCTGAAAATTTCAAAGAATTTTGAGCCCCCATAGTAGTGAAACAATTCTTGGCATGACTAAGAAAGAGATCAACTACTTCCTTTCTATTTCTTCGTTCAACACAGTAGATTCTGAACCTCAACAGGCTTCCATCACTGAAACTATCAAACTACTAACAGAGTAGATCTTGAGTTTACTTTGTCCTGGACTTGCTCTAACTAAAGTTCTCCCAAAAAATAAAAGCAGGATGTTTTGGAGATGCTAGTGCTGCTTGTTCATTATTTAACATGGCAACAACATTGGACATCATAGGCCTGTCAGCTGCATTTTCTTGAACATACAAAAGACCAATCTGAATATATCTCAATGGACTAGCAGACAATGAAGAAGGGATTTCCAATGTTGGATCAATGAGCTCAAGCGCTTGATTATGGTTCCACATATTCCAGGCCTGATACCGGCATTGCTTTCATAAAAAAATTTAGGAACATCAGCTGATGTTTCTTATAAATATATGATGTTTTATCACTTACAAATCCCGGAAGACTAAGATAATTAGAACTGTAGAAGCCTGTATTCTTCAATCCGCTGATGATCTCCAGCATCAATACCACGAATGCAAAGACATTAGATTTTACAGAGAACAGTTCTTCAATGGCATATTCAGGGGACATAACCACTATATTGGACAAATAGTCGTTCATCAGGGAATAGTTTGTGCAAGAACGGCCAAGAAAGTTGCATTTTCACTTACTAAGGGGGTGTTTGGCTAAACTTATTGAAAACATCTTATAAGCTTTTATATCTTATAAGATGTTTTTGAAGATTATAAGATGTTAGATCTTTTTTAAAAATAAGTTTTTAAAGTGTTTGGATAAAATAAAATATTAGAGTTTATAAGTTGTTAGTAATGACAATATTGTAATGACAATTTAAAATAAGTTGGGTCGGATTCTACGTATAAATCACCTCCTTGTTTCCACCCATAATATAAACTTGCAATGTAAAAGAACAATGATTGGAGCCGAAATTTCAACGACTTAAAACGTCGGCAGTCTTCTCCTCATTAATTAAATGATCCCTTGTGACTGGTTAAAGTGTGCCAATTTTTCTCAGAAAAGACAACGTTTTAGCTAATTTCGCCGGCATGGGATTGCACTGGAGAATACTCGTGACTTGTAAGTTTCACCTAACAAAGAGAAAAACTTGATTCCATTACATTACCCTGCAATAGCTTTAATGGTTGGGGGAAAATCAATGACATTCGTGTTTATATGTTTCTTCTTTGTCCTTCACATCTCCATCTTTTTTTCTGGTTGCTTTTGCATTGGAACAGACACTATAACGGGCCAATCTCTCCTTCCAAACCATACCATAATCTCCAAAGAGGGAAAATTTGAACTGGGCTTCTTCGCTCAAGGTAATTCTAGCAACTTTTATATTGGCATAAGGTACAAGAACATCTGGCGTCAAACAGTTGTTTGGGTCGCAAAAAGGTGTAGCCCCATCCGCTCTTTCTATAACAACTCGCGACTAGAAATGTCAAATGGCAATCAGCAGCTTTTGGTTAACTGGAAAAGAATTTGGATCTTGGGAACTTCAAATGCTACGGAGGCAGTAATTCTTGGCAATGGAAATTTTGTTTTGAGAAATGTTTCGGACATCCTATGGCAGAGCTTTGACTACCCCACAGACACTTGGCTGCCGGGTGCAAGAATTGGATTCCGATGGTTTTCTGATATAGAAGCAAAACTTGTTTCTTGGAGGAAACCAAGCGACCCAGCTTCAGGCTGTTATTCACTTGGAATGGAGCCAAATGTAGACAGTGAACTTTTTATAAAGAACAATAAATCAGAAGAACTATGGAGGAGCGGGGTTTGGCAAGGAGGGACTTTTAGTTCACTTTCCTGCAACCAAAACTTTTACAATTTTTCCTATGTCTCTGCGAGTGACTGTGTATTTAGTGTATAATGTTTTCGATGAATTGGTGATTTCCAGGATTGTTATGGACCCTGTTAGGCGAATGATACATTTTGTATTTGTGGAGGAGGGCCATGCCTGGAGTATAAATTGGGTGCAACCTTCGAATTTTTGCGAACTCTACGCTTCTTGTGGACCTAATGCAATATGTGATATCACTGCTTCACCAGCTTGTGGCTGTTTAACTGGTTTTACACCACAAGCTATATATGATTGGGAATCGGAGAACTTCTCTAGGGGGTGTGAGAAAAAACCCCATATCATGTTCTGATGAAAACGGCTTTTTAAAGATGTCCAACATTAGATTGCCTTAAAACCCTGAATCACTTGAAGTTGGAAGGTCCAATACATGCAACTATGCTTGCAGAGTCAATTGCTCATGCTTTGCTTATTCCTTCACTAACAAAGGAGCATGCTTATTATTTCGGGAGATCTGTTGGATTTAGAGAGACTAACAAACAATTCTGCTGGTAGTGATTTTTATGTCAGAATGAACATTGTGTCTTTATCCCGACAATCAGATCAAGGTTAGAGATTTTGAGTTACTATGATACTCAAAACAATCGCGATTTTGCTAAAAGCATGTTTCTGACTTTCAGGGAAGAGATATGTATTCCCTCTGGCGTTGGGTGGGGGCACAGGTGCTGTGCTACTTGTAGGCGGTATTTTCTTATGTTATGTTCAGTGAAAACTCAAAAGCAAAGGTATGATGCTCTTTAGCTAAAATGAAATTTCACACTGCATTTCACGCTGATCAGTATCTCTGCTCCTACATGTTCAGGCTCTCAAGGAGCACATCAAAATCTACTGCTACTTGATTTGAATTTAAATGGACTAGCAAATAAGAAAAATATTCCTGGAGACGAGAAGAATAACAACTATGAATTGCCAATCTTCAGTTTTTCTAGCATAGTGGCAGCAACCAATAATTTTTCCATCACAAACAAGCTAGGAGAGGGTGGTTTTGGACCTGTTTACAAGGTAATGCTAATTTCAATAAACTGATTGGTTAACAACATTGTGAACTAGTATTCTTTCATCATTATTACAGGGAGAATTACTCAACAAACAGTGTGTAGGAGTGAAGGCTTTCTGGAAAGTCTGGACAAGGATTAGAAGAGTTCAAAAATGTGACAGAACTGATAGCTAAACTCCAGCACAGGAATCTTGTTGGGATCTTGGGATGTTGTATTGAAAACGAGGAAAAGATATTAGTCTATGAATACATGCCCAACAAAAGCTTGGATTTTTTCCTCTTTGGTTTGTTTTTCCACAAACCCTCTTATTTATTTGCCTTCATCTTCAATCCGAATCTACAGTTGGCCTCTACTAACATAGAATTCTTACAGAACCAGCCCAGAAAGAATTACTGGACTCGACGAGATGAATTCACATCATTCAAGGAATTGCTCAAGGGCTTCTATATCTCCACCATTATTCTCGATTGAGAATAGTTCACAAGGATCTAAAAGCTATTAATATTCTACTTGATGCTGAGATGAACTCCAAAATCTCTGATTTTGGCATGGGAAGAATTTTTGGAGGAAATAACTTGCGAGCAAATACTAAGTGAATTGTTGGTACTTAGTAAGTGAAATGCATCTTTCAATTCATATCATCATTCTTGCACAACTATTCACTTAGAATTACTTTTTGTCCAAGTATAGTGGTTATATGTCTCCTGAATATGTCATGGAAGGACTTTTCTCCATAAAATCTGATGTCTTTGCCTTCGGAGTACTGATGCTGGAGATCATCAGCGGAAAGAAGAATACAGGCTTTTACAGTTCTGATTATCTTAGTCTTCTGGGATATATAAGTGCTAAAACATCATAAATTTATAAGAAGAATCAGCCAATGCTCCTATACTTTTAGGAATTCATTTCTGGTTTCAGGCGTGGAATATGTGGAACTGTAATTTTGTGCTTGAGCTCATCGATCCTACATTGGAAATCCCTTCTTCCTTCTCTGCTATTCTGTTGAGATACATTCAGATTGGTCTATTGTGCGTCCAAGAAAATGCAGCTGACAGGCCTATGATGTTGGATGTCGTTACCATGTTGCATAATGAACAAGTAGCACTAGCATCTCTGAAACATCCTTCTTTCATCTTTGGGAGAACTTTAGTTAGAGCAAGTCCAGGCCAAAGTAACTTCAAGATGTGCTCTGTTAATGGTTTGACAGTTTTACTGATGGAAGCTCGTTGAGGTTCAAGATCTACTATGTTGAGTGAAGAAAAAGAAGTGAAGTTGTTGATCCCTTTCTTACTCATGCCAAGAATCATTCCACTGCTGTCTATGATGCGCAGACAAAGATTCGGCAACATAGTACAGACATGGCGATATAAAATTCTTGAACATTTTAAAATGCGGCCGGACTTCGACAAGGCTGCTCAATATGCATCATAATTTTTCTGTTACGTATAGATACAGATATATAAATATATGCAATTTATAACAAATGTATGAGAAAATGATACTTTAGATTTGAGTAGTGTATTATGTATTTGGAAAATTTTTACTTTCATATAAGATATAAAAGGAATGAAACAACATTATTTTCAAGTAAATTTTAGAAAATTCAAATTTTTAGTTAACTCTTTTAGCACTCATATACTTTCTAATATACGAAAAGATATTTAATTTATCCACAACATATCAGATACATCCTTGGCAATGTGCTCGACTTGAATTTTCTTCATTTTTTTTTAATTTATGGACACATCAAGTGATGTGTCGGACAATGTGAGAGGCATGTCTTGCACCCAGTTTTTGTTCGATATGTATATCATACCACAGGAATGATTGTACAAAGTAGGTGCATTATGGATTGTTATAAACATGGGGAAAAAAATAAATAAATAAAGCATGAAAGCACAGGAATGCTTATCACCCATATATTCATCTCTTTCAGCCAACCAGACATGGTGGATATGTATTTTTACATAGATATATTGATCTTTGGACCAGAGATTAATACAAATAGTTTAATGTCATAAATATCAAGAGGGCTTGATGAACAAGAACACCATCCATCTCTGCAGTACTTCAGAGGCTCCAAATCCTACCGACCTTCAACGATTGTCACAGTGACATCATTCACAGAACATTTCCTATGATTATTGCCAGAGCACTGTGTTCCTGATGATCTCTGAATCACAACAAACGCTGGCTGCTTGGGATGAGGGAGTTCTGCAATCTCACAACTAAGCATCGACAGGACCGTAGAAATATTCGGCCTGTCTGCTGCTATTTCTTGCACGCACAACAGACCTACATTTGCATATCTCATGTATATTGGGTTCCAAATTTAACATTAAATGTATTATTTTTCCTTCATTCCATAGTTTCCATGCCTGGAAATATCCATAAGATAAAATGTTAAATTTGGAAAAAGACACTTGGGGAACATAATATACTCATCTAAGGGGAATAAAGGATTCAAAATGTCAAAAACAACTTACATGTGCTATTAGGAAGAGTTGCTGCTCTTCATGATAAAAGTCGGAATTCCTTCTTCCACTCAAAATCTCTAATAAAAGAATTCTGAAGCTGTAGACATCTGATTTTTCTGAGAATATTCCATGAAGGGCATATTCTGGGGGCATATAGCCACCGCAAGAATGAGAAAATTGCAATCAAAGTAAGAAATACCAGGTGCCTTAAAAGTCAAAACACACTTGACTTGAATAAGACAATATGTGCTCACAATGTTCCGACAACCCTTGTTGTATTGGCTTGATCTTCTTTGTATCCAAAAATCCTCACCATACCAAAGTCTGAAATTTTTGGGTTTAGCTCGTCATCCAACAAGATATTACTAGCCTTTAGGTCTCTCTATGAATAATCCTTAACCTTGAATCTCTATGGAGGTAAAGGAGGCCTCTACAAATCCCCTCATTAATGATTACTCTTGTTTTCCAATCAAGAAACTCTTGTTTTTGTGAACCTGAGAAGCATTATTATCCCAAACTATCGTGAAAATTCCAGTAAAGTAGAATAACTCTGAACAAAGTTCCTAAGGCTATGTTCTCCATTTTCCCAAAATTTTTTCCAACCCCCCAAAAAATTTCAAAATGGAGGCACATTCTCTAATCTTTTTCCCAAAAAACTCAAATTTTATACCCAAAAAATCCCTCACAATTCACTCAAAAAACCATACATCTTAAAAATCACACTTACCTCCTCACTTTTCCCACTTTACCTTTCACATCACTTATTCATTTATCACTCTTACACTTCACTCATTTGTATATATATAAATACACACACACACACACACACACACAAACGTACATATATATAAATATTAAAATTTTACTAGGTAAAAAAATTCTAAAATTTATGTTTACAAATTTAATTAAATATTATTTATGTTATTACTAAATAATTTATTTATTGAATAACATATCAAATTAATTAAATTTACTTATTAATTAAATAATGTATTAGTAATATTTAATACATTTACTTATTGATTAAAATTATTTTTTTATTCATTTAATAAATAACTTAAGATGTTTTAATTTGATATAATAAATAAATCAATCTTCTCAAAAAATATTCTTCATTAAATATTAATCTTCACATTTATTTAAAATTATAATAAAAAATTTGATTATAGGGTGATACTTATGTAATAATCTATTAAGTTTAATAAATTAGTATTGATATGCTTAAAGCAATTGTTGAGATAATTAATTAAATTTAAGTAAAATTATTTGATTATTCTAAGTAGTTTATTTACTAAATAACATATTAATTAATTAATGAGTTAAAATAATTAAATAACTTACTAAATTAATTAAATTAATTTATTTAAATAACTTATTAGTTATATATTAATTATGTTTCAGATTTTATGTATAATTAAATATTATGTTTGTTTATTTAACAAATAATTTAAGATGATGTAATTTCATATAATATAATATTATTATTATTTTTTAATTTGACGAATTTTTATTAAGTCTTATATATATAAATTATTTAAAAAATTATTTATTTTAATAAATAACTAAGTTTTATTTATACATAAATTGTAAGTAATAAATAGTTAAATAATTATATTTTAATTAATAGACAGTAATTAGTTTATGATTAATGTATAGTAATTAAATTTTTTTATAAGTCGATATTAACAATTATGATATAATTATGATATAAGCTAAATTTTTTATAATTAAATATGATTATGATTTCATGAATAATTAATATTTATTAATATAACCAAATAATACATTATTTATTAATACTAAATTTATAAAAATATAAATTTCAAAATAAATAACCAATTAAATTAATTATACTCATATTTCAATCATTACAAATATATATATACATACACACATCATTCAACTATAAAAATATATACATATATTACATAAAAAAATCTCGTTCACCCTACAAACCCAATAAAAAAGCAACTGATTTGATATCTACAATAAAGTTTGTCTCTCCCTAAAACATAAAGAAATAAACAATTCATTCTCAAATCATTTTTCATATTCCTCCCCGCCCCACCAAAAAAAGGAACACGTGGTACATTATCTAAATTTTCTCCCAAAAACCCATTCCCCCAAATTTGTTTTCTAAAAAATGGCCAAAATATAAAAGAACAAGCCCCGAGTTTTTGATTAAATGAAACTTGACTTACCAAAGAGATAAGCATCCAAGCTTCTATTGGGCAAATATTCATAAACTAGCATTTTTTCTTCACATTCCACACAGCAACCAAGGAGCTTGACTAGATTGCGATGCTGGAGCTTTGAGATGACATCAACCTCATTCATGAACTCCTCTAGCCCTTGGTTGGAGGATCTTGCCAGCCTTTTTACAGCAATTTCTTGTCCAGATGGTAATTTTCCCTACAAAACCAGCAATCAAGTTTCTTTTGCACATTATATAACTTTCAAAAAACTGAAGTTTGGAACAGGATGAAATACTTTGTAGACTGGACCGAAGCCACCCTGTCCAAGTTTATTGATTGAGGCAAATTTGTTTGTTGCATTTGAGAGCATCTCAAATTTAAATAATGGTAATTCTTCAAGTTTAACTCCGTGCACATCATATTTGAGCATGTTTTCTTCTGTTTCCTCAGTTGTGGACCGCAGCAGCTCATTTTCTCGCTTCCTTCCTGCTTTTAGAATTACAAGAAAAGAACAATAAAGTGTTTTAGATCTACTTAGCATCCCAAATTAAGTGGAATGAATATATACATACCTCTGTACTTGAGCAACAACTTCCACAGAAAGTATACGCATACAGGTATCATTATAATCCCTAGAACCACTGTCGTAGCAATAATTGCTTTTCGGTCTTTCTTTTTGCCTGCACAAATTTGCGAGAGATAAACAATGAACTTTCTAGTCTACTTCTGGTTGCAAGCATAAAACTACTGAACTCTGGAATTCCTAATTGAAAATGAATCTCTGAACTATTCTCATGCAGAATTTCATCCATATGCGGATAGTATAGCAAAAGTTATACATCATATATCATAATAATGGACATGAACACAGAAACTATCAATAATGGACATGAGCACAGAAACTATTTCAAGTGGGTAACATTTATTACCTAGTTCTGAATATGCTAATCGAATGTATAAGTCGGCACCACCACTGGGGAGCTTCCACACATCAATTAAGCTTTCAGCCCAGTTCATACACCCAATTCCAGCATAATATGCATAAGCTATACAAGAACAATTATTCAAGCACTGGCTCCTGCAATATGCTTCTAAAGTGGGAAACCACTTAACATGATCAGGCAACTTTACTCCATTCAGCTTCAGAAACCCGTCTTGTTTTCCCATTTCACCTGCAGAATTATTCTTCTCACAGAAAAGGGGAGTTTTTCTCTTGCAGCCACTAGACCAATCCTGTATGTTTTTTGGCTCAAACCCTGGAAAACATTTGCATATTGGTCTTTCCTGAGCATCACAGATTCCAAAAGTTCCACACTTACCATAAATATCACACTCATTATCCAACGATGACCATGTTACCACCCAGTCTCCCTTCTCCTCAGACCACACCTTCTCCTCTAAAATCCCTGATGCATTCAAGACATAATACAGCTCCAGGGATGAATTTAAAAAGGTAAAGGTTATATATGCCGTTCCAGGATCATTATTGACAACATCTAATCCACGTTGATAGAAGGATTTCATGTCAGGTATCCCAATGAAGATTTGGCGAGTCCATGGACCACTGCGCCAACTAGGATAGGCATCCTTCCATATAAATAATTGTGGAATCTCTAGAGGCTTGACGGTACCAGTAAAACTTCCAATTGCCGGATCAGAAGGACTTCGCCAAGATGTCAGTATATTCTTCTTGTTTGTACTTAAATCAGTACCAATTTTCATCTTCTCTACAAAAAATCTGAAACATGTTGAAAACTCTCCCAAATAATCCTACCATTGGAGTTATCTTGTAACACCAGATTCCCCGTATCCAATAGCACAGCACTAGAATTGGCCACGGGGTTTGAGAGATTAGTTGACCATATTTTCTCCTTTTGTCCCTCCAAGATCACAAGATTGCCATCTCCTGATATCTCCACAGTTCCCATAGAATCGTTCAGAGGCTTTTCTCTATTAGCTACCCATATAACAGTCATCACTGGGAGATTATACATTATACCAACATAACGGTAACTACTATTTTCAGGGCTGAAGAAACCCAGTTTGAATCTGTTCCCATTGGAAACCAAAGTTCCATGGTCACGAACTGATTGATTAACCCTTATGGTGTCAATAGCAGTGGGATATCCCAAGAAGGAAGAAACTATAAGCAAAAATAATTGAAGAATAGATTGCCTGTTTCTACGGTGGCTGAATCCCATGAATTATCAAGTCTTCTCCCCACTACTGAACTGAACCTCTTCTGAATCTTGCCTCTAATCAGAAATTTAGAGGTGCAAAAATTGCAATGCTTCGTCATCAATTACATCTTCTTACTTTTCTTTGATGTGATATGTACAATTTTTCCAAGAAAGAAAAATCCTGGAAGATGTGATAATTCCATTTATCAATCAACTATTGTAATCTGGTCACAAAAAAAAAAAAAAAAAAAGGGAGAAAATGAAAGAAAGAGAGAAATTGTCGAGGTCTAGAACAATTAACTGGTCTAATGTTGCCAGTAAAAAACAAATACGTAGCACCATCTCTTTCCCTTTTATTGAAAAATAAATGTCCATAAGTAGCGAAGTCAATTCTTGAATGTTCTTGTTCCTGTTCCATTGCTTTCCTAAATTGTAAGGACAAAGACCGATGCCAGCAGTCTGCAATAAGAAAAATCTTGAAGCTGGCAGTGAAAAATAACAGTAGAATTACGCTGGCAAAAGATTACTAAGGGAATATGGAGGAAGGCGATAACCGACAAGTTGGGTCCCGCGCCCACGGGGCGGCAGCTTGGGGTTTGACGCGGCGGTGTTGAGTGGTGGAGGTGTCGAGTCGTTGGAGGGACAGAATTGTGAGTTTATTTCTCGCCAGGCAACTGAATAGTGAATTTTGGTTAAAAATTAAAACAAATGAACTAAAATTGAAAAAACAGTATGTGTCGTAAAAGTGTTTCATGCAGATCATATGGGTTCATTTAGTAGCAAATAAATGAATTACATATTCAAAGAGGCCATCGAGATATTGAGCAGTCACTTGACACTTGACCCAATAACATCGTTATTATATATAAATAAAAAAATTTTAATTTAAATTTTAATAAATTCTTAATATATATTAAAAGAGCATGACTAAAAATATAAGAGATCTTTATCCTACATATACATGAGATGTTAAGTTCTAAATAAGTTTTTTAGAGTTTGAAAATAAAATCGTGACATTGATTGATCACTTGACTCAATAACATTACCCTCACACATACAAATGAGGAATTTAAAATTTAAAATTTAATAAATTCTTAATATATGCACATACATAAAAAAAAATTATATATTAAAAAGAGCATTTGACTAAAAATATTTAAAAGATCTTTATCCTACATATAGATGTGTTGAAACCCATGAGGATTTATTACGGAAACAATGAAATAATAGTAAAGTAATTCGATGTAAAGTGACAACAAGATTTAATGTGGTTCAGCGATGTGGCTAATTCACCCAACAAAGAAAAGAAATTTTATTGATCTCAAATCAGAGTGCAAGTACAAATTTGAATCTCAAAAATCTCACAACAACGCCTAACACCCTCGTTCTAAACTCCATCTTGAGAGAATTACTCAAAAGCAGTAAAGAGGCCCTTGTGTTATGTTCGTGATCTTTTTCCAAAAGAAAAAACTAATATTTATAGTCGAAAACCGAAGCATAGGGCCAATGGGATTGCGTTGCGCGCTGGGGCACACAAAACTTGCGCCCCAGCGCGCACAGAACTGCTTCTACCAAGAAAAACCCGAACATGGGCAGAAAGTTTGAGCCCTGGTGCAAAGTTACTTTCACTGCACGCCGGGGCGCACGACACGTCTTTTTGCGTCATTTTCTCCCCTGTACACGCCTTGGTGCGCCTTACCTCGCGCCCCAACTTGCGGTGTCCTTCCAACATGCGCCGGGGTGTGTTCTCGAGCCCATTTAGACCACTTTGCTTCATTTCGCTCCATTTCTTCCGTTCTCTGTCAATTTTACCTCAAATTTCAAGGCAAAATCAACAAGATGAGGTGTTAAGTTTTAAAAATTAGTTTTTTAAAATCATTTAGATAAAATAAAACTTAGAATTTATAAAATATTAATTATAGTAATTTTATAACTAATTTATCAAACAAGACAGAAACACACAAAAGTTAACTTATGCAAGAATTTTTTTTAGCAAATTTATCTCTTAAGCATTTTAGAGATTGATAAATTAATTCATATCGATTGCGTGTTAATAGGAGAATAATGGTTGGACATTCCATACTAGATGGAGCTAATCATAGTTTTCTTGGCCAAACAAATTCTTATTAATAAAACAAAATAATAAAAAAAAGATAAAATTCAAATCTTTTTATAGAAATTTGATCCTATCAACTTAGTTCAAATCACGTTTCATCATACAACAACAAAGTAGGGGAAATCAAAATTACTCGTTCCCACGATGGGGTGGATATGGAAAAAAATTTCTCCCTGTGAGAATAAAGAAAGGATCAATAGTAACAATCGATCGCTAAATGAGAAAAGGATCGTAGTCCCCGTTCCTACGGACACTTAATATCCATTTAAATTAATTAAATTATTAATTTAACATTATATATATTTAAAGTGATATCAAAATATACTTGATTATAAGAATAATTTTTTCTTCTAAGAAATTATATTTATTTTTGTATGAACCATACTAAATGGAGAACTTTGGGAAGAATTGTAAAGTTTTATTGATATTTCTATTTATATGTTTTAATATTTTATTGTAAAACATAATTCAATTTGGCATGTTAGGTATGATAATTTTTTAATTTTGAAAGTAATTTAAATTATTGAAAATTTTTACAGTTTTTAATGCTAATTTTTTTATTTATAAATTTTGCCGTCTCCTCACGGAGAACTGAGGGAGGATACCCGTTGCCCTGCTCCATTGACACTCCTAAATAGAGTATCTTGGACATTTTAATTATCTAACAAGTGCTATCAACGTGCACAATTATAAGATCATTTCAAATTATACATATATTTATACCAGAATTTCAGTTTAGATTAATATTGAAAGAGTTCAAGTGAAGCAAGTTTGCAAAATAATTCTTGTGGCAGCAATTAACATTAATTTAATTTTTTATAATTATTTACTTAATCGATGAGTAAAAATATATTTTGAGTTGCAAATTTTTCAATAATTCTTTTTAGATAATAAATTAATATCTTGGGTACACTAATTAAAATTTTTGAATTGCGATCAACACGAGCTCCATCTCAGTCCTTAATAAACATTCACATAAAACTTATCAACCCTCGTTATTCTACTCTAGGGATTACGTAGTTTATTTATGTTGAATTTTAACTCGTACTCGATCCAAACCAAATTTATGGGTTGATACTTTCGGACGCAAATTTTAGGTGAATGTCAAAACAATGAGATTAAAATATTGAAGTTACCTCTATGAGACGCAAATTAGGAGGATGTGACTAACTTATTTAAAAGGTTTATAAGTTTCTATATTTTATAACATGTTTTTGAAATTTATAAAATGTTAGATCTTTTTTTAAAAAATAAAATTTTAAAGTATTTAGATAAAATAAGACATTGGAGCTTATAAAATGTTAGCAATGATACTTTTATAATTAATATAATTAAAATTAAGAAAGCTTGTTAAGAACTTAAAAATAAGTTACGAACTCCTCACTTTTTTAAAAAGGGCTTATAAGCTCTTCTTTAAAAAAATTTATCGAACACTTTTTGATATCTTATAAACTCTCAAATATCTTATAAGATGTTTTGAGAAGCTTATAAGTTCATCCGAATACTATCTTGATGTTATGATGGTAGTATGATGAAATACTCCTCATTGTTTTATTAACTTTTTGTTCTATTTTCAATTTTTTTGTTCTTATTTCGGGGCAGTTGGATTAGAGTTGATGAATTTGCAGTCATTAACTTTTTGGAGGAAATGCCTCGCAAGCAAATACTAACCGAATTGTTTGGTGCTTAGTAAGTGAAAATGCAACTTCTTATTCGTTCTTGCACAGACTATTCACTGATAGAATGACTTTTTGTTCAAATACAGCGGCTATATGTCACTTGAATACCATGCAAAGACTTTTCTCCGTAAAATCAGATGTCTTTGCCTTTGGAGTACCGATGCTGGAGATTATCAGCGGAAAGAAGAATACAGGTTTTTACATTTCTGATTATCTTAATCTTCTTGGATATGTAAGTGAAAAATCATCATAAATTTATAAGAAAAATCAGTCAATGTTCCTAATGTTTTAGGAATTCATTTCTGGTTTTAGGCGTGCAATATGTGGAACCATAATCACGTTCTTGAGCTCATTGATCCGACATTGGAAATCCCTTCTTTCTTGTCTGCTATTCAGTTGAGATGCATTCAGATTGGTCTCTTGTGCGTTCAAGAAAATGCAGCCGACAGGCCACTGATTGTTGGGTGTAAATATACGATATGAGAGAAAAATGATAAATTAAAGGAAAGAATTTGATATAACAATGTGATATTATAATATTTCTCCAAAGTTCATGCAATACAACTTTGGAATAATTTTGGCTACGAAATATTTTTCACTCTTTTTCTTTTTCTTCTTCTTTTTTTTTACATCTATCTCTCTCTATAATTTTCATACAAGTACATACAACACACACATATATAGACACCATATTTTTCTACACAATTCTATATGCTCCTCTTGGTAAAAGAAGCAAAGTTGAACTTTGCTACTTCAACCTTATCTCTTGGAGGCAAAAACAAACGTTGCCACTCCATCCTTAACCTCCTTTGACTTTTCTTGAACCTTCATTTTTCCTTTTTTTTTAATTATTTTTTTATTATTTATTTTGTGAGAATGGCAAATTACTTTTCTAACAGTGATGTCAGATGCTGTGACCATGTTAAATAATGAACAAGTAGCACTTGCATATCCAAAACATCCTGCTTTCATCTTCGGGAGAACTTTAGTTAGAGCTAGTCGACACCAAAGAAACTCGAGATGTGCTCTTTTAATGGCTTGATAGTTTTATTGATGGAAGCCCGTTGAGGTTCAGAATCTACCATGTTGAATAAAGAGAGAAGAAAAATAGCTGATGCCTTTCTTAGTCATGCCAAGAATTGTTGATTGCTATCTATGATGCACAGGGAAAGACATGGGGACATGAATACGATACAATAAAGACATGGCCGCACAAAATTCTTGAAAATTTCAGGACATGGCCCTACTTCGGTACAACATGACCCGACCTCAGCATGATTGTTCAATATGCACGATCTTTCTTATTACGAGTAGATACGTGTGCAAAAAGATGTGCAATGTATAACAAATTTCGAAAAAGATAATGTTGAATTTTACTAGTGTATTATGTATTTAGGAGAAAAAGGTTTTGCAATGTATAACAAATTTAGAAAAAGATAATGCTGGATTTTATTAGTGTGTTATGTATTTAGGAGGAAAAAAACTTATGGTATCAATAGTAGTAGTATATCCCAAGAAACAAGAACAAATAAGCAAATACACTTGAAGCATAGATTGCCAGTTTCTATGGTGGCTGAATCCCATGAATTATCAAGTTTTTTCCCAACACTACACTGATCCTCTTTTGAATCTTGCCTCTAATCAGAAATTCAAAGGTGCAGAAGTTGCTACGCTTCGTTATCAATAACATCTTCATACTTCTCTTTGATGTGATACATATATCTTTTCCAAGATAGGATTTCGAGGAAGATGCCAAAATTTCATTCATCAATCCACCAATGTATTTGGCAAGAAACAATTGGCGCGGTGTATACCACTCAACGTGGGCCTCTTGCTGGTCAAAATCCAATACATGACAATGTCATTTTCCTTTTATTCAAAAATCAATGCCCATAAATAACGAAGTCAATCCTTGAACAATGTTTGAGAAATTGGATCAATATTTGAGAAATTGGATGAATGATTCAATTGGTGGTCTTATTCATTATTAATTCAATCATTTTTACCGGTGTGATGCCATAATTATATTTAATATCATATAAATATATTAAAAAATATCAACAAAATGCAAAAATATATATAAGGAAAAAATAAAAATTACCTAATATTTATTAAACTTTTTACAAACTCTACTTTATAATAATATCCATCCATCAATTTAAAATGCCAAATAATGAAGTAAGTGTTTAAAAAAAATATCCTAATAAAATCTATTACAACTTACAATAACAACAAATACCAATTCAAATAACATAAAAAATTTAAAATATAAATTAAAACCAATATTATAACATGCAACAAAATCATGATACACAATTTTTTAATTATTTTGAAGCTTAGTTCTTGAACTTGGGTTAGGAATTTATTGTTTGGAGAGAATTTGATTCTCTTTCATTGTGACGATTTATTTTGGGAATTAATTTGTTTAATAAGATTTGTTGAAATTCAGCAAGTTATGTTGGATCCGAGGCTTAGTGTCTCTTAGTCTTTGGATTTAGTGGCACTGCCATATCATATCCCAAATTGGGGCGCAACATAATTCATATCGATTGCGTGTATCGGAGAATAATGGTTGGACATTCCATACTAGATGGAGCTAATCCTAGTTTTGTTTGGCCAAACAAATGAAGAAGAAGAAGCTAATCTTTGCACGAAAAGCTTTTATTTGCGGGAGGACTCTAGTTGGAGCAAGTCCAGGACAAAGTAAACTCGAGATCTGCTTTGCTAAGGGTTTGACAGTTTCACTAATGGAAGCTCGCTGAGATTCAGAATCTACGCTGTTAAATGAAGAAAATAAGAAAAATAATTTATCCCTTTCTTAGTTGTGCCAAGAATTGTTGGATTGATGTCTATAATGCATAGAAAACAGCGACATGGATATGATACAATACAAACATGCCAACAGAAAATTCTTGAAAATTTCAAAATACCACCGACTCCGACACGACTATTCCATATGTATGATCATTTTTATTAGAGCTACATATTTATAAAGATATGCAATTGACAAAAAGTTTAAAAGCACATTAATGAAACTGTAAAGAAATAGAAATTCATATTGGTTATTGTATGGAATTTTATTAGTGCAATTTGTATGGGATTTTACTCGTGCAATTTGTACATTATGTATTTGAAAGAAAAAAGCTTTACTTTCATAAACAATGCAAGGGGGAAAAAAAAAAGAAAAGAAAAGATGAAACAGCACTCTCTTCAAGTAATTCTGGAAAATTTTAATTTTTAATTATATCTTTGAGCACTTAAATATTTTCTAATATGTTAAAATTCTAATTTGTCATATTTGACACACCTTTCATTGTGTTTCCGAGATGCCAATGAAAGTCTTGAAACTTTTTATTTTTGTTTAATTTATCGACACACCAAGTGATATATTGAATATATGTTGTGCTTGACAAGATGTTCAATACAATATGACAAAGAAAAATCAAGCATCGAAAGCCGAGGAGTGCATATCCCCATACATGCATCTCTTTCAGTCAACCAGACATGGTGGATATCTATTTTGCATAAACACAAGGTTTAATGTCATAAATATCAAGAGAGTTTGATGAACGGCTCTTGACGAACAAGAGCATTATTGATTTCTGAATGTACCTCGGAGGCTCCAAACTCTACCGGCCCTCAACGATTGTTACAGTGACATCATTCACAGAACATTTCCTCGGATTGCTGCCAGAGCATTCTGTTTCTGAAGACCTCCGAATCACAAAAAATGCTGGCTGCTTGGGACGGGGGAGCTCTACAATCTCACAACTAAGCATCGACAAAACCGTAGAAATATTCGGCCTATCTGATGCTATTTCTTGCACACACAACAGAGCTACATGTGTATATCTACTTATATCAGGTTCCATTTTAGGATCATATATTACTGGATCCATTAAATGTACTATTTTTTCTTCATTCCATAATTTCCATACCTGGAAATATCGACAAGATAATGAAACATTAAATTTGGAAAAAGAAACACAGCATAATATATCCATTTAAGCGGAAATAAAAGGTGCCAAAATGATAAAATAACTTACATATGCTATTAGGAACAATTGTTGCTCTTCATGATAAAAGTCAGCATTCCTTCTTCCACTCAAAATCTCTAATAACAGAACTCCAAAGCTGTAGACATCTGATTTTTCTGAGAATATTCCATGAAGGGCATATTCTGGGGGCATATAGCCACTGCATGAGGATTGCAATCAAAGTAAGAAACATTATGTGTCTCAAAAGTAAAAAAATACTTCACTTGCATAAGACAATATGCGCTCACTATGTCCCGACAACCCTTGTTGTATTGGCTTGATCTTCTTTGTACCCAAAAATCCTCGCCATACCAAAGTTCGAAATTTTTGGGCTCAGCTCCTCATCCAACAAGATATTACTAGCCTTTAAATCTCTATGAATAATCCTTAACCTTGAATCTCTATGAAGGTAAAGGAGGCCTCGACAAATCCCCTCAATTATGTCCACACGTGTTTGCCAATCAAGAAACTCTTGTTTATGTGAATCTGAGAACCATTATTATCCCAAACTATTGTGAAAATTGAAAAGAAAGTATAATAACTCTGAACACAGTTCCTAAGTTTTGATTAAATGAAACTTGATTTACCAAAGAGATAAGCATCCAAGCTTCTATTGGGCATATATTCATAAACTAGCATTTTTTCTTCACATTCCACACAGCAACCAAGGAGCTTGACAAGGTTGTGATGCTGGAGCTTAGAGATGACATCAACCTCATTCATGAACTCCTCTAGCCCTTGGTTGGAGGAACTTGCCAGCCTTTTTACTGCAATTTGTTGTCCGTTTGGTAATTTTCCCTACAAGACCAGCAATCAAGCTTCTTTTGCACATTATATAACTTACAGAAATCTGAAGTTTGGAACAAGATGAAATACTTTGTAGACCGGACCAAAGCCACCCTGTCCAAGTTTATTGATTGAGGCAAATTTGTTTGTCGCATTTGAGAGCATCTCAAATTTAAATAATGGTAATTCTTCAAGTTTAACTCCTTGCACATCATATTTGAGCATGTTTTCTTCTGTTTCCTCAGTTTTGGAGCGCAGCAGCTCATTTTCTCGCTTCCTTCCTGGTTTTAGAATTATAAGAAAAGAACAATAAAGTGTTTTAGATCTACTCAGCATCCCAAATTAAGTGGAATGAATATATACATACCTCTGCACTTGAGCAACTTCCACAGGAAGTATATGCATACAGGTATCATTATAATCCCTAGAACCACCGTTGTTTTAATAATTGCTTTTCGGTCTTTCTTTTTACCTGCACAAATTGCAAGAGATAAACAATGAACTTTCTAGGCTACTTCTGGTTGCAAGCATAAAACTACTGAACTCTGGAATTCCTAATTGAAAACGAATCTCTAAACTATTCTCATGAAGAATTTCATCCGTGTGCAGATAGTATAGCCAAAGTTATATATCATATATCATAATAATGGACATGAACACAGAAACTATCTCTGGAAAAATGGGGAAGATTTATTACCTAGTTCTGAATATGCTAATCGAACGTATAGGTCGGCCCCACCACTGGGGAACTTCCACACATCAATTAAGCTTTCAGCCCAGTGCATACTCCCAATTCCAGCATAATATGCATAAGCTATACAAGAACAATTATTCAAGCACTGGCTCCTGCAGTCTGTTTCTAAAGTGGGAAACCACTTAACAAGATCAGGCAGTTTTACTCCATTCAACTTCAGAAACCCATCTTGTTTTCCCATTTCGCCTGCAGAATTATTCTTCTTGCAAAAAAGGGGAGTTTTTCTCTTGCAGCCACTAGACCAATTTGCCGCATTCCATTCCTCTGTGTTTTTTGGCTCAAACCCCAGAAAACATTTGCATATTGGTCTTTCCTGAGAATCACAGATTCCAAAAGTTCCACACTTACCATAAATAGCACACTCGTTATCCAATGATGACCACGTTACCTCCCAGTCTCCCTTCTCCTCAGACCACATCTTCTCCAGTAAAATCCCTGATGCATTCAAGACATAATACAGCTCAAGAGACGAATTCCCAAAACTAGTAAAAGTTATATATGCCATTCCAGGATCATTATTGACAACAGCAAATCCACGTCGATAGAAGGATTTCATGTAAGGTAACCCAATGAAGATTTGGCCACTCCATGGACCACTGCGCCAATAAGGATAGGCATCCTTCCATATAAATAATTGTGGAATATCTAGAGGCTCAATGGTAAAGATAAAACTTCCAATTGCTGGATCATAAGGACTTCGCCATGATGCCAGTATATTTTTCTCGTTTGTGCTTAAATCAGTAATAATTTTCATGTTCTCTACAAGAGAATCTGAAGCATATTGAAAACTCTCCCAAATAATCCTACCGTTGGAGTTATCTTGTAACACCAGATTCCCTGTATCCAATAGCAGAGCACTAGAATTGGCCACAGGACTTGACAGATTAGTTGACCATATTATTTCCTTTTGTCTGTTCAAGATCACAAGATTGCCATCTCCCGATATCTCCATCGTTCCCATAGAATCATTCGGAGGCTTTTCTCTATTAGCTACCCATATAAGAGTCATCACTGGGAGATTATACATTATACCAACATAACGATAACTATTATTTCCAGGGCTGAAGAAACCCAATTTGAATCTGTTCCCATTGGAAACCAGAGTTCCAGGGTCACCAACTGATTGATTAACCCTTATGGTGTCAATACCAGTAGAATACCCCAAGAAGCAAGAAAACGTAAGCAGAAAAGCTTGAAGCTTAGATTGCCAGTTTCTGAGGGTGAATCCCATGAATTATCGAGTTTTTCCCCTCCTACTAAACTGGCCCTCTTCTGAATTTTGCCTCTAATTGGAAACTCAGAGATGTAAAAATTGCCCTGATTCGTTATCAATAACATCTCCATACTTTCCTTTGATGTGATATGTATATTTTTTACAAGAAAGAAAATTTCTGGAAGACGTGATTATTCCATTTATCAGTCAAGTATTGTAATCTGGTCAAAGAAAAAGAAACAAAAAATTATAGAGGTACAAAACACTTACCTGGTCTAATGTTGATAATCAAATACAAATATACCATATTTTTCCTTTTTATTGAAAAATCAATGCCCATAACTAACAAAGTCAATTCTTGAATGTTCTTGTTCCTGTTCCATCTCTTTCTTAAATTCAGAGGACAAAGACCGATGACCGTAATCTGCAATAAGAAAAATAGTGGAAAATGACAATATAACTACCACAGCAAAATATTAACGCATGGTCAAAGGGAATATGGATGAAGGTGATAACGACGAGTAGGGTCCCGCGACCACGGTGCGGCATTGATTCAGACAATTGGAGAGATTGAATTGTGAGTTTATTTACCGCGGTCCGCCAGGGAAATAAATATTGAAGTTTGGTTAAAATAAATGGGATCGACTTCGAGTCTGTGGAACTAAAATTGAAAATAAAATATAAATGGAAAAAGCATTTCATGTGGATCATAAGGCTTCATTTGGAAGCAAATACAGAGAGAATTAACTCAATGTTATGAACTATATATTCAAAGGAGTTGAATAGCTAATTAATTCAATGTTACCCTCGTGCATAAATGTAAGAGGGAATTCTTACTATGCATATATAAATAATATATATATATATATATAGATATTAAGGATTGGTAAATTATATAATTTTTGAACATTAGATTTTAAAAATAAGTTTTTCAAAATATTCAGATAAAATAACATTTAGAACTTATAAAAGATTAATTATGGTGATTTTATAATTAATAAGATTAAGATTAAAAGAATTTATTAAATATTTGAAAATAAACTATAAAATCTTAACTTTTTTTCTTAGAGAGTTTATTATAAGATTCTAATATTTTATTTTAGAAGCTCAACCATTTTTTCTTAAAAAATTTACTAAATATTTTTTTATGTTCAATGAAATATTTTTCAAAACCGTTTATATCACTTATTTGAACCTCAAGGATTTCAAGCATGAGTTTTACTTTAGCCCCCAAACCATATGCAAAAGAGACTATATATATCCCTCTCAACATATGAATATATAAATATATATATATATATATATATATATATATAAACTAGTTCACTTCAATGCCCTATTTGGTTTTATTTTCATTTTTAATTTTCATTTCTAAAATTTGAAAAGTTAGTTAGTAGAAATGAGTTTGTATTTGGATAGATTAGTGGAAAAGTAATATGATTATGTTGGTTTTAATATGTTGTAGGTGGGAAAAGATAGAAATAATGAAATAGATAGTAGATATATATATGTTATTGGAGAATGTGTTTTGAAAATAAAAATAAAAATGATGTTGGATGAAAATGTATATAAAATGTGATAAGTTTCATTTTGAAATAGTACAAAATGTGAAAAGAGGTTTGAAAATGAAACCAAATGGGCACATACCTGTTTGGTTTTATTTTTATTTTTATTTTCATGTCCATCATTTCTAAAGTTTAAAAAATTAGTTAGTAGAAATGAGTTGAAAATAAGTTTGTATTTGAATAGATTGTTGGAAAAATAATGATTATATTGGTTTTAATAGGTTGTAGGTGGAGAGAGATAGAAATAATAGAACAGAGAGAAAATATATAAGTTATTGAAGAATGTATTTTGAAAATAAAAATAAAAATGATGTTTGATAAAAATGTGTAAAAAGTGATGTGTTTCATTTTTTAAAATAGTAAAAAATGTGAAAATGAGCTTTGAAATGAAACCAAACAGCCCTTAATGGTCTGAGCGCATTTAAGAGTTCAGCAAGAGTACTCCTCTGGCAACTCAAGCAAGCATTACAAATATTCTCGGCATTGCCCGTGTTGAAAAGCATGATGAGTACCTAGGTCTTCCCACAATTGTTGGTAGATCAAAGAAGGCAATCTTCTCCTATATTCGTGACCGGGAATGGCATTGAATTAGTGGTTGGAAGGAGAAAACACTGTCCTTTGTTGGAAAGGAAGTTCTCTTGAAATCAGTGGTGCAAGCAATACCTACATATGCAATGAGTTGCTTCAGGCTTCCGAATGGGCTTCTGATAGACATTGAGTCAATGATGGCCTACTAGTAGTGGGATAATAATAATGCCAGAAGAATACATTGGCTAAGATGGTCTCTTCTTGGTGCCAGCAAGCGAGATGGTGGTTTGGACTTCTGTGATTTAATTTGGCTATGCTTGCTAAACAGGCCTGGCATTTGCTCAAGTAACCACATTAATTACTCCACAAGGTCATCAAGACGAAATATTTTCTCGACTGTGATATTTCTCAAACCCCTCTAGGGCCTAAATCCCTCATTGTCTTGGAGAGGAATATGGAGTTCACTGCATCTACTTAAGGCAGGGTTGAGATGGCGTGTTGGGAATGGATCTAATATTTACATTTGGCATGATAAGTGGATCCATCCGCAGCCTTCTTTTTGAGTCTTTTCTCCACCAACTCTGCTGCCACCATATTCTCTTGTTTCAGGTTTAATAGACCTTGTTTATGCTTCCTGGAAATATGATCTGATCAAGGAAATCTTTTTTGATTTAGATTCTGATGCTATATATTCTACACATTCCTCTTGGCAGTTTAGATAATAATGATGAGGTTATTTAGCATTATTCAACTTTAGGAATGTTCTCGATTAAATCTGCTTATTACGTGGCGCTTACTCTATCTCATCAATAATAGAATTTGAGACGAGGCTCTAGCAGTTCTTCAGCTACATTTGATTTCAGCTTTCTTTGGAAAGCAGAAGTCCCCCCTTAAGGTGCAACACTTTGTGTGGCGAGCTGCTCATCATCCGCTTCCCACAGAAAATTGTTAATAAAACTGCATTTGAATTCTTTCTTGTTTGCTAGTGGTTTATCTGGTTTCATAGAAATCAGTCTAAATTTTGGGGAGGAACCCAGGAGCCGATGCAAGTTACTGTTTCTACTGGAAATTTTCTTGATCGATTCCGTCAGGCTCAACATTCAGACTCAGTTAGACACTTGAACAGCTTGGTATCATCTTGGAAAGCACCTGCTCAATCTTATGTTAAAATTAATTTTGATACTGCTGTCTTCAAAGATATTCATTCGATGGCGTGGAAGTTGTTGCTCGTGATCACGAAGGTAAATATATTGCTTGGTTTTCCCGTCTTATTCCCAGTTGTGTTGAGGCCGAAGTTGCAGAGACGTTAGCTACTAAGTTTGCTTGCAAATTGTGTTCTCGATTTTCTTGGGAGGAGGTGTGTATTGAAGGCAATTATCTTGTGGTGGTCAATACTCTTTGCAATGTCGGCTGCAATTTATCACATATTGGTCATATTATACCTAATGCTAAAATGGAGTCTACTTTCTATTCATTATGCTTCATTCTGTCATGTTAGCCGAAATGCAAATCGATGTGCCCACCATTTAGCTCATATGGCAAATTCTTCTTATGCTTCGAGACATTATTCTGGTCCTATTTTAATTGCTGATGCATTATTCTTTGATTCATAATAAAACGTTTTCCTTTTATCCCCAGAGAGAGAGAGAGAGAGAGATGAATTTTTGAAAAATGGAAATCCAATGAATGAGATTTGACTTTGAGCATGTAAATTTGATTTGATGAGTGGAAGACTATTCAAATTTTGAGCCATCTGTTATGTGGTGAATGTGCAAAAAATGTTATACTCTTTCCGCCAAAAATAAAATTTAACTTCAAATATATGAATAAAAAAATATTTCAAAAACTTATTATTACATAGACTAGCCACATTTTGGTCTTTTTATGATTTATCAATTGTATAATTTTTTTTTTTTGAGAAAGCACTACAAATGATGAAATGTTATCCTTTCAATAAAGTAATATATTCCTATTCTCAAATAAAATAAATCCTTATTCTTGAATCAAATCATCAAAGTATGAACTATACACAAAATACATAAAATGCACAATGCGCCTATTATGGATCGAACACATGAGACTTCCTACTTAATAGGAGAGATGGATGCCACTGGACTACAAAACTACTAGGCATCATCAATTATATAATTTTAATCATGTGATTCATACCAAAATCATTAAAGCTCATTTATAAATTATATAATTTTAATTATGTTAGTTTCATAATTCGTACCAAAATCATCAAACCTCGTGGTTTTACTCTATCTGTTTTATTCATATTTAATTTAAATCATCAGCTCCAAAAACCATTTAAATCAAGTAAACAAATTTTCCAAACAAGTTATTTATGCTTTTTACCCAAGTTCATTTTATTTTATTTTCGAATGATCTTTATATGATGTTGTTATTATTATTTTGATTTTCATAACTAAAATTTATGTATAAAATAACTATCATTTACATTCTCATTATTACCACTCTATACATCATTGTTGTCACTTTATTAGTTTTTTTATTCATCTGAAAATTCAAATAAATATATTACATTTAAAATTTAATAGTATTATAAAAAAAATATTTTTTTATTTATTTTATACAATGAAAATTTTGAGAAGTGTGCCAAATCCCTAGTTCAAATATTATTTTATATTTATTTTTTCGGTTTTAACATTGACATTTTACATACTCTACTTCACAAGAAAAGAAATTTCTTCTACTTTTTATTATTTTCTCATTATATTCCTGAGAAAAAGTGAAGCTCCAATATCCAAACAAAGCCTTACACGCCTTCTTGCAAGTTAGCTGTCTTTAATCAAAAAGAGAGCCATATCTTTCTAATAATATATATATATATATAATTCTTCAGTGTAAACAATTTAAAATATGCGTGATAGTAATGGACAGATTTGAATATATATTTTGATAGTAATATTTGAATTTAAGTATGTTCGATGTTTTGTTGATATAAGTATATTAAATAGATGTTGGCTTTATGTGTGACTTCTGATTAGAAACATTTGCCTTTTTGAAGTATCAATATAATAAGGTCGTTGATAGAGAAGAAGTTTAATACTTGAATAGACTTTTTGTAGGTTGATTTTTGGGCTCTAAGATAGAAAGCTCCACTTTAATTTGGCCCATTGCTAAGTGTATTTACTTTTTACTTTTGTGTGGGCAGTTATGAATCTTTTGTTAAATTACTCAATATGGGCTTTTAAATTTTAATTGGTTCAGTATTAGAAAAAATTGGATCGGATTTAAGTTAAATTTGATCTAGATCCCAATTTCATTCAAATATAATAAACTTTTGCATTAATGTAATTACTTTTATTAAATAATTTTTATGAAAAATGTCATTAATGGAGATTTGAATAGACATAATCGATAGAGAGTCCTATCCCACTTGTGCTACTCTTGATGAGGGGATTGTTGAAATCAATGACTAATTTGATTAATCATATTTATGTTAGATAATTTTAAACTGGTGTCGAGTATTTTGCTTGTTGATAGGAGAGTTATAAAATTCAAAAAAAAGAAAAGAAAATAAAAATTAGTTTAAATTTTTTAATAGGATTTTGGAGCAGCATTTTGTTGTCGCCACGCAAGCTAGAAAAATGGAATGATAAGTTTTCTTTTTATAATCAACTTGACTCTTATATGCAATCATAAAGATAAAAACTTTTTTTTTTACACCAAATGAAACTTTCAAGTAAACTTTTTCAGTGGTATAAGTACCCTTTTTAGTGGTATCTGGTTGGGAAGATGACTTAAGCAAGTTAGCTAATATAAACTTAAAAAATCTACCAACCTAAGCCAAAAAAAAAAAAAAAATCGAATTTAAAAGGAAAAAATAAAAATTATAGCTGAAGATCAAAACAGTATTTGAGTGCATAAGTAGCCTCAAACAGAATCATTATTTTATCTGCAGAATCTTGAAAGCCTGGAGCCTGTAGTCATGAAAAGCATTTTTCAAAACCAACTCAATTCTATCAAAATTTCATTTGATCTCAGAAGCAGGAACTTATTTCTAAACCGTCAAAACGTAAACTGTAACGAATAGTTTCATTCACTAAAGCTTGAAGCTAAAGATTACAGTAACAAAAATCAGTAGTTCCTTAGTTAATGTTAATTGTAACAAATGAAAGCAGGAGTCACTTAAGTCTGTAATCATACAAATTAGTAGCAGATATCTGTTGGAGAAAGAAACTATTAATCAAACTCTATTTAGAGTGCAGAAATTCAAAAAATGCGATGAAGTTTAGCAAATAGCAGAGTATGTTTTGAGTTATCAATTATGTATAAATGACATGTTCCATTCTGAAACAAGACTTGTATTACGTATGAATTCAGCTCCTCATGGTGTAAAAAAATGCACATCAAATGTGTCAATATCAGTTTGGACCCAAAGCACTCTCT
Organism: Jacaranda mimosifolia; assembly: GCA_018894105.1. Classification (NCBI taxonomy): domain Eukaryota; kingdom Viridiplantae; phylum Streptophyta; class Magnoliopsida; order Lamiales; family Bignoniaceae; genus Jacaranda; species Jacaranda mimosifolia. The sequence goes on from CM032129.1 coordinate 30,133,856, forward strand.
TGGCTGCTCTTTTGTAGGCATCTTTGAAAACACTATCAAACTTTTCTTGCCAAATCTTGTCATCATACAAAGAGGCAGCAAGCAAGGTGTTTTCTATAAGTCCGAAACAAATCTTTAGACTTTTCTCCTTTTTGTTCTGGAATATCTTCTTAACTTCAGTGGGAACCTAAAACAATATTGAGTTCTACTAAATTAAGTGCAGGAGACTATAGTTCCATTCATAAAATTTAATTTAGAACTATGTGTTCCTTTTACCAAATTTTGATGGTGTAGTTGGACCAATATACTTTCATGCCATGAAAGCTTATTACCTTTCTATTTCTTGATGCTCCATAAACATCCAACATTGTGTCGTTCATATAGTCTACGAAAAATGAAGATATTTAGACATAGTAAAGAATAAATCTTAATCTTCTAAGAAATAACATAATATAAAACAATGAAGTGTTTAAATACTGAGAAGCAAAAACTGTAAGTTTGATTTAAGTATGACTTGATATAATTACAGTTTTCTTGACGGAAGGTATTATTCATGAGTTCAGTTAGCTTTCCTCTACTAAGTCCTTCATTCCCATGAAAAAGCAGTTCCTTTCCCTTTTGGTCAAAAACTTTGCAATCTACAATGTTCAATCTTGTGTGTTGAACAAGAAGTTGATAATTATGTTGGAGTTTGTGTGCTCAAACAAAGTTGCTCCAATAGTCAACAATAGCTCCATTTCTAGTTTGAGTTCGCCAAATTTGTTATTAGATCACATGTATACTTATTGCTGAGTGTAGAGACTTAAAGTCTGAATTGAGCCTAATGGTAAGTCCTATTTAAATTAAACAAGAGCATTAATCAAAGAAAGTTACAATAACTATAAGATTAAAAGAAATAAATTTAACCTACTTAAGCATGCTTTCCAAACAATATCTATCCTTTACATGCAATAGATATAAACTGACTCCTAAAAGATAACAGAAGAAAAGAGTTGGCATATTGTTAGTTTGGAAAATGGATAATTGAAGTAGAATAATAACCATGGTTTCAATATCAATAATTTATAAAAGTACTTGAGAAATCCACATTTGCATAAGCTATTTCTATATAAGAGATTAATCAAATAAATTCATGTTACTTAGTATAAAAATTGACAATAACTTTATGTTTATGCTAAGAAGAAATAGATAATGATCAAGTGCATTTACTTGTTTCATCATTATCAATATGCATAGGCATTTCTTCAGTATCTGTTGTCAGATTTAGAGTATAAATGAGAAATAAATAACGAAATAAGTTTTAGGACGGTAAGACAATGAAACTAAGTCAAAGTTTGGCTGAAAATAATCTTTGATGACTGGTATAAAATTACGTCTAGCAAGACCATACAAAAAGTTGGAGTCAAGCCCATCTTCAAATTCTTGCATCTCTTTCCAAGTTGTATTTGCGTCAAAATGATATTGCTTTTTGAAGATATTAGAAAAGAAGGGCTCAACTGTGAATTTATAATGATATATTGTCTGAATTGCCCCTGTAACTGTTAAAATATAATCTCTCCCTGAAGTTTCTAAATAGTAGTTTGTTTCCATTATTTCTCCTAAATGATTTTTTACTTGAACTTTTATTCTTTTCAGAAATCCAACGTCTTTGAGTTCTTCCATGTGTGACTGTTAGAGATAAACACAATGAAGAAAATTACACTTAATACGCATATCATGTACAAAAGTTATTGTTGAGGTGTGTACAAAGTTAATTTCTGTTTTTCCATATTTTTTTTGCCTGCTTGAAAACACTACATGGACAATGAACATTATTATGTTTTAATTACTAATATACTATAGAATGGATCAGAATGTAAACAAAGACCAAAGTGTAAAAAAATAAAGCATAAGAAGAAAAATTTTATTTTAACTAATAATTGAATACATAGTTCCCGATAGCGCAATAAAGAAATATAAACATATAATTATAGTAACATATAGTTATAGTAATGATTTAAAGTGGGAAAACATTGCATATATTTAAAATCATTACTATAACTATATAGTAAAAAAAAAGGCTAAAATTTTTTATATCATGCATAAAGTTTTCGCAATGATTATCATACACTTGCAATTTCATCAGCAGAATGTAGAATCAGATAAGAAAAACCAACGGCTAAATTGGATCATACCCTAAATCAACAGACAAATATTACAACTAAGTGAAAAAAAGAGCTGAATGCCCAAAGAAATTATTGGAAAAAATAGCGAAGAAGAAGAACTGAAACCTGACTGTTGGGTTCTTTTAGCACTGCAGAACTCTTTACTCTGTTCACTGGTTTTATATATATATTTGCTATATCTTACTCTATCAAAAATAAGATTTAAATATAAAAAAACAGACCTGTAAACTTTGTGTAGATATGGTTTTAGGCTTTAAAGGAGAATGTATATGCTATATTTTGGGCTTTGAAATACAATTAAATTACTGTCAACAGGTCGGATTTGGATCAAATTAGGATAATCAAAATCCGAATCCAATAACATGTATATATAACCGAATCCGAATCCGAGTCCCATAGGATCTATGCTTGCCAATTCCATGTCTGGATCCAATAAAAATCCAAAACCCGACAAGAAAGTCAAAAAAAATTTGCATTCTTTAAATTTTTATATTATTAGAAAGAACCGTCTTATAAATATGTTATATGAGATTTCAAGATTACCTTTTAATCCAAATATAATATTTACAAAGTTAAGAGAGTTCAAATTTAGAATTTTTTTTTTTTCATAACTTTTTATCATATCATTGCAAAAGCTAAAAATTTAAGGCATAATCCATGGGGGTTGTATCAAATTGATCATTCGATAATGTATATTTTACAGTACATAAGCCATTATAAATTGTGTATTTAGGCTATAATATGAAGCATATGTCTATATATAATAACTTTATTAAATTAATTGCTTCAAAGAAATAAAAAAAAATAGGGCATTATTAATTATAATATCACATATATTGCATTCTAGTCAAAAGACTTCATTAATATAATTTATACTATATAATTATCAATTTAATAATATATTTAATAAAATTCAGATTCGGATCTTTATCGGATCGGATTGTATAATTCCATGTCCGATCTACTTATTTTGAATTATGGATATTTATAATCGGATTTGATCCATCGAACATTTTAATCGGATAAAAATTCTAAAATTCGAATCAAATTTGAATTAAAATCCGACCCATTAACAGTCTTAATTATATATATAGATAGATAGATAGATGATATGTGCACCAAATGTATTTAGCCCATTGTTAGGTAGATTCACTTTTGTATATGGGCTTTCTTAATATAACAAATATCGGCTTTATATTTTGCCTATTGTTAGAAAGTATTGTCTACTTGAAGCACCAAAAAATTAGGTTTATGAATGGATTAGATTTTGATTCTAATCGGATATGAAATTTAAATTAGATATGAATTCTAAAATTTTTATCTAATTAAGATATTCGATATGTAGTTAAGGAATGTAATTTGTTAAAAGTTGATATTAGAAGTTTAAATTTTTTAATTTATTTAATAATGTTACATATAATGTTAACAAAGATTTTAAAAAGAAATATATATATTATATTGACTTAATATCTATATGAAAGCCCATATCATGCTATTAATATTTTTTTCATGTGCTTGTTAAATAATAGAGCTACTAATAAAATATCAAATAAAATAAGTAATACCTCCTTTATTAATTAATAGAATGCAAATTAGTTGTTTATTATTCAAATATTTATGTTTTGGGCTAATTTATATTATGAGTGATAAAAATTGAAACAGTGCATAAATTATTTATTTTATAATTACAATATTTTTATACATTTGGTTGGAAAAAGAAAATTATATTAGAAAAAAAATCTAATTTTCATAAAGTAATGATGATGTTTGTCAAATTATGTGAAAAAAGAATGCTGCTTTCTCATTTTTGAGTCAATGCAAAACTTTTTTGTTTCACACTCAACAGCATACCCATCAATGGCATCTCCTATAAAAAGGACTTTATATCCTTTGTTTTTGAATCTCTTAAGGAAAGCAAAGTTCTTAAGAGCCTTCTTGCTTCGACCATTAATTTAAAAGATGTCATTCTGACCTACTTTCATCATGGTGATAATTTACTCTGAGCTAGTTGATCATCTCATTAATGTTGTTGGTGATGTGATACATGAGCAATTTAGTGAGTTTGATGTGTTCTACAAATCCTCCTGAATATGAAGCTTCAAGTTTGTTCAGAAAGTCTAGTAAAACTTATTTTAATCTTCCTTGTTCTCAACTATCTGAAACAGCTATATGTACTCCCTGACGAAATTCTTGTGAATGTCCTTCAAAATCTTGTTTTGTTTCAGCACTTCACAAAACATGTTGAGAAGCACATTCTCAAAGTTCACAATACCTTTAACAAAGGTCAAATACTCCGGAATGAACTCCTCACATTTGCCGTTATAAAAAAAAAAAACGATGGACATAGAGGTTAATGTTGTTGGTTTTTTTTCTACTAGAAGGTTCGGACTTGTTGCCTCACTATCATATTGTAAAAACATAGTTGCCAGCAGTTGTATGTATACATTTCATAGATCTAGTCAATTTACATGATTACTATAGCAAGATTGTACGTCCGAAGTACTTAATGTATAAAAACTTAAATGTAACAAAGCTATATATATATATATATATATATCATGAATCCCTACAAAACAAATTTTAAAATTTTATTAGAAGCGGCACTATTTGAACCTGTTAGACTTGGTTTTAGCTTAACTCCTTTATGCTCCTAATCTTAAAAAGAAAAATCAAGATCAAACATAAAAAATATTTAGATAATTAGATCTACATTAGGAGCACTACCTAAAATGGAAAGACAAATATTCTTCGTTCTACATTTTTCACATAATATATGATTAACTACGTGGAGGGTGTATTAGTTATTATAGTATAATGCATTATTATGTTTCTCTGTAGTCAGCTCAACCGAAAGAGAGAATGGATAACTAATGAATTCAGAGTGCTTCTTAATTAGATCTTTCAACCTACTGTGCTCAAAGCACACAACCTGATTTTCCTTGAAGACGAGAGTGATCATAGCACCTATACAAAGTTTTTGACCGGATGTCTCTTGGTAACAGTGAATGAACAGCCATCTTAGGGCTTCTATAGATCCTGTTCATCTTTATGTTTTATTTTCCATTTTATAGCGACAAAGATGCTTCAACTGAGGACTAAGAGTAGACAGGATATAATAACATGGATAGAAAGTATTGCAAGTTGTAAAAGACATGTTCCTGATGTTGGCTAAGAGCATATATATAGCCAACAATACAAAGGATGTAATATTATGGATGAAATTAGCAACTGCAGAATGTGAAAGGCATATTCATGGAGACTCATCAAATGTAAGTCAGTGACTCCCGTAAGAAACCTAGCTATTTTAAGAGAAAGATTGAACGACTTAATAGCCTTTGCAGCAACCTAATCATCTCTTATGAATGATACACTACATTTGTGTTGCCAAGAAAGTGATAAGTATAGAAGCTGCAGCACTAAAATTAAACATAATATTAACAAAACAAAATTTATTTAGCATAAGTAACATCTCAGTACCAACATAACCTTAATTTAAATATTATGCATGTCTAAACAAAAATTAAAAGAGGACCTAGACATTACAATTTTTTAAGCAAAATAAGCAAATGTTCAAATGACAAGTCTTGCGGAATACAAAAAAAAATAAAATTAATCAGATATTGCTGTCATATCCCATGAACAAGCTGGATTGAAATTATGAATGATCTCTGTTCCTCCGGGAGCAAACATATGCACATGATATTTATGGTGATCAGCTTCAATCCACAGAATTCTTTTTGCAGTCTTGTTGTTTGCTTCGTAAAAAATAGACTGGTACTTTTCTTGCCAAATTTCATCATGCTAAAGAGAAACAAGAAATTGTGCATATTTTTTGGAATCAAAGGTTACCTTCACATGTCTTGTGATCGGTTTTTGATATTTCCTTTTAAGTTCAGTTGGTATCTAATAGTCAATTTTCAAAAACATTATAAGTTTGAAAACAATTAATATTCAATATATTTTCTTCCTAGATAGTTGTATTTTTGGTACCTTGTTCTAGTTGGAGATGCTATAGTCGTTCCAAAATATAGGCATTTGATAAAAAATGAATAGCATCTCTTTGTTCTATTGCTCCATGAATTTGCATCATCGAAAAATCCAAATGAACTACAGTTGAAAAAAAATAGAAGTAAAGAAACAAGATATTTTAATATAACCAAAACAGAATAAATAATTACAGATAATCTATCACTATTTTTAGTTACCTATTTCTTCCCTTTGAAGAATGTTGATAGCTTGATAAACATTTTCTCTGTTAATTGCTATAGTCCAAGGGTATTCAACCTCTCTTTTCTCAATATAAAAAATCTGCAATCAATAATATTCTGCCTAGTATGCTGCACCAAAATAGAAAATCCATTTTCCAACCTATGCTCTCTAACAAAATCAGCGTAGTCATTTTCAATCTTGGCCTCAGCCATTGTAGCCAACCACGCTCTACTACCAAATCTAACGCAAATTTTGCTCTCCACACACAAAATTAGATAAAGATAATTTAAGCACGAATGGTATGTCCTATATGAGTAATAAATTTTCTTATAACATCCAAAAATATAAAATAAAATACATATAAACAAATTTTATTTACCACAGATAAGCTGCTTGTTTGACGTAATAAGTACAAGCTCATTTCTATAGGAACACATAAAAAACTATAAGCACATTTATTAGGTTTTTTTTTTTTTTTTTTGGGCTGTAGGCTGAAAATGAAGTATCAAATTGTATGAAATTGCATTGAAAAATTACCTAAGAAGTTCTCATTTGTAGGAGTTATTTCTATATAAGACAATAAGAAAGGAACTATTAATATTCTATAGTAGATCAAACCATACTAATTAATTAGGATAATGTCAATTATGGAAAAAAAAAATATTTTGAAGTACTTGACTGTATTTCTTCAACATCATCAGCATCTTTTTTTCCTATTGTAATTTTTTTTTTTTAAAAAAAGGGACAAAATTAAGTTACAATTTACATCAAAGACATAAAATTGCAAGGCCGTGAAAAATATTCTAAAAAATAATAAAAATACCTTCACAAGTTCCATGTATAAATGTTGAATCTAACCACGTTTCTACTTGCCCCGCATATTTCTCCATGACTTGTTTGGAGAAAACTTATATATAATCTTGAAAAAATTTGCAAAAAACAGTTCAATGGTGAAGGAATAGTGATTAACAGTCTTGACAGAACCTATAACTGCTAAAATTTGCCATCCCTCATTACATCTTAGATAGTAATTAGTTTCTATTATTTCACCATAGGCATTCCTTGATTGAACCTTTACTTTCTCAATAAAGGTAGCAGATTCCAGTCTTTTCATTTTGCACTGCCCTTGATATTGCATATGTTAGCAATTCTTTGAGCCTACTTAAATATTACTGAATTATATATGGTTGATATAAATTAAAATTATTGTTATCATGCTTGGGAACAGAACTGATAAACTATTGGTTGAGACTATACAAAATGTTAGGATATGAATAGATCTAATAAAGACATGAAAAAACCAGTATTATGTAAACGAATCATTTATATCAGGATGCAAACAAGAAAGCATCTTTTCTATCATATTAAAAAAAAATTATCGGTATTTTTTTGAGTCAGATCAAATTGGAATGCTATAAGAAATTGAAAAAAACAGAAGACGTACCTTAGGAAGGACAAGATGCTTGAAAGTTAAAATGCAGCGAACAAAATAGGAGAGAATCAGAGAGTTTTAGAAGATGAAAGAACAAAATATGAAAATTTCTTTTTTGCTGAAATTTTTTAAAAAATTTTAAAAATGAGGAACTCAAAAATTATGCCTCTTCCAACATGAATATTGCAAAACTTTCCTGCATGTAATGATTCTCTATTTTTGCTTCAAAAATCGTTTCCCAAAGAAGCTATACCTTTTCGTGTGTAAGTGTCCAAAGAAATAAATATTATATTAAATGACATTAAGTTATAATTATTACTATTAATAATAAATATAAATATAATATTGGGCTTAAATATTTAGTGAACTTTAGCTTATCAACTTATGTTTATCAATTTTAAAAAAATTGAGCCTTATATGTAAAAATTCTTCTGTGTGAGTTGAATTTATATTTGAATTGGATGTAATTTTACTAAATCAATAATAAGTCCATTAACATGCCACGCAAAGTAATATTGTTGCTTTGATCTATATCTAATTTGTTGATAGTGCTAATGCAGTTTGTCTATAAAAAATACTTTTTTAAGTAATTGTTCTGTGTACTCACTTATGTATATCTGTTGATGAATGTTTTATTTATATAACAAATGTTCGCTTTATATGTAAGTTATTATTACAATGAATTACCTTTCTAAAGTACCAACATAATAAGGCAATTAATGAGCTATATTTGAAACTAAAATTGCTCTAACTGAATATGAATTTTAAGATATTTGTTAATATAAAACTTGATTTACAATGCAAATAGGGGGTGCAATATTTAAATGTTAAAAAATTTAGAGAAATACACGAAATTTTCTGCAAGCAAAGCGTATGACAATGTCTGATATGGGTGGCCCAATAGGCCCAACTCGATGACTCTCTACCAAAGCACTCATGACATGGGTTAGCCCAATAGGCCCAACCCCTTGACTCTCAACCAAGATAGGAGATGGTGCTGCAAGCCCAGAGCCATTGATCACTGCTCGACCACAAGGGCCTACCCGTTGTGGCGAGCACCAGCGATCAACCTATCGACCAGATCCTGATCGACCTGAACCTAGAAGGCATTCCCCTTACCCAATCTGTAAGAAGCGCTTCTCCTCAACCTGGGAGGTCAATCCAAGGCGACAGTCTCTCTACTGCATTAAATGCTCCACCAGGTGGCATGCCACTGCATTAATGGCATATGCCACCACAATGCTCCATTTTTCAGCCATGCCACCCTAAGGCGTGCCACCAGTGTACCACCTTGCTTCGGACTGTACAACCTGGAACAGTAAACTAATGGGAGAAGACTTAAAAGCCCTTAAGGGAAGACAAGAGCCTTCAATGCCTAACAAGGGCACCCTAGACTTATCAACCACCTTGAAGAGGCTATAAATACTCCATCCACAACCTTCAACAAGGTATGCTATTTTCTATCTCAAAGCCCTCACTTTGCTGCTTAGCTTTCTAGTCGACCCAATACTGACTTCAGCGTCAGAGTACTTTAGCCGAGGGCACTTCAGCTAGCTTGCCGTTTGCTGTTGATTGCAGGACTCGACCCCAAAAACTTTGGAAGATCTCTCTTCGATCATACTTAGGTCGATTTAATTTGAATCTAGCCCAATACATCCTATTTAAGGTTTTCACCCTTATCATTTGGCGTCGTCTGTGGGAACTTGAGTCCGCAATTGAGAAAATGGTTAACACAAGACAAGCCACTTCAGAGAGGGAGGAGAACATGAGATCACCAACCATTCCTCCTCCTCCTCCTCGACCACAACAAAAACCAGACTTGGCAGGGCCTAGTGCCTAGCCAAAATAGGTGGTCACCTTGACCATGCCCCAATTGATCAACTCATAAGCGAGCAGAAATTTGCTTAAATTTTTACTTAGCTCTCAGCCGCCCTGAATCAGCATAACACCCAACCCGGCCTTGCAGCCAATGCTACACCCCAACCTATACAACATGAAGAAGCCCACTAAGGATGAGAGGGGCTGCCCAAAAAACAAGCGACCACCGACTCGATGGGAAGATAGTCCTGGGCATTTTTCAAGAGAAGAACCCCAACCAAATTTTCGTGAAGAGGTCGCGAATTCCATAGATCATGGCGCTCGACCCCTTTGAGCCTCGTAGTACAATAAGGTCGAGCACGCAAAACCCCAGTCAAACCAAAACTTGACCCAAGTTAATTAAGAAAAATAGGAGGAGATTCTCCATCAGGTGTAGCAGTTGAATTGTTGACTCGAGGAAATCTCAAAAAAGAACACCGACATAAATCCATATTATAAAGGCACTCCCCGCTCATGTTGGGAAAGGGAATCACCATTTATATAGGAGATAGTAGATGAGCGCATTGCTGTCGACGCTAAAGTCCTAACTAGGTTGCCCAGATATGATGGCTCAATAGACTCCAACGAACACCTTTTTTAGTTCAAGCACATGATGCAACTGCATGAACATAACAAGTACATTCACGCAAAAATGCTAGTGAACATCTTTCAGGGCATCGTGCTCGATTGGTTTGTGAAACTCGAGCCAGTACCAATTTATTCGTACAACCAATTGTGCAACAATTTTTTGTACTAATTTGCTAGTCAAAGAAAGGCGAAGCTCTCTCATATCCATCTCCACATGGTTAAATGGAACGAGATGGAGTCTCTTCGCGATTTTTTCAACAAATTCAACACTGGAGTCTTGAAGATTGATAGTCCGTGAATTGAATTTCTAATGGATATGCTTGTCCTGGGCCTTCAACACAAGGAATGTGCCAATGCATTGGTCCGCGAGCGGCCCAGGTCATTGGAGAAATCACTTGACCTCGTAGAGAGGTATATGATCTAGGAAGATATGAACAGACTCAAGTATGGCAATCCTAATGTTGAGAAAAAGAAATCCAAAGAGAAAGTCGATAGTCAGCACATAAATGGTTGTCGATCTCCTATCAAACGACTCCACAACTACACTCCGTCCAATCTTCCGAATAAAGAGGTGTTATTTGCCATTCAACATGACAACCTCCTCAAGAAGCCTAGAAAACTGACTGAAACAGAGGCTATGAAAAGATCCAAGAAATATTGCCATTTCCACTGACAAAAAAGCCATGACACGGAGGACTGCTTCAACCTCCATGATGAGATCGAGAGGTTGATACGACAGGGCCATTTCAAAACATTTTTCAATGAGAGCGCCCAACAAGAAGCGGGCACAACTGACTAGACTCCATGTAGAGAATGATTGCTTAGCCCAAGAAAAAATGATAGAGGCAAAAAACCAGCCCATGATCCCCACCCATCTATTAAGGTTATAATCGACACCATCATAGGGGCCCTGATTGGGAGGGACTCCAAGTTAGCCAGGGGGTAGCATTAGTTTAGGCTGGAATCGACCAAATCCTCTTCGATCGAAACTATTTTTCAATTTTCCACTAGTGCAGAACCAATTTCTTTTTCTAATGCAGACCTCTCACACTTTGAAAGTCAAAGGGCAAACAATAAGATGGACTGCCCCTTAGTGGTTTCTGTTGAGATTGCGAACTTTGAGGTCAGAAAGATCCTGGTCGGTAATGGAAGTTCTGTGAACATCATATTCTTGTTGACCTTGCAAAGAATGAAGTTACGCAAGCTAAAGTTTAATCCTATCCGCACGCCGCTGGATATATTTGGAGGGTCAAAAATCATCCTTGAGGGATCCATCAACCTATTTACATCATTCAAGGAAGCCCCCCAAAGGAGAACCCTCATGATCATTATTTGGTTGTCGATGCTCCTTCGCCTACAATGCCATAATCGAACAACCAGCTTTGAATAGCTTCCGTGCTGTTGTTTTAACCTACCACATAAAGGTCAAAATTTTGACCGCCACCGGCACATGTGCACTCTTGTGTAATGTTAAAGAAGCATGGCGCTGTTACACAATTTTGGTCGAGGCTAGTGAGCAAAAGAATTGGCCAAAACTGAAACCCACAGGGGACGCACCAGTTGCAAAACTCGAGGAGGGACAGCAATGTAAGAAGCGCAAGCTCGAAGAGACCAAAGTTGAGCCCGTTGGGTAGTTTAAAATATGAAGGGAACCCCAATAGGATTACCAGGATTGGAAGTGACATGGCAACAATATGGAGTATCTCATGGTAGATTTTCTTCGTAGGAACGTCGACGTGTTCGCATGGAAGGACTCCGACCTCCACGATATCCTCCCCGGCATCATCGTCCATCGCCTGAATATAGACCCCTCACAGTAAAGCAGAATACCAGGACCTTCAGTGCTGAAGATGCCATATCATTGAAGAAGAGGTCAACAAATTCTTAGAGATAGGATACATTGTAGAAATTCAATACCCAAGTTGGCTTTGTAATGTAGTCCTTATCCTTAAAAATGAGGGAAAATAATGTATGTGTAATGATTTTATTGATTTGAATAAAGCTTTCCCTAAGGATCCTTGCCTCCTGCCTTGTATAGATTTGCTAGTCGATTTTACTGCTGGATGTGAATTATTGAGTATGATGGATGCATTCTAAGGTTACTATCAAATTTTCATGGCACCCAAGGACATGGACAAAACATCTTTGGTCATCCCTAATGGAGTATATTGTTTCTTGGTCATGCCATTTGAGCTCAAAAACGCAGGTGTAACTTATCAAAGACTTGTCAACTTTATGTTAAAAAATGAAATCGAAAAATCCATGGAAGTTTACGTCGACGACATGATCATAAAAATGGAAAAAGTGTAAGACCATCTAATCGACCTCAATCACACGTTCTCAATAATAAGAGCATTTGATATGAAGCTCAACCCTAAAAAATGTAGCTTCGAGGTAAGAGGTGGCAAGTTTTTGGGATACATGTTCAGCCAAGGGGTATCGAAGCAAATCCATAAAAAGTTTAGGCCGTTCTGAACATTGCCAGCCTCGAACAGTCAGAGATGTGCAGCGTCTGGTTGAAAGGATCATAGTTCGGGTATGTTCATTGCCCGGTTAGCCAACAAAAGTCTACCTTTCTTTAAGATCCTAGGAATGCAAAGAAGTCTGGTTTTAATTAGGGTTGTACATTCGGTTCGGTCGGTTAACCGAAATTTTTGATTTTTGCACATGCAAAACCGAAACCGAACCGAATAGTGTGGTTTTGGTTTTTAACCGAAACCGAACACTTTTTTTTATTATTATTATTTTTTTGGTTTTTTCGGTTTTGGTTAAAACCGAAAAAAAAAACTTATTTTTTTTACCAAGAAAGTGTTATAAAAGTTTGTTTGACAAAAGTAAGTTAGTTTAATTAAAATTTTGAATTGGTAACTTATTCTTTTAGTGCCAAAAAAATTATTTGATAAAATATTTGTTTTTAGGTGAAAAAATTGATTTAGATTACTTTTTGTTGTATATTGAAAATATATGTTTTGATAAAATTATAATTTATCTATTCTAAACAAATACAAATTTAAAATATTATAAATTTAAGAAGATAAATAAATATTTTAATTATTTTATGTTATAAAAATTTTAGTATACACATTGTGTATGCTAAAATTGCTAGCTTATAATCGTCAAGGCAGATGCACGCGATTTTTGTATATTCAAACCTTAACTGCTAAGATCGAATAGTGAATTAAATCTTAAACTCAATCTACTAAAGTAAAATAGCTAATTGATCCAATGACATCATAATATAGATTGTGGATTTGTAAATTTTGTAAAAAATACAATTATAACCTTATTAAATCATTATTTCTAAAAGATAATTATGAAATATTAATAAAATTTGTATCCAAACTATCTTTTTTATGTTGAATTCTCCAATTTATCCTTCAAATTATATTGTCAATTTTTGTCGTTGAAATAATTAAAATGACAAATTATGTAAATGAACAAAAATAACTTCTATTTTAGATACAAAATGGTCTTTGTTTTTATAATAATATAAATAAAATCTTTATTAGTCAGCAGATACAATATAGTACTAGTACTACCATAGGAATAGCCGAATAAGATTCAATCCCTTATCCCTTAGTTTGCAATTTAAGTTGAAATTTCAATTTTGCTCATCAACATACCCTATAATATATATAAGTTTAATTAATTAATTAATTTTCTTTTAATATAACATTTTTTGCTGTTCAAATCATAATCATCTATTTTTTTTATATGTAATGTGTATTAGTTCATATAATAAAAAAATTATGTAATTCTACCATTTGAGTGTAGAAAAAAATATCATTTTTGTTCTCCTTGTATTATAACTATTCATGTTTTTATATGTCATATATTAATATTTATATTATTTATAAAACATAGGGTTTTTAATAACTATTTTGATATATTATTTACTTCTTTTTTTCTCAATTATTTCACTTTATCAAAAAAAAAAATTATTTATCCCAAAAATTTTAAAATACATTAACATTTACATTATTTCAAAATTTATATTTATTTATCTTAGGCTTAAAAAATTTAATAAAAAATGTGAAATAAAAGTTAAACTAGTAGTGATTGAATAATAAAATTTTGTATATAAAAAAAAAATTCGGTTTTTTCGGTTCGGTTAACTGAACCGGTTTTTTTGGTTTTTCGGTTTTTCGGTTCGGTTTCAGTTAACCAAAAAAAAAATCGAAAAAACCGAAAATTGAATTTTTTTGAAATGAAAAACTGAAAACTGAACCAAACTAGTTCGGTTCGGTTTTTTCGATTTTCGATCGGTTTCATTTTTTTTTTAACACCCCTAGTTTTAATGTTCAGAACAGTGTGACCAAGACATAGTCAAACTGAAACATTACCTCTCCTCGGCGCCCATACTGGCCAAACTTGAACTTGTAGAAGTTTTGCACATGTACCTAGTCGTCTCGACGACCTCTATTAGCTCCATCTTGGTGTCGACCAGAGATGGCACCCATTGGCCTGTTTATTACAGCAACAAGGCATTACAAGGCCTCAAACACAACTATCTCAAGATCAAGAAGTTCGTCCTCACCCTGGTCATAGCAGCCAGAAAGTTGAGGCCATAATTCCAATCTCACACAATCATAGTCTTGACCAATCCAACCATTGAAACAGGTGTTATCAAAGCCAAATACATCTAGAAGACTAATAAAATAGGTAATTGAGCTGGATGAATTCGACATCACATTCCAACCCCAAACTGCTATCAAAGCCCAAGTTTTAGCTGATTTTGTCACTAAGAGACTTGACCTGCCTGATTAGCGCGACCACAACTCTTCAACATGGACTCTTCACATTGATGGATCTACAACCTCCTCAGGAGGAGGGATAGGCGTCTTATTACACTCTTCACTAGCGAAGGAATATAATTTTGCAATCAAGTTCTACTACCCGATGATGAATAGCGAAGCAAAATACACTTGCTAGCATAAGGATGGCAGCCGATTAGGGAGTCGAGCAGCTGGCAACAATCACTGAATCCAAACTAGTCACAGAACAGGTCAAAGGGAACTTCAAAGCCAAGGAGTCTACAATGCACAAGTACTTGGCCAAGGTGAAAAGACTACAGTAGTTGTTCAAGAGATTCACCCTTAGCCAGGCTCAATAATTAGAGAACAAGCGAGCCAATGCCCTATCCAAATTTGCAAGCTCGACAAGGGGGATTAGGGATAAAATAGTAATATTTCTAGTAGCCAACAAACCCACAATAAACGTTCCTAACTAGAGCTTGGTGGGGTAGGTCAAGGAGACACCGTCTCTTGGTAGGATGTCATTAAAGCCTACATGAGAAAAGGAATAGTCTCTAAGGATAAGGGCAAAATGCGCAGACTCAGAGGTCAAGCAGCCAAGTTCGTCTTCGATGAGCATGGACAGTTATATAAGAGGTCGATCTCTGGACCACTATTGAGGTGCCTAACACCAGACCAGGCCCGTAAGGTCTTACACGAACTCCATGCAGGTATTTGCGGTAATCATTCCGGAGGACGATCCCTAGCCCACAAAACCATCGAATACTGATATTTCTGGATGTTGTCAAATTATCCAGGAGATGTTCGTCCTGCCAGGTCCACTCGAACATCCCCCATCAACCTGCGATGTTGATGGTGGTCGAGTACTTTACGAAGTGGGTCGAAGCAAAAATAGTCCGTAAAATAACCGACACGGCCATTAAGAGTTTTATATGAAAGAACATCATCTGTCATTTTAGGCTACCTAAAGTCTTAATATCGGATAACGGGACCCAATTCCAGAGCAGGAGCATGAGGAACTGGTGCAAGAGCTTGGGGATTCGACAACACTTCACTTCAGTTGGGAAACCCCAAGCTAATAGCCAAATAGAGGTCACGAATAGAATAGTCCTCGACCAACTCAAAGCTCAACTGCAAGGGACTGGGGCGAGCTAGGCAGATGACCTCCCGAGCATACTATGGGCATATAGAACAACTCCTGAAAGCACAGGATATAGCCCTTACAACTTGGTTTATGGATCAGAGACGGTCATTCCAACTGAACTGATACAACATACTGTTCGCGTGATCCATTTTAATTCGATCAGAAATACATCAAAAAGAGAACTTGACCTTGAGACCATCGACGAGCTGCACCAGTAAGCTTACACCATAATGCAGAGATATAGATCGAAGATCGCAAAATGCTAAAACAAGAGAGTTTGACTGCGAATCTTCAAGGTAGAGGACCTCGTCCACAAGAAAGTTGAAGTTTCAAAGAATGTAGGGAAGCTCGAACCTATATGGGAAAGGCCATTCTCAATAGTAAAGGTGGCGAAGTATATGCCTATCGACTCACAAACATGAACGGCAACAAGCTCCCACAACCATGGGATGCTATAAACTTAAAGAAAGTTTTATGTATAAAGAGAGTCTCCACCTACGTGTAACACTTTATAGTTTCAAATTAAAAGACTATTTGCATTCCCACTATTAAGTATCGAATACCAACAAAAGGCTTCGAGCCCATAATAATGAGCGAGTCATTCGTTCAAAGTCAACCACGCAGTCAACAATGGTTTCCAAACTGTAGTAGCAAAGGCTTTTAGCCTAAGTTAAAGGATGAGTCTTTTGTTCACACTTGACTCCGTAATTGACGATGGTTTCAAACTGCAACAACAAAGGCTTCTAGCCTAAGTTAGGAAAGAGTCATTCGTCCGCAGTCAACTACATATAAGGGTGTCAAAATCAAACCCAAAATGATGACACGACAATGACCCACCTGAAAAAAAATTAGGTTCGGGTTTGGGTTTTTTGGGTTCGGGTCAAATTGGGTCAAACCCAAAAATGACCCCAGGAAAAAAAAAAAAAAAGGTTGGGTTGTTTTTGGGTCAACCTGCGTAACTTGAAGAAAATAAATAAATGACCCAATAACCCAATAAACCTGACCCACCCCAACTTACCTGAAAAATTTTACTAATTAAAATAAAATATAAATAATACATATATATATATATGTCCAAAAATCTAAATTTTGAAAATTCAATTACAATTTACAAATTTACAAATTACAATAACATTATTAATAAATAAGTAATAATACTTCGATTCTTCCAATTCAAAGACGATTGAATTCAATATGTTTTTGTCTTTCGATTTTAATTTCCTCTATTTTGTATAATTATGCATTTTTATCATTTGATGGTTGCCATCAAAATTATTAATTGAACAATGATTTGTTATTTTTTTTTGTATTTGGAGTACTCATTGACATGATAAGTTATTGTGTTTCTTAAATCTTAATTATTATGCCAAATTTTAGATTTTATTATAGATCAAATTTCTACTCAATTATGATGTTGGAATTTATAAATATGAAAAATAAAATAAATAGATCAGGTTGGGTTGGGTTGAGTCAGGTTTATCAGGTTGTCAGGTAACCTGACTAAAAATTAGGTCAACCCAAACTCGACACGAAATTTTATGGGTCAGGTTAAGGTTGAGCTTTTTGGGTTTAACATCGGGTTGGGTTGGGTTTGGGTTTGATATTTTTATGTTACACCCCTACCTCAACCCAACCCGCACGAATTGACACCCCTAACCACATAGTCGGCCAAAGTTTCAAACCGCAACAACAAAGGCTTCTAGCCTAAGTTAAAGACCGAGTCCTTTATTTGCAGTTGACCACGTAGTCGACCAGGGTTTCAAATGACAAAGGCCTATAGCCTAATGTCGACCCCATGCATGATAATGTTCTCCAACTTTAAGACAAAGTATTCGAACTTACGTTAAAAATGAATTACTTGTCTAAACAACCCCGCAGTGGACCTAAACTTGGAGAACCAACAAAGCTTTGGCATTAAACCCAAATTGACAAGCATAAAATCGACCACGTAAGCAGCCACAAACTCTCAAACACGAGTGAAACGCCCCAATGGCAGCGTTAGAACTCGAGTCGACCCTGAAGTTGACATAGAAGATATAAATAATACCTTGAATCATTTGATCATCATTATGATAATTAATTTGTTAATTGACCATGAACTTGGTTAAAATTAGTTCCCCTATTGAAGGATTACATTAACTGATTTCTAGCCGAAGATCGAGTCAAGCATTATTCTTTGTTACTAATGTGCATTCGACAAAAATAGAAAGTACTATTAATAAATTAAATCAAACACAAATTAATGCTAAAGAAGAAGTCAGTCATTTCATATCAACATTCGATTATAGAGACAAAAGAAGAAATAATGTAAACGAGCGCCTCGTAGGCAACCAAAAACTTGAAAAGAAAAGTGCAAATTACAATAAGCTAGCAGCTTAGCTCGAGCTAGCACCTTCAACTTGCATCGAGGTTTTAGCTGTGGGGAATGTTATTGGAAGGTTATACATACTTGACTCTAGTCGCTTTGATGCTCACAGACTATCTCATTACACTAAACTGTTAACTCAAACCCCTAGACACATCCCTCATTCTTCCATTTTTGCTTGTAGTAACTGTGTTGAATCTTGTCATATGAATAAAAGGTCCCTTAATTGTGTATCTCTTTAGCATAATAGACTTGGGCATGCATCACCTACTGTTATGTCACATCTCAGCTTTATTGAAAAGAAAAACAATGCTTCTTCCTCACAATGTAATATATGCCAATTATCCAAACAACAAAGACTAGCCTTTTCCACCAGTGAGTCAAGAGCCACCAAACCCTTCCAGCTTTTACACATAGACCATTAGGGGGCCTACCATCAAGCCTCTTTGACAGGAGCACATTTCTTCCTAACTATAGTTGATGACCATAGTAGATGCACCTACACATACTTACTTTTTCACAAATCTCCAACTGCTCAAACCCTAAACCAATTCTTCAAGTTGATAGACACCCAATTTGAGGCAAAGATCAAAGTTGTTAAGTCTGATAAAGGTACTAAATTCACTAGTCAAAACTGCCAATCATTGTTCCTTGAAAGAGGTGTTATACATCAAAAATCATGCCCATATACTTCCCAACAAAATGGTTTTGTAGAGAGAAAACACAAACATTTGTTACAAGTAGCCAGAGCCTTGATGTTTCAAGTAAATTTGCCAAAAAGGTTTTGGGGAGAGTCAATTTTGGTAGCCACTCACATCATTAATCGCCTTCATACTCCTCTCCTAGACTGGAGAAGCCTTCATGAATTACTATTTGGAAACCCTCCTTCATATGATTTTCTTAAAGTTTTTGGGTGTCTAGGCTTTGTCACCAATACCATCCCCCACAAAGATAAGTTTGATCATAGAGCCAAAAGATGTATATTCCTTGGTTATTGCTCAGGGCAGAAGGCCTATAAAATTTATGATCTTGAAGCACACAAAATATTGGTGTCCAGAGATGTGATATCTATGAAAACATCTTACCTAACAAGCCTGAACTAGACACTAACCTGGCCCCTATACCAATCCCAGAAACCGAATGTGACTTATTAATAGAGAACAGCCCATTTCCTTCCATTCCTCACAATTATCCCCCAGAAGAACCTGCCCTTAACCTTAGTCAATCTCATTCTCCTACTATATCAAATAATCAACCTGTTGTTGAGAGGTAAAGCACTAGAGTTAAACGTAAACCTGTGTAATTGAATGATTTTGTATCAAATGTTGCTGCCCAGCAAACCTCCTCTACTGCAGATTATAATCATGTTGCCACAAAACTTCAAAGATATCACACCCTATCCGAACATATCCCTACTACACCTCACCCCAACCTTAGTTAACAGTACATTGGATTTTTAGCTAACGTGTCTAATAATTTAGAACCAAGCTCTTATAGACAGACATGTAGTGATGAAAGATGGGTAGATGCAATGCATAATGAGCTAGAAGCTCTTGAAAAAAATCATACTTGGAAGCTAATCGAGTTGTCTGTGGAGAAGAAAGCGATAGGCTCTAAATGGGTTTACAAACTAAAATACATGCCCGATGCCACGGAGGATAGTTCAAGGCAAGACTTGTTGCCAAATGGTAAAATCAAGTGGCCGGGGTGGACTATTTTGACTCCTTTTCCCAGTAGCCAAGCTGGGTGCAGTCCAAATATTCTTGGCTTTGGCTTGTGCCAAATCATGGCCTATTCATCAACTGGATATAAATAATGCATACTTACATGGCTATTTGCATGAAGAGGTTTATATGGCACCTCCAGAAGGATATACTAACGTAAAGAAAGGAGAAGTTTGCAAACTGGTGAAGTCTCTATTAGACTTAAGTAAGCTTTGAGGGAGTGGAATCATGAACTTTGCTTGTTGTTAAGGGAGTATGGTTTTAACCAATCTGAGCATGATCATTGCCTTTTTATCAAAGTCACGGAGAGGTCCTCTTTGTTCTTAATAGTATACGTAGATGATATTTTGATAACTGGAAGTGATAAAGATGATATCATTAAAACAAAGGCATTTCTGGACAGTTAATTCACTATCAAAAATCTGGGCCATGCTAAATACTTCTTGGGAGTTGAAATTGTGAGAGGATGGAATGTATGTAAATCGAAGAAAGTATATCCTGGATATTTTAAAGGATGTTGGATTACTTGTACTAAGACTGCCAAAACGCCATTATCAAAGGGACTGATACTCAGTGAAGGAGATGGGATGCAATTCTCTGAACCCAAAAGATACAAAAGATTAGTTGGAAGGTTGTTGTACCTAAACATGACCCATCCAGACGTCACCTATGTCATTCAATAATTGAGCCAGTTTATCAATAAACCTTGTCAGTCTCAATGGAATGCCGCCTTGCACGTTCTAAGGTACCTCAAGCAGTGTCGGGCAACAACTTTAGACTTGCGGCATACTGCGATGCAGATTGGGTACATTGTTGAGATACTATGAGATCACTTATCGGGTTTTGCATCCTCTTGGGTTCTTCGCTTATTTCATGGAAAACAAAGAAATAGCCCACAGTTTCTAGATCCTCCGCCGAGGCTAAGTACCATAGCATGGTCTCCCTAGTATGTGAATTACAGTGGATATCCTACATCCTCGCTGATTTTAGATTCACAATCACCTATCCAATTCCCTTTCATTGTGACAAGAGAGCAGCACTTCATATTGCCGCAATCCTGCCTTTCACAAACGCACAAAGCACCAAGAAATCGATTGTCACTTGGTTTGAAATCAGCTACTTAATGGCTTCATTAATACACTACATATATCCAGCAAGGAGCAGCTGGCTGACCTCTTCACAAAGTCCCTTGCTTCGCTGCAGTTTGAGTTTTTGCTATCCAAGTTGGGGTTGGATGATTCGCACCAACGTCCGACTTGAGGGAAGCGTGTAGAGAATGCAGATTGTGTAGGGTGTTAAATTAGTTGTTCAAAATATTAACCCAATCAAGTTGTTAATTAGTCTGTTAAGTAGTCAAATAGTAAGTTAGAGAGTTAGTTTAGAATTAATAGTTAGTTAGTGGATCCAACATTAATTGATGCAGACTATAAAAGAAGAAGACAGGTGTTGTACATGCATAGATTTTCACACTTTATGAAATCGAGATATCAAATTACAGAAATGGAAATTTCCTCTCTTTTCTCATTTTTCCTCGCACAGAACTCAACCTTCTCACAGCATCCCAAATTAAGTAGAATGAATATATCTATACCTCTGTACGGCTAATTTGAAAAAATATAGTGGAAAAAAAAAATTACAAAACTACCGTAATTTTAAAAATTTTGTAAAATTATGGTAAGGCGTGGCCTTATCCTTTTTTTTTTTAATTAAATAATTAAGAGGCCACACCTCTTAATTCATCCACAATTTTCCCTTCTCCAGCCACGCCTCTTTGGGAATTTTTCTTTTCTTTTTTTTTGTTTTTTAATTTTTGGTATTGTTTTATATATATATAAATATATATTTTAATTTTAATGTTTGAATTTTTTTTTATTTTGGGAATAATATTAGGGTTGACATAGCATCATTTATTTTATCTTTATTTTATGTAATTTAATATAGAATATTTTATCTTATATTTAAATTTTTAATTAATTGATTTTTTGAAATATTAAAAGTGAGCCATAAAATATAATATAAATTTTAAATTTTTTTTATAAATGTACTATTTTATAAAATGCAAGTGATTGAAACATATTTTTATAAATTTACTATACTCTATATTTTTTTCAATTGATGCAATATATTAATTCGTGAAGGAATGCTTGTAATGTTTGAACTTTGACCAAAATAAGTATGTAAAACCACAGTATATGATTATATATTAATACATTAATCAAGCATTATCATACTTTTTAATCATAAGTGATGCTTGTAATTTCAAGGTATGTTATTATTTTGGCATATGAAACTGTCACATAATATTTTTACCTAATCGGTTCTATTTATCTATTCCACTTATAAAATCCACCATTCACATAACTTTATCATATATATATATGTATATATATATTTCTATATATTGTCTTTTAGAATTAAACTCAAATGGGAGATGATTCATTTTTTTAGCATGGATATACATGGTTATTAAGAGAAAAAAATGGTCATTGTCAATGCCAATATATCTTGAATGAAAATGATTAATATCATGTATCGTTTTTATTTATTCTTAATTTTAAAGTCCAAATTTGCATTTCAACTATTCCATAAGACAAAGCCAGAATATTGGGGTTTAGGGTTTAGGTATATTTAATTTTATGCATTTAACATGTAACACTTACTATTTAATTAAAAAATAATGTATGGATTTTATTCTTTAAGTATGTAAGTGAAATGTAACAGATTACAATTGTATAAAATTTTTGAGATTCTCGACCAAATTTATTATTTTTGAAGTTTGATACAAAGGAAAAACATAAAACATAAAACATAACTACAAAGTTGGAAGAATCAATGTTGTTAGGCTTGGGCTTGGGCTTGACGGTGGGCTTGTTGTCTTACATGTGCTTGGGCTTAGGTGTCGGCTTCAAAAATTTTTGATGAAAAGTAGAAGGACCAACGTTGGAATATTGATAAGATGTAGAACCACCACTATAAATATCACGAATCCCAAAATTTGTAAAGCCATCTGTTTTGGTAGGCAAGTCAGGAATCCCTGCCTATGTGTATGAAATTGTATGTTCATATTTGCCACTAAATTAAATGGCATATTGGTTTCCTCCTAAGGGAATTTATTGAGATGTAAAAGTACTGCCCAAATGATATTGCATCAAAAATGACATGTAGGATCCATGTTCCCCTCGCAATAACATGTCTTGTATATTATTAGGCCGTACTGGTTCAACTTCGATGAACAACTCCACACTACTTATGCCAGCCCTTGGATCCAACAATTTTAACAAATTAATGTCATTTTCCACTTGCATGATTGTTGATACGCGAGTCTCCTTATCCAAATGAAATATATACGAGTAGTCATTTATAATTGCGTGGCCTTCAATGCAATTGTGTTGTAGATTAAAAAAAAAAAAAGAAAAGATAGCTAAAGGCGTGGCTTTACCATAATTTTTATAAACTTTCAAGAATTAAGATAATTTTGCAAATATTATTTTTTTTCACAATATTTTTATAAATTAGCCCAAAATAATAACATATCTTGAAATTACAAGCATCACTTATGATTAAAAAGTATGATAATGCTTGATTAATGTATTAATATATAATCATATACTGTGGTTTTACATACTTATTTTGGCTAAAGTTCAAACATTACAAGCATTCCTTCACGAATTAATATATTGCATCAATTGAAGAAAATATAGAGTATAGTAAATTTATAAAAACATGTTTCAATCACTTGCATTTTATAAAATAGTACATTTATAAAAAAATTTAAAATTTATACTATATTTTATGGCTCATTTTTAATATTTCAAAAAATCAATTAATTAAAATTTTAAATATAAGATCAAATATTCTATATTAAATTACATAAAATAAAGATAAAACAAATGATGCTATGTCAACCATAATATTATTCCCAAAAGAAAAAAAAATTCAAACATTAAAATTAAAAAATTAAAAAATATATTTATATATATATATATAAAACAATACCAAAAATTAATAATAATAAAGAAAAAAAAAAGAAAAATTCCCACGGCCACGCCTCTTGAAGGGAAAATTGCAAATGAATTAAGAGGGGCCACGCCTCTTAATTATTGAATTAAAAAAAATATATAGGGTAAGGCGCCACGCCTTACCATAATTTTGCAAAATTTTTAAAATTACGGTAATTTTGTAAAAAAAAAATTTTCACTATAATTTGTCAAATTAGCTCCTCTGCACTTAACAACAACTTCCACAGAAAGTATACGCATACAGGTACAATTATAATCCCTAGAACCATTGTCGTACCAATAATTGCTTTTCGTTTTCAGTCTTTTTTCTACCTGCAAAAGTTTGCTAGAGATAAAGGATGAACCTTCTAGCTGTATGCATAAAACTAATAAATTCTGGAATTCCTAATTGAAAACGAATATCTAAACAATTTTCATGCAAAATTTCATCCATATCTTGATAGTATAGCAAAAGTTATATATCAAATGATTTATTACCTAGTTCTAAATATGCTAATCGAATGTATAGGTCGGCACCACCACTGGAGAACTCCTGCACATCAATTAAGCTTTCAGCCCAGTGCATACACCCGATTCCAGCATAATATGGATAAGCTACACAAAAATAATTATTCAAGCACTGGCTCCCACAATCTACTTCTACAGTGGGAAACCACTTAACATGATCAGGCACTTTTACTCCATTCAGCTTCAGAAACCCATCCCATTTTCCCATTCTGCATGCAGGACCATTCTTCTCACATTGAAGGGGTGTTTTTCTCGTGCAGCCACTAAACCAATTTGCTGCATTCCACTCATCATTATTTTTTGGCTCAAACCTCGAAAAACATCTGCATATTGGCCTTTTCTGAGCATTACAATTTCGAAAAGGTCCACATTTACCATAAATATCGCACTCATTCCCTAACGATGACCATGTTACCATCTAGTCTCCCTTCTCATCAGACCACACCTTCTCCTGGAAAATCTCTGATGCATTCAAGACAATACAGCTCAACAGATGAAATAAAATTGGATCTAGTCCATGTGTATTAACGGAATTCATGTAAGGTATCCCAATGAATACTTGACGATTCCACGGACCACTACGCCAATAAGGATACCCATCCTTCCATATGAATGATTGTGTAATCTCTACAGGGTCAATGGTAAAGGTAAAACTTCCAATTGCTGGATCATAAGGACTTCGCCATGATGTCGGTATATTCTTCTCATTTGTACTTAAATCAGTACTAATTTTCATCTTCTCTACGAAAGAATCTGAAGCATGTTGAAAACTCTCCCAAATAATCCTAGCATTGGAGTTATCATGTAAAACCAGATTCCCTGTATCCAAAAGCAGAGCACTAGAATTGGCCACGAGATTTGACATATTAGTTGACCATATTATCTCCTTTTGTCCATCCAAGATCACAAGATTGCCATCCGCTGATATCTCTACAGTTTCCATAGAATCATTCAGAAGCTTTTCTCTATTAGCTACCCATATAACAGCCATCACTGGGAGATTATAAATTATACCAACATAATGATAACTACTATTTCCATGGCTGAAAAAACCCAGCCTGAATTCGTTCCCATTGGAAACCAAAGTTCCAGGGTCAGGAACTGTTTGATTACCCCTTATGGTGTCAATAGTAGTGGTATATCCCAAGAAGCAAGAATATATAAGCAAAAACATATGAAGCATAGATTGCTAGTTTCTATGGTGGCTGAATCCCATGATTTATCTAGCTTTTTCCCTACTACTAAACTGGCCTCTTCGAAATCTTGCCCCTAACCAGAAATTCAAAGGTGCAAAAGCTACCATGCTTCATTTCAAAAATATCTTTATATTTTTCTTGATGTGATATGTATATTTTTTCCAAGAAAGAAAATTCCAGGCAGATGTGGTAATTCCATATATTAATCAACTGTTGTGTTTGGGCAAGAAACAAGTGGAAAATCAACTCTGTTGTTAGGCAAAATCAAATACATAACACCATCTTTTTCCTTTTATTGAAAAATCAATATCTATAAGTGACGAAGTCAATTCTTGAATGTTATTGTTAATGTTCCATTTCTTTCTTACATTCAAAGGAGAAAAATTGACGGCTGCAATCAATGTGCACAATCACAAGGTCATTCCAAATTATACATATATTTATAACAGAATTTCAATTTAGATTAATAT
Organism: Jacaranda mimosifolia; assembly: GCA_018894105.1. Taxonomy (NCBI): domain Eukaryota; kingdom Viridiplantae; phylum Streptophyta; class Magnoliopsida; order Lamiales; family Bignoniaceae; genus Jacaranda; species Jacaranda mimosifolia. The sequence continues at coordinate 30,160,265 of CM032129.1, forward strand.
TAAAAGGATTCAATTGGAGCAAGTTTGCAAAATAGTTCTTGTGATAGCAATGTTGACGTTTCATTTTTAATAATTATTTACTTAAACGGTGAGAAGAAATATATTCTGAATTGAAATTTTTTTTTATCATTCTTCTTAGATAATAAATTAATATCTTGCGTACACTAATTTAGATTTTTGAATCGCAATCAACACAAGTTCAACCCTAAAATCATTTCAGTCTTTAAAAACATTCACAGAAAACTTTCTAACTCTTGTTATTCTACTATGGGGCTTGCTATATCCAATGAACAACAACGAGGCAGAAGCTAAAGAAAACAAGTGTTAGGGAGTATAAATCTTCTTTCATTTGAAAATGATGGCTGAGGAAGCTTAATATAATCGACCATTGAAGCATTTATATCTATTCAAACAATTTTTTTGGCTTAATTTTTTTGAAGTCATTGTCAAATGGGCGTGTAGTTAGCTGATGAAGAAATCAATCAAAGCTAATGTTGATCTTGCCTTGAAATTTGAGCCACATATGATGAGACACAAAAGAAATAGAGTGAAACGGAGCAAAGCGGTCAAAATGGGCATGAGGAACACACCCCGGGGTGTGGGACGGGCGCACCAAAGTGCGCAACATGCACAAAAATAGGGCACAAGCAGGAACACGCACTTGGGCATGGACATCTCTAGAACCGCATGCCCTGGCGCAAGGTTGCAGCGCAGAGCGTGTGGCACACTGTCACCATGAGCCCTAGCGCAAGTTTCACATGCCAGGGCACATGATGCATAACTTCCAAGCAGCAACAGCAGTTTCCGCATGCTAGGGTGCTAGTCATGCGCACCCTCTCGTGCGATGTAAGTCCATTGGGCTTAGAACTCTATTTTGCGAGTATTAAAGCAGTTTTCTTATAGGATAATGTTGATCTTGCCTTGAAATTTGAGTCACATATGATGAGACACAAAAGAAATAGAGTGAAACGGAGCAAAGCGGTCAAAATGGGCATGAGGAACACACCCCGGGGTGTGGGACGGGCGCACCAAAGTGCGCAACATGCACAAAAATAGGGCACAAGCAGGAACACGCACTTGGGCATGGACATCACTAGAACCGCATGCCTTGGCGCAAGGTTGCAGCGCAGAGCGTGTGGCACACTGTCACCATGAGCCCTAGCGCAAGTTTCACATGCCAGGGCACATGATGCATAACTTCCAAGCAGCAACAGCAGTTTCCGCATGCTAGGGTGCTAGTCATGCGCACCCTCTCGTGCGATGTAAGTCCATTGGGCTTAGAACTCTATTTTGCGAGTATTTAAGTAGTTTTCTTATAGGACAATCATTAATCAAGTGCTAACAGACATAACACAAGTCATTCTATACTACTTTTGAGAGATTTTCTCGAGATGGAGTATTAGAACAAGGGTGTTAAGTGTTCTCATGAGCTTTGTAGGACTCAAATTGTACTTTATACTTTAATTTATAATCAATAAGAACTTCTTCTTTGTCTAGTGGAGTAAGCTGATGCCGAACAACTTTAAATCTTATTGTTTTGTTAGTCTACTTGAATTGCTTTACTATTATTTTCATATGTCTACTCTGACTGGGTTATAACAAACTAGTATCGAAGCAAGGTTGACCAAATGTCCACCACAAAGTACGAGGTAAACAAATTCGATGGGAGGAACGACTTTGGGTTGTGGAAGATAACGGTCCACACCTTCCTATGTCAACAAAGTTTACGGAGAGCGCTAAAGGGAAAAAATTTCTCTATATTGTGGTGTAACTACCAGAGTAAAAGATCCTATAGCCAGTAACATTTTTTATGTCTTTGCTGAAGGGAAATTGTAAAACCGACCTCCACTATTTGATGGTTCCAACTATGCTATGTGGAAAAATCTGATGCAAGAATACATAATTGTCCTAGATTTTGATTTATGGGATGTTGTAAATGAAGTGCCATCGGTTCCAATGAAATTAGTTGATGGACAGGTGGTTCCAAAGGAGAGACGTGATGATAAAAAGGCCATCTTAAAGAATGTAAAGGCCAAAAACATTATGTCATGCGCTCTCACCAAAGAGGAGTACAACCAAGTCAGTACATGTGCTACAGTAAAGCAAATATGGGAAATCTAGAAAGGTACCAGTCAGGTTCAACAAGAGAGAATTGCTCTTCTCATTCACAAGCTAAAATGTTCCAAATGAAACCTGATGAGACCGTAAGCTAGATGTACGTGCGCTTCATGGAAATTATAAATCCTATGTTCGCACTCAGTAGAACCATAAATGAAGATGAGCAAGTATGGAAGATTCTCATATCACTTCCAAAGGAATAGACGCCAAAAGTAACTGCCATTTAGGAAGCTCGTGATCTTAGCAGAATGACTATGGGTGAACTAATTGGATCTCTCACATCCCATGAGATGACGTTGCTAAATAAAGAAGAAGGTTCGAAAACAAAGGTAAAAAAGAACATTACTTTTAATACCAGTCATGATTTTGACTTAGAAATCCAAGAAGATCTTGATGAGGATCAGGTTGAGGATGAAATTGTTCTAATTTCTTAAAGGTTAAAATAGCTTACTAACCTTAAAAGAAATTCCGGAACAACAGGTTAAAACCAAAAAGAACCAATCCAAAAACTGCAAATACTAAGCTACTTCGCTACTACAAATGCAATGAAATTAGACAGAGAAAAAAAAAATTGTTCCTAATTGAAGAAATATACAAACCAAGCCAAAGCGATGGCAACCACATAGGACGAATCCGATAGTGAGAAATTTGACAATGAAGAGAATTACTTTATGGTAAACCAAGTAAGTATCTCTTCATATTCTGATTATGATTATAGTGACGAAATTGACATTGATGAAGACGTGCAAAAATTACTTAAGCTTTATGAAATTCGTGTTAAAATGCTTGTTGATAAAAATAAAGCTTTGCAAGAAAAAGTGGACTATTTGCAGGAAGAATTGAATAAGGCTTATAAGGATAAATTTGAAATGCAAATAGCTAAAAACAGAGAAACCCTTGATGCTGAATGCAAGAAGAAAATGAATGACTAGCTCACTAAAGAGAATAATTCCCTAAAAAAGCAAGTTGAGGAAAAATGATTATTAAAGAATGCTTGCATGTTGAGGATGATCTAGGTGAATGTTCCACAAGTGTTAAACACACACATATACATGTTCCACCTAGATATAATGTTAAGAAGGGTCGGAATTCAAAATCACATGAACAAAAAAAATAAAAAATAGTTTCAACAACTTCCGGAATGAATTTCAAACCAATTTGAAAAACCTGCTTTACTTCTAGTAGATCTGATCATGTTAATTATAGATGTCCAATTGAGAAACTTATTAGTACCAAGTTTTTTTTGGATAAGAAAATTATCTGCAACTAACCATGAAGGACCCAACATAGTTTGGGGACCTAAAACAAACTGGTTTCTTATAGGCTCCTGCCAACGAACATACTCGAAAACAAAAGCGATATTTGGATAGTAGATATTCCGGCATATGACGGGGATGCGTCCATGTTTCTTAAACTTAACAAATGCTCTGCAAGAAATGTTCTCTATGCAGAGAACACAAAAGGACGCATAATAGATGAAGAATGCTAGAAATGGCATAGAAGAATGGGCCACATAAACATGGAACTTATATCTCGTCTCATAAAGAAAGATCTTGTCAAAGGGGTACCCAAGTTAAACTTTTCCAAGGACATGATGTGTGATGCATGCTAAAAGGGGAAGCAAATTCGAACTTCTTTCAAACCCAAGAATGAAGTCACAACCTCCAAGCCACTGGAACTTCTACACATTAGCCTATTCGGACCTATGAAGACCACTTCCCTTGGAGGTAAAAGATATGTGTTTGTTATAGTAGATGATTACACTTATTTTATGTAGGTTTTATTCCTTGCTCATAACAATGATGTTGTAAGTGCTTTCATTCCACTCACTAAAAGGTTTCAAAATGAAAAAGGTTATTTTATTAAGAAAATTCAAAGTGACCATGGAATTGAGTTCGATGAAATAAACTTTACTTTATTTTGTGAAGAACATGGTTACATTCATGATTTTTCTGCTCCTAAGACTTCCCAACAGAATTGGTAGTTCAAAGGAAAAATTAGATTTTGCAAGAAGCTGCTAGAACCATACTTAATGAATATGATCTTCCAAAATTCTTTTGGGGTGAAGCCGTGAATAAAAATTTTTATGTGGCAAATCGTGTTTTTTTAAGACCTCTTTTGAGAAAAATCCCATATGAACTGTGGCACAGTAAAATTCCAAATATTTTCTACTTTCGTGTCTTTGGTTGCAAATGTTTTATTCTTAATGATAGAGACTATTTGACAAAGTTTGATTCCAAAGTTGACGAGACTATCTTTGTTGGTTACTCAATACATAATAAAGCCTATCGTGTTTTTAACAAAAGAAAAAGAACAATTCAAGAATCCACGCATGTTGCGTTTGATGAAACCAATCCATCTTGTGTTAAGGAAATCTTGAGCAAAGAAGTTGCAAGATTCAAAGAACCAGTCAAGATTTTTGACCTAAAACCATCAACATCAAATCAAGAGGAACTGAAATCATCTAAGGAAACAAATCCTATTGATGAACATGATACCAGCAAGTCAGAAAGGGTTGAACTAAGAACCAGAAAATTCAAACATGCTTTCCAGTCACCCTACTAATAAAATCATTGGAGATCCACAAGCTGGAATAAAACTAGATCTAAAACCAGATAAGTTCCACCAGATGAATCCACCTGTGCCCTCATTTCAATGATTAAACCAAAGGATGTCAAAAAGGTACTAAAAGGTCCATTTTGGATTGAAGCAACAAAGGAAGAAATGGCCCAATTCAAAAAGAATGAAGTCTATAACTTGGTAGAAAGACCATCAGATCATCCAGTCGTTGGTACCAAATGGGTATTCAGGAACAAGCTAAATGAAACTGGCAAAGTTACCAGGAACAAAGCCAGACTGGTAGCAAAAGGTTACAGTCAACAAGAGGGCACCAACTATGATGAAACGTTCGCTCCAGTTGCAAGGTTAGAATCAATTAGAATGATTCTTGCCTTTGCATCTCATAAAAAGTTTTTGCTTTATCAAATGGATGTAAAAAGTACTTTTCTAAATAGATTTATAAAAGAAGAAGTTCATGTAGAGCAACCCCCCGATTTTGAAAATTAAAGTTTTCCTCATCATATTTTTAGACTGACAAAGGCTTTATGTGGATTAAAACAAGCCCCTAGGACCTAGTATGATCATTTGAGAAACTTTCTCATAAAAAATGATTTTTCTATTAGAATCCTAGATACCACACTATTCACTAAGCACCAAGAAAATGATTCACTTATCGTTCAAATATATATTGATGATATTATCTTTGGTGCTACTAATGATCTACTTTGTTGAGAGTTTGATGAGAAAATGAAATAGAAATTTGAAATGAGCTTAACATGAGAGCTCAATTTCTTCTTAGGACTTCAAGTGAAGCAAACTCAGAAAGATACATTCACCTTGCAAGAAAAGTATACAAAAGAACTTCTAAAGAAGTTTGGAATGAGTGAATGCAACCCTGCAACCACTCTCATGAGTACAAATACCAGACTGAACCTGATAAGGACGATAAGAATATAGACAAGAAGGTTTACAGAGGTATGATTGGTAGCTTACTTTATTTAACTGCTAGCTATCCAGATATTATATTTTCAACATGCTTATGTGCTAGATTCTAGTTCTATCCAAAGGAATCCCATTTAAATGCTGTGAAAAGAATACCGAGATGTCTGAAGGAAACATCCAATTATGGTTTATGGTATCCATATTCTAAATCTTGTAATTTCATAAGTTATTCTGATGCGGATTATGCTAGTTGCAAGATAGATAGGAAAAGTACAAGTGGTGGTTGCCAACTGCTAAAAAATTATCTAGTTTCATGGTGCAGTAAAAAGTAAAGTATTGTTGCATTATCTATAATCGAGGCAGAATACATGGCCTTGGGGAATTGCTGCACCCAAGTATCATGGATGAAGCATATCTTGCATGATTTTGGTATGAATATGTCTTGTGTGCCTATTTTCTGTGATAGTACCAGTGCTTATTTCCAAAAATCTAGTATTACACTCACGCACTAAGCACATTGAAATTAAACATCATTTCTTGCGTAATCATGTGCATAAGGGTGATATTTCTATTGAATTTGTTCCAACTAATGACCAACTTGCGGATTGGAAGAAAGCAAGTTTATCAAAATTAGAGATAAATTGGGGATTATGTCCAGAATTTCATTTTAGGCAGGGATTTGGCTTTCAAAAGTTCATCGGAATGTTCGCAAAGAAAATTTATTATTACATAAGTTTGACCCTTTTTGTTGATGAAAGGAGGAGAAAAAGTATCATTTGTTGCATGTGCATTTCACATGCATTCTAAACATTCTAAACTTGACTAGATCCACATGTTTGAATATTTGACATACATAAGGTTAACTTGTGTCTATGTGTATTGTTCCTCTCAACTGGTATTTTCGACTGGTAGTATCTGCTTCTCTATTCTAGTCTATGCTATTTTGATTTTTGGACGAAAATCCTACATCGAGACATGAGAAGCATGAGGATCTACCAGACATACAAACAAGGGGAAATCAGGTGATATCTTTCTACTTTAATGCATCAAATTTTATTGTCATCATCAAAAAGGGGGAAATTGTTAACCTTTTGATTATTTTGCATGAGTTTTAGAGTTTTGACTGTGATAATATTTGTTGCATGATTAATGTAACTTATTCATAGAAATCCACTGGAACTTGCCTTATGTTGTCCAAAATTCATCTTGTGCTGTCTGGAACTTATCTTTTCTTATATTGATTTTGACGGCATATCTTTATATTTGATTTAGCACATCACATCTTTTATTTATGGAAGGAAAATAATGCTGCTACTCCTAAATTTAAACATATGCTCATTATGGCTAGATTCAATGAATGTAATATATGGAATGATTGATTAATGGCTTCTTTCCTTATGCTATTGATAACCTTTTAATACTTTAAGGAAATATCATTTTTCTGCATGGACATATTTAAATAAATTGCAGAAAATTTATAAATCTTATCTAGAATCTGCTTTCCATAAATAACTGGATTTTGAATTACCTTTTTCATGGAAATCATCTAGATTAATCCTCATATCTTTCATACTAGGAAAGTATATCCTTCTTGGCTCTAAATCTTGCATCTCTAGCTAACTAAATATATATGTCTGATTTAGATGCCATAATTGTTTTAAACTATTCTTTCCTTTTTTTCTCTGTTGGAATATGTCAGAATATGCTAGAATTAACTTTCCTATTTAACATGATCACTTAAGGATTCTAGCTTAAGATTCATATCTTCATTTAATAGGAAAAAAGATCAATTTTGCTGCATCATTATTTAAGTTTACAATTATGCTTTAATCATGACTAATGGTTTCTTGCCTTATGAGTTGTTTTCTTATTTGAATCTAACAGTCACTTATCAAACTGGAACTTAGAGTTGTGGGTAGTACATCTATATATTGAAAAATATGCAACATTCAAAATGTGGATCACTAAGTTGGGAGAGGTTTTTGTTGAGTGTTTTGAGGGGTTGTGTGATACTCTCTCTAACATGTTCTTGCGCTTACTTGTTGATTAATCCTTGCTATAATTGTGTTTTTGATGGACCTTATGGTGAACAAGGTCAAGCGGGTCTTGCCTTCGACGGGCCTTGGGGAGATGAGGATAAGGCAGTTTGTGTCTCGAATGACCTAGTAGTGAAGAGGGACAAGAGTCGTACCTATTTATCGAGGGACCTCTGAAAAGAACAAATTAGCACTTAGTTGCTCTAAGGACCTCTAGGTGAAGAAACCAGTAGGGTGGTACTGCCTGGAACTTTTCGCAATGTTCCTGGTTCCAATTTGGAAGAATAGACTAGAGCTTGCCGTATAGAGTGGCAGCAACTCATGCATCAATCCATAGAGGTTGTGCAAGTGAATCAAAACAAAAATTCTCCAGGACCTGTTCACAAGCAACTGATTTTAACAATGCTCTGGAACTTGCCTTATCTCATCTGGGATTCTAGTGTAGCTCTTTTGCAAAAAGCTAGTTTTTCACCCTGCTAGGGTGTTTCTGTTCTCTACACTTTCATTACTATCAAATTACTGTTTTACTTGTAAAAACATTCTTATATACTTATTAATTTAACAGGTTTAAAATTCTAAGTGAAAGCTTACATAGATGATGTATGCTTGCTGAACCTTTATAAACACCAGTGTCTTATTACTTTTTTTTACTGCTTTGCTTAACATTGGTCTGATTGGTATCTTAATTGATATTTGCAAATTCCAGTCAGTAATTAAAATTGTTTTATGCAAAAGACTTAAACAATTTTTGAAAGGCCAAAAGGTATTTTGAGTGATAAACTTCTGCTGCATTAAAATCTCTAAAGCCTAATCCACCCCCTCTTAGGCATATAATCATTCATACCTTCACTAACTAATTTTTTTCTCTTTAGTTTGTTTTTCCACAAACCCTCTTACTTATTTGCCTTCATCTTCTATCAGAATCTATAGTTGCCCTATGCTAACATAGAATTCTTACAGAACCAGCCAACAAACAATTATTGGATTGGACGAGATGAGTTCCGATCATCAAAGGAATTTCTCAAGGGCTTCTATATCTCCACCATTATTCTCGATTGAGAATAGTTCACAGAGATCTAAAAGCTAATAATAGTCTACTTGACACTGAGATGAACCCCAAAATCTCTGATTTTGGCATGGCAAGAATTTTTGGAGGAAATGACTCGCAAGCAAATACTAATCGAATTGTTGGTACTTAGTAAGTGAAAAATATAACTTCCTCATTCGTTCTTACACAAACTATTCAATGATGAATTACTTTTTGTCCAAATACAGTGGTTATATGTCCCCTGAATATACCATGGAAAGACTTTTCTCCATCAAATCTGATGTCTTTGCATTTAGAGTACTGATGCTGGAGATTAAAGAAGAATATGGGTTTTTTCGGTTCTTATTATCTTAGTTTTCTGGAATATGTAAGTGCTTAGACATCATAAATTTATAAGAAATCAGTTGATATTCCTATATTTACAAATTCATTGCTGGATTCATCCCCGCAATATATGGAACCATAATCGCTTGCTTGAGCTTATTGATCCTATATTGGAAGCCCCTTTTTCCCTTTTTCCTTGTCTAATATTCTGTTGAGATACATTCAGATTGGTCTCTTGTGCATTCAAGAAAATGCAGCCGATAGACCTGTGATGTCGGATGTTGTTGCCATGCTAAATAATGAACAAGCAGCACTAGCATTTCCTAAACATCCTGCTTTTATTTGTGGGAGGACTTTAGTTAGAGCAAGTCCAAGACAAAATAAACTCGAGATCTACTCTGTTAATGGTTTGACAGTTTCACTGATGTATGCTCGTTGAGATTTAGAATCTACGCTACTGAATGAAGAAAAGTAGAAAAATAGTTTATCCATTTCTTGTGCCTGTTTGTTTTTGTTTTCAAAGCCCCTTTCCATTCTCTTGAAAATGAAAATAGAAAGCTATCAATTTCTCCTCTATTTTTATAGACATTTACATTTTCAACACATTTTTCCAAACACATTATTACACTCTCTCTTCATTTTTATTTTTCATTTTCACCTACTCACATTTGTATGATTTTTAATACAAAACACTATACTTTCCAAATGCAACTCATTTTCAACTCTCCATAATCATTATATTTCAAACAAAATCTCCATGCAACAATTCATTTTCAAAAACATATTTATAACTAATTTTTCAGTATTCCCTTTCACCAAAAAATAAAGATACCTTTAGAAAGCAAATCCAAACAGCCCCATAGTCATTCCAAGAACTGTTGGATTGTTGTCTATAATGTATGGAAAACAAGGACATGGATACAATACAATACGAACATGCCGTCAGAAAATTCTTGAAATTTTCAAAATACGACCTGACTCCAACGTGACTATTCCATATGTATGATCTCTTTTATTAGAGCTACATATTGATAAAGATATGCAATTGATAAAAAGTTTAAAAGCACATTAATGAGACTGTAAAGAAATAGAAATTCATGTTAGTTATTGTATGGAATTTTACTAATGCGATTTGTACGGGATTTTACGTATTTGAAAGAAAAATGCTTTACTTTCATAACAATGCAAGAAAAAGAAGAAAGAAAAGATGAAAAAACACTCTCTTCAAGTAATTCTAGAAAATATTAATTTTTAATTATTTTTTTGAGCACTTAAATACTTTCTAATATATTAAAAGAGAAAATTACATAATTAGTTCCTAAAGTTTTACTCTAAAATCAATTTAATCCCTAATTTTCAAAGATTATCTTTTGGTCCCTAACATTAATATATTGTGTCATTTTAGCCATTGAAACCATTTTCTAGCCGTATTTGACCGAAAAATTGATTAATTTTGACTTTTTAAAGGACAAAATTGCCAATTTAAGATTTCATATTCCACTTTGGTCCTCATTTAAGGTTTTATGTTCTACTTTAGTCCTGATATCACTTTTTTTTTTCTTCTTAGAAAAAATTACATTTTACCCCCTATGAAAATGGAAAAGGGCAAAAACAACCCTTATAAATAAAAAAAAGGCAAAAAACCTCCTCATGTTTTGAAATTATGCGCACCGCCTCCCCCTCTTGATTTGCATCAATTTAATCATAATTTTAGCATATAAAGACTATATTACCCTTACTTATTTCATATATTTTCAATCTAATTTATTTATTTATTCATGTATGTTTTCATATATCTTATTTCATCCACTTTAAATTTAAAAATTATTTTTAGTTTTTGTATTTTAATTTCTCTAATTTATTCTACTTTTTTTCATTTTTTATATATTATATAAATATAAATATTATATATACATATATAAGTATATAATATATACAAGTATATAGTATATGTATGTATATATTTTATGTTATATGTATATATTATACTATAAATGTACTAAAGGATTTACTAAAGTTTTTTGTCATGTATTTCTCCACCACACCACCATATTTGAATGTTATATATTTATATGTATATATAATATATACAAAAATGAAAAAATTAGAATAAATTAAAGAAATAAAAAGACAAAAACTAAAAATAGTTTTCAAATTTAAAGGGGATGAAAGAAGATATACGAAAATATTCTTCAAATAAATTAATTAATTAAATTAAAAATATATGAAATAATTAAGGGTAATATAGATTTTATATGTTAAAATTAGGATTAAATTGAAACAAATCATGAGAGGGAGGCGGTGTGCATAATTTTCAAAACACGGTGAGGTTTTTTGCTTATTTTTTTCATAAAGGTAAAATGCAATTTTTTCTTAAAAAAGAAAAAGAAAAATAAAAAGTGACATAAGGACTAAAGTGGAACATAAAATCTTAAATTGATCAATTTTCTAGTCAAATACTGCCTAAAAGTGGTTTTGATGACTAAAATGGAACAATAAATATATGGCACATCACTTTTGTAGGTCGGCAGCTATTACTTATGTTGGAAATTGGTCTTCTTTGATCAAATTTTTAAGTGTGATCAAAGTATTAATTTCTAAGAAATTGATGATCATCGTAAACTACGGTGCGGGTATCTAAACAATAATGTGTTTATTTGACCAAAACGAATTTCAAGTGAATGAGAAATTAATGGTCAAAGAGAGCTATTTAAAAATTGACCAAGAAGATAAGAAAGAGCCAAAGGAATGGGAGGAGTGAAACTCCATCACACATTGTAAAATGATTAAAAGATGGACATAAATATATGTTTCCAGTGTGGAGGTAAAGGTTGAGCTCCTTGGGGGTACCACAAGTGTTTGAAAGGAAGAGGACCTACATAGTAGTGGGTTCAATCCAACTCACATGCGAACGCCATCACCCAACCAATCGGCTCGGCTTGGGTTGTGCTTGCCGCAGTGTGGTCATGGGCTTGAGCTTGGGCTAAATTGGGCTTTTAGTCCAATATTAACCTTTTGGACCAAATTTAATCTAAATTATTTTTTAACTCATCAGTCATAACAGAACCATGAAAAAAAAAAACCTTCAAACTTTTGAAATTAATTTTTAGCTTATCTTTAATAAGTGAAATTGTTGAAATTAATTTCAGCTTATCTCTCTGGAATTCAAAAAAATGAGTGAATTAATTCCAGCTAATCTAAATCCTGCAAAAGATGCACCTAGATTGCATCCTTCCAACTTCTGCATTGGAAAACTCATTGCTGCATTGGAAAGGCAACAACCATTTAGACCATCCTTTCGGCTGCCACTTTGGCTTTATAAAACAACCAGTCCTGGATTGCATCTAAATAGCCATACAATATACTACAACTTTTTCAGCATAGTCCTAAGAGTTTAGTACACTTAACGTTCGAGAGGTCAGATGGTTTGTAGTGTTGCTACAATCCGAATTAATTGTTGTATTTTGGGAGATAATAGATATGTTCTATTAGCACCAATACGGGGCCAATTTGTCTTAAAGACAGAGAGCCCAACTCGCGCCTCAACTATTTGATTCTTAGCTAATCACAGAAATTCCATACAGCACATTAACAATTTTAAGATGAATTATTCATTTTCTGTGATCACGGCATCAAACCAAGTTACTATTCCACTAACCATTGTTGCTGCTCAAGTCACTACACCTATTCCTGCTCACGGAGAAAGACCAACAAAATTCACAGGACTGGATTTTAAAAGGTGGCAGCAGAAAATGATGTTCTACCTAACAATTTAGAGCCTTGTCAAATTTTTGAAAGAGGATGCACCTGCTGTACCAGAAGACGACACTGATATCCAAAAATGGGCAGCTTTGGATGCTTGGAACCAAAGCGATTTCCTGTGCCAGAACTACATTCTGAATGGACCAAATGACTCATTGTACAATGTTACAGCTAAAGAGTTGTGGGAGTCACTTGATAAGAAATACCGGGCAGAAGATGCCGGTTTGAAGAAATTTGTGGTGGCCAAATTTCTAGACTATAAGATGGTGGATTCTAAATCCGTCATGAGCTAAGTCCAAGAATTGCATATTATTTTGCATGAAATTCTTGCTGAAAACATGATTTTGAGTGAATCCTTTCAAGTAGCTGCTATAATCGAAAAGCTACTGTCATCGTAGAAGGATTTCAAGAACTATCTCAAACACAAAAGAAATGAGATGGGCCTAAAAAATTTGATTGTTCGATTAAGGATTGGAAAAGGACAATCGGATGTTTGATGTTAAGATAGGCACGAATAAAATAGAGGCCTTTTCTAGGCAAAGGTTATGTGCATAATAAGCTGTTCAAATTTAATGCCATGCATGTACTGAAAAATGTTCAAGTGAATGAAAATAAAGCCTCTAGTTTTGCTTATTGAGTATTGTAGTTTATGGCATGTTAGATTAGAACATGTTAATTTCAACACTCTGCGCAAATTAGTTAATTTGGAATTATTGCCTCCATTTCAAATTGACACAACTCATAAGTGTGAAATATTTGTTGAAGCCAAAATGGCTAAAGCTCCTTTTCACTCAATTGAAAGGAACATGATGCTTCTAAAACTAATCCACAATGATATATGTGATTTGAAGTTTGTGCAAACTAGTGGTGGGAAAAAGTATTTCATTACTTTATTGATGATTACATAAGATTTTGCTACATATTTTTGTTATGAGGTAAAGATAAAGCACTAGAAGCGTTCAAGTGCTATAAAACTAAGGTTGAAAATCAACTTAGCAAACAAATTAAAGTTATCAGAAGTGATAGAGGTGGTGAATGTGGAGCACCACTTGAAGAATTCTGCTCGAATTACGACGGCTTCTTACTCACCTCCATCAAACGAGTAGCTGAACGCAAAGCCCAAACTCTTAAGGAACTGATGAATGCTATGTTAATTAATTAGGGGCTACCTCAAAACATGTGTGGGGATGCAATGCTTTTAGCTAACCAAATTCTGAACAAAATACCCCACAAAGGGAAAGATGAAACCCCTTAGAAATTGTGGCTCCGCGTGGTCGTGGACTTAGGCTAAATTGGGCTTTCAATCTAATATTAACCTTTTGGGCCAAATTTAATCTGAATTATTTTTTGGTCCAATAGTCTAAATTTTTTTAAAGCCCAACAATCATAACAGGCAAAAAAAAAAAAAAAAAACAACCCTTCAAACTACTAAAATTAGTTTCAGCTTATCTTTAACGAGTGAAATTGCTGAAATTAATTTCAACTTATCTCTAGAATTCAAAAAAACAAGTGAATTAATTCTAGCCAATCTAAATCCTCCAAAGTATGCACCTGAACTGCATCCTTCCAACTTCTGTGTTGGAAAACTCATTGCTGCATCAAAAAGGTAATAGCCATTTAGACCATCCTTTCAGTTACTACTTTGGCTCTATAAAAAAATTAGTCCTAGATTGCATCTAAATAGCCATACAATATATTACAACATTTTCAACATAATCCTGAGAGTTCAGTACGCTTAACGTTCGAGAGGTCAGACGGTTTGTAGTGTTGCTACCGTCTAAATTAGTCGTTGTATCTTGGGAGACGATAGTTGTTTCCGTTAGAACCAATGCGAGGATAATTCATCTTAAAGACACTAACTCTCGCCTCGATATTTGATTCTTATCTGATCACAGAAATTCCATACACCGCATTAATAATTTTAAGACGAATTATTCATTTTCTATGATCATGGCATCAAACTAAGTTACTGTTCCACCAACCACTGTTGCTGCTTAAGTCACTACACCAGTTGCTGCCCCTATTCTTGCTCATGGAGAAAGACCAGCAAAATTCACTAGACTGGATTTTAAAAGGTGGCAGCAGAAAATGTTGTCCCACCTAACGACTTTGAGCTTTATCATATTTTTGAAAGAGGATGCACCTACCGTACCAAAAGACGACACTGATGTCCAAAAATGGGCAGCTTTGGATGCCTAGAACCAAAGCGATTTCCTGTGTTGGAACTGCATTCAGAATGGACTTGATGACTCGCTTTACAATGTTTACACCCCAGTAAGACTACTAAAGAGCGTGGGAGTCCCTTGATAAGAAATATGAAGCAGAAGATGCCAGTTTGAAGAAATTTATGGTGGCCAAATTTCTTGAATACAAGATGGTGGACTCCAAATCCGTCATGAGCCAAGTCCAAGAATTGCAATTATTCTACATGAAATTCATGTTGAAAACATGATTTTGAGTGAATCCTTTCAAGTAGTTGTTGTCATCGAAAAGCTAACGTAATCGTGGAAGGATTTCAAAGAATATCTCGAACACAAAAAAAATGAGATGGGTCTGAAAAATTTAGTTGTTCGATTAAGGATTGAAAGGACAATCGGATGTCTAATGTTAAGACAAACACGAACAAAATGGAGGCCTTTTCTAGGTAGAGGCTATGTGCAGAATAGGCTGTTCAAATTTCATGTAATGTTATACTGAAAAATGTTCAAGTGAATTAAAATGAAGCCTCTAATTCCGCTCATTAAGTGTTGTAGTTTATGGCATGTTAGATTAGGACATGTTAATTTCGACACTCTACGCAGATTAATTAATTTGAAATTATTGCCTCTATTTCTAATTAACACAACTCACAAGTGTGAAATCTTTGTTGAAATCAAAATGGCTAAATCTCCTTTTCACTCGTTTGAAAGGAACATGATGCTTCTAGAACTAATCCATAATGATATATGTGATTTGAAGTTTGTGCAAACTAGCGGTGAGAAAAAAGTATTTCATTACTTTTATTGATGATTGCACAAGATTTTGCTATGTATTTCTGTTACGAGACAAAGATGAAGCACTAGAAGCTTCAAGTGCTATAAAACTAATGTTGAAAATCAACTTAGCAATAGCAAACAAATTAAAGCTATCAGAAGTGATAGAGGTCGTGAATATGGAGCACCACTTGAAGAATTCTGCTCGAATTCTGACAGCTTCTTACTCAAACGAGTAGCTGAAAGCAAAAGCCGAACTCTTAAGGAACTGATGAATGCTATGTTGATTAATTTTGGGTTATCTCAAAACATGTTGGGGGGGAAGCCATCCTTTTAGCTAACACATTCTGAACAAAATACCCCACAAAGAGAAAGATGAAACTCCTTATGAATTGTCAAAAGGTCACAAACCTTCTTACAAATATGTTCAATGTGGGGGTGCTTGGCTAAGGTGGAAGTACCTAAGTCAAAGCAGCGTGTATAATGGTAAATCTCGTCACATCAGATGATGACACAATACCATAGGGCAATTGATCTCAAATTGGGTCATTTCACTTAACTATGTGAAACCTAAAGAGAATTTAGTGGATCCTTAACAAAAGTCCTACCCAGAGATTAAGTAAAATGCCTGTCAAGAGGAATGGGATTAAAACCCATTAGTTTAAGAACTAACATAGTGGACACCCAACTATGATGATTGGAGATCCCAACTTGGTTCAATGGGACAACTAAGTTATGAAGGTTCATGTAAGCACTTCAACACATTCCTATAACATGGAAATGCTACCTACTAAGTGGGTATCATATTGAGTTTTGACTCTTAATGATTCTCAGAGCTAAAATGGTGGAGTATGGCAGGATACTCTTTGTGGGAGATCACATATGTAAGCGTGAAGACAAGCCACTTCATCATAAACACTTATGAATCCAAAATCGGTGTCCACGGCCAAAATGGACACAATTGGAAAGAACTAAAAAGCATAAAAACAACTATTGTGTGAGTAGTGTCTTGGTCTACATCGATAGCTGAACAGTTCAAGAGATCATATTCACTAATTAGCCAAGTAAGCTCGATAGTGCTTCACTAAAGAAGATTCAAAGCCACAAGCTACCTATCCTGATGCAATAATTGTTAGCCTGAACTCTCTCGTGTCTGCATAAGCACATGCATCATCCGTCGCATTAATTTCCATTCATGTGGGGGACTGTTGGAAATTGGTCTTCTTTGACCAAAATTTTAAGTGTGCTCAAAATATTAATTTCTAAAAAATTGGTGATCGTTGTAAACTACGCCATGGGTAGATAACAGTAATGTGTTTATTTTGCCAAAACCAATTTCAAGTGAATAAGAAATTAATGGTCAAAATGAACTATTTAAAAATTGACTAAGGAGATAAGAAAGAACCAAAGGAATGGGTGGAGTGAAACTCCATCCTACATTGTAAAATGATTAAAATATGGACTTGAATATATGTCTCATGTGTGGAGGTAAAGGATGGGTTCTTTGGGGATACCACCAGTGTTTAGATGAGAGAGAACTTAAATGGTAGCGGGTTCAACCCAACCCACACGAGCGAGCGCTGCCGCCGATGCCCGTCAGGCCGACTTGGCTTTGGCTTGGCGCGGCGTGATGGTGGGCTTGGGCTAAATTGAATCTTCAGTCCAATATTAACCTTTTCGGCCAAATTTAATCTGAATTATTTTTTGGCCCAACAATTAAAATTTTTTTTTAAGCCCAACAAAAAAAAAAAATTCAAACTTTTAAAATTAATTTCAACTTATCTTTAGCGAGTGAAATTAATTTCAGCTTATCTTTCTGGAATTCAAAAAAACGAGTGAATTAATTCCAGTTAATTTAAAACCAAGTATTGAATCAACTTAGTTGCATTCTACAATGGCCGCACAATCATTGGTTCCGTTGATCAAAGGTTTTCCAATATTACAATCAATGTGCGGCAGCATATGATTAAACCACCAAATATAGTGATGATCTATGAATGAAACCACATGGTACCCCAACAAAGGGATTAGTTATTCAAGTGTGACATTGAAAATAGATATAGATGCATTTCACTAAATCGATATGTGCTTGTAGGGCGTGCAGGCAAACATGACCGAAGAAGTGGGGAAACACATACTAACACTAAAAAGACCACGAAAGAGCACAGACTCCACCATCAAATGAATAAGAAAGACTAATCAACATAAAATGGAAGCATTGCATAGGAAATAAGCTAGCCTACCGAAGAGCCATCAATATCAACATTGTAGTGGACACACTCAAGAAGTACAATGACAAGAAAATTGACTTGATAACCTAGCACTGCAATAAAAGGCCATGGATAATTGACCATATCAAAGTAATTTTATACAACAATCAAGAAGGTGAGCAGTATTTTTAAGACAATTGTTTGTTCCCAAGATAAAGCAGAGGGTTAACTAGAACAAAGAAAATTGTGCACTGGTTATACTTTTAAGCACCCTTGAGATAGTCCTTGTGCTGAATAAAGTGAAATCTTAACCTAATCAGAGCATTCACTACAAGTCTTCTTTTATCACAAATTGAAGTAACAAAAACTTCAGCTACAGCAGATTTGCATGAGAATATATGTTTCATATGGTTAGCACAAAAATTGAACTCACTGACTTTACTGTACAAACCCAATACCGAAAACCATCAGCACTAGGGCATCAATTGCAATTACAAATGCTTGAACCTGTTGATCCACCGTTGTAATAGAATCTGTCAAATAATAACACGTGCTCCTAAAATAATAATAATAAAGAACATAACAGGACTAAATATTAAAAATCAAATCTTTAGCATTGTATTTTTCCAGTAAGTATCCATACACCTGCACACTTGCATGCGCATATTTGCTTTGGTAATCAACCACTATAAAATAAGTTCAACAAACAAAGAAGTCATTCAGAAGAACAAATTTTCATATCCAGCAGAACAACGAAAAACAGGGCGGGACCAAAAGCCCAGATGTGTCGTGTAATTATTGCAAGTGTACAATAAAAGAACTGGATTTTCACCACGTCCTCATTCTTTTGTACAAGAAACTATCACGAACAGCAAAAATAATCAAAAAATGCTACCTATTAACCTCCAAAGATGCAATTTTTCCATCATAGCTTAACAGCACCTTGCACAGTTGCACTTTCATCGCCTCAGATTCAAGGAACGATGAATTACACCTTTCTTCTCTTCCCTTGTGATACTTGAATCAAAGTTTTGGCATTTTGCCTAACCTTTTCATTGTCATCCTCCAATATAACCCAACACAAATCTCAAACAAACCTTCTCTTAAAGCCTCCAGAACCATCTTGTCACTATAACTACACAAAGAACTCAAAGTTAACAACGCGTATTGCACACCCCTCGAACTCCCATTTCTCAAAACTCCGATCAAAATATCCAGAAACCCACTACACCGCACCATATTCTCTCGCGCATGCTTACATTTTGCCAATAGGCCCAAAACCTCCACGGCTCGCTCCAGGCCCGAATTAGCATTCTGAATCAAAATGGGCACGGCGCCATTCTGTATAGCCCGAACCCTATTGTCAGGAAAAGAACAAATTGTGAATAATGCGGTGGCCGCTTCTTTCTTCTCCCTAGAATTTCCCATTTGTAGGAGGGATACCAAACCTGGAAACGCATCCGGGTACGACCCGATCGTGCCTTTGTTGAAGTCCAGCACGGCAAGGCTGGTCAGAACCGTGGCAGCCACCGCGCGTGAGTCCCAACGCCGCAGCAAAGGGCGTAAACCACCTTTTCAACGACACCTTCCACGACCAAGCCCACCTTGCTGTCGTCGTCCAGACTCAATATAAGCAGCAAATGAAGGGCCTTTTCTTGGAGCCCCGACTCGTTCGACTCAACACAGTTTATAACCGCCGATGCGGCTCCCGACTCAGAGAGTCTCCGCCTAATCGCAAAATCACTCTTAGAAACCCGGCTGAGTTGGTCGAGCGAGTTGAGTTTGTCTTCCAACAGCGACGAAGGAGAAAACAAAGTACGGATTAGGACTTGTGGGCTGGGAGGATATTGCTGCGGTTCGGGGAAGGAAACGAGATTATCATTGGAAATGAGACCACGGAGGGAGTGGTTGGGAATGAGCGAAGGGGCTTCCGGCAACGGCAGTTTGGAAATCGGACAGGTGCGGTGGCCGGCGTCTAACCACCGTTGAATAGAGGCGCGATCAAAAGTGTGACCTGAGGAGAGGACAACCGGGTCGGACATTATTTCCAGAGAAATCGGGCATCTGAAATCGTCCGGTAACTGGGAAGCCATTCTATCTTTTTCCTTTTCTATTTCTTCTTTCTTCTAGTTCTATCTTTTTTTGAAGGATTTTCCTCGCCGGAGCTCAGAAATGAGCGGGGTTTATGAGGTTTAGGTGAGACCTTGGGCAAGAAGGACACTGAAGATTAACGTGTGGATGTGTAGGAGAGTGGAAACACTGGCCTGCCAGTGTAAATGAATATTTAAAAATTTATTTATTATTTATTTTATATTTATTTATATAAAATTTATTTATATTTATTTAAAATAAATATTATCCGTATTTGATTAGTAAATATTTAATTATAAATAAATACGAATATAATAAATGCATATTTAATTTATTTAATATTTGATTCGAATATATATTTATTAAATAATATATTATTTATATTTTTTAATAAAAATCTCATAATACATATATATATATAAATTATAATTGAAGTTTTGGGAAGAAAAAAATTAATTTAAAAAATTATTGTAATATAAAGAAAAAATTAAAAAATAAAGTTCATCAACATAATTATTATTGGTTGATTTTATGATTAATATACTTAAATGTCATTATTATTATTATTAATAAGTACTGATAATCAATTATAAAGTCAATTATTAATTAGAAATTATGTTATTTGTTTAATTGATTTCATTTTAATGAAATTATATAATTCCTTCTATTAATTAAAATATGTATTTATTATAGGTTCATAGATTCACGTATTTGAATATTCGTAAAGTAGTATCTAAATAATTATTATTGTATATGAATATAAAATAATAATTCAAATACGGATAAGTTTAATAAAACATGAATGCATCTGAATAATTATAATCAAATACAGATATATTCGAATTCGACCGATATCCGATAGATACGAATTTGGATATTATTTTTAAATATCCATCAAATCTGTATTCGTATTTGAATATTCAAAAAATTAAATAGATACGAATATGTAAACAGTATATTTGATCCGTTTAATACGTTTAATATCCATTCACACCGTCACTCTAACTTGCTGTGTACATTCACATAGGGGTGGGCGGGGGTCGGGTACCACCCCTTGGGGGTACCCGCACGAGGGCTCAAGTATCATTTTTTGATACCCGATCCCGACCCCCATTTTATGGGGGTACCCCCATTGGGTACCCTCAAAACCCCCCAATAAATTAAAATTAAAATTAAAATTTTGTTAATTCATTATTTATTTTTATTATGAATCAATTGATAGCACTACAATTCATTATTCACAAATTCTAAATTCCGCCTAATATATAATTTTAAAACTTAAATATAAATATTAATATTAAATATATGATATACATCATATATTAACACTTCAATTAAATGTATAATATTTAATAATATAATAATTTTTTTAAAATAAAATGGGGGTACTCAATATAATTTTAAAACTTAAATATAAACATTAATGTATAATATATGATATACATCATATATTGGCACTTCAATTAAATATATAATACTTAAAATATATATATATATTTTTTTAATAGAATGGGGGTACCCGATCGGGTATCAAGTACCCCACCCCAATACCCGATACTCGACCCCCAAAATTTCGGGTACCCCCATAAATACTCGTTCGGGTTGGGGGACTAAAAATACCCGACCCGAACGGGAAATACCCGATCGAGATGGGTCGGATATGGGGGTACCCGAACCCGATGCCCACCCCTACATTCACATACTGAAAGGATGATCCTACCCTATCTGATTCTGTTTGGGATTAATTGTAAAAGCTTCCCTAAAATTTGTTCTAATTACAAAAACTACCTCATAAGATTTTTAAATTGCACTTACTACCCTTTTGCATCATTAAAAAAAATAAATGAAGAAATTGTCTATTAGAAAAAAGACCCAAAGTATTCTAGAATTAGGTGAACTGTGGCCCTAGACCTAATCGTTTTGTCTTTACTCCAATAAGATAAGATAATTATCACTGTTCTTTATAGTACAAAACAAAAATACTTGAAATGTTAGGAAATGTTGTTCACAGTTATTGGTTAAGACAACCAAAAGAACTCACAAGATACTGAGATAGTAATACAAACTTCAGTGGTTAATCCATTATCCTTTACACTTACACGTGTTGCTTTTTTTTTCTTGTAAATGAAAAAAAAAAGTATGAAGTTTAAAATTCAAACCATAATGAATATTTATTATACGTATATGTGTAAATTAATAAAAAAAAAAAAAAAAAAAAGATAGCAACACACAAAAGTCAACTGAAGCGTGAAATTTTATTAGCAAATTTATGATTTAAGCATTTTAAAGATTGATGAAAAAGTTTGAATCAAGTGTATGTAAAGTGGGAGGTTCATGGTTGGATTTTCCATAATAGATGGAGCTAATCCTAATTTTCTTTGGTCAAACAAATTCTTATTAATAAAGTATAATTATATAATAGATTAAGATTCAAATAATTTTACAAAATTTCCATCCCATCAACTTAATTCATATCCTAAATCAAAATACAATTATGATACAACAACAAACTATCATTTAAACGTTTTGATCGTCAAATATTATCAACATACACAATTCACAAGATCATTGCAAATTATACTTACATATATCTATACTAGGATTAATTTAGTCTAGATTAATATTGCTAAGCTTTGATCACCATATTCCATTGCTTACGAGGATCTTTATGATCATTCTTTTTAGATAATGTTTTCAAAAACGAACCGGACAAAGAACCGACAACGTTATTGGTTCAACCCATTCGACGAGTATGATGTAATAATTATATTTAATTTTATAAATATATAATATTTTAATATTAACAAAAAATAAAACTTCCAATGATATAAAAGAATATTATTTGAAAAAATTTCAACTTACTTATTTTTAAGTATGATTTTTAGAAGGAAAAAAAATATTATCTCACAATTAGTCAACTATAAATAAATAAAAAATAATATTTTACATTAATTTAAGTAATCATTCGTTTCATGCTTTAACTCCAAGTAAAAATAAATTCTTTTATACTAAATATTCAACATAATCTAAGAAATATTAAACAAAATAAAATATCAAATTAAATATATGCATTCACATATAACTACCACTTCATTAAATTTTAAAAAAATAAATTTATGTTTCAAAAATAACATATCCAAAATCTTTAATCATTATCTTCAACTCATAATTTCTCTTTTCTTTTTTATATTTTTCACTTTTTTAAAAAAATAAAATTTAAATTTTTCAAAAAAAAAAAAAAATAAGTGAACCAGTGGCCAACCGGTCAAACCAGTACCAATTTAACTAGTTTTTGACCGGTTCAAAAAGTCATCGATTTTTATGCTTCAATTGAATCGAATTGGCCTTCGATCACCAAACCGGCTGGTCCGATTCAATTTTCAAAATATATTTTTAGATAATAAATTAATATCTAACATACACTAAATTAAAATTTTGAATCTTGACACGATCTCCACCCTTGACTCATTTCATTCTTTAATAAACATCTATAGAAAATTTTCCAACTCTTGTTATTCTACTCAAAGGACAACAACGAGGCAGAAGATCAAGCAAACAAGTGCTAGCTAGGCAGTATAAATTTATGGTGACGGGATTGAGTTTTCTTTCATTTGAAAATAATGGATGGTGAAGCTTAATATAATATAATCGACCATAGAAGTGTTTATATCTCTAACCAAACAAATTTAATTCTGGATTCATTCTTTTCATGGTCAATGTCGACTGGGTCCAAAGTTAACTGGTGAATCGATCAGTCAAGCTAAAATATAAATTTATTGGTTGAAAAGACATTCAATATTTTGGATTATGGATTTTATGTTGACATTTAACTCGTATGCGGTCTGATTCAAATTCATGGGTTGATTTTTCGGAGAATTTTTTCAGTGAATGTCAAAATAATGAGGTTAAAATATTGAAGTTACCTCGATGACACGTGAATTAGATATCCCCATATGGGGGGCTTTTGGCATAATTTATGTATGATCTAATTAAGTATAGTCTATTTAAGTTATCAAAAAAAAAAAAAAAAGAAGTGTATGACTTATTTAATAACAAGGTTAGATAAAGACTTAAAAGATAACTCTTTTAATAAAATGTGTTAAATTTAGGCTCTTTTAAAAGCATACTAGTCTGACAAACTAGCATATTTATCATTCTTTATATAATATAAAATAATTACATTTATATTATATATTAATAATTTAATATAAAAATAACTTTTGTTATTTAATGAACATTTGATGAAAATGGGCTAGTTTATTTTTATACTCAATATCTATATAACTTTTTTTTTATATACAATTATTTTATACTTTAATTCTAACTTTCATAATAATGTATATATATATATTTTTTATTTTTACTATTATCTATATTTATTTTCATAATTTACATAACTTTCAGGCCTATTAAATAATTAAATACACTAAGATCTATTACAAATTTGAACTCATTAAAATTCTAGACTTATGTAACATTTTCGATCATTCCTTTTAGATAATAAATTAATATCTCACATATACTAATTAAAAATTTTGAATTGCGATCAACACGGCTTCAACCTAGACTCATTTCTGCCTTCAATGAACATTCACAGAAAATTTTCCAACTCTCATTATTCTACTCTAGGACTCGCTATATCCAGCCGACAACAACGAGGTAGAAGCTCAAGGAAACAAGTGGTAGGGAGAATTAATTTTCTTTCATTTGAAAATGATGGCTGAGGAATCTTAGTATAATCGACCACAGAAGCGTTTAGAACTCTTCAAACAATTTTTCTGGCTTAATTTTTTTGCAGTCATTATCGAATGGGTCCATACTCCATAGTCATCTGATGAAGAGATAAGTCAAAGCTAAAATATTGTTTATTGATTGAAAAGACATTCGATATTTTGGATATGACACTCAACAATCACGATTATAACTAAAAGCATGTTTCTAATTTTTCAGGGAAGAGATATGTACTCCCTCTGGCGTTGGGCAGGGGCATTGGTGCTGTAATACTCGTATGTATTTCCTTATGTTATTTTCGGCGAAAATTCAAAAGCAGAGGTATAATGTTCTTTAGGTGCAATGAAATTTCATATTGCATTTCACGCTGATCAGTATCTCTTCTCCCATCTGTTCAGGCTCTCAGGGAGAACATCAAAATCTACTGCTGCTTGATTTGACTTTAAATGGACCAGCAAATAAGAAAAATAGTCCTGGAGACAAGAAGAATAACAACTATGAGTTGCCAATCTTCAGTTTTTCTAGCATAGTCATGGCAACTAATAGTTTTTCCATCAGAAACGAGCTAGGAGAGGGTGGTTTTGGACCTGTTTACAGGGTATTGCTTATTTCAGCAGACTGATTGTTTTAACAATCTATCTAATTTCTTTATGAAGTATGAACTGGTACTCTTTCACCACTATTTCAGGGAGAATTACTCAACAAACAGTTTGTAGCAGTAAAAAGGCTTTCTAGAAGGTCCGGACAAGGATTAGAGGAGTTCAGAAATGAGACAGAACTGATAGCCAAACTCCAGCACAGGAATCTTGTTGGGATCTTGGGATGTTGTATTGAAAACGATGAAAAGATATTAGTCTATGAATACATGCCCAACAAAAGCTTGGATTTTTTCCTCTTTGGTTTGTTTTTCCACAAACCCTCTTATCTATCAGAATCTACAGTTGCCCTCTGCTAACACAGAATTCTTACAGAACCAGCCAAGAAAGAATTATTGGACTGGACGAGACGAGTTCAGATCATCGAAGGAATTGCTCAAGGGCTTCTATATCTCCACCATTATTCTCGATTGAGGATAGTTCACAGAGATCTAAAAGTTAGTAATATTCTACTTGACGCTGATATGAACCCCAAAATCTCTGATTTTGGCATGGCAAGAATTTTTGGAGGAAATGACTCGCAAGCAAATATTAATTGAATTGTTGGTACTTAGTAAGTGAAAATGTAACTTATTCGTTCTTACACAAACTATTCAATGATGAATTACTTTTCGTCCAAATACAGTGGTTATATGTCCCCTGAGTATGCCATGGAAGGACTTTTCTCCGTCAAATCTGATGTCTTTGCTTTTGGAGTATTGATGCTGGAGATCATCAGCGGAAAGAAGAATACCGGCTTTTACGGTTCTGATTATCTTAGTCTTCTGGGATATGTAAGTGCTAAGACATCATAAATTTTATAAGAAATCAGCCGATGTTTCTAAATTTACAAATTCATTGCTGGATTCAGGCCTGGAATATGTGGAACCATAATCGCTTGCTTGAACTTATTGATCCTACATTGGAAGTCCCTTCTGCCTTGTCTGCTATTCTGTTGAGATACATTCAGATTGGTCTCTTGTGCGTTCAAGAAAATGCAGCCGATAGGCCTGTGATGTCGGATGTTGTTGCCATGTTGAATAATGAACAAGCAGCACTGGCATCTCCGAAACATCCTGCTTTTATTTGCGGGAGGACTTTAGCTAGAGCAAGTCCAGGACAAAGTAAACTCGAGATCTGCTCTGTTAATGGTTTGACAGTTTCACTCATGGAAGCTCGTTGAGATTCAAAATCTACACTGTTGAATGAAGAAAAGAAGAAAAATAGTTTACCCCTTTCTTACTCGTGCCAAGAATTGTTGGATTGCTGTCTATAATGCATAGAAATAGTGATATGGATACGATACAATATGAACATGCCGACGGAAAATTCTTGAAAATTTCAAAATACCACCTGACTCTGACATGACTATTCCACATGTATGATTTTTTTTATTAGAGCTACATATTTATAAAGATATGCAATTGATAAAAAGTTTAAAAGCACATTAATGAGATTGTAAAGAAATAGAAATTCATATTAGTTATTGAATGGAATTTTACTAGTGCAATTTGTACACTACGTATTTGAAAGAAAAAAGCTTTACTTTCATAAACAATGCAAGGGAAAAAAAAAGAAAAGAAAAGATGAAACAATACTCTCTTCAAGTAATTCTGGAAAATTTTAATTTTTAATTATTTCTTTGAGCACTTAAATATTTTCTAATATGTTAAAATTCTAATTTGTCATATTGGACACACCTTTCATTGTGTATCCGAGACACCAATGAAAGTCTTGAAACCTTTTTATTTTTGTTTAGTTTATCAACACGCCAAGTGATACATTGGATATATGTACTTGACAAATTGTTCAATACAATATGAAACGATATGTATAATTTTTTGAAATATTAGTATACTATAGACGGTCATTAGTATGGCAAAAGAAAATTCAAGCATCGAAAGCACAGGAGTGCATATCCTCATATATGCATCTCTTTCAGCCAACCAGACATGGTGGATATCTATTTTACATAGATACAATCACAAGGTTTAACGTCATAAATATCAAGAGGGTTTTGATGAACAGGAGTGTTATTGATTCCTGCATGTGCCTCGAAGGCTCCAAACCCTACCGGCCTTCAATGATTGTCACAGTGACATCATTCACAGAACATTTCCTCGGATTGTCGCCAGAGCATTCTGTTTCTGAAGACCTCCGAATCACAACAAACGCTGGCTGCTGGGGACGGGGGAGCTCTACAATCTCACAACTAAGCATCGACAAAACCGTAGAAATATTCGGCCTATCTGATGCTATTTCTTGCACACACAGCAGAGCTACATTTGCATATCTACTTATATCGGGTTCCATTTTGGGATCATATATTACTGGATCCATTAAATGTACTATTTTTTCTTCATTCCATAATTTCCATACCTGGAAATATTGACAAGATAATGAAACGTTATAATTGGAAAAAGAAACACAGCATAATATATCCATTTAAGCGGAAATGACAAAATAACTTACATATGCTATTAGGAACAATTGTTGCTCTTCATGATAAAAGTCAGCATTCCTTCTTCCACTCAAAATCTCTAATAACAGAACTCCGAAGCTGTAGACATCTGATTTTTCTGAGAATATTCCATGAAGGGCATATTCTGGGGGCATATAGCCACTGCATGAGGATTGCAATCAAAGTAAGAAATATTATGTGCCTCAAAAGTAAAAAAATACTTCACTTGAATAAGACAATATGTGCTCACTATGTCCCGACAACCCTTGTTGTATTGGCTTGATCTTCTTTGTACCCAAAAATCCTCGCCATACCAAAGTCTGAAATTTTTGGGTTCAGCTCCTCATCCAACAAGATATTACTAGCCTTTAGATCTCTATGAATAATCCTTAACCTTGAATCCCTATGAAGATAAAGGAGGCCTCGACAAATCCCCTCAATTATGTCCACACGTGTTTGCCAATCAAGAAACTCTTGTTTATGTGAATCTGATAAGCATTATTATCCCAAACTACTGTGAAAATTGAAAAGGAAGTATAATAACTCTCAACAAAGTTCCTAAGTTTTGATTAAATGAAACTTGATTTACCATAGAGATAAGCATCCAAGCTTCTATTGGGCATATATTCATAAACTAGCATTTTTTCTTCACATTCGACACAGCAACCAAGGAGCTTGACAAGATTGCGATGCTGGAGCTTTGAGATCACATCAACCTCATTCATGAACTCCTCTAGCCCTTGGTTGGAGGATCTTGCCAGCCTTTTTATAGCAATTTCTTGTCCATTTGGTAATTTTCCCTGCAAAATCAGCAATCAAGTTTCTTTTGCACATTATATAACTTACAGAAATCTGAAGTTTGGAACAAGATGAAATACTTTGTAGACTGGACCGAAGCCACCCTGTCCAAGTTTATTGATTGAGGCAAATTTGTTTGTCGCATTGGAGAGCATCTCAAATTTAAATAATGGTAATTCTTCAAGTTTAACTCCATGCACATTATATTTGAGCATGTTTTCTTCTGTTTCCTCAGTTTTGGACCGCAGCAGCTCATTTTCTCGCTTCCTTCCTGCTTTTAGAATTATAAGAAAAGAACAATAAAATGTTTCAGATCTACTCAGCATCCCAAATTAAGTGGAATGAATATATACATACCTCTATACTTGAGCAACGACTTCCACAGGAAGTATATGCATCCAGGTATCATTATAATCCCTAGAACCACCGTTGTAACGATAATTGCTTTTCGATCTTTCTTTTTACCTGCACAAATTTGCTAGAGAGAAACAATGAACTTTCTGGTCTTCTTTTGGTTGCAGGCATAAAACTACTGAACTCTGGAATTCCTAATTGAAAACGAATCTCTGAACTATTCGCATGCAGATTTTCATCCATATGCAGATAATATAGCAAAAGTTATATATCATATATCGTAATAATGGACATGAACACAGAACTATCTCTTGCAAAGTGGGGAACATTTATTACCTAGTTCTGAATATACTGATCGAACATATAGGTCGGCACCACCACTGGGGAACTTCCGCACATCAATTAAGGTTTCAGCCCATTGCATACACCCAATTCCAGCATAATATGCATAAGCTATACAAGAACAATTATTCAAGCACTGGCTCCTGCAATCTGCTTCTAAAGTGGGAAACCAATTAAGATGGTCAGGCACTTTTACTCCATTCAGCTTCAGAAACCCGTCTTGTTTTCCCATTTCGCCTGCAGAATTATTCTTCTCACAAAAAAGGGGAGTTTTTCTCTTGCAGCCACTAGACCAATTTGCTGCATTCCATTCCTCTGTGTTTTTTGGCTCAAACCCCGGAAAACATTTGCATATTGGTCTTTCCTGAGCATCACAGATTCCAAAAGTTCCACACTTACCATAAATAGCACACTCGTTATCCAATGAGGACCACGGTACCTCCCAGTCTCCCTTCTCCTCAGACCACATCTTCTCCAGTAAAATCCCTGATGCATTCAAGACATAATACAGCTCAAGAGACGAATTCCCAAAGCTAGTAAAGGTTATATATGCCATTCCAGGATCATTATTGACAACTTCAAATCCACGTCGATAGAAGGATTTCATGTAAGGTAACCCAATGAAGATTTGGCCATTCCATGGACCACTGCGCCAATAAGGATAGGCATCCTTCCTAATAAATAATTGTGGAATATCTAGAGGCTCAATTATAAAGGTAAAACTTCCAATTGCTGGCTCATAAGGACTTCGCCATGATATCAGTATATTCTTCACGTTTGTACTTAAATCAGTACTAATTTTCATCTTCTCTACAAGAGAATCTGAAGCATATTGAAAACTCTCCCAAATAATCCTACCATTGGAGTCATCTTGTAACACCAGATTGCCTGTATCCAATAGCAGAGCACTGGAATTGGCCACATAATTTGAAATATTTGTTGACCATATTATCTCCTTTTGTCCATCCAAGATCACAAGATTGCCATCTCCAGATATCTCCACTCTTCCAGTAGAATCCCTAAGAGGCTTTTCTCTATTAGCTACCCATATAACAGTCATCACTGGGAGATTATACATTATACCAACATAACGATAACTACTATTTCCAGGGCTGAAAAAACCCAGCTTGAACCTGTTCCCATTGGAAATCAAAGTTCCAGGGTCAAGAACTGATTGATTAACCCTTATGGTGTCAATGGCAGTAGTATACCCCAAGAAGGAAGAAAATATAAGCAAAAATAATTGAAGCATGGATTGCCAGTTTCTATGGTGGCTGAATCCCATGAATTATCAAGTCTTTTCCCTACTACTGAACTGACTCTCTTCTGAATCTTGCCTCTAATCAGAAATTCAGAGGTGCAAAAATTGCCATGATTCGTTATCAATAACATCTTCGTACTTTTCTTTGATGTGATATGTATATTTTTTCCATTCAACTATTGTAATCTGGTCAAAAAAAGGAAAAGAAAGAGAGAAATTTTCCAGTCAAAAGCAAATACATAACGCCATCTCTTTCCCTTTTATTTAAAAATCAATGCCCATAAGTAGCGAAGTCAATTCTTGAATGTTCTTGTTCCTGTTCCATTTCTTTCCTAAATTCTAAGGACAAAGAATGATGCCAGCAGTCAATAAGAAAAATCTTGAAGCAGGCAGTGAAAAATAACCGTAGAATTACGTTGGCAAAAGATTACTAAGGGGGTATGGAGGAAGCCGATAAGAGGGTCCCGCGCCCACGGGGCAGCAGCTTGGGGTTCAACGCGGCGGTGGTGAGTAGTGGAGTAGACTGGAAATTGATTGAGACGGAGGGACAGAATTGTGAGTATATTTCCCGCCAGGGCACTGAATAGTGAATTTTGGTTAAAAATTAAATCAAATGGAATCCAGTTCCCCGAGCTAAAATTGAAAAAAGAGTATGTGTCATAAAAGTATTTCATGTAGATCATATGGCTTCATTTAGAAGCAAATAAAAGAATTACATATTCAAAGGGGCGATCGAGAGAGATATTGAGCAGCCACTTGACACTTGACCAATAACATCGTTCTTATATATAAATGAAAATTTTTAAATGTAAATTCTAATAAATTCTTAATATATATATTTATGTATATTAAAAAAAATTAAATATTAAAAGAGTATTTGACTAAAAATATATACCTGAGATGTTAAGTTCTAAAAATAAGTTTTTAGAGTTTGAAAATAAGATCGTGATATTGATTGATCACTTGACTCAATAACATTGTCCTCACACGTACAAATGAGTAATTTGAAATTTAAATTTTAATAAATTCTTAATTTAAGCACATACATAAAAAAATTTATATATTAAAAAAAGTATTTGACTAAAAAATATTTAAAAGATCTCTATGGTACATATACATGACATGTTAAGTTCTAAAAATTTATTTTTTAAAATCATTTAGATAAAATAAAACTTAGAATTTATAAAATATTAATTATAGTAATTTTATAACTAATTTATAAAACCAGATAGAAACACACAAAAGTTAACTTATGCATGAACTTTTTTTAGCAAATTTATCTCTTGAGCCTTTTAGAGTTGATGAAATAATTCATATCGATTGCGTGTGTATAGGAGAATAATGGTTGGACATTCCATAGTAGATGGAGCTAATCATAGTTTTCTTTGGCCAAACAAATTCTTATTAATAAAATACAATAATAAAATAAGATAAAATTCACATCTTTTTATAGAAATTAGATCCTATCAACTTAGTTCATATCACTATTGATCATAAAACAACAAAGTTAGGGAAATCAAAATTACTCGTTCCCACGATGACGTGGATATGGGGAAAAATTTCTCCCTGCGAGGATAGAGACAGGATCAATAGTAACCATCGATCACCAAATGAGAAAAGGGTCATAGTCCCCATTTCTACGGATACTCAATACCCATTTAAATTAGTTAAATTATCAATTTAAGATTATATATATTTAAAGTGATATCAAAATATACTTGATTATAAGAATAATTTTTCCTTCTAAAAAATTATATATATTTTTGTATGAACCATACTAAACTGAAAATTTTGGGAAGAATTGTAAAGCTTTATTGATATTTATATTTATATATTTTATATCTTTTAATATTTTACTGTAAAACATAATTCAATTTGACATGTTATTATGATAATTTTTTAATTTTGGAAGTCATTTAAATTATTGAAATTTTTTATAGTTTTTAATACTAATTTTTTATTTATAAATTTTTCTATAAATTTTATAAATTCTATCAAATTCATTGATTTTCGTAGGTATCTGCTGTCTCCTCGTGGAGAAGTGAGGGAGGATACCTGTTGCAATTGGAAAGGAAAGAGGGGGGGGGGGGGGGGGGGGGGGGGTTTGGAACATTTGGTCTCGTGGGCCTCAAGGCGTGGGAGAAAATCCCTGCCTTGTCCTGCTCCATTGACACTCCTAAATAGAGTATCTTGGACATTTTAATTATCTAACAAGTGCTATCGACGTGCACAATTACAAGATCATTCCAAATTATACATATACTAGCATTATTCCTATGCTATGCATGAATTCTTTAAAATTACTATATATTAATATAATGATTGAATTGTAAATATAACTAAAATAATAATATAAAAATAAAAACAATGCAAATTACCAAGTAATTAGCAAAATTAAATTTAAAATTTTAAAATTCAGTATTTAAAAGTTTGTAACATATAAAGACATCTCATATAAATTGTCACAAAAAATTAGTTTCAAAATTATTCAGCGAGAAGTTAAAAAAATTTAAAACATCCAAAAATAAAAATCTATGAATATGATTATGTACTTTATTAAAAAAAAATTATGCGATCAAAAGCTAGCAAATAGTTGTATTAAAAAATAAAAATATATGAGAATGATATAGAACACAAGATTGATGGCTTGAAAGTGATTTGAAAAAATTTTAAATTATAATACTTTAAGATTATTTTAGACTTAAAAGAGGATGAGTATATATTAAATTAAAACTTAAACTATAAAGAATTAGATAATACATTAATTAGTTGCCAAGGATTAGAAAAATCTTATTTAATTTTAATTTTTGATTAAAATTAAAATCAATTAAATTAAGAGAAAACTATGATAGTAAATATATAAAAAAAATTTAAAAATTAAAAAATATATATAAAATAATTACAAAGTTAAGATCGATATTAGTATATAAGTTCATAAAAATATTTTAATTTGACTCATAGCTTAGTTATCGAATAATTAAGTGAAGAAAAAAGTTAGATATTAGTAATGCAAAGCTAAAATTGTAGTAAATTGATAAAGTAATTATAAGCCTAAAATTAATTTTAAATAGGAATTAGTGCTAGGGTATGAGGATGAAATTATAATGTAAATAAAATATAAAAAGAAATAAATTATTATGTTCATTCTCAATTTTTTTGTATGAATGTAATTGGATCTTCATATTATATTTCACAAATAGCAGAAAAAAGTGAATAACAAAAAAAGTTGTTAACCTTTCAAACAATCAAAATTTAAAAAATAATAAATAAATAATAAAATTATATATATATATATTGATAGACTAAATAATGTCTAGAGATATAAACTTAAAAAGTTAATAGGTGTATTTTCAATTGAAATAACTATCTCATAATTTTTTTAAAATTATATCAAAAATGATCTAAGAATATATATTAATGTAGTATATAAAATTTTTAAAAACAATTCGAATTATACACATTTATGCATATATAATTACAAATATAAGAATATAAAATTAAATTAAATGACATTCTTCTAAAATTATAAATATTAAAAAAGTGAAATAAATTTTAAAAATATTAAAACAAAAAAATAGATCTTGTCCTATAATACTATACACTTAGAGGAGCAAAACAAAGCGAATTGAAAAATAAATTATAAAATTTAACAATAAATCAATAACTTGATTCAAAAAAATGAGTAAAAGAATGCTAAATATATAATAATTTAAATAAAATAAAAATTAAATGACAAAATTTACCAATAATTAAGGAGAAAAATGTAACTAATAAAAATAATGTTAAATTAAAAATATTAAGTGTAGTTAATAAATCTCATAATAAATGAATTGATAACATAAACCAAATGGTAAACAAAAAAGATATAGAAATTTACGAATTTAATAGTAATAAAAGCTAAATGATAGACTTTATTTAGGTTGAAAAGAAAATTATAACATTAAAATCCAAAAAATCTCTTCCATCATGTAATATACCTAAAATAAACCAAAAATAAATAAATAGATAAATAAAGGTAAACAATAAAATCAAATATACAATAAACACTTTGAATAATGAACTAAAGATGCACACAAAGAGATAGAAGGAAAAAAAATGCTAGAAAATAAAAGAACACAAAGAATAGAGTAAAAAAAATGCTAGAACATGGGAATATTAATGAAATGACTTTTGAAGTAGTATAGATATAAATTAGTTATTAAAGATAAGAGAAAATCATGAAAGGCTTGTCAAACTAAAGAGTCAAATGATTAAGAAATCTTCCATATATTGAAAGTAGAGATGAAAAAATTTTATAGATAAAATGTAATTATTTTTTGAGATTAGAGATAAATAAAGAATTGTTCTAATCAAGAAAATGATCTCAAAAAATCAAATATCTTTAAAAGGAATAAATAATATCAAATTTAATAACTAAAAATTAATTTTTAAATTTAATTAAAAAACTTAAAATTCTAAGAATTTAAAATTTGGTCAAAATTGCACAATTATGGATTCCACACCGTTGTGCTATATATAATAGTATAGATATGTATAAAAGAGTTTTAATACATCTAAACATCTATAACATTATCTTATCAATGATATAAAAGAGATAATATTAATTTTGATTCATCAACTGAAAACTCAAAAAAAAAAAAAAAAATCCTTTATCTAATGAAGAATTTTCTTTTCAAATATAATGCATTCATATCAATTAGATACAAATAAGAATAAATATCTTTAAAAATGAAATAAATAATATCAAATTTAATAACTGACAATTAATGAAATTTTTTGAATTTAGTTAACAAACTCAAAATTCTAAGAATTTGCCACTTGACCAAAATTACAATCAAAATTGAATAATTGTGGATCTTACGCCGTTGTACTATATATAATAGTATAGATTTATACCAGAATTTCAGTTTAGATTAATATTGAAAGAGTTCAAGTGGAGCAAGTTTGCAAAATAATTCTTGTGACAGCAATTAATATTAAGTTTTTGTTTTTATTATTATTTACTGAATCGATGAGTAAAAATATACTTTGAATTGCAATTTTTTCGATCATTCTTTTTAGATAATAAATTAATATCTTGCGAACACTAATTTAAAATTTTGAATTGCGATCAACATGGGCTCCACCCTAGACTATCATTTCAGTCTTTAACAACCATTCAAATAAAACTTTCCAACTCTTGTTATTCTTCTCTAGGCTTGCTGTATCCAACCGACAACAATAAGGCAGAAGCTCAAGCAAACAAGTGTTAGGTAGTATAAATCTTCTTTCATTTGAAAATGATGGCTGAGGAAGCTTATTATAATCGACCATGGAAGCGTTTATATCTATTCAAACAATTTTTCTGGCTTAATGTTTTTGCAGTCATTGTCAATTGGGTCCATAGATAGCTGATGAAGAGATAAGTCAAAGCTAAAATATTGTTTATTGATTGAAAAGACATTCGATATTTTGGATTATGTAGTTTATATATGTTGAATTTTAACTCGTACTCAATCCAACCCAAATTTATGGGTTGATATTTTCGGACACAAATTTTTAGGTGAATGTCAAAATAATGAGATTAAAATATTGAAGTTACCTCTATGAGATGTAAATTAGGAGGGTGTTTGAATAAATTTATTTAAAAGATCTTATAAACTCTTATATTTTATTAGATGTTTGAAACTTATAAGATGTTAAATATTTTTTTTTTAAATAAATTTTGAAAGTGTTTGGATAAAATAAGACATTGAAACTTGTAAGATATTAGTAATGACACTTTTGTATTTAATATGATTAAAATTAAGAGAACTTGTTAAAAACTTAAAAATAAGTTAGGAACTTCTTACTTTTTAAAAAAAAAAAAAAAAAACTTATAAGCTCTTAACAGTTTATTTTAAAAGTTTAGAAACTTTTTTTTCTTTTTAAAAAATTTACCATGTACTTTTTCACATCTTTTAAACTCTCAAATATTTTGTAAGATATTTTGAGGAGCTTATAAACTCATCCAAACACCCTCTAGATATTACAATGGCAGTCTAATGAAATACTCCTCATTGTTTTATTAACTTTTTGTTCTATTTTTCAATTTTTTGTTCTTATTTCGGGGCATTTGGATTAGATTTGGTGGGTTTGGGTGTTTAGTGCATTGGATCTAAATGGAGTTTACATATATGGATCAGTAATGAGTTGGGATTGAGTTGTAGTATGATTTAGATAATGATATGATTTATAAAAGCTTTCCTCTAATGACAAATAATTGCAACAGGAGCGAGCGATCTAAATAGGACATGAAAGCATCAATCATCAATGAATTGAATGCACAAAATAAAAATTCATGAAAGATAAAGATATGAGAGAATATATATTAGGTACTAGCAATGTTTGAAAAATCGAATCGTTCATTAAATCGAAAAATTTATCGGTTCACGTTTCACTGGTTAAATTATTGGTCAGATCGTAATTGAATCGTGATGTCATAATTACGTAATATATATATATATATTATATTTACTTAAAAATTAATAAAATGCCAAAATATAAAACATAAAGAGGTTAAATGAATATATTGTCTAACTTCACAATCCAAATTTTACAATTCATATTATAAATAATTACCACAATTTAAATATCTCAAGTCTAAAGTTTAGATATGATATGAATGTGTGTACCTTCACCTTAAAACTTTGTACTTAAACAAAAAAAAATATATATTAATTTCATTAAAAATTGAAAGGGAAAAAAACTACTCCGATTTAATTGAACCGTGAGCGATTTACTGACGGTTTTAACAAAATAAGGCGTTTTGTTTTATTTTCCGATTTTATGAGAAAATTGAACCAATTTGACGGCCTATCGACGGTCCGATCAATCTGGTCCCATTTTTTAAACCATGGGTACTAGTGAATGAATTGCCTATTTGAAAAAGTAAAAATTATTATACTTAGAGGCTGTTTGGTTTCATTTTCTGGAGTCATTTTCATTTTCTAGTGAAAATACATAGTGAAAAGTTAGTTAGAATAATTAAATTCGAAAATGAAGTTTTATTTGGATGTGTTGTAGAAAATTATAGTTTTATATGGTATATGTGTGAAAATGAAATATATTTTGATGTTGGGTGTTTTTGTATTAAAAGTCGCGTAATTTTTGAATCGAATTGATGATGTGATGTGTGATTGTTTGAAAAAAATAATATTATAATTTGAATTTAAATTTATAATATTTTTGTTGTGAATGGTGTATGAGAAGTATTAAAAAAATAAAAAATGATTAAGATAATGATATGAGTTGAAAAATGGATGAAAATAGAGAGAGAATATAATAAAAAATATTTTAAAAATGAAAATATTTGATAAAATAGTATAGATAGTGATGATTTTTCGTTTTCATTTTTAGGAGAAAATGAAAATGACTTTTAAAAATAAAAACAAACGACACCTTAGAGTTGATGATAGCTAGCATATACCATATTAATGTAGCAAGATTTGAGTTGTACTATTTTAATTGATTATACACCATTTCAATTAATTCTACAGTTCCCTTTCTCGAATTATAATTAAATACGTAATTTGAGTGGCATTATGCGATTTAATGTAAAAAATAACAGTATTTTAAAATATCACATTAAACAAATTTAATGCGAATGAATGAAATAAAAAAAATTACTTTTCTCATCAAAATACTTATTTAAAAGATAATATTAATGCTATACACATTTTGATTTAGTGAATATATATAATGGTTATATTTCAACACAAATAAAATAATAATTGAAGTATCCCATTTTTTTTTTAAAACTATAATTGAAGTATCCCTTAATGCAAAA
Source organism: Jacaranda mimosifolia (assembly GCA_018894105.1). Taxonomy (NCBI): domain Eukaryota; kingdom Viridiplantae; phylum Streptophyta; class Magnoliopsida; order Lamiales; family Bignoniaceae; genus Jacaranda; species Jacaranda mimosifolia. Next base: position 30,198,716 of record CM032129.1, read on the forward strand.
ATTTGATCTAAAAGAGTGTCATGTCATTCAAATCGATTATAAATATTTTAAAATTTAATCCAACTTAAAATCAATTGGATTGAATTCGACCCATGAACTTTCCACCCAGAAATTTTGTAATGTATAAGAACGATGGTTGAAGCTCAAATTTCAACAAAGACACAAGCTATTTGGTTTCATTTTTCGTTTAGAAATGAAAAATGAAAATTATCACTTTATATTCATTTTCATTCAAAATATTTATTATTGTATTTTAAAATTATTTCTAAACCTACCATATAATTTTACTCTCACATCAATAAAATTCAAATTTGATTTGACATAAAGTATCTATTATCATTTTAAAATTAATAAAATATACATATATTTTAAAAAAATAAATCTTTTTAAAAAATATAAATCAACCCACTTTTCAAACCTATATCTATTTTAATCATTACTTATCAAGATTTCATCCAAATAAATCTCAATTTTTATTTTCCTTTCATAACTACTTTTCCTAATTTTAAAAATATATGAAAATTGGAAATGCCACTCCAAATAAAACCAATCGGGAATTCCCAAGTCTTGTCTCAGAAAAGACAACCTTGGCTTAAATTATCATATTTGATTGGTTCTAAGTCATAGAATTTGAGAGCAAATTTTCTCAGAAAAGACAACCTTCTCAGCTTCCCATCGCTAGAGAAAAACTTGATCGCAGTGGATTATCTTGGAATGGCTTTAATAATTTCCAGGATACGCATGATAAGGGGAAGGTCAATGAGATTCATATTTATCTGTTTCTTCTTCGTCCGTCACATCTCCATCTTTTTTTTCTGGTTGTTTTTGCGTTGGAACAGACACCATATCAACAGGCCAATCTCTCCTTCCAAACCAGACCATAATCTCCAAAAAGGAAAATTTTGAACTAGCGCTACAAGAAATAGGGCTATAGAGACGGATTTTCATCTCTATATCCATGTCTATAGCCCTATTTTCTGTCTCTGATATAATTTAGAGACGGATTTATCCATTTCTAAACCTGAAGCTGGAAGTCCCCATTTAGAAGATGGACTAGATTTCTGTCTTTGATTTGAGAGACGGATAGAAATTGTCTCTAGATCTATCTCAATGCCTAATATTTTTTTATCAAATCTGTCTCTATTTTTGTAAACTTTTCATCTCTAAATCTGTTTGTCAAAATTCCATCTCTGTTTCCATCTTTATCTTTCCATCTTTATTTGTGTCTCTATTTAACCATTATTTTTCGTCCCTGATCTGTTTATTGATTTTATTTATTTTTGTAAATCCAAATTGCTAACCTATTTATGATAAAATTTCTAAACTACTACATAGTAGCTCAACAAATAATATGTTTCACGAAAAACATTAGAAAATAAATATAATTCATCATAACATAAGTAACTCATTAATCTAAGAATCCAAGCAATTAACCAAATGACTAATCATCAAAGTTACTCAATTATCTATCTAATTAGTAAAAACGAAATGATCTGTTATTCCTACCAAAGCTTTGTTGCTCTCGGGGTCCAGATCCACCAGCATATTGATGGTTTGTATGGCCCATTTCTTGAAGGAGCTTACGCACCATCTCTTGTAGCCCGCCTCTCTAGCCTCTTCTTCCCTTTTTCTAGCTTCTTCTTCCCTCTTCCTAGCCTCTTCTTCATGCTTTCGAGCCTCCTCGATAGCATGTTCAAGCATTATTTTGCTCTCTTCTTCTCTTCTTAAAAATTCTTCTTGCATTTTAGCATTAGCAACACGCATGTTATCCATTGCTTTTGATAATTCATTATGTTTTTCATTGGACTCTATAAACCGTGAATTGATTGAACTTTCACTAGAACACTAGCTACATCCATATCCATAAAAACGTCCCTTTGAAGGACCTTGAGTCACTTCACTCCATGATGAGAGATCACATGAGCGTTGGGTGGAAGAATCACCACAACCTGTTTTTGCCATATATTCCTCCTATGCAAACATATCATATAAAAAGCGTTGTATAATAAGAATCCAAGTAATTATTTAGTGTATCAAATAATACTATTAAAAAAAAGCTGCATAAAAGGTACTCACATGAACTCCTTTTGATTTATTGTCCACAAAATCTCTAGTTCCTTGATTTTTTCCATGCGTGCTGTGAAATACCTCAAGATCATCTACTTCTCGGCCAAGCTCTTTTTCCTAAAAATATAAAAAAATATTAATCAATATTAGAAGAATTGCACAAAAGATGTTTAAAATGTTCTCAAGTAAAGATGAGTACCATTCTTAGCTTATGTGCCCCTTGAGGAATAGAACCACCAATATGCTTCGTAATAGAGCCATCTTTTTCTATCATACGATTCTTTTGAGCAATTTTACATTTTTTCTTGTAATCTTCTGCACTTCAATGCTTATCAACTAGCTCATCCCACATGTATCCACTCATCCAATTAGGGCCCCTACCAATCATATCTAATGTATTTGGTTCTCTACCTAATTGGTTAGAGGCATTTTTCAATGCTTTTTGTTTTGCTTTGTAAATCACCTCTCTAAATCTTGCACTTGCATTTTTCGTTCCACATTTTTCGCATTCGCTATCTGTCAAATCGTCCCACCAATGCCTTAATTGGAACATTTTTAAAAATCAATCATGTTAAAAAATGATAAAAATTTAATTGCTCTACATAAAAAATAACTTGATATATTTAAATAGTTCATATTACCTTGAAATTCTCCCAAATTAAATATTTTGTTTCTTTTGGCACTTTTTGACATCTTGGCCATGCCTCTCTAAAACCACCCTTGATATCATTTGTAAGATTTCGAATAACATCACCTTCAGTAAATCTAGTTGACAAGACAAAACCAACCATAGTTTGTAGTAATTTAGAATGAACATCACGAATAAGAACAGCAATCTCATTTCACACATAAATAATCAAGAGAATATAGAGATAAGCATCCCGGATGCTACAAATGAATAAATTTACTACCAACCATAATCCTACAAATGAATAACATCTGTCCATGTTTAGGTACTATAGTTTCAATTCTATAGTCAACTAGGGGTAGCAATCGTGTCGTGTTGGATTGTTTTGTGTCGGGTTGAGGGGGGGATATCACAAAAATTTTGCTCAACCCGAACCCAACCTGAAAGTTTTCGTGTCAACTTGAACCCAACCGGTTTCAGCATACGATTATTTTTCATTAATAATTCATCTAACAAACTTATAAATTTTATGTTCAACTAGAATCTTAATAAAATAATCAATTTATACCAAAATTTTGAGAAAAGTCAACTTATGCCAATTTTTTTTTTTTAAAAAAAAAGTCAATATTATACTCTAGCAGCTCAACTTTTATACCATAGAGCAATTTGATAATTGAACTTCATTTAATTTTCTCTACAACATCAATAATATACAATTTTTCATGTTAAACCAAAAGTTTTGCAAAGTTTAATTTTAACAACAATGAAGTCGAATTCCAGCAAAGAAGTATAATTCGTCCCATTCAATGATTAATAATCATCCCAACATCATCAAATAGTCAAGATTTGCATAGTAAATAATAATCATTAATTCTTACAAATCAATCTAGAGTTAAATTGTTCAAAAATAACAAGTTATTACTTAAAAATGCAAAAAATATAGGGTTATTATTGTGTTATCGGGTTGTTATCGTGTAACCCGAAACCCAACCCAACCCAACCCATAATTTTCGTGTTGCTTATCGGGTCAACCCAACCCAATAACCCCCAACCCAAATCCAATAATATCGTGTCGGTTCGTGTCGTGTCAAAAATTGCCACCCTTAGAGTCAACCATAATTCAACAACTTTGATTTAATAGAAAGTGGGGACTAAGTTCAAGTAAACTAAAATAGAAACTAGGATAAGAGGTCCTCTAATGCCTCAAACTCTCTCTCAAGACCCTAAACTAACTACCATTAGGTAAGCACATATACAAGATAAACCACCATAACATACGAAAGCCTTAAATTAAAACTAAACTAACTCTATATATCATCACTAGGTCAGCTGAGTAGTACTACTTTATTAACAAACCAATGTATCCATGGAGACATACTACTTCATCATTCTCCATTCAACTATTGAAATTTACAAACTAGAAGGTTTTAGCAAAAAGAATAACCAAGCTTTAAGCAATAATATTCCTTGTGATTAATAGTGTTTGAAAAGGAAAATACCTTGATTGCTAACTTCTGTACTTGTTGGAAATATAAAGGAACTGTCAAGCTACAAGAACACAACAAAGAAAAACCCAAGTTACTATCACATGCAGTACTTGTCCTGGAATTAATGCCACTTTTTGGCATACTTCTCTATATAAGTTACTATCAACTCAGATATTATAATTTTAATGTTGGTAGTCAAAAACAAATAAAACTATCAGACAATTAAGTGGAAGGTCATTTAACTTAGGAACAAAAAAATTTGTAGTTAAGAATCTAGTAGATTTTTATGTAGTTCCACCATCATAAAAAGAAATGCTAAATAATTGCAAAGCAAGACAACACATATCAGAAGCTTCCTTGGGCAGGTGTTATATAGAATCGAATTTTGAGATACCAAAAAGAGCAACTTATAGATGTGCCTATTAGTTGCCACTAAAGCAATTCTGGAATGTGCCACATGGGAAAAGCAAGTTTTTATGCCTGCAAATTGTATAAGCTACTTGGTATACATATGAGTACGATAATGACCTACAAGAACAAGAAATACTGCAAGGATGCAAGCACCTGAATCTCTTTGAAATAGAATTAATTTATTTCTCCATAATAGTGGATAAAGAAAACAAATCTATTTTTTTTACTAACAGGTTCTCTCCCAATAAGCTCCCCCTAATTGCAACTAATAGTGCATTCTATTTATGTCTGGAGTGGCTCTGAATAACTTTATATGTGCATGAAATAACAACAAGCCTCTTTTCTTGTTACTTGTCAATAATGTTAGAGGGGAGCTAGACTTTTTCTGGCCTATGGCTTATGGGATGAGTCATGAAACTCGTGAAACTAAAGACTCAGAGAATCCCTTATCATTGAACACTTCTCGTTACTAATTATTTCAGATATGCAGGTCTAGGGCCCCAAATGCTTCTAATTTTCATTTCTCGATTTCCTTTCTCCATCACTATGAAATTAGAAGCATGAATAAGGATTTTCACATTCTCTAAGTCTGCATGAAAAGAACAGATCTAGAGTGGAAGAACAAATAGGAAAAGTTAATAATAATGTAAAGGTTTAGCCATACTTTCCTATCTAATTTTAGACATCCCTTGTTTCAAAAACATTATTAAATAAAAAGGAAAAATGACAAGAAGTACAATGATTCTAATATTTTTTACTTTATTTGATAGACAGAAACTCAAAAGCAATTGCCCAAGAGAAAACTCCATTGCTCTCGAAAGCTCAGTAAAGCATAATGAGTGTTTGTATATTTCTTTATATCTCAATTTATGATTAAAACAAGTTAGTAGAATGAAATCATTCAGATGATAGAAGCTATCATGTCATGTTAGCAACCAAAACTCCACATCACACTTGACTGCAGTAATAATAAATGAATTCTCAGGACATTGCAACATACATATCAAAGTATGAACTTAAAAGCTTTATCTGCTTGTTTCTTATCCTTATTGCTTTCCATTTAAACTCTAGGTGGCTTTGTTTTTTCTTTTCTTATACTCTCTCTGCTTCAATTTTTTGTCATCAATTCCAAGCAACCAAAAGAACAGAACATACCAAAAACAAACAGAAAGAAAAAAAATAAAGCTTTCTTTCATACAACTGAGCACATCAAAAGGTAAAGTGATCTTACAAACAGAAACCATTACCTAATATGAATCTTTCCCAAGAGTTTCCCAACATCAAATCCTTTGAATAAAGCGAAAATGAATTAGTTGTGAAACAAATGATACTTTGTTAAATTTTCTAAATGAAAAACTTGTCATGACATCACAGTGCAACTATTTTAGGAGAGAGAGAGTGTCAAATTGATATCAAACTCGAGCATAATACCTTTACAATGACTTCTATCACAAAATATCTGGAATTTTCTGAATTGGTAACTAGTTTTCGAGTATATGGCAAAGATAAATAGAGCAATTGGGTTTCTAGAAGGAGATGAAGAGGCTTTCAGTAGTGGCGGTGGCTGTGGAGGCAAACACCAGAGGTTGGCAATCAGCATCAGTGACCGATGATAGGCGATAGGCGATTGGCGATCGATGGTTGGCGATGGGCTCTCGCAGGGGAGAACGAGTAAAAATCGAGACTAGGGCAATTTTTAGGGCAAAAAGTTTTGATAGAGAAAATTTTCTATTTTTGTTTTTTATGTTTAAATATATTAAAGCATTGGTTAAATATGTTTTTAAATTATTTTTAACTAATTTCAAAATCAATAATTTTTATTTTCATTTTTTATTATGAATATTAAAATTAGTCTTAATTAAAGTCATTTAGAAAAAAATTATAAAATTAGTTATGTAAAGAATGACATATTTCAAAATAAAGTTATAAAATTGAGACGGATTATTCTGTATCAAAACTTAATTCAATTTTTATTTAATTATATCAATCGACTAGAGACGAATTGAGGTTCTATCTTTGAATCCGTCTTTAGATCAATTTGTGATGCCTCCTCTTTTTTTTTTTTTTAATTAAATTTAAATAAACTTTAAATCCATGTGTGAATCCGTCTCTAAATTTCCATCTCTGAAACCCTATTTTGAAACCTATTCTCTTGTAGTGTGGGCTTCTTCGCACCAGTTAGCTCTAGCAACTTTTATGTTGGCATATGATACAAAAATGTCTGGCGTCAAATAGTTGTTTGGGTCGCAAATAGGAATAGCTCCATCTGTTCTTTCTATAAATCGCAACTAGAAATGTCAAATGGCAATCTGCAACTTTTCGTTAACTTGAAAGAATTTGAACTGTGAGAACTTCAAATGCTATAGAGGTAGTAATTCTTGACAATGGAAATTTTGTTTTGAGAAATTCTTCAGACGTACTATGGCAGGGCTTTGACCACTTGATAGACGTTTGGCTGCCAGGTGGAAAAATTGGGTTCCGATGGTTTTCTAATATAGAAACTAAACTTGTTTCTTGGAGGAACCCAAATAACCCTGCTGCAGGCGGTTATTCGCTAGGAATGGAACCAAATGGAGGTAGTAAACTTTTTATAGAGAACCATAGCTCAGGAAGACTATGGAGGAGCGGGATATGGCAAGGAAGGACTTCTAGTTCACTTTCCTACAACCAAAACTTCTACAATTTTTCGTATGTCTCTGTGAGTGCCTCTGTGTATCTAGTGTACAATATTTTTGATGAATCAGTGTTTTCCAGGATCGTCATGGACTTTGTTGGGCGAATGATAGCTTTTGTATTTGTGTAGGAGGGCCAAGCTTGGAGTATAAATTGGGTGCAATGTTAACCTTCTAATTTTTGAAAACTTTACGCTTCTTGTGGACCTAATGAAATATGTGATATCATTGCTGCATCAGCTTGTGGCTGTTTAACTGGGTTTGCACCACGAGCTAAATATGATTGGGATTCTTTGAATTTTTCTGGTGGGTGTGTGAGAAAAAACTACATATCATGCTCTGATGAAAATGGTTTTTTCAAGATATCCAACATTAGATTGCCTAAAAATCCTGAATCACTTGAAATTAGAAGGTCCAATATATGTATCTATGCTTTGCTTATTCCTTCACTAACAAAGCATCATGCTTATTATTCTCGGGAGATTTGTTGGATTTGGAGAGACTACCAAACAATTCTGCTGCTAGTGATCTTTATGTCAGAATGGATACTGTGTGTTCTTCCCAACAATCAGGTCAAGGTTAAAGGCTTTGAGTTACTATGACACTCAATAATCGCGATTATAACTAAAAGCATGTTTCTAATTTTTCAGGGAAGAGATATGTACTCCCTTTGGCATTGGGTGGGGGCATTGGTGCTGTAATACTTGTATGTAGTATTTCCTTATGTTATTTTCGGCGAAAATTCAAAAGCAAAGGCATAATGTTCTTTAGGTACTGTAGACATATCAATTTTTGGTCAAATGAGAAGTAATACATGTAAAATAATATGCTAGTTATTAATTTAAAATTTTCTATTTACATTTTGGAATTTACTATATTTAATTCCAAAAGATAAATAGTTAATTTTAATTAATACCTTTGTGTTTATTTTATGTTCAAATTAAATATTGACAAGTGTTAAAGATGAAGTGTCTACGTTTTTGGACCAATCAAATCGAAGATATTTGATATTATCTATTAATATATGATATTATTTCTTGATATCTGATATTATCTCTTGATATCTGATATTATCATATCAAATAGATAACTATCAAAGAAGTTCAAGTCAATCTGAAAGTCTTCCATCAAATATTTATATAAAGGGGGTGACCAAAGCTCATTCAACACACAACACAAATTCCAGCAAGTGAGAGAAACTTTGAAGGAGTCCAGCAATTCTCTCAATTAAATTTAAGGAGTTCCACGATATTCAAGGCGTTCTTCACGGAGCTCATCATATTCTGGTGTTTGATTTGGGATTAAAGTGCGGAACCCTCGAATTGGTATTATTTTATTCAAATTAAATTCAAGTAGATCCACAAGGTTTAAGGCATTCTTCACAGAGCTCATGTATTTTGGTATTTGGTTCAAGATTAAGGTGCGAAACCCTAGAATTGGTGTTATTTCTTAAAATCAAATTTAAGGAGATTCATAGTGTTCTTTTCGGAGCCCATTAATTTCAAAATCATATTTGAAAGGAAAGAATCAAAGGATTAGATTACATATTAGATTCACAATTAATAGATTTCAATTTCATTCTTATTTGTACATTTTTTCTTGTTTTGTAATTTTAATTTTGCAGACAAAGAAATTTGCGCTTATAAGTGCAATGAAATTTCATTGACGCTGATTAGTATCTCTTTTCCTATTTGTTCAGGCCCTCAAGGAGCACATCAAAATCTAGTGCTACTTGATTTGAATTTAAATGGACCAGCAAATAAGAAAAATAGTCCTGGAGACGAGAAGATATAAGTTGCCAATCTTTACTTTTCCTAGCATAGTCACGGCAACTAATAATTTTTCCATTAGAAACAAGCTAGGATAGGCCAGTTTTGGGCCTGTTTACAGGGTATTGCATATTTCAGTAGACTGATTGGTTTAACAAGCTATCTAATTTCTTTTCGACATTATGAAGTATGAAATGGCACTCTTTCATCACTATTCAGGGAGAATTACTCAACAAATAGTTTGTAGCAGTAAATAGGCTTTCTAGAAGTTCCAGACAAGGATTAGGGGAGTTCAGAAATGAGACAGAACTGATAGCCAAACTCCAGCACATGAATGTTGTTGGGATCTTGGGATGTATTGAAAATGATGAAAAGATATTAGTCTATGAATACATGCCCAACAAAAGCTTGGATTTTTTTCCTCTTTTGTCTTTTTTCCCACAAACCCTTTTATTTATTTGCCTTCATCTTCTATCAGAATTTACAGTTGCCCTCTGCTAACACATAATTCTTACAGAACTAGCCAAGAAAGAATTATTGGACTAGATGAGATGAGTTCAGATCATCAAAAGAATTGCTCAAGGGCTTCCATATCTCCACCAATATTCTCGATCGAGAATAGTTCACACAGATCTAAAAGCTAGTAATATTCTACTTGATGCTGAGATGAACTCCAAAATCTCTGATTTTGGCATGGCAAAAATTTTTGGAAGAAATGACTTGCAAGCAAATACTAATCGAATTGTTGGTACTTAGTAAGTGAAAATGTAACTTCCTTATTCGTTCTTACACAAACTATTCACTGATGAATTACTTTTGGTCAAAATATAGTGGTTATATGTCCCCTGAATATGCCATGCATGGAAGGACTTTTCTCCATCAAATATGATGTCTTTGCTTTTGGAGTATCGATGCTGGAGATCATCAGTGGAAGGAAAAATATGGCTTTTACGGTTCTGATTATCTTGGTCTTCTGGGATATGTAAGTGCTAAGAAATCTTAAATTTACAAGAAATCAGTCGGTGTTCCTAAATTTACGAATTCATTGCTAGATTCAGGCCTGGAATATGTGGAACCATAATTGCTTGCTTGAGCTTATTGATCCTACATTGGAAGTCGCTTTTTCCTTGTTTGCTATTTTGTTGAGATATATTCAGATTGGTCTCTTATGCATTCAAGAAAATGCAGCCGACATGCCTGTGATGTCGAATGTTGTTGCCATGTTGAATAATGAACAAGCAGCACTAGCAATCTTCAAAACATCTTGCTTTTATTTGGGGGAGGACTTTAGCTAGAAAAAGTCCAGGGCAAAGTAAACTTGCGAAAATCGGCCGATTTATCGTTAGATTGGCGTTCCAGACCGATAAATTGGGCCGACAATGTAACACCCCTAAAATTTGATATTTTGAACAAATAAGGATTTAGAAATTAAGATGATAATTGATTGAATTTTAAGGCTAAAAAAAAAAAACAGACTTGATTGCAAAAATTTCAAAAGTTCTGAGGGTCATTGTGAGAGGAATAGAAGTTTGAGGACCTCGAAAATAATTTTTTTTGGACTTGATTGTCCATAAATAGGGATTCTGGGGGTCAAAGTGCAAGAAATAGAAGTTGGAGGACTCAATTGAAGGCTAGGGACTAAAATGAAGGCGGTTGAAACTTTTTGGGGTTAAAATGAAATTGGTCAGAACTTTTGGGGCTGAATTGAAAGGGCTGAAAATTATATTTATATATACAGGATTAAGGATGAAAGTTTGTCAGATTCTAAAAAATGGCCCAAAGCCACCCCACCGGCAAATCACAGGATATTGGCTGTGAAACCCAAAACTAAGGCCATGGTTAGCTTTCTCCAACTGAGGTGAGCAAAACCATACCAATGTTGACCTAAAACAACCAGCGGAATGGTCAGGAAATCAAGCTCGATGGCAAGCTCGCGGCGAGGTGGTGGTTCCGCCGCTTCGGGCAGCGGGAAGTGGTTATGATTGGATGGGCTTTGGTTGCAATGTGAGAGTAGGCTGATATTGGTGCTAATTTGGTGAAATGGCGAATGGTGGTGGTGGAATTGAAGGTGGCGGATGACGGCGGCGAGGCTAGGGTTCAGGGTAGTTTTTGGCGTAATTGACCGGCCTACGGTGGTCGGAATTCAAAATTAGTTAAGGCATTGTGCTCCTAGCGTCAAGGCGTGTCTTTTGGTGGTGGTGGTGTCCGTTGCCAGCGGCGGCGTTGTTCAGGTAGTTTCTGCAGAATCTGATTTTGGACTTGTCTGGCCTAGTTATTTTCAGCTTGAATTTAGGTCTCGATCCAATTGAATTTAGGTAAATTTCAATAATCAAAGTTTGATTCGATTAAATTATCGAATGTAATTGGATTTTTGGATGAAGTTGATTGCGATTAGAATTAAGATTGTTAAACCATAATTTAGCCTAAGGTTATAGATTAATTTTGTAATTCATATGGTATTGAATTTATTCGACTCAGATGAATTATCCAATTGTTGTTGAGACTTTAATGAGATGTTAACAACCAATTTATCAGCTTGTCGAGTTAAGGACTACGATAAGTGATTACCTTGCACAATTGAGTGTAACATGGAATTGAGAATTTTGATTGAGAAATCATAGTAGATATTGGGTTTAAGTTATGTATTTTGAACTTTAAATCAATTGAGAAACAAGTTCATGGACCGTTTAAATATCTAAGAATTATTAGAACTATGTTAGAATACCCTTAAGTTTGATAATGACATTCATTATACTTATAGTGAAGACTCAGAAGATTGATGAAATGATAACTTGAGTTATTTTATGACAATGCTCTCGATTTGACTAAGAAGCCAAAACCTGAGTGACTATATGATTAAGAATTCCTCTGGATTTTTTAGGTGAGTTTATACTCATTAGTATGAGATTCTTTGATAGGGAAATAACCTATATACTTGCTATTATATCACGATCGTTGCTTTCTTTCGATCTATGTGTTGAAAATAGTACTCCACGTTGCCTTTTATTCTAAGTGCCTTTGTTAATTTTGATTGATATCGCTCTATGTGAAATTGGCGATTGTGTTGAGAAAGCTAAAAAGTGATTTTGAAATATGTGTTCTTATCGCCATGCCTATCTTGAAACCAGCTTGGTGCTGAATCAGTGATTTCGTGTTCACATGGCGACTTGATGTGTTCAATGAAATGTTGTTGGACATGTTAAGTGATAACAGTGAAAGTATTTAATACCCTTGGTGGTAGGTCCTGGGATCGGTTACGATAGGCGATCGGGCGGAACGGACCGATGGTGACAGACCTTTCGGCTGATACCCGTGCACGATGCACACATAATCCCTACTCAGTAGGCTAGTTGGAGGTAGCTGTCTATGAGCGGCATCAGGCATGCGGCTAGCCATGCCCAGTGAGTGATTAAGTGTCCGAGCCGATCACTCAGTACTTCGGAGAAATAAGGATTTTTGTGTTTTCAAAAGTGGATAGATAAGGTAGGAAAACCACCAACAGCAAAAGCGTGAAAGTGATTATTAATTTTATTTTATATTTTGAAACTCAAGTATTTGACATAAACTCAGTGATAGCTCAAGTGGCATGTCGACCTTTTGTGGTCGTAATCGCGATTTAAAATTCCTCTATGAGAGATAGTGAATTTGTGAAGTCTTATCACAGGTATGGGACGGTGGTGAGATGGATCACTCTAAATTTTGACTAAAACCTTCTCTCTCACAACTCTTGAGAATATTTATACCTCAAATTATCTTTTATATAATAATTGAGAAATTGTTACTTGGTTGTTATTGCTAAATTGTCTCACTAAGTCATTCGGACTTATGTTGTTTTATTATTGTTCTTCGTTCCTTACCCCAGATAAGAACAAATGACACAGATGGACTAACCCCGGCCATATATGAGGTAATGAGGGTGATAGAAGTGCCAAGTGTGATTCAAAATGTTTTGGCTCAGAAGTAAGTATCCGATGGAGACGGTTGATCTAATTATTTTGGAAATTTTAAAAAGTGATTTTCTGTTGTAAGAATGACATGTGGCATTATTTGAGTCACACCTCGGTCGGAAGTAGGCACCTCCCGGTCGGGCCATTATAAGGTGGTATCAGAGCTTAGGTTTGGAAACCTGAGCTACACTAGGATATGATCCTCGAAATATGAAAGTCTTAAGTTAGTGGAGAGTGAGCTTGATTCTAAAATTTGAATGAAACTTGAGAGTTTTGAGTCAGTGAAGAGTTAGTATGACTTTAGAGTTGATCAGGACATGAATTTTGGGGAATGATGTTTGATCCGAAAGATGTAATGAGTTATGATTGGGTGTTCAACCAAGGTATAATTCGTAGCTCCTAAAGTATTGAGCATGTGACTTTGTATGTCTGGAAAGATAAAAGCCTTGGGAACTTATATTGAGTATGATTTTGTTTGGGAACGTCCTAACCGGTACGTGAGCCTGTGACTGTTTTAGATAGAGTTGAAGCTGATGAGCAGCAGAATCTTATTGAACCATTACTTTGGACATAAGAGTGTGTCGTGACTTAAGATGAGGTTATTTGGGAAATGATGTGTTAATAACTTGGATCTTCTTAGTGCATGGGATATTGAAATTAATGGAGGCTAGGGTTGACATACGAGTTTGGTTAGGATATGAACTTTTGGGATACTGCTTGATGTTAAAAAAGTAAAGGATTGGTGTTGGAATGGCCAACCAATATCTAATCTGTTACTCTTAAAATGTTAAGCATATGACTTCATTAGTGGATGGTGGAACAATACTTTTAGTGTTGCATCGTTGTGCAGGTGTATCTTGCGATAAAGAACCTAAAAAGCAAAGGATCATTTTGGGATAATTAACATTTTGGTTTATATATATGATTGAGATCTGTATGATATTGTTATCTTAAAGGGATTGGTATTTTGACAATAGAATTGATCAATGTAACTACATTGCGGTGATTGCAAGGGAAATAGGAAATATTTTCATAAGGAAAATCTGTTATGTACGTCATGTCTTGATTCATTGGATTGCACCCATACTCAGGTTTGTTGATTTGATTGTATTCTGACTGTTTGTATTCTACTCATAGAGTAATAAGGATGGTGTAATTTCTTGGTTTAGGCCAGGCTGTTGTCCAAGCTGAACGAGCCGTCTGTATTTCCTCCCGAGCTGATTTGATTGAGATGATTTTGGGCCATTCGAGCTGAAGGCAATAACCCTAAGCTAGTACTTATCAGTTACCTTGAATTGTTTATACTTGCTTATATCCAGATATATACATGATCTGACCATTATTTTATGATCTGTTGAGTTGTTTCTTCCTCGATAGGTCCTTACTAATTTGTTATCAATATTATCCCTTACTAAATTCTTTGAACTTATTCTCTTGTTTATCCTTGATATTCTTAGGCAGGACTAAGTGATAGATATAGACTTCTGGCTTAAACTGGGGGAAATATGTTTTGTAAGAGAATAAGTGTCCGTATGTGTACATGAGTTCAAGTGAATGTTAAGCTTTGACTTATAGATATTGTGATATGTCAAGTTTAAATTTGTGACTTGTAGTATATGCTATATTATGAATATTGTGAGACCATTAATGGTATGTATATAGTATTGATACTGAGGTCTGTTTAAGTTGTAGTCTGCTGCCATTTCTGATGGATTTGGAAATTTTCCTTCTTATGGGCCTATTGGTTGTTTTAAGAATTGAATTTAATACTGAACTAGTGACATCTCGGCTTAGGGTTATCCTAAGTGGGGTGCCACAGAGGCAGTGAATTTTGCACCCGAATTTCTGTTCGATTGATTTACCGAAAGTGATTGAAGTTTTGGATTCAAGTATGATCTTAATACAAGCTAAGGTTGTTAAATTATGATTTAGCTCAAGTTACAGATTAGATCCATAATTATTATAATATTGAGCCCCATCAACTTGAAATGATACTTAAGAAATTTTGACTTTAGCTTATAGATGAAGACTGTTGAAATCACTGTCTAAGTCTTGAGTATCTATCAGGGACCTAGTCCCTTGTAATTTGAGCCTTATCTTATAGGTGGAATCTAAGGAACATAAACGTGTCACCCATGACTGTGCCTAGTATGTAAATAAGTTTGCGAATTGGTAGTGAACTCTACGGAAGCATTTAACTTGTTACAAAAACCTAGGTAGCGTTAACATAAACCATTTGTTTACTGGTCTTTAGAGGTGCTGAGCCTAATTTGGTTATATGAGATATTATAGATGTAAGCTTGAACTTTAGGATAATTTGTATAAATGTTTATGCTTAGGTGGGTTTGATACAAACGATAACTGTAGACTTGGATTTATTACGTATTTTTGGGGTATGTGGTTATATTGAACTCTCTGATCCGTGCCTGTCTATGTTGTTAAGGCCCTAAAGTAAGCGAGCTAAACATGAAATTTAATAAAAATGATATGAGGCTCTTATGGTTTAGGGACAATTGCAACTGAATCAATAATTTTGAAGGTATCGTAGAAGATCTCAGGGAAAGGACTTTGGGTAAATTCCTAGGCTCCATTGTGTAGATTTATGGAAAGGTTAGCAATCAGAATACAAGAACTTGTGGATAAAGATAGGAACTAAATAAGCTTCGTTGCGTATGGAATCATAATATCTTGATTTATGAACCTTACTTGGCCAAAAGTAAAGGTACAATTTATTTAAGAATGGACTAAGCCGAACTATTCTTAGTTATAAGCTAGTGGAGGAAGTATTCTGGGAATTTTCTCTCATTTGTAATATGGGTACTACAAACTTATGTACTGTCATTTGGATGACCATATTCCTACAACATTTGCAGATGTGATGTACATAATGCTTGATTTATTAGATTGGATTCTAACAAATCTATTCAAGATGATTGGTAGATTTGGAATTTAGGAAAGAATCATACTATATTCATTCTTGGTGTTAGGGACACCCATAGGAATACCAATTATGCATTAAATTAATTGAGTGTCGATTAGGAGAAAGGTACATTTAAAGGTATGTAAAACCCGAAGGATCATCAGGATAATCTTACTGAAGTTAAGTTTATAGTTGATTGGGAAAGCTGGGATGTAATTATGTCGGGGGTGTAGAGCCCTTGAGGCCTTATCGAATTAATATTAAGAGTGTGGTATCGAAGCCTAGGGTTGTTGATGACCTAGGCATTTGGGTATCTTGGGATTTGTGACTGACTTTTTATTTAGGTTAGTTTGAGTATTGCAGGATACTTATAGGACCTTGTCGCATATCATATAATGATTTAGACTTGTATATCCTTAAGTTTGGTTTACTCTTATCTGGTTCTTCTGTTCCTTTTATTCTTAAAAGTTTAAAGGAATTAGAGTTGATGGACTTACTTGAGATTAAGCTTGAATCGAAAACCGTTTAGAATGTAAGCACTTGAGTTAAAGGATATCTTAGCTATGTCTGGATATGATTTTTGGAATGTGGATTTTAGGTAGGAAAAATTTGGTTATGTGGAGATATAGGAAAGAAATCATCTCAGATGATATTGCATTTATGGACAGTGTGAAAGATTTGAAGAATGAGAATAAGGTCCTAAAGCAGGAAAAGGAAAATCTGCTAAGATTATGCGAAGGTCTAAAGGAGAAGCTGCATAATATGCATGAGGCCTTAAAGGATAAACGAGCGAAAAGCTATTTTAAATTAGCACGTGGGGCAAGGAATTATATGAAAATATAGAGAAAGAAGAGATTGAATGTTGGGAGTTGAAGACTGGAAAAGACTATATAAAACATTTACACATGATTCTTGGAGCTTTAAGGAAGGGCATCAGTTTTATGCAAAGTTTGTAAGTACAAATACTGGATAGAGAAGGTAGGTTTTCTTAGGCACATAATATTCCGAGATAAGGTAGAGGATTGATTCCTCAGTCAACTAGAAGAGACTAGAAAACCTGATAGAAGTTCGTATTTTTCTACGTCTTGTCGACTGTTACCAAAAGTTGTGAGGAACTTTTCTAATTAGCTGACATTTTGACTAAGTTAACTCAGAAAAGTCAACTATTTGACTAGAATGAAAATCTGGATAGGAGATAGTGCTGATGGATGGAAATCCTAAAAGATTGTGATTTCTCCCTCACCTATCACCCGAAGGACAAATGCAGTGGCCATGCCTTGAGCTGAAAGGCTAGAGTAGCTCACTTATTGGCAACAAAAGCATCAGAAAGCCAAAAAATAGTTGTTGTATTAAAATTAATACAAAGAGTAAGATTGCAGAAATAGGTGCAATCCGAATCATAGAAAGGAATACGATGAACCTTAAGCTAAAGATATGAGGACGTTGAAACAGAAAGAAAGATTTGGAAGTTTTGGAGAATCTGACTTCAATACCGAACCAAGGTGATTTTCTGTTCTGTAGAAGTGAGATTGTTAAATATGGCACACAAGTCAAGAAACACGATGCATTCGAGAGATATGAAAATGCATCGGGACTTGAAGAAGCAATTTTGGCAGAATGTAATGAAGAAAGAATGTAGATTGACTGACTGAGTCTACTTATTTTATGCCAGTCAGAACAATACCGAGATGAGAATTTGTGGACCATATATTTTTAAGGGGAGAGGAGTGTAACACCCCTAAAATTCAGTATTTTGAACAAATAAGGATTTAGAAATTAAGATGATAATTGATCGAATTTTAAAGCTAAAAAAAATAAATAAAGAAGACGATTGCAAAAATTTCAGAAGTTCTGGGGTCAATGTGAGAGGAAGAGAAGTTTGACGACCTCAAAATATATTTGTTTGGACTTGATTGTCCAGAAACAGGGATTCTGGGTGTCAAAGTGCGAGAAATAGAAGTTTGAGGACTCAATTGAAGGCCAGGGACTAAAATAAAGGTGGTTGAAACTTTTTGGGGTTAAAATAAAGTCGGTCAGAACTTTTGGGGCTGAATTGAAAGTGCTGAAAAATATATTTATATATATAGGATTAAGGACGAAAGTTTGTCAGATTATCAAAAATGGCCCAAAGCTACCCCACTGGCAAATCACCGAATATTGACCGTGAAACCCAAAACCAAGGCCATGGTTAGCTTCCTCCAGCTGAGGCGAGCAAAACCATACCTATGTTAACCCAAAACAACCAATGGAATGGCCGGGAAATCGAGCTTGACGGTGAGCTCCCGGCGAAGTGGCGGTTTCGCCGTTTCGAGCGGCGAGAAGTGGTTGTGATTGGATGGGCTTTGGTCGCAAGGTGATGGGTAGGCTGATGGTGGTGCTAATTTGGTGAAACGGCAAATGGTGGTGGTAGAATTGAAGGTGGCAGAGGACAGCGGCGAGGCTAAGGTTCAGGGTGGTTTTTGGTGTAATTGATCGGCCTACGGTGGTTGAAATTCAAAATTAGTTAAGGTGTTGTGCTCCTAGCGTCGAGGCGCGTCTTTTGGTGGTGGTAGTGTCCATCGCCGTCGGTGGCGTCGTTCAGGTAGTTTGTGCAGAATCTGATTTTGGACTCGTCTGGCCTAGTTATTTTTTCGATCTATGTGTTGAAAATAGTACTCCACATTACCTTTTATTCTAAGTGCCTTTGTTAATTTTGATTGATATCGCTCTATGTGAAATTGGCGATTGTGTTGAGGAAGCTAAAAAGTGATTTTGAAATATATGTTCTTATCGCCATGCCTATCTTGAAACCAGCCTGGTGTTGAATTAGTGATTTCGTGTTCACATGGCGACTTGATGTGTTCAATGAAATGTTGTTGGACATGATAAGTGATAACAATGAAAGTATTTAATACCCTTGGGGGTGGGTCCTGGGATCGGTTACGATAGGCGACCGGGCGAAACGGACCGATGGTGACAAACCTTTCGGCAGATACCGATGCATGATGCACACATAATCCCTACTCAGTAGACTAACTGGAGGTAGCTGTCTATGAGCGGGATCAGGCATGCGGCTAGCCATGCCCAGTGAGTGATTAAGTGTCTGAGCCGATCACTCGGTACTTTGGAGAAATAAGGATTTTTGTGTTTTTGAAAGTGGATTGATAAGGTTGGAAAACCACCAACAGAAAAAGTGTGAAAGTGATTATTAATTTTATTTTATATTTTGAAACTCAAGTATTTGACATAAAATCAGTGATTGTTCAAGTGGCATGTCGACCCTTTGTGGTCGTAATCGTGATTTAAAATTCCTCTGTGAAAGATAGTGAATTTGTGAAATCAGAGATAGTGAATTTGTGAAGTATCATTACAGGTATGGGATAGTGGTGAGATGGATCACTCTAAATTTTGACTAAAACCTTTTCTCTCACAACTCTTAAGAATATTTATACCTCAAATTATCTTTTATATAATAATTGAGAAATTGTTACTTGGTTGTTATTGCTAAACTGTCTCACTAAGTCATTCGGACTTATGTTGTTTTATTATTGTTCTTCGTTCCTTACCCTAGATAAGAACAAGTGACACAGATGGACTAACCCCGGCCATACATGAGGCAACGAGGGTGATAGAAGTGTCAAGTGTGATTCAATATGTTTCAGCTCAGAAGTAAGTATTTGATGGAGATGGTTGTAGGATTTAATTATTTTGGAAATTTTAAAAAGTGATTTTCTGTTGTAAGAATGACATGTGGCATTGTTTGAGTGACACCTCGACCGAAAGTAGGCACCTCCCAGTCGGGGCGTTACAAGCAAGGTGGAACGAAATGGGAACACCGGTATGGTTCGAAAATAGGTTTCTGCAACGGGCAGCAAAAATTCCAATTGCACTTAAAATTGTTTTCTTTCCTCAGAATTAGATTCCCACAATTCCAATTACACATCAAAGTGTTTCCCTTTCTCAAAATAGCCCCCACAAAAGCTAGATTGAAATAAAAACCTGAACCAAAAACAAACTCAACGCCATGGCTCCTAGGCATACCTGGAGACTGGTACTGCAGTTCCTTGGCACCAAGTTTCTGGAGATTGGCACTGTGGCTAGGTCTTTTCCGATGCCGCAATGCCAAGCCCTCTGCCTCAGTCCTTCAGTTGCTTCTTGGAGTTCCACATGCGACAGAGCCTTATCTACTAGTGGCAAACATAGTCATAGTACTCCTCTGATGGGGCTTGGGAAATGGCAGATGTGGTGGTAGTGAAAGAGAAATGAAGTTTGAGATATGGGGTGGGGTATTTGGGAAATGACATATGTGGTGATGAGTGGTGGAACCTTATTTGTGCAAGCTTTCAGAGCGAGAAGGAATTGAAATTATTTTACTCTTTTAAATCGTTGTACTTTTGAAAGTGAACAAAATATTCGCATGTAAAATGAAACAAAATAATTTAACAACAAAAATATGTGGAACTCCCGCGACCGTTCCGCAACATTGCAATGGAACTAGAACCTCACCCTCCGTTCTGATCCCCACGACCGTTCCTGCAAATCATGGACGGAAGCTCGTTGAGATTCAGAATCTACACTGTTAAATGAAGAAAAAGAAGAAAAATATTTTATCCCTTTCTTAGTCGTGCCAAGAATTGTTGGATTTCTGTCTAAAATGCATAAAAAATAGCGACATGGATACGATACAATACGAACATGCCGACAAAAAATTCTTGAAAATTTCAGAATACAATCCGACTCCGACACTACTATTTCATATATATGATCTTTTTATTAGAGCTACATATTTATAAAGATATGCAATTGATAAAAAGTTTAAAAGCACGTTGATGAGACTGTAAAGAAATAGAAATTCATATTAGTTATTGTAAGGAATTTTACTAGTGTGATTTGTATGGGATTTTACCAGTGCAACTTGTAAACTACGTATTTGAAAGAAAAAAGCTTCACTTTCATAAACAATGCAAGGGGAAAAAAAAGAAAAGAAAAGAAAAGATGAAACAACACTCTCTTCAAGTAATTCTAAAAAATTTTAATTTTTAAATATTTCTTTGAGCACTTAAATATTTTCTAATATGTTAAAATTCTATTTCGTCATGTTGGACACACCTTTCATTGTGTATCTGAGACACCAATGAAAGTCTTGAAACTTTTTATTTTTGTTTAATATATCGACACGCCAAGTGATATATCGAGTATATGTCGTGCCTGATAAGATGTTCCATACAATATGAAATGATATACATAATTTTTTGAAATTTCAATGTACTATAGATGGCTATTAATATGGAACAAGAAAAATCAAGCATCGAAAGCCGATGAGTGCATATCCCCATATATGCATCTCTTTCAGCCGACTGGACATGGTGGACATCTCTTTTACATAAACACAAGGTTTAATGCCATAAATATCAAGAGGGTTTGATGAACAAGCCCTCTTGACGAACAAGAGCATTATCGATTTCTAAATGTACCTCTGAGGCACCAAACTCCACCAGTTTTCAACGATTCTCACAGTGACATCATTCACATAACATTTCCTTGGATTGTTGCTAGAGCATTCTATTTCTGAAGACCTTCGAATCACAACAAACGCTGGCTGCTTGGGACGGGGGAGCTCTATAATCTCACAACTAAGCATCGATAGACCTGTAGAAATATTCGGCCTATCTAATGCTATTTCTTGCACACACAACAGAGCTATATTTGCATATCTACTTATATCAGGTTCCATTTTAGGATCATATATTACTAGATCCATTAAATGTACTATTTTTTCTTTATTCCATAATTTCCATACCTAGAAATATCAACAAGATAATGAAACGTTAAATTTGGAAAAGAGATACAACATAATATATCCATTTAAGTGGAAATAAAGGGTCCCAAAATGATAAAATAACTTACATATGCAATTTGGAACAATTGTTGCTCTTCATGATAAAAGTCAGCATTCCTTCTTCCACCGAAAATCCCTAATAACAGAACTCCAAAGCTGTAGACATCTAATTTTTTTATGAATATTCCATGAAGGGCATATTCTGGGGGTATATAGCTACTGCATGAGGATTGCAATCAAAGAAAGAAATATTATGTGCCTCAAAAGTGAAAAAATACTTCACTTGCATAAGACAATATGCCCTTACCATGTCCAGACAACCCTTGTTGTATTGGCTTGATCTTCTTTGTACCCAAAAATCATCGCCATACCAAAATCTAAAATTTTTGGGCTCAACTCCTCATCCAATAAGGTATTATTGGCTTTTAGATCTCTATGAATAATCCTTAACCTTGAATCCCTATGAAGGTAAAGGAGGCCTCGACAAATCCCCTCAATTATGTCCACACGTGTTTGCCAATCAAGAAACTCTTGTTTATGTGAATCTGCGAAGCATTATTGTCCCAAACTACTGTGACAATTGAAAATGAAGTATAATAACTCTGAACAAAGTTCCTAAGTTTTGATTAAATGAAACTTGATTAACCAAAGAGATAAGCATCCAAGCTTCTATTGGGCATATATTCATACACTAGCATTTCTTCTTCACATTCCACACAGCAACCAAGAAGCTTGACAAGGTTGCGATGTTGGAGCTTAGAGATGACATCAAGTTCATTCATGAACTCCTCTAGCCCTTGGTTGGAGGATCTTGCCAGCCTTTTTACTACAATTTCTTGTCCATTTGGTAATTTTCCCTACAAACCCAGCAATCAAGTTTCTTTTGCACATTATATAACTTACAGAAATCTGAAGTTTGGAACAAGATGAGATACTTTGTAGACTGGGCCGAAGCCACCCTGTCCAAGTTTATTGATTGAGGCAAATTTGTTTGTTGCATTTGAGAGCATCTCAAATTTAAATAATGGTAATTCTTCAAGTTTAATACCATGCACATCATATTTGAGCATGTTTTCTTCTGTTTCCTCAGTTTTGGACTACAACAGCTTATTTTCTCGCTTCCTTCTTGCTTTTAGAATTCTAAGAAGAGAACAATAAAGTGTTTTAGATTTACTCAGCATCCCAAATTAAGTGGAATAAATATATGCATACCTCTTTACTTGAGCAACAACTCCCACAGAAAGTATACGCATGAGGTATCATTTTGATCCCTGGAACCACTGTTGTAGCAATAATTGCTTTTCGATCTTTCTTTTTACCTGCACAAGTTTGCAAGAGATAAACAATGAACTTTCTAGTCTACTTCTGGTTGCAAGCATAAAACTACTGAACTCTGGAATTCCTAATTGAAAACTGTTAAGGATCTCCTCTTTGATTAGTTTTGACAATGACCAATCAAACTTTACCTATTAAATATTGGCAAGTTACCATATTAATTACTTCCATGCTATTAACAATGATTGACAGGCTTTATAAGGCAAGTTACTGTTAGAAGTACAAAGAAAGGAATGACTGCCTGGAATATGGAAAGTGGTAGATTGAAATCTTAGCTTGTGTCAATAAGGAAAGAAGCTGATTCCAAGATCGGCTTCCATCATCTTGATCTTTTATGGAGCCTATTTAACGAAGCAAATGGACTATTTATTTTAAAGTTTTTCACAATAGACTTAGAAGCCATAGTAGCTTTCATTTAATTGAGTGAGCACCTGTGTTATTACTGTTCTTCAGCTCTTTGTTGTTGCAGTACAAGTTCCAGCCTTTTGGTATTTGTGAATTGTATATTCTCTTTTATTCTAATAATATTACAGGTTAAAAATCCTAAGTGTTATCATTTCGGTAGTGGAGTAGGCTTGAAGAACCACTATAAATCATTGTGTCTATTTCTCTTTTCTCAATATTTCTCTGACTGTTATAAATTTCCAGTTCACACTGTTTTACACTTCTCAATACATTCTATAAAGTTTCAATTGGCATCGGAGCCGAGTTACCACTCCATATAGCTACTTTTAGTTTTGATGTCTACGATGAAGGTCAATCTCATACCTGTCCCCCACTGTTCGACGGTACAAACTACTCCACATAGAAAAATAGAATTCAAGAATTCTTTATCGCATTAGATTACGATCTCTGGAGTGTCGTGATTGATAGGCCCTTTATTCCAACAAATTCAGACATGACACCAAAGGGGAGACTGGATCTTACTGCCGAAGATAAGAAAGTTCTTTCAACCAATGCCAAAGCAGAGAACATTCTATCATGTGCTCTCATTAAAGAGGAATACAACTGTGTTAGCACATGCTCTTCAGCAAAAGAGATGTGGGATATGCTACAGATCACTCATGAGGGAACCTCTCAGGTAAGACTTGAGAGAATTGCTCTTTTCACTCACCAATTTGAAATGTTCTCAATGAAAATAGGTGAATTGGTGAGTCAAATGTATGCTTGATTTATGGAAATCATGAATCCAATGTTTGCCCTAGGAAAGGTCATATCAGAAAGTGAACAAGTTACAAAGATATTGCACTCCTTACCAAAAGAAAGGAATCCTAAAGTTACAGCTATCCATGAGGCAAAGAACTTGGAAAGAATGGCTATGGGGGAGCTCATTGGTTCACTCACCTTACATGAGATGATACTTTGGAGCAAGGAAGAAAGTTTCAAAAGCAAAAGCAAGAAAAATATTGCCTTCAATGCAGAAAATGGAGATTGGAACGAAGATTTAGGCGATCCTGATGAGGAAATGATAAATAAAGAAATAGCTATGGTCACAAGACGACTAAGGGTACTTACTCAAGCACAGGGTAAATTCAGAAAGGATCCAAAATTCAACCTCAAAAGATACAAGAATGAATATCAGAATACAAATCAAATCATTTGCCATGAATGTCATGAAATTAGGCACAAGAGACCAAACTATCCAAAGCTCAAATGAAGTCCCAAACTTGACCGAAGTTCCAAACTAAGAGCCACAACAATCACGTGGGATGACTTTGATTCTGACCAATTTGATGTTGAGGACAACTGTTTGATAGCAGACAAGCAGGTAACCTTTAATTCATCTAGCGATACTGAGATTTTTGATTTTGAATGTGAAAGTACGAGTTCTTTTAGCTTGCATACTGAATGTCATAATCAGATAACTACATTACAAATTGAATTAAACTCTTTTAAGGAACAATTGGAAAAGACCTGCAGTGAAAAAGCTGAAATCGTCCATATTTATAAAAATATTATTAGAAAGGCATCAAATGATAGAAATAGAAGTCCAAAAGTATGTAGATTCATAGAAACAAGTGAAAATTCTTCTGGAAGAAAACTACTCTTTGAAAAGACGGTTGAAAGGTAAAATGCCGCAAGTTGATATGAACAAACCAAGAAATTTCAGAACCTGTCATTCACCTAGATCCTTTCGGTCCAATGAAAACTCAGTCGCTGGGAGGAAGTAAGTATGTCTTTGTAATTGTGGATGACTTCTCTTGTTTTACTTAGGTTCGCTTTCTTTCACATAAAATGATGCATTGAAATCCTTTATTTCACTTACCAAGAATATTCAAAATAAGAAGGGATTCTATATCAAGTCCATTATAAGTGATCATGGTCTGGAATTTGACAACTCCAATTTTAGTGGTTTTTGTGATAAATATGGTTATATCCACGACTTCTTTGCTCCTAGAACACCCAAGCAAAATGGGGTAGTTGAAAGAAAGAACAAGGTACTGCAAGAAATGGCAAGATCAATGCTCAATGAGTACAATCTCCCAAAATCCTTTTGGGGAGAAGCCATCAACACGGCTTGCTATGTCATCAACAGAATATTCTTAAGGCCGGTTATCAAAAAGACACCGTATGAACTATGGAATAGAAAAGTTCCAAACGTCTCCTACTTTTGAGTTTTCGATTGCAAATGTCACATTCTCAACGACAGAGATCCTTGAGGTAAGTTTTATTCTAAATCTGATGATAGCATCTTTGTTAGATATTCAATTCATAGTAAAGCCTACTGAGTTTACAAAAAAAGGAAAAAGGTAATACAAGAAAGCATACATGTTGTATTTAACGAATCTAACCCTCAAATTGCCAAGGAAACCTTGAGCATTGAATCCGCAGGAATTGATCAAATTATTGAAGTCGTTTATCAAGAAAAGGAAGATGAACAGGAACCTCTAGCAAATGAAACCATCTCAAATACCACGATCGAAAGTTCCAATGAAGACAATCAATTTGTGAGGAAATTCAAACATACATCCAGTCATCCTACTATAAATATAATTGGAGATCCATAAGAAGGGATTACCACAAGGTCCAAGGTAAGGGTAGAAATCACAAATCCTACTAATATTGTGCTATTATCCCTTTCAAAACCAGGGAACATTAAAGAGGCCTTAAAGGATAGCTCATGGATTCATGCTATGAAAGAGGAACTAATGCTGTTAGATCAAAACAATGTCTGGAACTTAGTAGAAAGACCACTCGATCATCCTGTGATTGGAACCAAGTTGGTTTTTCAAAACAAGCTTGATGAAAAAGGTAATGTTATCAAAAATAAAGCTAGATTTGTTGCCAAAGGATACTCTCAACAAGAAGGTATCGATTATGATGAAACCTATGCACCCGTGGCACGACTTGAGTCTATTCGCATGCTCTTGGCATATGCATCTCACAAAAACTTTACCTTATTTCAAATGGATGTTAAAAGTGCGTTTTTAAATAGTTTTATAAAAGAGGAAGTTTTTGTTGAACAACCACCTGGTTTTAAAAATAAAGATTTTCCAATCACATTTTCAAATTATCCAAGGCCCTTTATGGTTTAAAACAAGCTCCTGGATCTTGGTATGGAAGACTAAGCACTTTTCTCATTACAAATGGTTTTTGCATGGGTACTGTTGATAACACCTTATTCACAAAACATCATAAAAAAGATTTCTTATTAGTTCAATTTTTTGTTGACGACATCATCTTTGGAGGAACAACTTCTGAGCTTTGCAATAATTTCGTCCTTTGCATGAAAAATGAATTTGAAACAGGTTTCATAGGATAATTAAATTTCTTTCTTGGTTTACAAATCAAACAAACTCTCCGAAGGAATCTTTTTGTCCCAAGAAAAATATGCCAAAGAACTTCTGCGAAAATTTGGTATGGAAAACATAAAGTTTCCTCAGTTCCCATGACACCCAATACCAAGATAGAACTTGATCCATTTGAAAATGGAATTGAAGAATCCATGTATCGAGGAATAATTGGAAGTCTCTTGTATCTGATCATGAGTCGGCCAGACATACTATTTGCCACTAACCTATGTGTGCGATTTCAAGCCAATCCTAAAGAGTCGTACCTCAATACTGCAAAATAAATCATTCGATACTTAAAAGGAACTACCACCTTGGGACTATGGTATCCTGGAACAAACTCTTTCTCTCTTGTTGGATTTTCTTATGATGATTATGCAGGATGGAAAGTGGATCGAGAAAGCATAACTGGAACTTGTCAATTTCTAGGTAACTGTCTGGTCAGCTGGTGCTCCAAGAAACAAAGTGTGGTAGCTCTCTTAACTACAGAAGTTGAATACATGGCACTAGGTAACTGTTGCACTCAGGTAATATAGATGAAACACACTCTTCATTTTGGATTGCATTTCTCATGTGTACCTATTCACTGTAATAATACTAGTGCAATTAATATTACTCGTAATCCTGTTCATCATTCTCGTACCAAACGTATCGAAATTCGTCACCATTTTATCGACGATCATGTTGCTAATGGAAATGTTTGCATCAATTATGTTGCATCTTCACATCAACTTGCAGACCTCTATGAGACGCAAATTAGAATGGTGTTTGAATAAATTTATTTAAAATATCTTATATTTTATAAGATGTTTTTGAAACTTATAAGATGTTAGATATTTTTTTTAAAATAAAATTTTAAAGTGTTTGGATAAAATAAGACATTGAAGTTAGCAAGGTGTTAGTAATGACACTTTTGTAACTAATATAATTAAAATTAAGGGAGCTTGTTAAGAACTTAAAAATAAGTTAAGAGCTCCTTACTTTTTTAAAAAACAGCTTATAAGTTCTTAACATCTTATTTTAGAAGCTTATAAGCTCTCTTTTTTTTTTTTTTAAATTTATCATATACTTTTTCACATCTTATAAACTCTCAAACATCTTGTAAGATGTTTTGAGGAACTTATAAATTCATACAAACACCCTCTAGATGTTATAGTGGCAGTCTAATGAAATACTCCTCATTGTTTTATTAACTTTTTGTTCTATTTTCAATTTTTTGTTCTTATTTCGGGGCATTTGGATTAGATTAGGTGGGCTTGGGTGTTTAGTGTATGGATTTGTAATAAGTTTGGGGTTGAGTTGGTACGATTTGGATAATGATATGAGTTATAAAAGTTTCCTCAATGACAAAAAAAATAAATTTAAAAAATAAAATCTTGATTTATAGTAAAAGAGAATTAATGCTAATATTATTTAGTGATGATTAGCATTGAAAAAGAATGAATGAGATAGGGTTTTGATAAGTAAAAGAATAAGAATTAAAAGGATGTGGGGAGAATCAAAAGCAATAAAATTTATATTTATATTTTTAATTAATTATTTATTGTCAGTTTAACTAATAAGGCCTCCAAATTAAAGGCCTTATACTTTTTTTAGGCCTAAATTGTTTTAAAAAGAAAGCATATATATGAGGCTTCTAAACTAGGAGTGTAAGATGAGTCGAGCCGGCTCGATTATAGCTCGACTCAAACTCGAGCTTTAACATGAGCTGAGCTTGAGTTTATTTTAGTTGTTCAAAAACTCATACGCCAGCTCATGAGCTTTTTCCTATTTTTAAATATTTTTATATATTAATTATTTAATTAATATATATTAATAATTTACTTTTTTTCTAATTTTAAATATTTATTATATATGATTAAATAATTATAATATATTATAATTTAAATTATTTTATTAATTATTATAAAATAATTATCATATATTAATAATTTAATATTTTTATTTAATTTAAAATTTTTTGGTGAGCCGGCTCGAGCTCGAGCTCAATATTTTGGGCTCTAGCTTGAGCCTGCAATTTTTGTCGAGTTCGACTCGAGCTTGACTCATTTACACTCCTATTCTAAACTAAAGACCTAACCTTTCTAGGCCTATAATGTTAAAAAAAAAAAATAGACTTTATGTTTTTATTTTTAAGGCCTAAAATATAGAAGAAAATACATATAGGAGGCCTCCAAAAGACGGTCGCCTTTCTTTATTAAAGGCATAGTCACTCCTGCTTGGAGTAATCAAAACGACCCAGCTGCAGGCAGTTATTCACTGCGAATGGAACCAAATGGAGGCAATGAACTTTTTATAAAGAACAATAACTCAGAAAAACTACGGAGGAATGGGGTTTAGCAAGCAGGGGCTTGAACTTTTTTCCTCTTTGGTTTGTTTTTCCACAAACTCTCTTATTTATTTGCCTTCATCTTCTATCAGAATCCATAGTTGCCCTCTACTAACATGGAATTCTTATAGAATCATCCAAGAAAGAATTATTGGATTGGACGAGACGAGTTCAGATCATCGAAGGAATTGTTCAAGGGCTTCTATATCTCCACCATTATTCTTGATTGAGAATAGTTCACAGAGATCTAAAAGCTAGTAATATTCTACTTGATGCTGACATGAATCCCAAAATCTCTGATTTTGGCATGGCAAGAATTTTTAGAGGAAATGACTTGCAAGCAAATACTAATCGAATTGTTGGTCCTTAGCAAGTGAAAATGTAACTTCCTCATTTGTTCTTACACAAACTATTCAATGATGAATTGCTTTAATTTTTGTCCAAATACAGTGGTTATATGTCCCCTGAATATGCCATGGAAGGACTTTTCTCCGTCAAATCTGATGTCTTTGCATGTGGAGTATTGATGCTAGAGATTATCAGCGGAAAGAAGAATATGGGCTTTTATGGTTCTGATTATCTTAGTCCTCTGGGATATGTAAATGCTAAAACATCATAATTTTTTAAGAAACATCAATGAACGTTCCCAAATTTTTATGAATTCATTGCTGGTTTCAGGTATGGAATTTGTGGAACCATAATCGCTTGCTTGAGCTCATTGATCCTATGTCGGAAGTCCATTCTTCGTCGTCTGCTATGCCATTGAGATATATTCAAATTGGTCTTTTGTGCGTTCAAGAAAATGCAGCTGATAGGCCTATGATGTCGGATGTCGTTGCCTTGTTAAATAATGAACACGCAGCATTAGCATCTCCAAGGCATCCTGCTTTTATATTTTATTATTGAAAGTTTGTCGGGTTTATTATAAGTGAGAGGTAAATGATGTAAACTAGAATATTACAACAGTCAAAAGACTGTTGAGAATAAGGTAAAGAGACATAATGATTTATAGTGGTTCGGCAAACCTAGTCTACTACCTTAGTGATAACACTTATGATTTTTAACCTACACTATTAGAAAAAAGATAGCAAATACAAGTTACAAAGTACCAAACGGATGGAACATGTACTGCAACAATAATAAGCTGAAGAACAGCAATTACGTAGTTGCTCACTCAACTATTTGCAAGCTACAAAGGCTTATTGAGTCTATTGTGAGACTTGTTAACACTTAGTGTGCTTCTCACTTAAATAGGCTGCACAACAGAATATTCCTTTGAAGCCTAGCTTGTAATCTACCACTTTCCTTGACAGAAAATCTTTCCTTTCTTTTGATTTCCAACAGTAACTTGCCATTTTGTCTTCAATCAATCAATGACATAAACATAGAAATAATTCTAATAGTAACTTGCCGTGTTAAAAAAAGAATATTTGATTGGTCATTGTCAAAACTTATTTTTAGAGGAGATCCTAACAATCTCCCCCTTTTTGATAATGACCAAGCAAGTATTATCTCCCCCTGCCAAAGATAATAGTAGCTCATAGTTTATCATAGTAGCTCCCCGTCAAATACAGACATGCATAGCTAACTTCAAGAGTATCACAATGAAAATGATTCATAATACCAACAGGCGAATACAGTAGCAATAGTTACAAGAAAATGATTAAATACCCAATTTTCAAAAAAGAGCCAAAACATCAGTTTTAGTAAATAAGCATCAGTTCAAATAGTAATCCATAAGAGAGACAAAAGCAGAAAGAGAGACATAGTTTATCCATCAGATAGATCTCCCCCTTCATCATCAAAAAGTAAAACTACACAGTCATTGCAAGACCATTTTCAAATACCATGACAGAGGTCCTTGATGTCATAGTGCAAATCCCCAATACGGTGACAACAGCGATGAAAGTGATCATCAAGTATAGCAGGGGGAGTAGAGACTTCTGTTTTTAGAGAGGTAATAGTGTTGGCAAGCTCAGAAAGTTGAGAATGCATATCAATAACCTTAGCAGATACTAACTCAAGAAAAGTGAAAAGCTAAGCGATTGGGATTTCTTGTGGAGGCTGTCTTTGTTTTGAAGTGATGACACCAGAAGCAACATAGGGGGACTCATGAAGGGAATCAGGAATGGTGTAAACAGAAGTTTTTCCTTTGTCACGATAGGACTTTTGTGGAGGAATAAAAGGAGCAACAGAAGTAGAAGTACCCTTAAACCAAACACCATCCTCCCTACATTGGATTTTCATTTTCTTAAGACTTTGAAGATCAACAATTTTACACTTATGAAGTTCTTCAATCCAAGGAGAGGGTACGAAAACATTTTCCATTTTAAAAATACAGGTCAGGAGCATACCATAGGGAAGGTTGGAAAGGGATGATGAAAAGCATGATGAATGTAATACATAAACAGATACCCAAAGTCCACAGATTACCCAGTAACAGATATATACAACAGAAAAATAGACAGTCTATTCATATCAATAGAGTGCCCTCCACTGCTTAATGTATAAGACAACATGGTCAAACTGATTAAGCGGTGCATAAAAAAGTAATCACCACTAAGCTTGTTAAAGGCTTCTCCTTTAGAAAGTTTAGGGGATTTTCCATCCCAAAATGGAGATTTAGCATGAGATAAGTTAAAAGCTTGGTTTGTGCTCCATTCTCCAAAAGCAAAAAATCAAACCCCAGAATTAGACAAGCCAAAATACTAATTTATCTTAGCAACAGTGAGTGAGATGGGAGTATCTAGAACATTTGAATGAAGAACTAGAGAGTGAGTTACTAGATCATTTTCAAATGAGAGATTCGCATAGAAGAGACAAACTAGGAGCGGATAAGATGGCTTATTAATGCTCATCAAGTCTCTCCATCCCATTTGGTTTACCCAACCGAGCACAGGGGATGATGGAATTTTGGTGAAATCTATGGCATGTCCTCGATTGATATGAAAATTTTGGATGGAGGAAGTGAAAATCTTAGAGGCGTTAATGATAGGAAACTTGAGTTGTGGAGGAACGGAAAGGAAATCCTAGTTATTAAATTGAGGGCCTATAAAGGTAACAAGACGGGAGTTTGAGATTTTGACAAAGTTTTGGATGAAGCATTTTGATGAGGTGATGGTGAAAAGGAGTAAGTAACATTGGCCGAGGGAGATGGAAGCAACCCTGGAGATATGCGAGAATGAGAGTGGTGAGAAGATGAGGTGAGACGATGCGGTGGAGGAATAAGCAATTCAGAATCGTTGTTGGAGATAATGAGGCATCGATGCAGTATCGATTCAGTTTCTCCATGTAATTGAGGTAAAAGGGCTATTTTTCAAAGGTGCCGGCGATAAGAGGTGGAGGCCATGGCAGAGGATGAGCCGATGAATGGGAAGAGTATGAGTGTTTCTGGGAATGAGTGTAAGATCCGAAGAGTTGTTTATTTTTTTTGAAATTTTTTTAGAAGATTTAGAATGATATTGATTTCAAGAAAACAGAGAGAAAGATCAGGGATTTAAAAGGTCAGTGTAGTTTTTGAAAAATATTTGTTTTAGAATGTATGAAAGGAAGGAGAGAAAATTTGAAAGTTCCCCTTTTGAAGAAAATCATGCCATATTTACGCGGGAAAGGGAATAATGCCTAATTTGGATTTTAGAAAGAAAAATCTTTCTTCAGCTAGAGGTTTAGTGAAGATGTCTGCTAGTTGATTTGAGGATGCAACATCATTTATGCAAACATTTCCATTAGCAACATGATCCTTAATAAAATGGTGACAAATTTCTATGTGTTTGGTACAAAAGTGATTAATAGGATTTCTAGTGATATTAATAGCACTAGTATTATCACAGTTAATAAGAACACATGAGAAATTCAATCCAAAATCCTGAAGTGTTTGTTTTATCCATATTACCTAAGTGCAACAATTACCTAGTGCCATATATTCAGCTTCTATGGTTGAGAGAGCTACAACACTTTGTTTCTTGGAACACCAGCTGACTAGACAATCAACAAGAAATTGACAGGTTCCATTTGTGCTTTTTCAATCCACTTTGCATCCTGCATATTCAGCATCAGAAAATCCAACAAGAGAAAAAGATTTTGTCCAAGGATACCATAGTCCCAAGTTGGTAGTTCCTTTTAAATATCGAAGAATTTGTTTTACAGCATTAAGGTGCGACTCTTTAGGATTGGCTTGAAATCTCACACATAAACTAGTGGCAAATAGCATGTCTAGCCGAATGCGGTGAGATATAAGAGACTTCCTATTATTCCTTGGTACATAGATTCCTCAATGCCATTTTCGGATTGGTCAAGTTACAGTTTGGTATTAGGTGCCATGGGAACTAAAGACTCTTTGCAATTTTCCATACTAAACTTACGTAGAAGTTCATTGGCATATTTCTCTTGACAAAGAAAGATCCCTTGCGGAGTTTGTTTGATTTGCAAACCAAGAAAGAAATTTAGTTGACCCATGAGACTCATTTCAAATTCTTCTTTCATGCAAGAGACAAAGTCATTGCAAAGCTCAGAATTAGTTCCTCCAAAAATGATGTCATCTACATAGATTTGTACTAATAGAAAATCCTTTTTCATGATGCTTGGTTAATAGAGTGTTATCAATGGAAGCCATGCAAAAACCATTTGTAATAAGAAAAGTGGTAAGCCTTTCATACCAGGATATTGGGGCTTGTTTTAAACCATAAAGAGCTTTGGATAGTTTGAAAACATGATTTGGAAAATCTCCATTCTTAAAACTAGGTAGATGTTTAATAAAAACTTCCTTTTTTATGAATCCATTCAAAAATGCAATTTTGACATCCATTTGAAATAGAATAAAGTTTTTATGAGATGTATATGCTAAAAGCATGCGAATTGACTCAAGTCGTGCAACTAGTGCATAGGTCTCATCATAATCGATACCCTCTTGTTCAGAGTATCCTTTAGCAATAAGTCTAGCTTTATTTTTGATAACATTACCTTTTTCATCAAGTTTGTTGCGAAACACCTACTTGGTTCCAATCATAGGATGAACAAGTGGTCTTTCTACTAAGTTCCAGACTTTGTTTTTATCAAATTGCAACAATTCCTCCCTTATTGCATGGACCCATGAGTCATCTTTTAAGGCCTCTTTAATACTTCCAAGTTCTGAAAGGGATAAAAATACAACATTAGTAGGATTTGATGTTTCTTCCCTTACCTTGGACCTTGTGGTAATTCCTCTTTGTGGATCTCCAATTATATCAGTAGTACGATGGCTGGATGCGTGTTTGAACTTTCTCATGGCTTGATCAACCTCAACAGTGGAACTTCTATTCGTGGTATTTGAGATGAGTTCATTTTTTGGAAGCTCATGTTCAATTTCTTTTTCTTGATGGACTACTGCAATAATTTGATCAATTCCTAAAGATTCAATGCTCAAGGTTCCCTTGGCAATTTAAGGGTTAGTCTCATCAAATACAATATGAATAGTTTCTTGTACAACCTTTTTCCTCCTATTATAGACTCGGTATGCTTCGTTATGAATTGAATATCCAACAAAGATGCCATTATCAGATTTTGAATCAAACTCACCTCGAGGGTTTCTGTCGTTGAGAATGTGGCATTTGCATTCGAAGACTCGAAAGTAGGAGACATTTGGAACTTTTCCAATCCATCGTTCATAGGGCGTCTTTCTAACAGACAGTCTTAAGAACATTCTATTGATGACATAACAGGCCGTGTTGATAGCTTCCCCCCAAAAGGATTTTGGTAGGTTGTATTCATTCAGCATTGATCGTGCCATTTCTTGAAGTACCTTATTCTTTCTTTCAACAACCCCATTTTGTTGGGGTGTCCTAAGAGCAAAGAAGTCATGAGTATAACCATATTCATCACAAAAATTGCTAAAGTCCACATTGTCAAATTCCAGACCGTGATCACTTCTTATGGACTTAATATTGAGACCTTTTTCATTTTGAATTTTCTTAGTGAGTGGAATGAAGGTTCTCAATGCATCATTTTTATGTGAGAGAAAGCAAACCCAGGTGAAACGAGAAAAATCATTCACAATTACAAAGACATACTTACTTCCAAATAGTGACTGGGTTTTCATTGGACCGAAGAGATCTAGGTAAAGAAGTTCCAACATCATTTATTGGTTTAAAGGAAGTTTTTAATTGCTTCCATTTTCACATATGCATCACATATTTTGTTTTTGTTAAAACTCAACTTGGGAATTCCTTTTACTAGATCCTTTTAATAATAAGATTAAGTAATTTCATGTTTGCATGCCCTAGGCATCTATGCCATGTCCAATTAGGGTCCTCAGATGCAACGAGACATTCTACCTTCTCATTAGATAGATCATTCAGATTTATGCAGTAGATGTTTCTGTCCCTAGTGGCAGTAAAGAAAGGGTCATCATCTTTTGAAACTATGCAAAGTGAAGGTTTGAAATGTACTTGATATCCGCGGTTACACAATTGACTGATGCTCAATAGATTGTGTTTAAGTCCTTATAATAACCAGACATTCTCTATGGAAGTTCCAGTGTTCTTCCCAACTGTTCCTTTTCTGATGATCTTACCTTTGGTGTTATCTGCGAATTGTACATTTTCTCCATTGATTTTTTGTAGATTTGAGAAGAATGACCTATCTCCTGTCATATGTCTGGAACATCCCCTATCCAGATACCATTTCTCATTTTCTTTCCCCATTGGTTCCTATATCACAGATATTTAAATTTTTAGGTACCCACGTATCACTGAGTCTTGATCCGTTAGATTTCTTGACCCATGCATACTTAGTTCCAATGAGTCTTTTTATAAGGCACTTGTAGGATAGATGACCAGCATGATTGCATGAATGTCATGTTCTGAAATTTCTAAACTCTTTAACATTTAGTGGCATTTTTCTTTTGATTTTCCTTTTCACAGAATAGTTCTCATCAACAAGTTCTCTTATCTTTCTTTCTAGCTCTTGATTTTTTTGAACAATTCTATTTCTTTGTTCAGTACCCTTCTTGATAATGTTGTTGTAAAAATGAACTATCTCTGATTTTTCATTTCCAGTTTCTTGCAATTAGTCCTTAAGAGAGTTTATCTCAATTTCTAATGCAGTTAATTGATTGTGACAATCAGCATGCAAATTGAAAGAACTAGTACTATCACAATCAATTTCAAAAATTTCAAAATCACTTGTGGAATTAAAAGTTACGTGTTTGTCCGCCATTAAACAGTTGTCCTCTACGTCAAAATGATCAGAATCAGAATCATCCCACGTGATTTTCATAGCTCTTGATTTGGAACTTTGGTCAGGTTTGGGACTTCTCTTGAGCTTTGGGCAATCTTGTCTCTTGTAACCTGCTTCATGACATTCATGGCATATGATTTGTTCTGATTTTTTATATTCATTGTTGTATTTTTTGAAGTTGGGTTTTGAATCCTTTCTGAATTTTCCTTTTGCTTGAGTAAGTAGCCTTAATCGTCTTGTGATCATGGCTATTTCCTCTTTCACTATTTCCTCATCAAGATCATCCAACTCTTCATCCAGTCTCCATTTTCTGTAGTAAAGGCTACATTTTTCTTGCGCTTGCTTTTAGAACTTTCTTCCTTGCTTAGAAGTGTCATTTCATGCAAGGTGAGATAACTAATAAGTTCGCCCATAGTCATCTTTTCCAAAAATTTTGCCTCATGAATGGCCGTAACTTTAGGGTTCCATTTTTTAGGTAAGGAGTGCAATATTTTTCCAACTTGCTCACTTTTTGAAATGAATTTTCCCAGGGCAAACATTGGATTAACAATTTCCATAAACCTAGCATACATTTGACTTACTGATTCACCTGTTTTCATGGAAAATATTTCAAATTGGTGAGTAAAAAGAGCAATTCTTTCTAGCCTTGCTTGAGAAGTTCCTTCATGAGTTATTTGCAACATATCCCACATCTCTTTTGCAGAAGAGCAAGTGTTGACTTGGTTGCATTCCTCTTTAACAAGGGCACATGATAGAATATTCTTTGCCTTGGCATTGGTTAAGAGGACTTTCTTATCTTCGGTAGTGAGTTTTGGTCTACCCTTTGGTGTCATGTCTGAGTTTGTTGCGATGAGGGGCCCATCAATGACGACACTCCAGAGATCATTGTCTAAGGCAATGAAGAATTCTTGAATTCTATTTTTTTTTTGTGGAATAGTTCGTCCCGTCGAACAAAGAAGGACGAGTATGAGTCTGACCTTTGGCATAGATGTCAAAACTGGAAGCAGCCATATTGAGAGGTAACCTGGCTCCGATGCCAATTGAAAGTTTGTGGGGTTTATTATAAGTGAAAGGTAAATGATGTAAACTGGAATATTGCAGCAGTCAAAGACTATTGAGAATAAGGTAAAGAAACACAATTATTTCTAGTGGCTACCTAAGTGATAACACTTAGGATTTTTAACCTACACTTTATTAGAAAGAAGATAGCAAATACAAGTTACAAAGTACTAAACGGATGGAACTTGTACTACAACAATAATAAGCTAAAGAACAATAATTATACAGATGCTCACTCAACTATTTGCAAGCTACAAAGGCTTATTCAGTCTATTGTGAGACGTGTTAACAGTTAGTGTGTTTCTTACTTAAATAGGCTGCACAACAGAACATTCCTTTGAAGCCTAGCTTGTAATCTACCACTTTCCTTGACAGACAATCTTTCCTTTCTTTTGATTTCCAACAGTAACTTGCCATTTTGTCTTCAATCAATCAATGACATAAACATAGAAATAATTCTAGGGGTAACTTGCCATGTTAATAAATAATATTTGATTGGTCATTATCAAAACTTATTTTTAGAGGAGATCCTAACAATTATTATTCTAACAATAAAAAAAATCACTCATCTCTATTTTCATCCAAAAAATCCAACAAAAAAATATTAATTTGACTGCTACAGCAAAAAATGTCTCCCCCAAAACATAAACAAACATACCAAAATACAACTTTCACATTCTCCAATAATTCATTATCCCAAAATACAAAATAAACGTATAATAAAATCACATAAAAAACATATCCAAACATTCCCTATATATTTTTCTCAAAAAAATCGTTTAAAAAATAATAGTAATACTATACACATTCAAAAATAATGCATAAATATAATTGTAATATGTCAACTTAAAAAGTATCCCTCAAATACACAAATTCTGTGTGTGTGTATTACTATTACTATTACTTCTAATATATAAGAGACAATCACCTTTGCTACAGCAACATTTGAACCGACAGACCCCACTCTTAGTACTCATTTTTTTTGTTTCCTACTCTCATGCTTCTTCACCTTCCACATTACCATTTTTATGCCTCTTTTTTTCCTCTTTCCTTTTGGAATTTCCTCTCCTGCTTATGATCTTCCACGTGTATACTCATCCATTATATTTACGCCACCCAACCACCGTTATACATATTCTATTTCTCTTTCTTTATTGTTTCTTGGTTTCATTCGGACGGGAAAGGCTATTCGGCTGATGCTCGTGAGTAAGATCTCTAGGTGAGACAACAAGAAGAAGGATGAAAAGTGCAGGTATAAAGTAATGCAGCGATGGCAGCCACAGGAAATTCGATGGTTTTTGTGGCGGGCAAAGGCTTAGAATTTTCTGGCATTCTCCGGCGGAGGGCAACGAAGTTTTTGGCTTTTCTCTATTATATAGCAAATACTCAAATGCCTTCCTAACCCGTCTCTAGCCATCGCTACCAATACCAATGGACAGTGAACTTGTCAAGTGTTGTTGTTCTGAGATTCGGGGGGTTTTGGGTTGGGGTAAGAACATGGTAAGTTTGAATTGACTGCAACCTTAGCTGCTATTTGCATAAAAGTTCTATTTTTTAGCTCGAATAGTTAGGCCAGAAAAGAATTGGTTTTCTGCTGATGAGTTGAATTGTAAAACCATTAGATCCTACCCTATTTTTGGGTAAAATAAAATGTTCTCAGGGTCATTTGATGCGCCTCTTTTGTTTGAAGGAATTTATTCTTTTTCCTGGGACAAAAGCTTAACTTTGAACAAACCCATGGTAAATTCTCTCAAAATTGTACTTTTTGATTACTATAGATTCAAAAGTTCAAAACTTTACTGTGAGGCATTGCCGTGAATTATTCATTATTACGGCACATAGTATTGGATTGTTATGCACAATGCTTGGAGAGTTGGACGGAGACCGAGTGCCACCGCCCCCTGCCACGGATGACAACTCCGTAGCCACATCCACCACCAATTTCTAGTGGATTTGGATGTGCGTACAAAGGAACTATCAAGCCTGTTGAGGGAAAGGGTGACTCTTTTGTGGTTACTATAAGGAAACTCAACAGAGATGGCTATAAGGTATATTATTCTTGTTTGCACTTTTGTCCCCTTTGATGGAGTCAAAAGCTTTAAAAAGTGTCTGTTTGATTTGCTTGCTTTTATTTTGGATTGGAGATGTTAATTTGCTCTTTTGAATTTCTGTTTCTTTTTTCCATTTTTTGGTAGTAGATTGCAGCCCTTTTTTGTTCTGAAAATTAGTAATGTTTTTGCTTGAGTTTCCATGACAAAATTTGGTCAAATTAGTTGTCATTTTCTGTTGTTTGTGTTCTCCTTATGTTATCTTAGATTCTTATGCTCTTTAATTGTAAAAATTTCTGTAGGAGACGATAAAATTTAGTTCCTTCTAGGATGAATTTATGCAATTAATTTGCAACTACTGGCCAATTAAAGGCCATTTACCAGAAATGCTAATAGTATCTATTGATTGATTAATGGAGAAAAAATAACTGAGAAGGTGAATGAGATGTGGGTGATTTTAGATCCAACAATGGGAAGATAGAGTGCAAATAATGTGCTCATTGTGACCTTTTTATGCCAGTTGTTTTCCAATAGCCCATGAATGCTTGTATAGAAGTGTTCATTTGTTTGCATTTATAGGTGTAGGAGAAATGAGCCGACAGTGAAAGGAACTATGATATTTGATGCAAACAACACTATAACAATTTCTCCAACGAATTTCCAATAAGATTAGTGTTTTTTTCCCCTTCCTTCTTTTCAGTTTGATCTTGCAGTATAACAAATTGCATTTTTCCTATTTAGAGCATATACATTTTAATTATAGGTTAATAATTGTGCTTACATCCTTGTGAAATATGAAATTTGTTTATTTCTTTTTCCTTTTTCTCCTATAGTGTTTTACGTGATAGCACTTGGACTTTTCAATTCTTCACTTGATTTTCAGATATTGGGACACTGCAAAGAAAAGATTATTTCCTTTGTGCAAAAACTCCTCGTACTGCTAGAGTTTGGGTATCTACTCTACAGTGAGTGGTCAATCTATCTCCCATGTTATACGCTTTTGCAACTCACTTTGTTGTTTCTTTCAATGGTAACCATGGCAACATGAATATATGATTGTGAAGATCATGAAATTTCTCCAATAAAGACAGTTGTATCGTTGATAATCCCTTCAAGGCTTAAGGCTTAGAGAGTCTTAAATTGTTGTTTTATCCCCTTGTGCGTTTTCTTTTCTACTTTCCTTTTGTGGAGTCTTGCCACTTGCACCATTGGGAAGCTTGTTCTTGTGTGTTAGAATATGAAATAAATCAGTATTAGATTATGGCTTGTGGCATTGTGTGAGTTTTTTAGCAATCAAAGATAATTCTTGAAGAAGCATGAAAATAAGTTATGTTGCTAAATATTAAGAGCTCATGTTACAAGTTAGAGAAGTTGAATGCTTGATGGTTTCACTCTCCAGCTCGTTTCTATTTTTCCCCTGTATCTCTCTGTGACCTTAATATTGTTGTAATCCCTTCATGTCTTCTTTGGTGGCTCCAGTTTAGTCGATGCGACAAGATATGCATATTAGTGTCATAAAGAACTCTTATTTTACTTGGTGGCTTTCCATATAAACTATTTTTTACTTGCATTTTCTAATGTTTCTCATTCTTGAGGCCTAAAATGTATAAGTTCTATAATTTTCCTATTCTGGTGTGGTGAGCTAGTTTCTCAGAGTGTCTACTCTGACTTCTCACTTTTATTATGTGAAGAATCGAGCCAGGAACCGAAGACCATAAATATAGGTATGATCTTTGGAGAAGACAAATCGAGAACTTTTGGAGCGAGTGAAGCAGAGGATGACAATAATGCTTTAATTGACTTAGATGATCACCTCATGTGGAGATGAAAAACCATTGACATTCAAAGAGCATAAGAGAACTTATACATGCGGTGGAAATTTGCAAGGAGTATCTTTTCTGTGTTTGTTAGTATAGTAATCCTTTTTGCTAATGGAGTCTCCTTTACTTCTGATATCTATAGAATCATTGCAGTTTTCAAGGTTCTATCTTGAAATATTAGTTTGATGGAGTTTATTAGTCACTATGTTTAGGATGTTCATTTTGAAACCCCTATTCTAACCAATATTTCATATTTTATTTCGTTTCATGATTACGTAATGTACAATCTTAGTAATTCTTTTAGAAAATATTTAATATATTTAAGCAAAACCTAGTAGCCAATTGGCCTTGTGCTTGAAAAGATTTTAAGAAAATATCCCAATTGGTGTTAATTGTCTATTTTATTTCTTAAATGACATGTGCGTATAATTAACAATTAATTTATTTTTTTATTTTATTTTATGAATACATGTCAATTGTATATGATTTACAGTTAAATATTTTTAAGGATATATTTAATATGCATCTGTAAAATGATATAATAAACAAAATT
This sequence comes from Jacaranda mimosifolia, assembly GCA_018894105.1. NCBI lineage: Eukaryota > Viridiplantae > Streptophyta > Magnoliopsida > Lamiales > Bignoniaceae > Jacaranda > Jacaranda mimosifolia. Next base: position 30,240,582 of record CM032129.1, read on the forward strand.
TCAATTAGAAGAAAGGAATGTTGTCAATCAGTTGTTATATTATTTGTATGAAAGTGAGATGAATAAGACACTATTTGCACCCTCATCCATTTGATTGCAATTTAACTAAATTGCAAAACAATGTCAAAGTAAGTAGAATAAATTTTAATGCCAAGATGTCTTTGGTCCAATGGCACTACTCTCACATTTAAAATTTGAGGTTAGAAATTTAAACTTAACTGACTTTTGATATGCATGTATATAAATAAAAAGAATAAAATAAAATTTAATATACTAGATTATTGACTTTTTTTCTACTTTTTTTTTTTTTTTTAACTATTCTGATGAGTTTTTGATTTTTAAAGAAATTCTATAATTGAGCAAGTGAACATAACACATCTGCTAGGCAATTCAACATCGCGCAATGCATGGTGCTCCTACAACTAGTGTATATATATATATATATATGCAAATTTACTTAAAAACATTTTTAATCCAACTTAAAATTAGTTGGGTCGAATTCTACGTATGGATCACCTCCATGTTTGCACCCATAATATTAACTTGTAATGTAAAAGAACAATGATTGGAGCCAAAATTTCAATGACTTAAAACGTCCGCAGTCTTCTCCTTATTAATTAAATGACCCCATTTGATCGGTTAAAGTGTGCCAATTTTTTTCAGAAAAGACACCTTTTAGCTAATTTTGCCGTTATGGGATTGCACTGGAGAATACTTGTGACTTGTCAGTTTCACCTAACAAAGAGAAAAACTTGATTCCTTAGATTATCCTACAATAGCTTTAATGGTTTGAGGAAGATCAATGAGATTCATGTTTATATGTTTCTTCTTTGTCCTTCACATCTCCATCTCTTTTTCTGGTTGCTTTTGCATTGCAACAAACACCATATCAACAGGCCAATCTCTCCTTCCAAGCCAGACCATAATCTCCAAAGAGGGAAAATTTGAATTGGGCTTCTTTGCTCTAGGTAATTCTAGCAACTTCTATGTTGGTATATGGTATAGAAACATCTCAGCTGGAACAATTGTTTGGGTCGCGAATAGTAATAGCTCCATCTCTCACTCTTTCTATAATAATTCACGACTAGAAATGTCAAATGGCAATATGCAGATTTTTGTTAACTTGAAAAGAATTTAGACCGTGGGAACTTCAAATGCTATAGAGGCAGTAATTCTTGACAATGGAAATTTTGTTCTGAAAAATGCTTCAAACATCATCTGGCAGGGCCTTGACCACCCGACAGACACTTGGCTGCCGGGTGGAAAAATTGGATTCTGAAGGTTTTCTGATGTAGAAGCAAAACTTGTTTCTTGGAGAAACCCAAACGACTACTAAAAAAACTGTTTTTTGCGACGGATTTTGCAATAGAAAAAATTTGTCGCAAAATCTTTGGTCATAAAATTTTGCGATGGATTTTTTTGTCACAAATCTACAAGGGAAATTCCCATCGCAAAGTAGTAATTTTGCGACGTATTTATGTCTGTCGCAAATTTTCAGTTTTTTGATGATTTTTTGAGATGGAAATATCCGTCGCAAAACGCAGTTTTTGAAGAATTTTTCCATCACAAAATATTTTTAATTTTTTTTATTTTGCAGCATTTTTCCATTATTAAAAACCTGTAATCAACATTAGTATATTCATAAATTCAACAACACCATATTTAACGATGTTTATAACCACCAAATGATAAAATAACAATATCTTCCATAAAATCCAAAATAACATTAAATATACAAAATATTCATAGACTCAACAATATAAAAATATTAAAATGTAATTATCAAAGTGTAATCATCTTAACACAATATATATCTAAATATTCATACATAAGCCAATCAATCATCATCCTCATCATCTATGTTTCTTCGTGGATGTTTATTAGGTGATCTAGATAAGGATGGTGGAGGAGATACCTCTGGCTGAGGTAAATGTGAGCCCAGTGCCATGAAAGAGAGATTTGTAGGCGAATAAAATGGTGATGTATGAGGATGAACTGATGGTGATGAGGTATGCATAGTTTGCTACATGAACATCTATCGCATCATCACCTCCATATCCATGAATTTTTGTTTAAACATCATATTTTCTTCTTTTAATGTTGTCACTTCTTCTTTCAACGTCTTAATCATTTCACTTTCATAGGGTTGATCATTTGAAGGTCCTCTAGATGAGTGACTTGAGATAAAGGAAGCCTCACTTCCAAGTCCATAGATCCGCCCCTCCTTCGATCTACCTATTGCATCTTTCCACACCTGTATAAGTAATATTACCACAAATTAATAAAAATTAAATAATTCAATTTGAAAATTAGACAAAATATAAATTAATAACTTAGAACTTTCACTTGAAGCTGAGGTGACATGGGCATCGAAGAACCGTCAACTGCATCACTTGAACTTTGACTAGATAACTCTTCTAGTCGACTGTAGAATATCAACATATATAAAAATTTAAACTTTCTACATTAAAAATTAACATATACATAGCATTTAAACTTTCTAACATAAAAATTATAACATTTAAACTTTCTAAATTAGTTATTTTTATATATAAGATACTATTTACATAAGTATTATGTGCACGCTCATTGACCCATATGCGATCACCTTTTTTATTTAATGTAGAATGTGCATACATAAATGATTATGCAAGTCCAGGTGGGTGTCCAAGTTCTTTCTCCTACATCCAAACACATTTATCAAGAATCAATTATAACTAAAATTAAATGTTGATACTTTTATAAAAATTACCAATTTATCTTTGTGTGATAGGTGTGAGATACAACCACCTTGATGAAATGGAATTACCACACCACCACAATCTGATGCTCGATTCGCTTTATTTTGAGCACTTATTTTTTGAAATCTATCATTGCCCCCATTCTTCAAGCAATCTAATGGAGTAATTTTCTAAGGGTTATGGAATTTCTCCTAGTGGACCGGTTTTGAGGTGTCTAATTTAAAGGTCAATTTTGGCTTGATTAATTTAAGTGTTAAATTAATCAATTATTTTAAAAAATTAAATTAGACCAATAATTAAGGAGTTAATTATTTGGTGCCAAAGTGACCATCAATTGGTCAAGTTAACTTAAAGAGTTAAGTTAACAAAATTAAGCTTAAGAGTTAAGCTTGTTTGACTTAAGAGTTAAGTTAAAGATTAATTAATTAAATTGAAGTGTTTAATTTCATTAATGGGAAGAATACATTTTGGAGAAAAAATTCAACTGAAATGTTCATTTGAATTAGCATCTTAATTAGCTTGAAATTAGATTTCAAATGTAATTAAAATGCACATGAGATTCAAATTAGATTTGAATTTGCATTTGTCACCTTGGCAATGCAAGTTGGCCGCCTACCTTGAGGAAGGTGTGATGCCAACTTGACCTCACACCAACCTCACCCTATATATAGATATAGTTGGCGTGAGGATAGGTCATTGCTGAAAGTGTGAAAGAATTAGATTCTTTAGCAATTCCCTCCAAAACACCTTCCAAGCATTGCATTTATGTGTTGAAAGCTTTGCTCTCTTCTTCTTCTTCCCTACCTCAAATCGACCTTCTCCATTATCATTCTCCTTTCTTATTCTAGCTTATAGTGAGGAGAGTTTGGAAGTTTTATTGGTGTGTGGATCATATGAACCGAGGCGAACAAGTTAGTTTGCCACGGTTTGGAGATCCACTTGAGCAAAGCACTGATTTGGCAAATTTTTCGAGGGAGATCTAGAAAGATTTTTTATCCAAATTTTTTAATTGTGTTTCCTCCAAGGTGTTGAGAGGTTGCAATATTTTTTTCTTGAATTTTGGATGAGTTTTAACGAGGTTAAAAATCACTTCATTCCTACTGCACGATTTCTGGCAGATTCTGGATTGGTAAAAGGTTCACCACTTTCTCCTTGGATATTAGCATTTCAAGGTAACATTCTATCTGAATCTGGATTTTAGGCATGATTTGATCCTAGTTAGCATAGCACTAGTTTATTTAGCTTATGAAGTTTTTGTAACTGAATTCTAGTGTCTTACTTGTTTTCAAGTGGTATAATCCCATTACCGTTATAATACTTGTCTTCTTATGTTATTTTTGGCAGCGAAGGCTCAAAAGCAAAGCTATAATATATGTTCTTTCTTTGCAATGCACCAAGATAATTTTTAGATATAATGAACTTAAGGGATCTTATTTTGTTGATATATAATTCATATTGCATTTTCATGCAATCTGGTAATCAGAAATCTGATCAGCATCTATTCTCCTATCTGTTCAGGATCCCAGGGAGCACATCAAAATCTACTACTATTTGATTTGAATTCAAATGGATCAGAAAATAACAAAAATAGTCCTGGAGATGAGAAGAAGAACATTTATGAGCTACCAATCTTCAGTTTTTCTAGCATAGTCGCGGCAACTAATGGTTTTTCCATTACAAACAAGTTAGGAGAGGGTGGTTTTGGCCCTGTTTACAAGGGAATGCTTATTTCAATAAACTAATGATTAACATCCTTATGAACTAGTATTCTTTCATCACTATTTCGGGGAAAATTACTCAACAAACAGTTTGTAGCAGTGAAAAGGCTTTCTAGAAGGTCCGAACAAGGATTGTAGGAGTTCAAAAATGAGACAGAACTGATAGCCAACTCCAGCACAGGAATCTTGTTGGGATCTTGGGTTGTTGTGTGGAAAACGATGAAAAGATACTAGTTTATGAATACATGCCCAACAAAAGCTTGGATTCTTTCATCTTTGGTTTGTTTTTCCATAAGCCCTCTAATTATTTGTCTTCATCTTTTATCAGAATCTAAAGGTGCCCTGCTAACATAGAATTCTTACAGAACCCACCAAGAAAGAACTATCGGACTGGATGAGACAAGTTCATATCATCGAAGGAATCGCTCAAGGGCTGCTATATCTCCACCATTACTCCCGGTTAAGAATAGTTCACAGAGATCTAAAAGCTAGTAATATTCTACTTGATGCAGAGATGAACCCAAGGATCTCTGATTTTGGCATGGCAAGAATGTTTGGAGGGAACGCCTCACAAGCAAATACTAAGCAAATTGTTGGTACTTACTACTTAGTAAGTGAAATGCAACTTTCTCATCCATTCTTGCACAAAAAATTTCCTGATGAATTAACTTTTGTCCAAATACAGTGGCTATATTTCCCCTGAATATGCCATGCAAGGACTTTTCTCCGTGAAATCTGATGTCTTAGCGTTTGAAGTGTTGATGCTGGAGATCATCAGCAGAAAGAAGAATACAGATTTTACGGTTCTGATTATCTTAGTCTTCTGGGATATGTAAGAGCTAAAACATCATAAATTTATAAGAAAAATCACCCAATGTTCCTAAATTTTTACAAATTCATTTCTGGTTTCAGGCATGGAATATGTGGGACTATAATCGTGTGCTTGAGCTCATTTAGCCAACATTGGAAATCCCTTCTTCATCGTCTGCTATTCTGTTGAGGTACATTCAGATTGGTCTCTTGTGCGTTCAAGAAAATGCAGCCGACAGGCCTGTGATATCAGATGTTGCCACGTTGAATAATGAACAAGCTGCAATAGCATCTCCTAAGCATCCTGCTCTGTTAATGGTTTGACAGTTTCACTGATGAAAGCTCGTTGAGGTTCAGAATCTACTATGTTGAAAGAAGAAAAAGCAGTGAAGTAGTTGATCTCTTTCTTAGTCATGCCAAGAACTGTTTGATTGTTGTCTATGATGCCCAGTCAAAGACACAAAGACATGAATACAAACATGGCGACACAAAATTCTTGAAAATTTCGAAACATGCCCAACTTCGACACACTGTTCAATATGCATAATCTTTTCTACTATTTATAGATACGCATGCATAAATATATGCAATTTATAACACATTTAGACCAAAAAAAAAGGATAGTGTTGGATTTTACTAGTCACTAGGTATTTGGGATAAAAAACATTTTACTTTCATAAGAAGATGTAAAAGGAGATGAAACAAAACTCTCTTCAAATAATTTTAGGAAATTTTAATTCCTAGTTAAATTTTTTAGCCCTCATATACTTTCTAATATATGAAAAAAATTTATCTAATTTATCACAACATTATTAGATATATCCTTAACAATGTGCTCAACACGATCAAAAGTCCTAAATTTTCTTATTTTTGTTTAACTTATGAACACATCAAGTGATGTGTTACGTATCAAAGGCATGTCTTTTCTCAAACAGCGATTAATATGCATACGATACGATAAGAATGTTTCTTTAAGGTGGAGGTGTATTATAAATTATCATAAACATGAGAAAAGAAAAATCAAGCATGACGGGGGGAGTGCATATTCCCTGTATGCTTCTCTTTCAGCCAAGCAGACACGGTGATATCTATTTTACATAGATATACTGATGTTTGGACCGGAGACCGGAGACTAATACGACAAAGTTTAATGTCATAAACATCAAGAGTATTTGATAAACAAGAAGGTCATCGATTTCTGCAGGTACCTCAGACGCTCCAAATCCTACCGGCCTTCAACAGTTGTCACAGTGGCATCATTCACAGAACATTTCCTTGGGTTATTGCCAGAGCATTCTGTTTCTGAAGACCTCTGTATCACAACAAACGCTGGCTGCTTGGGACGAGGGAGCTCTAAAATCTCACAACTAAGCATCGACAAAACCGTAGAAATATTCGGCCTATCTGATGCTATTTCTTGCACACACAACAGACCTACATTTGCATATCGACGTATATCAGGTTCCATTTTTGGATTGTATATTGCTGGATCCATTAAATGTACTATTTTTCCTTCATTCCATAATTTCCATGCCTGGAAGTATGCACAAGATAACAGAAAGTTAAATTTGGAAAAAAAAACACATGGGGGACATAATATACTCATTTAAGGGGAATAAAGGTTTCAAAATGTCAAAAATAACTTACATGTGCTATTAGGAAGAGTTGCTGCTCTTCATGATAAAAGTGGGAATTCCTTCTTCCACTCAAAATCTCTAACAAAAGAACTCCGAAGCTGTAGACATCTGATTTTTCTGAGAATATTCCATGAAGAGCATATTCCGGGGGCATATAGCCACTGCAAGCATGAGAATTGCAATCAAAGTAAGAAATATTAAGTGCCTCAAAAGTCAAAACATACTTGACTTGAATAAGACAATATGTGCTCACTATGTTCCGACAACCCTTGTTGTATTGGCTTGATCTTCTTTGTATCCAAAAATCCTCGCCATACCAAAGTCGGAAATTTTTGGGTTCAGCTCCTCGTCCAGCAAGATATTGCTAGCCTTTAGGTCTCTATGAATAATCCTTAACCTTGAATCTCTATGGAGGTAAAGGAGGCCTCGACAAATCCCCTCAATAATGGTTATTCTTGTTTTCCAATCAAGAAACTCTTGTTTTTGTGAACCTAAGAAGCGTTATTATCCCAAACCATCGTGAAAATTCCAACAAAAGTATAACAACTCTGAACAAAGTTCCCAAGTTTTTGATTAAATGAAACTTGACTTACCAAAGAGATAAGCATCCAAGCTTCTATTGAGCATATATTCATAAACTAGCATTTTTTCTTCACACTCCACACAGCAACCAAGGAGCCTGACAAGATTGCGGTGCTGGAGCTTTGAGATCAGATCTACCTCATTCATGAACTCCTCTAGCCCTTGGTTGGAGAATCTTGCTAGCCTTTTTACTGCAATTTCTTGTCCATTTGGTAATTTTCCCTACAAAACCAGCAATCAAATTCTTTTGCACATTATATAACTTACAAATCTGAAGTTTGGAACATGATGAAATACCTTGTACACTGGACCGAAGCCACCCTGTCCAAGCTTATTGGATAATGCAAATTTGTTCGTTGCATTTGAGAGCATCTGAAATTTAAATAACAGTAATTCTTCAAGTTTAACTCCATGCACATTATGTTTGAGCATGCTTTCTTCTGACCCTGTATCTGTTTCATCAGTTTTGGACCGTAGCAGCTCATTTTCTCGCTTCCTTCCTGCTTTAAAATGAGAAAAAAGAAGAATAAGAAAGTGTCTTAGATATATTTAGTATCCCAGATTAAGTGGAATGAGTATATCTATACCTCTGTACTTGAGCAACAACTTCCACAGTAAGTATACACATACAGGTATCGTTATAATCCCTATAACTACTGTCGTGGCAATAATTGCTTTTCGGTCTTTCTTTTTACCTGCACAAGTTTGCAAGAGATAAACATTGAACTTTCTAGCCTTCTTCTGTTATCAGGCATAAAATTAATCAACTCTGGAATTCCAAATAGAAAACGAAACTGTAAACTATTTCACGTGCAGAATTTCAAGCACACAACGAAGTATAGAAAGTGTTACATGTGAAGATCAGAAATTATCTTTTCAAAGTGGGAAGATCATTTTACCTAGTTCTGAATGTGCTAATCGAACATATAGGTCGGGACCACCACCGGAGAACTTCCGCACATCAATTAAGCTTTCAGCCCATTGCATACACCCAATTCCAGCATAATATGCATAAGCTATACAAGAACAATTGTTCAAGCACCGGCTCCTGCAATCCTCTTCAAAAATGGGAAACCACTTAACATGATCAGGCACTTTTACTCCATTCAGCTTCCGAAACCCATCTTGTTTTCCCATTTCGCCTGCAGAACTATTCTGCTCACATTGGAGTGGAGTTTTTCTCTTGCAGCCACTAGACCAATTTGCTGCATTCCACTCGTCTTTATTTTTTGGCTCAAACCCTGGAAAACAAGTGCATATTGGCCTCTCCTGAGAATTACACCATCCAAAAGGTCCACATTTACCATAATTATCACACTCATCCTCTAAGGATGACCAAGTTACCACCCAGTCACCCTTCTCATCGGACCACCATTTCTCCTGCAAAATCCCTGAAGTATTCAAGACATAATATAGCTCAAGAGACGAATTCAAGAGGGTCAAGGTTACATATGCCGTTCCAGAATTATTATTGACAACATCTATTCCACGTTGATAGAAGGAACTCATGTAAGGTATCCCAATGAAGATTTGGCCATTCCATGGACCACTGCGCCAATAAGGATGGGCATCTTTCCATATAAATACTTGTGGAATCTCTAGAGGATCAATGGTACAGGTAAAATTTCCAATTGCTGGATCATAAGGACTTTGCCATGATGTCAATATATTCTTCTCATTTGTACTTAAATCAGTACTAATTTTCATCTTCTCTATGAAAGAATCTGAAGCATAGTGAAAACTCTCCCAAATAATCCTACCATTGGAGTTATCTTGTAACACCAGATTCCCTGTATCCAATAGCAGAGCACTAGAATTGGCCACAGGATTTGATAGATTAGTTGACCATATTATCTCCTTTTGTCCATCCAAGATCACAAGATTGCCATCTCCTGATATCTCCACATTTCCCATATAATCATTCAGAGGCTTCTCTCTATTAGCTACCCATACAATAGTCATCACAGGGAGATTATACATTATACCAACATAACGATAACTACTATTTCCAGGGCTGAAGAAATCCAGTTTGAATCTGTTCCCATTGGAAACCAAAGTTCCAGGGTCACCAACTGATTGATTAGCCCTTATGGTGTCAATAGCAGTAGAATACCCCAAGAAGCAAGAAAATATAAGCAGAAAGCCTTGAAGCTTAGATTGCCAGTTTCTGAGGGTGAATCCCATGAATTATCGAGTTTTTCCCCTGCTACTAAACTGACCCTCTTATGAATCTTGCCTCTAATTGGAAACTCAGAGATGTAAAAATTGCCACGCTTCGTTATCAATAACATCTCCATACTTTTCTTTGATGTGATATGTATATTTTTTACAAGAAAGAAAATTCCTGGAAGATGCGATAATTCCATTTATCAATCAAGTATTGTAATCTGGTCAAAGAAAAAGGAAAAAAATATTGTCTAGGTCTAAATCACTTACCTGGTCTAATGTTGATAATCAAAAACAAATGCACCATCCTTTTACTTTTTATTGAAAAATCAATGTCCATAACTAATAAAGTCAATTCTTGAATGTCCTTGTTCCTGTTCCATCTCTTTCTTAAATTCAAAGGACAAAGACTGATGGCCGCAATCTGCAATAAGAAAAATAGTGGAAAATGACAATGGAACTACCACAGCATAATATTAATGCATGGTCAAAGGGAATACGGATGAAGGTGATAACCGACGAGTAGGGTCCCGCGCCCACGGTGCTGCAGCTTTGGGTTCAACGCGGCTGTGTTGAGTGGTGGAGCAGACTGGAAATTGATTCAGACAATTGGAGAGATTGAATTGTGAGTTTATTTACCGCCGGGGAACTAAATATTGAATTTTGGTTAAAATAAATGGGATCGAGTTTGTGGAACTAAAATTGAAAAATAAAATATGAATGGAAAAAGTATTTCATGTAGATCATAAGGCTTCATTTAGAAGTTAATACAGAGAAAACCTTAGTTATGAATTATATATTCAAAGCAGTTGAATAGCTAATTAACTCAATAATATTATCCTCATCAAAGTAAGAGGTTCGAAATTCAAATTGATCCCTTATTATGTATACGTAAATAATATATATAATATTTGAACATTAGATTTTAAAAATAAATTTTTCAAAATATTCAAATAAAATCACATTTAGAACTTATAAAATATTAATTATGGTAATTTTATAATTAATAGGATTAAATTAAAAAATATATTAAATATTTAAAAATAAATTATAAAATCTTAACTTTTTTCTACGAGGATTTATTATAAGATTTGAATATTTTATTTTAGAAGCTCAATTTTTTTCTTAAAAGATTTATTAAATACTTTTTGATATTTAATGAAACATTTTCAAAAGCATTTATGTCACTTATTTGAACCTTATTCAAGAATTTCTAGCATGAATTTTACTTTAGCCCCCAAACGATATGCAAAAGAGACTATATATCCCTCACAACATATGAATATTTAAATATATATATATATATATATATGTGTGTGTAAACTAGTTCACTTCATTGTCTGTTTGGTTTTATTTTTCATTTTCAATTTTCATTTTTATCATTTCTAAAATTTGAAAAGTTAGTTAATGAAAATGAGTTGAAATAAGTTTGTATTTGGACATATTATTTAAAAAGCAATGATTATATTTATTTTAATAGGTTGTAGGTCGAGAAAGATAGAAATGATGAAATAGAGAAAAGATATATATATATATATATAAATATTATTAGAGAATATATTTTGAAAATAAAAATAAAAATAATGTTGGATAAAAATGTATATAAAATGATGTATTTCATTTTTGGAATAGTAACAAATATGAAAAGGGGTTTCGAAAATGAAACCAAATGGGCACTTGGGCTTGTTTGGTTTTATTTTCATTTTCGATTTTCATTTATATCATTTTTAAAATTTAAAAAATTAGTTACTGAAAATAAGTTAAAAAAGAGTTTGTATTTAGATAGATTATTGAAAAAATAATGATTATGTTAATTTTAATAGGTTGCAGGTGGAGAGAGATAGAAATAATGGAATAGAGAGGAGATATATATATATATATTATTAGGAAAAGATATATAACTTATTGGAAAATGTATTTTCAAAATAAAAATAAAAATAATGTTGGATAAAAATGTGTAAAAAATAATGTGTTTTATTTTTGAAATAATAGAAAAATGTAAAAATGAGATTTGAAAATGAAACCAAACGGCCCTCTCTAAATGCGTTTAAGAGAATTAAATTTTTGAAAATTGGAACTCCAATGAATGAGATTTGACTTTGAGCATGTAAATTTGATTTGATGAGTGGAAGACTCTATTCAAATTTTGAACCACCTGTTATGTGGTGAATGCGCTAAAAATGTTATACTCTTTCCGCCAAAAATAAATTGAACTTCAAATATATAAATAAAAAAAATATTTCAGAAACTTATTATTACAAAGACTAACCACAGTTCGGTCTTTTTATGATTTATCAATTATATAATTTTAATCGTGTTATTTTCTTATTCATACCAAATCATCAAAGCTCATTTATAAATTATATAATTTTAATTATGTTATTTTCATAATTAATACCAAAATCATCAAAGATCGTGGTTCTACTCATATTTGTTTTATTCATATTTAATTAAATCATCAATTCCAAAAGCCATTTAAATCAAGTAAACAAAATTTTCAGACAAATTATTTATGCTCTTTACCCAAGTTCATTTCTGTTGTATTTCCGAATGATCTTTATATGATGTTATTATTATTTTAATTCTCACAAATAAAATTTATGTATAAAATAACTATCATTTACATTCTCACTATTACCATTCTATACGTCATTGTTGCCACTTTATTATTTTTTTATTTATCTAAAAATTCAAATAAATATGTTACTTTTAAAACTTAATTGTATTATAAAAAAAATAATTTTATTTATTTATTTTACACAACGAAAGTTTTGACAAGTGTGCCAATTCCCTAGTTCAAATAGTATTTTATGTTTATTTTTAAGGATTTAACATTGACTTTTTACGTACTCTACTTCTCAAGAAAAGAAATATCTTCTACTTTTTATTATTTACTCATTATATTCTTGGGAAAAAGTGAAGCTCCAATATCCAAACAAAGCCATACACCCCTTCTTGCAGCCAAAATTTTAAATTATCCCTAGGGAACCAAAGAGTCATATACATACATACATATATATGTAATCTCTAATTAAAAAAATACAATTTATATTTTAACTTTACTCCCCCTTCAAAATATATATAAAAATATAAAAATATTAAAACTATTATTTGAATTTAATAATGTAAAATAATTAATTTGAATTAAATCAATTATTCTTCGTCATAGTTGAATTTTACACTCTCTATTTAAAAAGGTAATTTAAATTAGACCAATTATTCAAGATCATAGTGGAATTCTATACTTCATCCAATTTTGAAAAATAACTCTGTTTCAATAAATCAAATCATTTCTAGGACACAATACAAATAGTCATTAAATAATTAATATTCAAAAAATTAGCGTGCATAAAACCATAGTTTTAAAAAGAAGGAAACAATATGGTGAGTACAATCTTAAATTTAGAGGATGAGATCATGAGAATATAGATAACTCATCCTAAAATTTTTTGTAGAACTTGTAAACTTATGAATCCAGCCCCCAAAATTCTTACTCGACATCGACGCAAATGGGAACTTTTTAAAAGGTGTCATTGGCTCAAAAAACTTTCAAAAATACAGAATGATCAGCTGTAACAAAAGCTTGATAAATCTTGTCGGGCCCGCTGGTTGTCGATATATTTCTGCAGGTCCTACCGGCAGACTAGTCACGGAGACATAATTCAAAGAACATTTACTTGAATAATTTTTGACGGCCTTCTGCTTCCAACAACCTCTGGAAAACGAACGCCGGTTGGTTGGGATGAGGTAGCTCCACAATCTCACATCTAAGCATCGACAGAACTGTAGAAATATTTGGCCTGTCTGATGCTATTTCTTGAACACTTAATAAGTGAAAATGCAACTTTCTCAGCCGTTCTTGCACAAACTATTCCCTGATGGATGACTTTTTGTCCAATACAGTGGTTATGTAATCTGAATATGCCATGGAAGGACTGTTCTATGTAAAACCTGATGTCTTTGCATTCGGAGTATTGATGCTGGAGATCATCAGCGGATTGAAGAATACGGACTTCTATGGTTCTGATTATCTTGGTCTTCTGGGATATGTAAGTGATAAAACATCATAAATTTATAAGAAACATCAGCCGATGTTCCTAAATTTTTTATGAAAGCAATGCCGGTTTTAGGCCTGGAATATGTCGAACCATAATTGTGCGATTGAGCTCATTGATCCAACATTGGAAATCCCTTCTTCATTGTCTGCTATTCCGTTGAGATATATTCAGATTGGTCTTTTGTACGTTCAAGAAAATGCAGCCAACAGGCCTTTGATGTCGGATGTTTTTGCCATGTTAAATAATGAACATGCAGCACTAGCATCTCCAAAACATCTTGCTTTTATTTTTGGGGAAAGTTAGTTAGAGCAAGTCCAGGACAAAGTAAACTCGAGATCTGCTCAGTTAATTGTTTGACAGTTTCAGTGATGGAAGCCTGTTGAGGTTCAGAATCTACTATGTTGAACGAAGAAAAAGAAATGAAGTAGTTGATCACTTTCTTAGTCATGCCAAGAATTGTTTGATTGTTGTCTATGATGCACAATCAAAGACACAGAGACAGGAATAAAAACATGGGGGCACAAAATTCTTGAAAATTTCAGAACACGACCCGACTTCAACATGGTTGTTCAATATGCATGATTTTTTTTTATTATGTATAGATACATATACATAAGAATGTGCAATTTATAACTAATTTAGAAAAAGATAATGTTGGAGTTTACTAGCATCGTATGTATTTGGGAGAAAAAAAAGTTTTACTTCCATAAAAAAACATAAAAAGAGATGAAACAACACTCTTTTCAAGTAATTTTAGAAAATTTTAATTTTCAATTGATTGTTCTAGCACTTGTATACTTTTTAATATAGGAAAAAAGTATCCAATTTGTCCACAATATATCAAATAATTCTTTGATTGGGTGTCCAACACGTGATCAAAAGTCTTAAAATTTTTATTGTTGATTAATTTATGAACACGTCAAGTGATGTGTCGGGCACATATGAGAGACATGTCTTGCCCTGTATATGTATTTGATACCACAAGAATAATTCTTTGAAATATAGGTGCACTATAGATTTTCAAAAACATGAAAAAGGAAAAATCAAGCATGAAAGCACAGGATGAGTGCATATCCCCATATATGCATCTGTTTCACCCAACCCGACATGGTGGATATCTATTTACATAAATATATTGAAGTTTGGACCAAACATTAATACAACACAGTTTAATGTAATAAATATCAAGAGTATTTGGTAAACAAGAACATAATCGATTTCTGGTACTTCAGAGGCTCCAAATCTTACCGGCCTTCAATGACTGTCACAGTGACATCATTCACTGACCATTTCCTCAGATTATTGCCAGAGCACTCGCTTTCTGAAGACCTCCGAATCACAACAAACGCTGGTTGCTTGGGATGAGGGAGCTCTACAATCTCACAACTAAGCATCGACAGGACCGTAGAAATATTCGGCCTATCTGATGCTATTTCTTGCACACACAACAGACCTACATTTGCGTATCTACGTATATCAGGTTCCATTTCAGGGTCATGTATTACTGGATCCATTAAATGTACTATTTTTCCTTCATTCCATAATTTCCATGCCTGGCAATATCGACAAGATAATAAAAAGTTAAATTTGGAAAAAGAAACACGAGCATAATATTTCTATTTAACGGGAATAAAAGGGTCCAGAAATGACAAAACAACTTACATACGCTATTAGGAACAATTGTTGCTCTTCATGATAAAAATCGGAATTCCTCCTTCCACTCAAAATCTCTAATAACAGAACTCCAAAGCTGTAGACATCTGATTTTTCTGAAAATATTCCATGTAGTGCATATTCTGGGGGCATATAGCCACTGCAAGCATGAGAAAATTGCAATCAAAGTAAGAAATTTTATGTCCCTCAAAACATGCTTGACTTAAATAAGACAGTAGTAGGCACTTACTATGTCCCAACAACCCTTGTTGTATTGGCTTGATCTTCTTTGTATCCAAAAATCCTCGCCATACCAAAGTCTGAAATTTTCAGGGTTCAGCTCCTCATCCAACAAGATATTACTAGCCTTCAGATCTCTATGAATAATCCTTAACCTTGAATCTCTATGAAGATAGAGGAGGCCTCGACAAATCCCTTCAATTATGTCCACACGTGTTACACGTGTTTGCCAATCAAGAAACTCTTGTTTATGTGAATCTGAGAAGCATTATCATCCCAAACTACTCTGAAAATTCAAATAATAACTCTGAACGAAATTCCTAAATTTCTATTGAATGAAATTTGATTTACCAAAGAGATAAGCATCCAAGCTTCTATTGGGCATATATTCATAAACTAGCATTTTTTCTTCACACTCCACACAGCAACCAAGAAGCCTGACAAGATTGCGGTGCTGGAGCTTTGATATCACATCTACCTCATTCATGAACTCCTCTAGCCCTTGGTTGGAGGATCTTGCCAGCCTTTTTACTGCAATTTCTTGTCCATTTGGTAATTTTCCCTACAAAACCAGCAATTGAATTACTTTTTGCACATTATAAAAACTCATAAATCTGAAGTTTGGAACAGGATGAAATACTTTGTAGACTGGACCGAAGCCACCTTGTCCAAGCTTATTAATTGAGGCAAATTTGTTTGTTGCATTTGAGAGCATCTGAAATTTGAACAACGGTAATTCTTCAATATTAACTCCATGCACATTATGTTTGAGCATGCTATCTTCTGAATAATATGTATCTATTTCCTCCCGCATCAGCTCATTTTCTCGCTTCCTTCCTGCTTTAAAGTGAGAAGAAAGAAGAATAAGAAAGTGTTTTAGATCTACTCAGCATCCCAAGTTAAGTGGAATGAATATCAATACCTCTGTACTTGAGCAACAACTTCCACAGAAAGTATAAGCATACAGGTCGTTATAATCCCTAGAACCACTGTCGTAGCAATAATTGCTTTTTGGTCTTTCTTTTTACCTGCACAATTTTGCAAGAGAATAACTGTCCAGCCTTCTTCTGGTTGCACGGATAAAACTACTGAACTCTGGAATTCCTAATTGGAAACAAATCTCTAAACTATTTTACGTGGAGAATGTCAAGCGTAGGACAAAGTATAGCAAGTGATACATATGAAGACTTCCTTTTTGTGAAGGGGGGAAGATTTATTTACCTAGTTCTGAATATGCTAATCGAATGTATAGGTCAGCACCACCACTGGAGAACTTCTGCACATCAATTAAGCTTTCAGCCCAGTGCATACACCCAATTCCAGCATAATATGCATAAGCTACACAAGAACAATTATTCAAGCACTGGCTCCCATAATCTGTTTCTACTGTGGGAAACCACTTAACATGATTAGGCACTTTCACTCCATTCAGCTTCAGAAACCCGTCTTGTTTTCCCATTTTGCCTGCAGAACTATTTTTCTCACATTGGAGGGGGATTTTTCTTGTGCAACCATTAGACCAATTTGCCGCATTCAACTTGTCATTATTTTTTGGCTCAAACCCCGGAAAACATTTGCATATTGGCCTTTCCCGAGCTTTACAGCTTCCAAAAGGTCCACACATACCATAAGTATCACATTCATTCCCTAAGGATGACCATGTCACCATCCAGTCTCCCTTCTCATCGGACCACACCTTCTCCTGTAAAATCCCTGATGCGTTCAAGGCATAATACAGCTGAAGCTGCTGAACAGACGAATTAAAATTGGTAAAGGATAAAGATGATGTTCCAGGATTATCATTGACAAGACCTAGTCCATGTCTATTAAAGGAATTCATGTGAGGTACCCCAATGAAGATTTGGCGATTCCATGGACCACTGCACCAATAAGGATAGCCATTCTTCCATATAAATAATTGTGGGATCTCTAGAGGCTCAATCGTACAGGTAAAACTTCCAATTGCTGGATCATAAGGACTTCGCCATGATGTGAGTATATTCTTCTCATTTGTACTTAAATCAGTACTAATTTTCATCTTCTCTACGAAAGAATCTGAAGCATGTTGAAAACTCTCCCAAATAATCCTACCATTGGAGTTATCTTGTAACACCAGATTCCCTGTATCCAATAGCAGAGCACTAGAATTAGCCATGGGATTTGACAGATTAGTTGACCATATTATCTCCTTTTGTCCATCCAAGATCACAAGATTGCCATCTCCTGATATCTCCACAGTTCCCGTAGAATCATTCAGAGGCTTTTCTCTATTAGCTACCCATATAACAGTCATCAGTGGGAGATTATACATTATACCAACATAACGACAACTACTATTCCCAGGGCTGAAAAAACCCAGCTTGAATTTGTTCCCATTCGAAACCAAAGTTCCAGGGTCAAGAACTGATTGATTAACACTTATGGTGTCAATGGCAGTAGCATATCCCAAGAAGCAAGAACACATAAGCAAATACACTTGAAACATAGATTGCATATTTCTATGGTGGCTAAATCTCACGAATTATCAAGCTTGTTTCCGACCACTAAACTGACCCTCTTCTGAATCTTGACTCTAATCAGAAATTAAAAGGTGCAAAAGTTGCCACGCTTCGTTCTTAATAATATCTTCACACGTTTCTTTGATGTGATACGTATATTTTTTCCAAGAAAGAAAATTCCCGGAAGATGTGATGATTCCATTATCAATCAACTATTGTAATATGGTCAAGGGAAAAAAAATAAAATAAAATTGCCGAGGACGAAAATACTTACCTGGTCTAATGTTGCCAGTCAAAAACAAATACATAGCACCATCTTTTTTTCTTTTTGTTGAAAAATCAATGCCCATAAGTAACGAAGTCAATTCTTGAATGTTCTTGTTCCTGTTTCATTTCTTTCCTAAATTCTAAGGAGAAGCACTGATGCCAGCAGTCTGCAATAAGAAAAATCTCGAAGCAGGCAGTGAAAAATAACCGTAGAATTACCCTGGCAAAAGATTTGTTATGAACCAGCCATTTAAAGAGAAAACGTGGGTGAAAAAGAAAGCCAAGGAAATGCGCTTTAAAGCAGGGAACGTTTTCTGCAGATTGAGAGCAGAGGAGACGACGCCATTTTGAGGAGTCTGACATTAAAAAATAAAAAGAGCAAACAACGCCGTCCCACTTATGGGAAATGACATCGTCTGCAGAAAACTCAGGATTTACATTCTTTTGTCTTTTTCTTTCAAATTTGAGGTTAAATACCTAAATTGGGGAGCAGAGGAAAATCAAGTTTGTTGCAACAGAGTCTGTAATCTTCCTCCACTAAAATTATTCCTATCTTGCACGATTAGCTCTTTTCTCTCTCAATTTTTCTTATTCTCCATCACCTCTTTCTTCAACACTTCACACACTTTACTCAATTTCACTGTGTTTACCTGGAATTTGGCATTGTTCTTTGAATTTCCATTGGGTGTGCTTACAGTGGCCTCAAAGCTCCGATCCTGAAACTAAGCAACTCTGATGACGAAACCAAATAGGATGGATTCACTAGAACAACAACTTGCTGAGCTCAGAGAGAACCAAGGTGAGCTAGCTAGAAGTAATGAAGAGGTTAAGCTGAAACTGGAAGCTATGATGCAAAAATTTGAGGACGCCGTGGACAGAAAACTAGCTAATTTCTTACATGCCTTGAACCTCAACAAAGGGAAGGAGCAAGCCAGCATGTCCCCTTCACCCTCTACCCAAACTTCCAGACCTAGGAATGATGGTATACTCCCTTCTCCACATAATCCTAAGTTAGCTGAACCTAGAGGCCTTAGAAATGCCAAGTGTGAGTTCCCTAAGTTTTCAGGTGAGAATCCTAGAGGTTGGATTAGGAAATGTCAAAAATATTTTCTCTTTAATCACATGAGTGACTATGAAAAGATATTGTTGGCTGCTTTGCATATGGAAGGGATTGCTGACAGTTGGTATCTAGATTATGTTGAAGGGAAAGAAGGTATGGTATGGGATTGTTTTACTAAACTAATTTTGCAGAGGTTTTCTTCTCAAATGAAGATAACCTCATCAATCAGTTCAACAAACTAAGATAGGATAAATCAGTTGATGATTATACTGTCAAGTTTTAAGAACTTAAAGCATTTATGTTGGCTTCAAACAGACACTTGACTGAGGATTATTTTGTCAAGAGTTATGTTGGAGGCTTGAGAGAGGAGATCAGTCAAATGGTCGAGATGCCAAACGCATCTACCCTTTCTCAGGCCATTGTTATAGCCAAAAAAACAAGAAGGGCTGATTGAGGCTCTTCACAAGGGCCAGAAAAATACAAAAAATTGGTCAGTTGTTCCCCAAAAGAGTCATAAGGCTGCTAAAATGGAGACTCATGTTAAAGGTCAGTATAATAAAGATCCTTACCCCCTTCTCAAAAAACTATCAAGGGAAGATATGGATGCAAGAAGAAAGAAGGGTCTTTGTTTTAATTGTGATGAAGTGTACCACATGGGACATAGATGTAAGAAACTTTTTGTGCTCAGTGGTGAGGAGGAAGAACCAGAATCTGAGAAAGAGGTTAGTGGCAGTGAGGATGAAGAGTTGCATATATCCTTTGGGGCTCTTGTTGGGCATGTAACTCTTGACACTCTTAAGTTAGCTGGGAAAGTGGGAAATCATCCTATCACTATTCTCTTTGACACAGGGAGTACCCACAGTTTTTTGGATCTAGAAACAGCCAGAATGCTAGACTATAGCATAGAACAAACTCACCCAATGACTGTTACTGTGGCTAATAGTAGGAGGACAGTATGTGACTCTAAGTGTAGCAATTTTAGTTGGGAAATGGGAGGCCATAAATACACAGCTACTGTTAGAGTACTTAAGTTGGGTGGTTGTAACTTAGTGATGGGCTGTGACCTCATTAGGAAGCTAGGACCAGTTCTTTTTTACCATGACAAGCATAAAATTTCTTTCAAGTATGGCAAGAAGAAAGTAACCTTGCATGGCATTAAGTCTGAAGTCTCCCTTAAGATGATCATAGGCCAGAAACTTCACAAACTCATAAGAAAAAAGAAAAACACTCTCCTAGGATGCCTATTTATAATCACACCAGAAGGGGGTCTAAACCAGCCAGAAATACACCCTGAACTTAAACCTATACTCTCAAACTACTCTCAAGTCTTTGCTGAGCCTAAATCCTTGCCACACTTTAGAAATATCAACCACACCATCACCCTAAAACCTGGAACTGAACCTTTTAAACTCCATCCCTATAGGTATTCTTACCTTCAAAGAGCTGAGATTGAGAAACTGGTCAAGGAAATGCTAGAGATGGGAATCATTCAACCAAGTACTAGTCCTATTCCTCCCCAGTCCTCTTAGTTAGGAAGAAAGATTGCTCTTGGCGCTTTTGTGTCTACTACAGAAAACTGAACTCCCTAACTGTGAAGGATAGCCACCATGTCCCTCTTATAGATGATTTGTTAGATGAACTACATGGCTCTAGCATCTTTTCTAAGATTGACCTTAGAGCAGGCTACCATCAAGTGAGAATAGATCCTAGGGACATACCAAAGACAGCATTTGCAACTACTTCTGGACTATTTGAATTCAAGGTAATGCCCTTTGGATTAACTAATGCTCCAGCCACTTTTCAGGCTATCATGAATCAACATTCAAAGATTATCTAAGGGATTTTGCACTTGTCTTCTTTGATGACATTTTAGTTTACAGCAAGACCCTGGAAGACCACCAAAACATCTTGAACTAGTCTTCCAGAAATTGCTAGACCGTCACCTCTTTGCTAAAGCTTCTAAGTGTGTCTTTGGACAAGAGAAGGTTGAGTATTTAGGTCACATCATTAGTTACGAAGGAGTGGAACCTGATCCAGGGAAAATCCAAGCGATGAGTGAATGGCCTAGACCTAAAACTGTGAAAGCTCTTAAAGGGTTTTTAGCATTGACAGGCTATTACAAGAAATTCATTAGAAACTATGGTCTCCTAGCTAAACCTCTCACTCAGCTCACCAAAAAAGGTCAATTCCAGTGGTCTGAAGAAGCTGAACTTGCTTTCTTAGAACTTAAGAGGGTCATGACAACTGCTCCTATTCTCCAACTACCTGACTTTAACCAACAGTTCATCCTAGAGACTGATGCTAGTTACTATGCTCTTGGAGCTGTGCTAATCCAAGGAAAAAACCCCATAGCTTTCTATAGCAAGGCATTAGGTTTATCTGTGTATGAAAAAGAAATGATGGCAATAATTCAAGCCGTAGAAAAGTGGCGAGCATATCTCATTCACAGCCACTTCATTATTAGGACTGATCAATGTAGCTTGAAGTACCTCTTAGAGCAAGAGATTTCCACCCCATTACAGCACAAGTACCTCACTAAACTCCTTGGCTATAGCTATTCTACAGAATACAAGCAAGGGAGAGACAACAAGGTGGTTGATGCCCTCTCTAGAAGAGAAGAAAATGAGGAAGGAACAAGGGAATGCAACAACATCACAGTTTTGCAGCCAGCTTGGATCACTAAACTTATGGCTAGCTATGAAGGAGATCCTCAAGCCCAAGAGGTCATTACTGAACAGATGTTGTATCCTTATAACCTATCAGTCTTTTCAATTCAAGGAGATTTAATCAAACATAAGGAAAAACTATATGTGGGAGCTGGAACTTCACTAAGAGAAAAAATTGTCCAAGCACTACACGCTTGAAGTATTGGAGGACACTCGGGTATTCAAGGCACTTTGCAAAGGATTAAAAGCATTTATAGGTGGCCAAAGATGCAAGATACAGTTCAGCAAGTGGTGAGTTCTTGTGAAGTCTGCCAACAGTGTAAACATCCAACTAGTAAGCCATTGGGGTTGCTGCAGCCATTGCCCATACCTGAGCAAGCTTGGAAGCACATCACTATGGATTTCATAGAACAATTGCCAAACTCTCATGGGAAAACAGTGATTTGGGTTATAGTAGATAGGTTCACTAAATATGCTCATTTCATTGCCTTGTCTCATCCTTTTTCAAGTTTACACCTTGCACACACATTCTTGGATTCTGTTTACAAATTACATGGTTTACCTTTTGGTATTGTTTCAGATAGAGGTGCTATCTTCACTGGCCAATTGTGGAAGGAATTCCTCAAGACCTTAGGAATCCAACAACTATTAAGCACAGCCTATCATCTGCAAACAGATGGTCAGAGTGAAAGGGTTAATCAGTGCTTAGAAAGCAACTTAAGGTGTATGTGTGGGACTTCTCCAAAATAGTAGACTCAATGGTTAGCCATGGCTGAGTATTGGTACAATACTAATTTCCACACAACCATAGCAATGACACCTTTTGAGGCTCTTTATGGGTACAAGCCAACTTATCTTCCTACTGAGTATCTGGGAGAAACTATAGTTCAAGGAGTGGATCAATTGATTCATGACAGAAGTGCAATCCACAGTCATTTGAAGCAACAATTGAAGAGAGCTCAAAATAGAATGAAGCAATAGGCAGATAGGCACAGAACTGAAGCCAACTTCAACATAGGAGACTTTGTTTATCTAAAGCTCAAGCCCTACAGGCAGTACACTGTACGAAAGAGCCAACTATGGAAGCTAAGTCCAAAATATGCAGGGCCATTTCCAGTCCAAGAGAAAGTGGGGGCAGTTGCTTATAAACTAGGATTACCAATCGGAGCCAAGTTGCATCCTGTCTTCCATATTTTGTTGCTAAAGAAACATGTTGGGAGCACAGAAAGGATAACTCTAGCTCTACCTAATTTCGATGAAGAAGGCAAGGTAATCCTCAAACCAGTAACTATTCTGGCCAAACGGTTGATTAAAAGAAAAAATGATCATGTGGTTCAAGTGCTGGTCCAGTGGTCACACCTACCTAAATCTGAAGCAACCTGGGAAGATTACTATGTGGTTACTAAGTAGTTCCCTGAGCTTACAGCCTTGAGGGCAAGTCTTCTGGAAGGAGAAGGCACTATTATGAATCAGCCATTTAAGGAGAAAACGTGGGTGAAAAAGAAAGCCAAGGAAATGCGCTTTAAAGCAGGGAACGTTTTCTGCAGATTGAGAGCAGAGAAGACGATGCCGTTTTGAGGAGTCTAACTTAAAAAATAAAAAGAGCAAACGACGCCATCCCACTTATGGGAAATGACATCGTCTGCAGAAAACTCAGGATTTACGTTCTTTTGTCTTTTTCTTTCAAATTTGAGGTTAAATACCTGAATTGGGGAGCAGAGGAAAATCAAGTTTGTTGCAACAGAGTCTGTAATCTTCCTCCACTGAAATTATTCCTATCTTGCACGATTAGCTCTTTTCTCTCTCAATTTTTCTTATTCTCCCTCACGTCTTTCTTCAACACTTCACACACTTTACTCAATTTCACTGTGTTTACCTGGAATTTGGCATTGTTCTTTGAATTTCCGTTGGGTGTGCTTACAAGATTACTAAGGGAATATAGAGGAAGGCGATAACCAACAAGTAGGGTCCTACGCCCATGGGGCGGCAGCTTGGGGTTCAATGCGCCGGTGTCAAGTGGTGGAGTAGACTGGAATGAGACAGGTGGAGGGACAGAATTGCAGTTTATTTCCCGCCAGGGAACTGAATAGTGAATTTTTGGTTAAAACAAATGGAATCGAGTTCGTAATTGAAAAAATAGCATGCATCATAAAAAGTATTTCATATAAATCATATGGCTTCATTTAGTAGCAATTACTGAGAAACCTTCATTGTAAACTATATATTCAAAGGGTAGATTGAGATGTTGAGTGGCACTTGATTCAATAATATTATCTTGCAGTGATATTTAAAGTTTAAATTCTATCAAATTCTTAATATATGTATGTACATAAATTTGAAAAAAATAATAATAATAAAGATCTTTATCCTACATATTACATATGATGTTAAGCTCTAAAAATAAGTTTTTTTAAAATTATTTAGATAAAATAAAATTTAGAATTTATAAAATATTAATTACAGTAATTTTATAATTAATTGGGTTAGATTAAAAAAAATTATTAAAATTTTAAAAGTGAATTATGGACCTCTTACTTTTTTTGAAGGAGTTTATAAAATTCAAATATTTTATTTTAAAAGCTCAACTCTTTTTCTTGAAAAATTTACTAAATGCTTTCAAATACTTTATGAAATATTTTCAAAAGAATTAATATTACTAATTTGAATCTTATTCAAGAATATCTACAGTGAATTTTACTTCAGCCCCCAAACGATATGCGTATGACACTTTATAGATCCCTCTCAACATATGAATATATATATATATATATATATGTTTTATCTCTTTAATTAAGAAAATATAATTTGTATTTTAATTTTACTATCTTTCAAAATATATATAAAAATATTAAAATGTTAAAATTATTATTTGAATTTAATAATGTAAAATAATTAATTTGAACTAAATCAATTATTTAATATCATAGTGGAATTTTAAATCAGTATTTGAGAGATAATTCTGGTTCAATAAATCAATTCACTTCTAGTTATACATTATAGATAGTCATTAAATAATTAATATTAATAAAACTAGTGTGCAGAAAACCATAGTTTTAAAATAAAGAAATAATGCGATAAGAATAACCTCAAATTTAGAGAAGGAAAATATAAACTAAGTCACCAATTTTCTTAACTTTTTGACATCATGTTTATTGCGTCAGTCATAATACTCTTACATGTATATTTTACAGGACCTATGATTCTTTGGAAAAACTTGTAAAATTATGAACACCCCCCCCCCCCCCCCCAAATCTAGCTAAAGGTGTCATTGGCTCAAAAAACTTTCAGAAATGCAGAATGATTGGCTGTAAGAAAAGCTTGATAAATCTTGTCCGGCCCACAGATTGTCGTCATATTTCTGCAGGTCCTACCGGCCTTCAAGACTAGTCACGGTGACATAGTTTAAAGAAAATTTACTTGGACTCTTTCGGGACTTTTCAGTTTCTGACAACCTCTGGACAACGAATGCCGGTTGCTTAGGACGATGTAGCTCCACAATCTCACAATTAAGCATCGACAGAACTGTAGAAATATTTGGCCTGTCTGATGCTATTTCTTGAACACACAACAAACCAACATTTGCATATCTCATTATATCAGGTTCCATTTCAGGATCAAATATTATTGGATCCATCAAATTTATAATCTTTTCTTCATTCCACAATTTCCAGGCCTGGAAAGATCCACCAGATAATTAACCAGGATTAAGGTTGGAAACAGGGCATGTTGATGAATTCCATTAATTTTTTGTTCTACCCAAAATGTAATAAAACTCACATATGCTGTTAGAAACAATGTTTGCTCTTCAGTGCAAGCGCTGGTATTCCTTCTGCCACTCAAAATCTCTAACAACAGGACCCCAAAGCTGTAAACATCAGATTTTTCTGAAAAAATTCCTTGTAGTGCATATTCTGGGGCCATATAGCCACTGCAAAACATGAATTCAGGGCGAGATTGTAATCAAGAAATCTTTGTTGAAAAATATAACTATAATTAGTTGAACAAATTGAGCAATATATGTGTGCTCACTAAGTTCCGACAACCCTTGTTGTATTAGCTTGATCTTCTTTGCCTCCAAAAATCCTCGCCGTGCCAAAATCTGAAATTTTTGGGTTCAACTCTTCATCCAACAAGATATTACTAGCCTTCATATCTCTATGAATAATTCTCAACCTCGAGTCCCTATGAAGATAAAGTAGTCCTCGACAAATCCCTTCAATAATGATTGCTCGGTTTTTCCAATCAAGAACGTCCTTTCTATGTGAACCTGAGAAGTTTTTATCCAAACCATCATCATACTCTAAATATTCAAACCAGAGTAAAACGATTCTAAACAAAATTCTCTATATATTTTGGATGGCAGAAGATTGGTAGTATATATGTTCTATAATGAAGCAACGATCCAAATATCAAAGTTACTAAACAAATAGTCGAGTGGTCGTTTGATCTAACAATATCAATTTCACACATAAAGTATGAGGTTTAAGTGTGAGGTCGATGGTTTGAATTACCTAACGAATTTTTGGTATACGTATTATAAATAAAACAAAAAAAGAATGAAAAAAGAAAAACTTACCAAAGAGATAAGCATCCAAGCTTCCATTGGGCATGTATTCATAAACCAACATTGTTTCTTCACACTCAACGCAGCAGCCAAGGAGTCTGACAAGATTACGGTGCTGGAGCTTGGAGATCACCTCAACCTCGTTCATAAACTCTTCTAGCCCTTGGTTCGAGGTTCTTGCCAGCCTCTTCACTGCAATTGCTTGTCCATTTGGCAATTTTCCCTACAAACCAGTTACTAAAATCACTTTGGCAATTTATAAATGAATCGGACGTTTGGAATAGGATGGAATCAATATACTTTATAGACTGGACCGAAGCCACCCTGTCCAAGCTTATTGATCGAGTTAAAGTTGTCTGTGGCATTAGAAAGCATCTCAAATTCAAAAAGTGGTAATTCTTCTAGTTTAGCCCCATGCAAACTTTTGAGCATGCTTTCTTTTGAATACCACATATCTCTTTTGAGACTTTCCCCATTTCTGGGTCGTAGCAGTTTATCTTTTTGCTTCCTTCCTCCTGCAGAAATAAAAAAAGAAGTTTGTATAATATATATTGTCTCATAAAACAAATTTAATACTATTCAGCGTGTTATGAAAAACAGTATATACACGCACAATTATATAACGAGAAGAGAGAAAAGAGAAACTAGACACAAAAATTTAACATGATTCGAACAAGAAGCCTACATCCACAGGCAAGATAGAAAGAAAATCCCCACTATAAAAGGTGGAAAATTGTACAAGTCAATATCCTTCCAAAACTCTTAATCCTCTTGTGTTTTTTACTCAAAATTCATTTGGGCCAAATGGGCCTAAAAATATTAAATATTTCAACCGACTTATGCCTTTCGCTGCCAACACAAACCTCCATTTCTTATCTTCAGGTCACACCACGAATTTTCAGCCTGAACTATAATTCGAAACTACTAAATTCAAACCACATTAACACAGCATTTCAAAGTAACAAAAACTGAATCAGTATAAATACCTCTGTACTTAAGAAACATAAGCCACAAAAGGTAAGAGCATCCAGGAATGATTATAATTCCCAGAACCACTGTTGCACCAATGATCATGTTTTGGTCTTTCTTGTGACCTGCAAAAATTTACAAGAAAAAAGCAACGAATCTTGTAGGTTTCATCTGGCTGCTGGGATTAAAAACCAATGAATCTGGAATTCCCAAAAGTGAATTTCAAAACTATCTGACAGAATACGAAAAATTGAAATATACAAAAACAGGAACTTTATCTTGCAAAGTTGATTGGGAGATTTATTATGGTACCTAAAGATGTATTGTTTAGTTCTGAAAATGGCAACCGAAGGAACAGGTCGCCACCACCACTCGTGAAATTCTGCACATCGATTAGGCTTTCGGCCCACTGCATACACCCAATGCCTTCCTGATATGCATAAGCTATACATGAACAATTATTTAAACACCGACTCTGACACGCTTCTTCTGTAGGGGGAAAGCACTTAAAATGATCAGGCAGTTTTACTCTCTTCAGCCTCCGAAACCCGTCAGGTTTTCCCATTTCCCCCACAGAATTGTTCTTCACGCAGAAAAGGGGACTTTTTCTCTTGCAGCCACTAGTCCAATTTGCTGCATCCCATTCCCTTATGTTTGTTGGCTCAAATCCGGGAAAACATTTGCATATTGGCCTGTCCTGAGAATTACAGATTCCAAAAGGCCCACACCTCCCGTAAAAGTCACACTCGTTTTCTATGGATAACCATTTTACCTCCCAATCTCCCTTCTCATTAGACCACAACTTCTCCTGTAAAACCCCTGATGAATTCAGTACAAAATAAAGCAAATCAGACGAATATGTAATGGTCACTTGATTGCCAACGACATCTAATCCTTGTTTGTAGTAGGATCTCATTCGAGGGATCCCAATGAAGATCTGCCGGTTCCAGGGACCGCTGCGCCAGTAAGGATAGCCATTCTTCCAGACAAAACATTCTGGAACATCCCGACACGTAGAAGTGAAATTTCCAGGACCCGGATCAGAAGGGCTTCTCCAGGATGTCAGAATATTATTCTCCTTTGAATTTTTATCTATATTAATTGTCATATTTTTTATGAGAGAGTCTGAGGGATGTTGAAAACTCTCCCATATTATCGTGCTGTCATCTTGTAACACCAGATTCCCTGTGTCCATTAGCAAAGCACTAGAATTGGCCACGGGATTTGAAATATTAGTTGACCATATTATCTCCTTTTGTCCGTCCAAGATCACAAGATTGCCATCTCCTGAAATCTCCACCGTTGCCGTAGAATCATTTAAAGGCTTTTCTCTATTAGCTACCCATATAACTGTCATCACTGAGAGATTGTACCATATACCAACAAAACGCTGGCTACTATTTCCAGGGCTGAAAAAACCCAGTCTGAACTTTTGCCCACTGGAAACCACATTTTCAGGGTCTCGAATGGATTTGTTAACCCTTATGGTATCATCAACGGCAGAAATAAGACCTGGAAAACAAGAACATATAAGCATAAAAAGTTGAAGCATAGAGTAGGGATTTAGATTATGGAAGAAACCCATGAATTATTTGAGCCTTTTTCTGCTTTTCCTTGTCTTGTCTGTGATCAGAATTCTGTGGGTACAACTACACACATGATCCAGCTATTGTGTTAGTAGACTAGATAGTGCCTTGTAGGACCCAAACTTTTTGTGAAAGAGAATATTTTTCACGAGGTTTAGAGAGTGTCTAGCTAAGCTTATTTTAAACATATTTTAAGGTCCTACATTTTATAAAAAAAAATTGAGTTTATAAGATGTTAGATTTTATTTTTAAAATAAGTTGTTGAAATGTTTGAATAAAATAAGATTTTGGAGCTTATAAGATGTTAATATTGACAGTTTTGTAATTAAAATAATTAAAAATGAAGGAGCTTGTTAAGATCTTAAAAATAAGTTAGGGCTTTCTTACTTTTTTTAAAAGAGCTTATAAGCTCCTAATATCTTATTTTATGATCTTATAAGCTTTTCTTTAAAAAAAATTCTCAAACACTTTTCATCAATTTATAAGCTCTTAAACATCTTATAAGATGTTTTGAGGGGCTTATAAGCTGACCCAAACACCCTCTTACTCATGATTTTGACTTATTATTATGTTCACACTTTTTAATCGTTCATATCAATTTGATTTGATCTTTATCTTCGAATTATTATGAAATGAAAAATCATGATTTTTACAAAGAATCATCTTCTTTTAAAATTAAATTATAAAAAATAAAATATAAATCATTACCCTTCTAATACTTAATGACCAAATTAACTTTATTACTTTTAAAAAATTAAAAAAAATTAATATTAAATTCCAATAGACAAATTCAATCGAAAAAAAATTAAAGAAAATAAATCCTAAAAAATTCAATCATAAGAAAATCAGATAAAACTCATAAGCCTATGCAGCAATATGAAACAAATCACCCAATCCGAAAGTGGGATTTTAATACTTAAAATGTGTCACTTTTTTATTGGAAAATTAAATTAGATTTGTTTGATGCGGAATAATCCGGTGAATCTGAGTGGGCGTGCTCAACAGTTCAGGAAGAAGTAAAAAACATGTAATCCCCTGTGTATGTTATACAAAATTGGCACTTTACCACATTCAAAATGGCAAATAAAGAAGAAGTTCCATCAACTTCTTCGTTCTTACAATTGCAAACAGTATATGAAATTATATACATTGACATCTCCGCAGCAGAAGGATTATTTATTGTAACATTTCTTTAGTACACCTAATATCTTATTGAATTCGTCTCTTATGATTTATTTTCTCTTATTTTTTTCTAATTGAATTCATCTATTTGGGTTTATTTTTTCTGATTGAATTTGTCTATGAGGGTTTAATATTAAAAAAAGAGAGTTTTTAATTTTTAAAATTAATAAAGTTAATTTGGTCATTGAGTATTAGATTCTTTATAAGAACCATGAAAGAACTATGATTTTTTATTTCGTAATGATTTGAAGGCGAAGGTCAAATAAAACTGGCATAAATGGCTAAAAAATAAATACATAATAATAAGTTAGAATCATGGGAATAGGACCCTAAAAAACATTATTTTCCAAGGCCAATTTGAAAGCCCTGCTGATTAGCAGATAGCAACCAACGAAAAAGTTGTGGTCTCAAGTCTCAATAGCCAACTACTTCAGTAATCTGTTTCTAAATCAGTGTTTTAGAGACTTTAACACTATACCATGCTAGCCAGGAAGCAAAGTGGTAAATAGAGACAAAGATAGGTACATATTTTTTTATTTTTTTATTTTTCGAATTTTTCTTTGTCTTTAACATGTTGTTGACTATCTTTTTGTTTGTCTCTTCTTTTTATTTAGAATAATAAAATACAATATTATCTGTACTTTTTAATTTTGTAATATATATATATATATTGGGTGTTTATTTTATACGCATTGTAAAGTATATGTTAACCGAATTTGTGTATGTTTTTAGGTCTTGTGAAAAACAATAAGATTTATATTCAAATTTTTTATAACTAAATATAGGTTTGATTGTTATTCTCATAAATATTGCTAAAAAATTTAATATTGAGAAAGATATTACTAAAAATTTTGACACTTATTTAATTTTTGATTGATTATATAATACGAAAAAGCATACACTCAACTTTAATGAAAATATATATTTAAAATTTATAAATAAAAAATTTATATTTAAATTTTTATAATTTATAATTTTTACCACCATCCTCTTATTTCTGAATTCTACAACAACTTTCATGTTCTAAAAGCAAGTATTGATACAAAGCAGTGTACCGAATTGCCGCGTTACCTAAATAAAAATTAGCCACCTTAAAGTGATGACTGATGTGGCGATAATAGACAAATTGATAAGGTTCCTTCAAAAATAATTTTCCTTGTCGCATTTTTAACTCCACTGCACCTTGTTGTAGACACATGAACAACCTCTTATCCAATGATATTTGATTTTATTTTATATTAGAATATCAAAGAACTTGTTTGTTTATGAATGAGAGTATTTTGTCAAAATATTTTAACAAAATAATTTTTGAATAATATGGTTTGAGAATGTGGTGGTTGGTTGGTTGGTTGTGTTTTGGATGGTAGGTGAAAAATAAATTGAGAGAAAATCGTTTGTTTGTTTGTGTTTTAGAAATGAACAAGATATCATATCAATAACTTTTTTGTTAGATTGATAAAGTGACATTGATATCTTATAATTATTTATGTATGTGCATACATAGATTGGGAAGGGGGGACCAAAAAAATGAGAGGGTTTGGATAGAAAATGAATTGAGAGAATATTTTGGGCCTTTTTGGATAATTTTGAATAGTGAAATTGGGGAATGTGATATGTTGTTTGTTTGTATTTTAAGAGTTAGAAAATATTTTGATAATTTTCAGACAAACAAGCCGAACGAATATAAAATTTGAATAAAAAAAATTCCTAGTGATATATACCGACAAATATATATTAATATAATAATATCTCAATGTTAAATTTCCAGATTTGACCTGAAATCTGATCATTATCACACTCAAATGACAAAAATAATTTATCAAATATCCAAGCCAAATTAAGCAATAGTACCTGGTTTGGATATTAGTTTTATTATTTAATAGTTGTATTAGTAGTTGATATTTATTTATTATGAATAATATAGTTATTAGTGTTTAATGAGTTTAAAATTTAAATGAAGACTTTATTGACAGAATTAATAACTATTGATAATTTACCAATAACTATCTATAATTAACCATAAGAAAATTACATAAAATGTGAAATCTGTGCTCAAAAATCCACAAGACATAATCATTCCACGACCTTAAAGACTTCGAAAAATCAATTTCCTAAAATAATTATTCATTCTATAGAAATTTAGGAAGAGTCGTTGAAACTTGAACCATGTCTTTGCTGAAAAAAAATAATAATAAAATAAAATTGGACGCTGCCAGTTTCTTACAATTAATAAAATTCTAGGGGCACATATGACCATTCACATATGACAAATCATTTGGATTTATTACCACCCTCTCCCTTTCATTTATTACAAATTTTTTGAATAACTAATTTAGTATTGAAATCTTAGTAGAAGTCTGAATATTTCGACAACTAGCACGCACCTACCGATGAATATTTCACACTATAAAAAACTAGGTATTTATCATGAAAAAATTATTATTATGCTAACTTCTATGGTTAGTTATAAAATTTCCATGATTAGATTATAACTATAAATTTTTCGTAGTAAATATAATATTTAAAATAATAAACAACAAAAATTATTAGTTATAAATTCGTAACTTTATTTGTTGCAAACATAACAATTAGTTACGCATTGTCCTTAAAAAAAATTATATATAAAAAAAGGACTATCAATTATAAATTGATTGTAACGAAAGTTATTTACAAGAACATCTGCTTCACATTCAATTAATTTCATAGCTAAAATCATAACTTTTATCATCAATTGACAATTAATTGCTAATGATGCCTCAATTTTTTATAGTGTGATATATCTTATATTTCTCCTAAACCTATGAAAAAGCATGCAATTTTTTTCAACTGGTGTTAGTGTCCCACATCGGTGAAATAAATAAGTTGTGGTCTCTATATATGGTCTTGAGTAATCATCACTTCTTGAGCTAGCTTTTGGAGTTGAGTTAGACTTAAAGTTCATTCTTTAACATGGTATCAGAGCTATCTATTCCCGATGTTGGATTAGCCAATATTGTTAGACCACCCATTTCATATTATTCCACGCACCAGATGTTCTTTCTTGGGCGTGCGCGGGGTGTATTAGTGTCCCACATCGGTGAAATAAGTACGTTGTGGTCTATATATATAGTCTTAGGCAATCCTCACCTCATAAACTAGCTTTTGGGGTTGAGTTAGGCCCAAGGTCCATTCCTTAATAACTGGGTCATACAATTCGTTTGTGATCATTGCATGCTTTTGTGCGAGGCTCGTGCAATAATTTTATCTTTTGAAATAAATTTTTATTTTTGTATTAAGACATATTTGGTATAAAAAAATTTAACTATTGAATGCATTTAATATATACTTAGGGAATGTTGGTTATATTTTTTACTGTGATTTTATTATGTCTTTTGAGAGAATAAATTATTGAAAATGTGAAAGTTGTGTTTTGGTATGCAGCCCATTTGTTTTTGTTTTCTGGGCTTATTTTCATTTTCTGCTGAAAATTGTTATGATTGTTTCCCAAAATAATATTTTGATTATGCCAAGTAGATTCAAACTTATATAAGTAGTCAATTTGTGCAGCAAATCTGAAATTTTCCATATTAAGAACCAAAAGTATTTTTGGTATGTTACCGTTGCATCATCTAAGGCAGCCGCACAATTAGTATATTACCGTTACAGCATTCATGGAGCAAATTGAGGCATCAACTCTGGAAGATCTCAAAATCTACTATTTAAACAAGTAGTATCTCAAATGTAAAAGCAGTTAGTGTTATTGAGAGTTGTTAGGATTATTCCATTATTCTTTACTTTGCAAAATCCCAATATTACTCGTAGAATATTCTAGTTCACTTCTGTGAGGTTTTGGAAGTTAACGCTGCTCATTGTACTTGTTCTTGTTTCTTTGCTAATAATATTTGCAGGTTTAAAATCCTAAGTCCTCTGGCTTAGGTAGTGGAAGATGCTTGCCGAACCACTATAAATTCTTGTCTCATTTATTTATATTTATGCTTTAACTGGAATTTTGTTTACATCTGAAACTTCCAGTTTATTCTCTGTTTCACAGCTTTACTCTTTTGAGTCATTTACCCTTTTGAGACCTTATTTTCTATCAAAAATGAAAATAAAGAGCCATCAACTTCTCCCCCATTTTCACAGATATTTTCATTTTCAAAATGTTCTTCCAAACAAACTCTTACACTCTCTCTCCATTTTCATTTTTTATTTTTTTTCTACTCATATTTACATGATTTTTAATACAAAAATACTACATTTTTCAAATATAACTCATTTTCAATCCTACATAATCATTACATTTTAAACAAAATACTCAAACAACATTTTATTTTCAAAAATACATTTATAACTAACTTTTCATTATTTCTTTTCACTAGAAAATGAAAATACCTTCAGAAAACAAATCCAAACGGCGTTATGTTTGTTTATGTTTTGGAATAGACATTTTTTTACTGCAGCAATCAAATCAATGTTTTTTTGTTGAATTTTTTGGGTGAAAATAAAATTAAGTATTTTTCTAATGTCATAATAATAATTAAATATATATATATATATATGTATGTATATATTAAAAATGTGTATTTTAAAAGAAAAATGATGATATATTTAATTAAATTTTACTAAAATAATTTTATTTTGAGAAAACATAACCAAACATTCCCTTAATATAATAGACTATATTGGTCCTCCCCAGTCCCCACGTTCCATTGGATCGACGTGTATGGCCTATAGACTAAAAATAGTTTGACTAAAAATATGTTGATCAATGGTAAGGAAGGAGATTTGGACGGCGACGGGAGGTTGTCTTTTTTTTTTTTTCGTTTTTGTTTAATTTTTCAATTGTTGGATTAATAATATGATCTTTGTGTCATCTATTTAATATTAATAAAATAGAATTATGAATTATTAGATGAGAAAATAATTATATTTATAATTATATACTAATATTCCAAGGAAACAATGCCGTTTCTTCCATTAGCTGATAAAAAATAGCGGCCCAACCATAACAATTCAATGTGCTCCAATTCATCATTTGGAATTTTAATCCAAAAGCATTAGTACTAAGTATTTTGCAGTACTGATATTACTATATATATGTGATTTAATAATTTATAACCATACTTGATTAGTACTTAATTAAATAGCAAATATCAGTACATTTCTTTCGTTATATTATGTGTTAAATTTGAGGATCTATTATCATTTGACACTATTAAATTATCAAATCAATCAAGATAAATGCTTATTGATTCAATTAATTAACATATACAAGAAAGAAATGTGTCATTTTTTTTCCATACAGAATTTTGGTCGTACATTTGGATAATCAGAAGAAGAGTCTACATTGTAAACTCTCACTGGGGCGAGAAAGGACACCCCATTCCATTATCCGGCCCGCTAGCCTAGGCTTCTTCTACTCTTCATTTCGTTTAAGATTTAGGAAGCCCATTAGGCTAAAAAAACTGGACAATAATTCTGAAAAACTTCACGTTCACATGAATTTGTGTTGATCACATACAAATAAAAAGGGACTAATTTGATTGAGATATTTTATCATTCGTTTAGTTGGAATGATAATAAATATTTAGGCCCGCATGCATACTACAAACTCGTATTTATATGTGCAACTTCATGATAAATTAACATGCCTCCCCTTATAGGTTTATTTATCATGCCAATCAAACTATACCACAATGATAAAAAAATCACATAAATTATCATATGATAGGTAATCATAAGATAACTTAAAAATCCAATCAAACTGACCAAAAGAGGTTAGAGTAGGATAGGGATGCAAATCATTCAAACTTTGACCATTTTTTCGGGCTCAATCTGAAGCTTAAATTAAATAAATCAATTCGAGCTCGAGCTCCAACTTGATGAGTTGGAGAAATTGACGCTTGAGCTCCACTCAAAACCTTGTTCGAACTCGAAAAGTTTCGTTATTTTATAAAAATATTTAATTTATATAATAATATATAAATATTTTTTTTTGAAAAAAAGATAAACTCACATGCAACTTGCAAAACTACAGATACAAATTATTTGGTTTAAGTTCGACCCCAAAATCTGTGCGAATTTGGTGTAAGTTTCAAAAAAATTTAAGTTCGACTCGTTAAACTCGCAAGCCAGCTCGATTCTTTTGTATCCTTGGACTAGCATGACTTGAGGCTTGTACATAACAAAGGCTGATGCTCATGAAACATGGATTTAATACATTTAGGTAAGACTCCAAATAATTGTAGATGGAGCAGGCAGATAGCGACTTACCAGCAGAATGCCTTATGCAAATAAATCACAGGTTTAATTGCTTATGGTTGCAACTAATGCTTGTTTATGTATGTGCTAGCAATAGCATGCGTGGGATAATTACCAACCGCTTGACCTTTGTGAAAACCATTCTCTATCTAACCTTTATTGAAATTCATTGTCTTCCAGCATCATTTCTGATGAGGGAAAATTTTAAATTAAATTGCACTCAAAGTTCCGAATAATTTTGCAACCCTCTTAGAATTCACAAATTTTTTTATTTTACTTTTTAGTCTCGATTGACTTGACTCGACCTAAATTAGGATTCAGCAAACCTCACCCATTCATTTGATTAAGAAATGTCTAAATGGTTCATTTTAAGCCGTCTCAGTCATTATCTACTTATCAAATGACAAGCTGCACTCATAGATACTCCATATTTTGGTACTCATAAGTACACAATTGCAAATATTGTCTTAAATTCTCTTCCAATATTTAAAAAACACAAAAATTATCTTCAAACACTAATTTGAGTATTGGAGGAAGTTCAATAGATAAAATTATAATGAGTCTAACCCTTTTTTTATGGTTCCAGGATGTAGATTCGGATCAAATTAATCATTAATTATCAACCCCTCCATGCTTAGAAAAAACAAAAAAAATTGAACTCATATTGATATGATAAAAATATCACTAAAGTTTAATTAGGTAAATTTATTATTAAAAGGGCGCTTTAATTAATAAAACAGACCTTCTCACACAAGAATAAATTATTACACATGAAGTGAATATGGGTTTGGACCAAAACTCTAATACAACTTTCATAAATACTCCCAAAAGTTAACCAAAGGATGGATCTAATTACTTCTACACTCAAACTACTTCTCAAAAACAAACAAGTTTCCAAATTAAATGATCCACACTTCTCATTCTCCAATACAAAATTTTAAAAAGTAAAATAAAATAAGGCTAAAGAGAAGTTGATCCCGCATCACATATCAATATAAATCTAAGTAAAGAGTGACTTGTAGCTCAGTTGCATAAAGGCTCCCATATAATATAAGAGATCAAGAGTCGAAACCTAATGGCTCATGATGTGTGTACGTATTAAAATATTAAAAAAGAAATCAATAAAAATCTAAGCAAAAAAATTTACATATAATGACAGATCTATTAGTTGTGCACATTTACAATAAAGACATGTGTCGATTTGATTATGGCCTATTTGGTTTTATTTTCAAAGCTTATTTTCATTTTTTCTATCATTTTAAAAATAAAATACATTATTTTTTATACATTCTCACATAACATCATTTTCAAAACATATTTTTCAATAATATATATATTTTTTCCCAATAACATATATATTTCTATCTCTCTATTCTATTATTTATATCTCTCTCCACCTACAACCTATTAAAACCAATATAATCATTATTTTTCCAACAATTTATCCAAACACAACTTCATTTTCAACATTTTAAAAATAATAAAAATAAAAATTGAAAATGAAAATAATGCCTTACGGGCCCCTTAGATGTCAACTTTTCCACGGCAGTTTAACCTATACAAAATATTTTTAATTGGAGTGACGAGTACAGAAAGTTCTCCCATAATGTCAGAAGTTAGGTTCACCCAACTTGGAAATTTTCATTCGTGAACTCCTATGTTTATAGTTTCAAAATTCCATGTCTTATATAAAACAAAGAATCTTATGTAATTTGGTCTTGCAGTAGTTGCGAAAAGTTGAAGTATCTAATATCAGACGTCTTCTCTCAAAAAAAATAAAAATAAAATAAAATAATCAGACGTCTTCTATATAGCGTGCATTGAGTCTCTCATGAAAGGCCATTGTGTCTTCCAATCCACGTAATGCCACAGTAATAATTAATTGATTAAATTAAGTTTTGGCTGAGGTTTACAAATTAAAAATTATGATTAATCACAAAAAGAAAAAGAAAATCATGCTTACCATAATTGGTTAAACTGAATCAAATTACAATTGCATTAAATTTTTTCTTCGAAATAGGAAAGATATATAAAGGGACGTTTGTTCATGTTTTCAAACTCATTTTGACCTATTTTACTAATTCAAAATGAATTATTAATAATTTATTATTATTTTTATTAAATTTTTAATTTATTTTTATTTTAAAATATATTCTTCAATAACTTGTATATCTTCTCTAAATAACTTATATATCTTCTCTCTTTATTTTTATTACAATTGTCTCTTGTTAAAGGATGGACCTTGGGCCTAACTCAACCCCAAAAGCTAGCTCAAGAGGTGAGAATTGCCCAAGACCATAATATATAGAGACCACAACTTATTTATTCCACCGATGTGGGACACTAACACACCCCGCGCACGCCCAGGAATGAACATCTGGAGCGTGAAATGACATGAAATGGGTGGCTCAACAGCACTGGGTAGCACAACATCGGGAATAAGTGGTTCCGATACCATGTTAAAGAATGGACTTTGGGCCTAACTCAGCCCCAAAAGCTAGCTCTTGAGGTGAGGATTGCTCAAGACCATATATAGAGACCACAACTTATTTATTTCATCGATGTGGGATACCAACACACCCCGCGCACGCCCAGGAATGAACATCTGGAGCGTGGAATGACATGAAATGGGTGGCCCAACAATACTAGGTGGCCCAACATCGGGAATAAGTGGCTCCAATACCATGTTAAAAGATGGACATTGGGCTTAACTCAACCCCAAAAGCTAGCTCAAGAAGTGATAATTGTCCAAGACCATATATAGAGACCACAACTTATTTATTTCACCGATGTGGGACACTAACATCTCTCTCCACCTACAATCCTAATAAATTCTATATAATTATTACTTTTTTAATAAATTATTCAAATACAAATTCATTTCTAATATATTTTACTAATTGTTTTTTCAAAAAAATTCAAAAATATTAAAAATAAAAACATAACCAAACATACAAGGTAGTCATTTGATAAACAAATAAACATTAAAAAAAAAAAAAAAAAAAAACAAGAAAAGGTAGTCAAGTAGGTACTCTTTCACAGTCATGAACTAGTCCATCAATGCCCCAAACAGTGGAAACCTAATTATTACCCGCTGACAGCTGACTATGCAAAAATATGTAAAGCGTTCAAATTAGTTGGACGCAAAAGTCAGCCTGTAGCCTTATCCGATGTACAAAAATAATATTAGTGGATCATAAAAATAGAGCAATCTAATTTGGAGGAGCACAGCCAAGAGCCTCATAGACCATGCAATACAAAAATATCTCTACTTTGGCATAAAATCATTGGTGGAGTTATTTTCTCCCCTCACTAATATAAGTGCCCATTTGGATTTGTTTTCACAGTTCCTTTTCGTTTTCTTCTAAAAATAAAAATAAAAATAAAAAAATATTAATTTCTCCCATATTTTTACAGATATTTTCATTTTAATCATATTTTCTCAAATACACTATTACACATTCTCTCTATTTTCATTTTTTATTTTCTCATACTCAATTTGCACTACTTTTAATACAAAATACTATATTTTTCAAATACAATTCATTTTAAATCCTACACAATCATCACAT
Source organism: Jacaranda mimosifolia (assembly GCA_018894105.1). Classification (NCBI taxonomy): domain Eukaryota; kingdom Viridiplantae; phylum Streptophyta; class Magnoliopsida; order Lamiales; family Bignoniaceae; genus Jacaranda; species Jacaranda mimosifolia. The sequence goes on from CM032129.1 coordinate 30,280,791, forward strand.
TTTAAACAAAACCTCCAAGCAACGTATATTTCATTTTCAAAAACACATTTATAACTAATTTTTCACTATTTCTTTTCACCATAAAATTAAAATGCTTTCAGAAAACAAATCCAAATGACCCCTAAGTCTCAAATATAATATGTAAAATTAGAAGTTTGAATTTACCAAACTTTTAATGTGCTTGTGTAAAAATAGAAAAAAGTTCAATATATATCATATAAGTAAAAATAAAATTTGCATATTTTATATAGAAAAAGTCCAAAGGTGTGGATATTTTCTATGCGGGAAGTTATGTCTTATATATATATATATATATATATATAAATTGGTGCTTTTTTTTTTAAATAAAAAATTATATCAAGTTTTTTAACCAACACATATTAGAGATTAGGCATCTTTATTAAAGATTCTAAATTCAAACTAAGTGGTGGTCAAAACTTCAGAACTGGTCAATATACATAACCCCCTCTTAATATCTCTAAGGGCTTGAGGTCCATCCATCTATATCACTGATACAATGATATTGTATATATAATTATTCACTAATTAAATTGATCCATGTTATATTAAATACACATCAAAATCTTCAACATCATAAAATTTTAAAGAATCAATATTAAATATTAATATAATATATCTTAAAATCTAAATATATGACTAAAATAAAAAATTCATCATTACTCAAATTTCTGAACGGAAATAATTATTTGACGCCGTACAAGTTACACAAAGAATATTGTCACGACAGAAATGTAATATTCATTAGTCATAAAAGAATAAGTGATACTGTCACTGGCATATATCCATGTGGCATAAATCTTATTTTATATTTAACAATATTTTTGAATTAAGCATGGTTTTTATTTAGTTATAGCATGACTTGATATATAGTAATAAGAATTAATAGTATAAGTTGTCGTTACAGATTAAGAGGTTGTTTGGTTTTATTTTTTTGAGGTATTTTTATTTTTTGGTGAAAAGAAATAGTGAAAAATTAATTATAAATATAATTTTGAAAAGGAAATGTTGTTTGGAGTTTTTTTAAAATGAAATGATTGTGTAAGATTGAAAATGAGTTGTATTTGGATACTGTAATGTTTTTATATTAAAAGTCGTGTAGATAAAATTAGGAGAAAATAAAGTATGAAAATGGAGATAATGTGTAATAGTGTGTTGGGAAAAATGTGCTAAAAATAAAAATATTTATAAAAATAAAGAATAAGTTGATAGCTTTCTATTTTCTTTTTTAAGAGAAAATGAAGATGTGCTTTGAAAACAAAACCAAACGGGCACTTAGCATCTTTATGATCATTTATAACAAGATCTTTTATTATCATTAACATGTATCACTAATTGTTAGTAGAAACAATTTAAATACAATTTTTTTTTATTAAATTTGTTAAAATCATTACTATGAAAAAATAAATATTTTTATTATTTAATATATATAATCACTATCTTCACTAATTATCCAGATTTTATTTGAAATTTTGAATACAACATACATCACCCGTTACTGTCCGTGCTAGGCCCATGTTGAAACTGTGCCGAAAGCGGACTTGTAATATATGTCCGCTGCCGCCTACAGTAAGTGGTCAGAATGAGCTTTGTACGGGCCCGCGGAGGCCGGGACCATAGCCCTCCAGAAATTTTGTCATTTTGTGGCATTGAGTTAACCCGTACGATACTTCAATCAATGAAAAGGAACGGGTCTTATTCAAGTAAATTCATAACTTTGTATCACATTTGGTCAAAATTAACTTTCCTACTTGTCGTACCCGACTTTTTGGTCACGTTTTGATTGTCTAATTGATATAGGAGTGTTTGGTTATGTTTCCATAACAATATTATTTTGGGGAAACTATATTGTTCTAGGAACATATCATTAAATATATTTTTATTTTTTCTTCAAAATATATATATTTTAATATATATTATATATTTTATTATTATTTTAATATTAAAAAAATCACTTAATTCCATTTTCACCCCAAAAATTCAATAAAAAAGTATTAATTTGACTGTTACAATAAAAAGTATCTCCCCCAAAATATAAACAAAACTACTAAAAAAACAACTTTCACATTCTCGAATAATTCATTCTCCCAAAACACATAATAAAATTACACAAAAAACATAACCAAACATCCTATAAGTTTGAATCTTTTATCTTATTTTATATAAATATTTTATTATTATTTCATAAATACATGTTAAGTATATTAAATATTTCTTATAAAATTAATTAATTAAAAATTAGACACGTTTGTCATATATTTATCAAGTTGGAATGAAACTTTTATTCAATAACATAACTTTTATTTTGTATTTAATAATATTTTTTCTTTCAATATAGTAATAAAAAATTTATATTATTGTGAAATATTTGATTTAAAATATAATAATTAGTTAAAGAAAAGACTTCATTATTATAATTCAATCAAAAATATCAATCAATAAAAAGCAACCCACATGCGAGTGTTTCACCATTAATATTCTTATTCTTATTAGTGCCCGTTTGATTTTGTTTTCAAAACCTCTTTTCATTTTTTTTTTTGAAAAAAAAAAAAAATTATCAACTTCTCATTTATTTTGACAGATATTTTCATTCTCAACACATTTTTTCAAACACACTCTTATACTATCTCTCTCTACATTTTCACATTTGCACAACTTTTAATACAAAACACTACAACATCCAATACAACTTATTTTCAACCCTATACAATCATTTTATTTTAAACAAAATATTTAAACAATATTTCATTTTCAAAATCACACTTATAACTAATTTTTCACTATTTATTTTTCCCATCAAATGAAAATGTCTTTAGAAAACAAAACCAAATGGCCCCTTAAGTCTTGGGGGATGGAATTGAATTTTTACAAAATTTAAAGAACAATTTATCATTTTTGTGAGGAGGAAGATTTTAAATCTTGATAATATATATATATATATATAATATAAGCTGATATAAACCTTGTAGACTTAAGGAGGGACAACAGTCACTACCAAGCAAGGTTTTGAAAATTGGATTGGATCGATTAGATTGGTGACTGGAGGCCAATTCGGTCCAGTTGAAGCATAAAAATCAGTACCGATCAAAACTAATTGAAAATGGGTCAAAGCTGGTACCTGTTCACTTTTTTTTTTCCCCTAAAGATTTAAAAATTATTTTTTTAAAAAAAGAAAAAGTAAAAAAGGAAAGAGAAGTTATGAGTTGAAAATAATGATTAAAGATTTTGGACATATAATTTTTTGAAACATGAATTTATTTTCTTGAAATTTAATGAAGTGGTAGTTATATGTGAATGCTTATGTTTAATTTGTTATTTTATTTTATTTAATTTCTCTTAAATTATGTTGAATATTTAACATAAAAGAATTTATTTTTACTTGAAGTTAAAACATGAAACAAATGATTATTTAAATTAATGTGAAATATTATTTTTTATTTATTTATAAATAAATAATTATGAAATAGTATTATTTTCTAAAAAATATATTTAAAAATAAATAAGTTAAAAATTTTTCAAATAATATTATTTCTATATTAATTGAAAGTTTTTTTTGTTAATGTTAAAATATTATATATTTATAAAGTTAAATATAATTATTAGGTCATTATGACGTCATACCGATCCTAATAATGGTCTAATCGATTGAACATATTAAACCAATAATCAGTAACGTTACCAATTATTTGTTCAGTTTGATTTTGAAAACATTGCTGCCATGGCCTTCCTTCCTCTGTCCATGTATGCAATGTTCGTGTGGATTAGCTTCGCTCCCACCCCCACCGGAAAGAAGGCTATAAATAGAGGATAAATCGCCAATAGTACACATCCTTTGCCTCTTACATTTTTCTCCTTCAAGCACTTCAAAACCTACTACCATATCCCACACGCTCAAATCCTACCAACTCAAAGAAACCAAGTCTCAGACCAAAACACAGAGATAGAGATTAATACAAAAGAAAAGCAAAAAAAATGTACGCGAAAAGGGGTTTTGAGGTGAAGGTGGGCAAAACTGAGGTGGTGGCGGCGGCGTTGCCAGTGCAAGAGCACTGGTTACCGCTGTCAAATCTTGACTTGCTCTTGCCGCCGGTAGACGTCGGCGTTTTCTTTTGCTACAGTAACAAGCCGAATGAATTGTCTTTTGGGCATATAGTCGGCGTTCTGAAGAAAGCCTTGGCCCAAACTCTGGTATCATACTATGCATTCGGCGGCGAGCTAGTCAAGAACAACTCCGGCGAGCCGGAGCTTCTCTGCAACAATAGCGGCGTGGATTTCGTCGAAGCTTTTGCCGACGTTGAATTGAAGGATATTAATTTGTATAATCCTGATGAAAGCGTTGAAGCCAAGCTGGTTCCGGGGAGAAAGCGCGGAGTTCTTGCCGTTCAGGTGGGTGTACTGGTTATTTTTATGCTTCAATTCCGTTGCATGTGCATGTTAAGATTTTATTATGTGGATATAGACTCCATTTTTTATTTTTTCTAAAGAACCACCTATGAATCCATGGACCATAATGAAAATTTCATAAAAAGTATTTAATATGAATTCCGAAAAATACTTTTCTAATAAAAATTGAACTACAATATAGATTCAGAAGGTCAGAGCGGACCCGATCAGTCTTGAAATTGTAAGAAGGTTAGGATTGTTGTGTTTGTCCAATAAAAGTTCTATTACCCTTCAATCAGTATTTTTAAGAAAGAGATATAAATGATTTAGGGGGAAAAAATTGAGAAAGTGACTTGAATTGAATACTTATAAATGTTTGAAGTGACGTATTTACGGGTAGTCGTTTGGTAAATTGAATCTTGGATGATATTATCTTACTAAATCTTTATTTATGAATCAATTTAACAAGTTTGATTTGTTAAAGTATAATTTGATCGAATTGGCTTAAATCCAAGGATTGAGAAATCGGACTAGACCAATCGGTTTGACTGGGACGAGTTTCGGTCCGATTTGTTATATAAAACCAGTTAATTAAAAATTCAGTGCCAATCGGTGTGAAACGGTAAAAAACCGGTTCAACAAACCAGTTATTTTTATTATTATTTTTAAATAAAAACTAACTAAATATAAAATAAAAACTAAAAAGTAAAAATTCTAAGCTTAGCTAACTTACCAACACAGAAGGCAAGCAGCAGTCAAGCCAAGGAAAGTCCAAAGATTGTTTATTGTAATATTGATTTTTATTCACATTTGAAACTTTTATGTTATTTGAGTTGGTGTTTATTATTTGTATAAGTTGTAATGAATTTTATGAGAATATTTTATAGCAAGTCTTATTTCATAATTTGACATTATAAATAAATATATAAATATTATTATGGAGTAGAGTTTGGAGAAAGTTTCATAATACTAAACAATTTTTATTTTTTTTCCCTTTATATATTTTATATATTTATATAATATTAAATATAATTATAGCATCACACTAATTGAACAGGTGGTTAAATCAGTTGAATCAATGATCAATAAGGTCATCGATTCATTCATTGGTCTAATTTCTCAAACATTGGTTAAATCTGACTCAGACATATGACTACGGATTTACGAATAATTTTAAGATATTCATATTAATGGAGAGGTATATAAAGTTACCAGCGTTTCTATGCCCTGATGGGACTAGGTACACATGGTGCGCTAGGAAAACGAAAGTCAAAAAGTGAAAGCTTTGTGGGGCCAGGGCGGGTCACACCCCACGGGTTAAACATGATTCAAATAATTCTGGATTCGGTAGCGTCCTAAAATTTCAAAAATAAGTTTAAATAAATAGGATTTTGGTGAATTTAATTAATTTTTAGTTTAAAATAGATTCATATAAATTCAGAATATATTCAAATGATTTCAAATAGATTCAATCCAAAAACTAATCAAAATTTAATAAATTTGAGAAAATTAATTAATCTTGAATTAATAATTGAATTGTCAATTGGTTCAGTAGAATTATCCTCATATATATATATGTATGTATGTTTGAAATTTGGGTTTTGATGTTCAGTGGCTTGTAGTCCAGTGACATTAAGTCTCCCATATTATATGGTGTGCCTCTACTTGTGGAGTTTGTACATCCATTTTTTCTTAATTTGATAATTAAATTCTATTGATTTGTAAGGCTAATTTTCTTGATTTGATAGTTGGATTCCATAAACTTATTGTAAGGATACTTTTAAGAAGAAAAAAAAAAGTTCGGGATTCGATTTTTATGAACCTTAAATACATGTGTTCACGTGGCAAATAAAAAAAAAAAAAAACCCAATATAAATCTACATTATAGATTACTACTACGTTAATCCTAAAATGTAAATCACTGTCAAAGAATCCCTTCCCTTGTTTTAACCGAATAAGGAATACTTTATCATCAAAGCTATTTGATAATTTTAATTTGATAGAAATTTAAGTCTTAATATTTATAATGTTGTCTAATAATACTTTTTTTTTTTCCTTATTTAAAAAGGTTGAGTAGACTTGTATTAAGAAATTAAGATGAAAAAGGTAAGAGAAAATAAATATATAACGAATATGATTTCCATTTGACGACAGGCCACCCAACTGAAATGCGGAGGATTGGTGGTGGCGTGCACATTTGCCCATCAGGTGGCGGACGCATACTCCGCCAATATGTTTCTCCTTTCATGGGCGGAGATGGCGCAGTTTAAGCCACTGTCTCATGCCCCGTCCTTCCGCCGCTCGCTCCTCCTCCCCCGGCGGCCCGGCGGCTATCACGTTTCAGTTGACAATATGTATGTTCCCATTTCAGCTCTACCGCCGCCGCAGGATGATCAATCCCAAGACGACGACGGAGCGGCGGTGAGCCGCATATATTACATCAAGGTAGAACGCGTCAGCGAGCTCCAAGCGTTGGCCAATATGGATAACAGTATTTGCAAAGAGAATCGGAGGAGAACTAAGCTGGAGGCTTTCTGCGCATTCCTCTGGAAGACGATTGTTTCCGGCGGGAAAGCTTCTGCCGGCGATAATTACTGCAGGCTGGGGGTTGTGGTTGATGGGAGGAGTAGATTGATCGACGGAGATGAAAAGGAAGCGAAACTTATTTCTTCGTATTTCGGCAATGTTTTGTCCATCCCATTTGGGGCGAAGAAAATTGAGGAGTTGAGGGAAAAGCCATTGAATTGGGTGGCAGATGAAGTCCACGAGTTCTTGCAAAGTGCAGTCACAAAAGAGCATTTTCTTGGGCTGATAGATTGGGTGGAGGAGCACCGACCCGAGATGGGCCTGTCGAAGATATACGCCACCAGGGTGACGGAGGACGAGCCGGCGGTTGTGGTGTCGTCGGGGCAGCATTTTCCGGTTAGAAAAATGGATTTTGGATGGGGATTGCCTGTGTTTGGTTCGTACCATTTTCCATGGGGAGGAAAATCGGGATATGTGATGCCAATGCCGAGTCCGAAGGGGAATGGGGATTGGGTTGTTTATATGCATCTGCTGAAAGGGCAGTTGGAGTTAATAGAGACTAATGCAGCTCATGTGTTCAACCCCTTCACTTCTGATTATCTTTGGTCCTGACCTGGTTTAATTTTGTTTTGTAGTTTTGATATAGCTCGTGAAGTGTGATATAGATCATATGTTTCATTCCCTGTTCCGTCTCCTATTTCATTTCATGAATACATAATATGTGTATTAAATATTTTCATGTAAAAATAATTGATTGAAAGTTAGATAAATATGGTATAAATACAGCAAATTGGAATATGAGATGAAATAGAGAATCCAAAATGCATGACGTGGGCTACAGAAGTTAATTTAAAATCATCCAGATATCTGTAATATTCCCAACAAAAAAAATCACTATTTGTACCAAATTGTGTAGATATATGTAAATTGTTTGCACTGCATCAGTACTCTCTGATCGGTATGTATGTGGGGCTATAATGATACTTGGTTTTTTTAAATTATTAAAGTTGAGAGTTTTGAGATAATATATAAATTGTTTTGCATCTCTAGACGTTTTTTTGGATAAAATATTATAAAATGTATGTAGCAGAATAATATTTCGGCTCCATGTCTTGCACTAGGTTTAGTAATCATCGTTAACATTGCTTGTGAAAATGACAACCACACCTCTCTTTCAAATCTCTTCGGTTGGTGGTTATAATAATGCTTGTTCTTGTTTCATATTGAAAGAATTGAGAGTTTTACAATAATTTATAAACTACTTCTTCGATCACTTTCTCAGGAAACGATGGATTTGATTTACCATAAATAATTAGTTCTTTAACTTCATGCCTGATTTCCTAAAATTTTTTAATGACATCCAAAAGTACGCCGCTGAACCCAAAAATATACGCTAGAGGAAAATGCTGAAATCAACAAATTAGTTGTGTTCTTTTCTGCGTGGTGCATTTGATGCATATGCATATCATGATGTTGTGTTCTCTGCACTTCCAATCTATCTGAAAACATGTATTGTACAGTGGTATCATCAACCCTCGATTATGGTGACTGGTGAGAGTAACATTATACAATGCGCATAAATTTCTACATTTTCTCGGTCGCCTGGACTTGATATTTTGGATATGAAAAAAAAAAAAACTCAAATGGGCCGTGACTGGTTTAAATCTTCTATTCTATTTCTTATTTCATCTCATATTCTATTTCATGAATATATAACATATGTATTAAATATTTTCTTATAAAAATTATTGATTTAGAATCAAATACGTTTGGTATAAATACAACAAATTAAAATAGAAGATGAAATAGAAGATCCAAAGTGCTATTTCTTGACTTATCACCAGATGACTTAGGGTCAATGGTTTTTTACATTATCTTTGACTCACTTTGGTAACACTTTAGTTGCAATAGATAAAATTTTTGACTTTGTTTGGTTATATTTCCCTAAAATAACATTATTTTAGGGAAACATAACCAAATATATTTCCATTTTTCCTTTAAAATGCATATTTTCCAATATATACATATATATATATATATTATATTTTAATATTAAAATAATCACTCAATTCTATTTTCATCTCAAAAATCCAACAAAAAAATATTGATTTGACTGCTACAATAAAAAAACGTCTCCCTCAAAATATAAATAAACATATCAAAAAATAACTTTCACATTTTTCAATAATTCATTCTCCCAAAACACATAATAAAATCAAACAAAAAACATAACCAAACATAACCTTTGTTTTTATCCAAGTAATCAGCAACATATGTCCAATTTAAGTGTTCATACAACTTTTAGAGAAAACTTTATCCAACTTCGTTATCATAATCGTCTGAACGGCAGAATAAATGGTGTTATTACAACTTTTTGACCATTTCTATGAAAGCTAAACTTGGTAAAGGCCAAAGTGACTACTGCTCAAAGTGACTGTAGTGTAGTGGTGTAAACGAGCCGAGCCGAGCCGAGCTCTGATTCATGAGCTCGAGCTTGGGCTCGGGCTTGACTGAGCCTAGACAATCGAGCTCGAGCTCGAGCTTGGCTCGTCAAAATAGATCGGGCTCAGGCTCGGCTCGTTAAGGCTCGATTCGTATAAGCCCGGATGAGCTCGAGCCCGTTTAGGCTTGAAACAAAATTAATAATAATAATAATAATAATAATATTATTAATAATAATATTATTATTATTATTATTAAGCCTGTCGAGCCGAATAGTATTGAGCTTGGCTCGGCTTGTTTGACAGGCGAGCTTGGGCTCGGCTCGTTTAAGTTCGAGCCGAATTCGAGCTTTCATCGAGCCGAGCCAGAACCGTTCTCGAATAATCTCATCTTATTTACACCCCTACTGTAGTGTCCGTAATGTATGTGATTGGTTAGAGTTAAATTAAATATATAGGTGGTAGGGCCTGTCAATCATACTTGAAAGAAAAATAATATTACTGTTAGGAAAAAAATTTATTTGTATCCAAGTAATTACGTAATATAATTTATAATTACTTTATAACACGTTACTCGAACATATTCAATAATTTTCTGGTTGAAGTGAACTCTACAAATCACATTTAAATTCAAAAATTTTCTAAATATCTTGATCCAGTTTTGGAAAATCTTGCACGTTATTTTTGAAAGTATATATATATATATATACACACTAGCATTTTTCCTGTGCTATGCACTGACTTTTACGAATACTATATATCAATGTTACTGTAAATAATAGATATTGATGGGGGGTAAGGATCCTTCGATGTTGGATCAACTAGAAGACTCAGTGAGACTCGACCTTTCTGGTCGATATACGTGTATATGTGGGCTGAATCCTGCAATCACTAACAAACGTCAGGCTAGCCGAGGAGCCCTCGACTTAGGCACTCCGACGCTCAAGTCAATATGGGTCGACTTGATAATATCAGCAGCAAAGTATGGGCTTTTTGTATATATGAGAGCATATCTTTAGAAGGTTGGAATGGGGGTATTTATAGCATTCTCTATTTGGGGATTTGTCTGTGATGCCCTTGGTGTGTAGAGAGGGCATTTGTCCTTGCATTAGGGGCAATTGGTCAACTCCCTTTCCTGTGCTATTCCATGTGGCCGTCTTCCCAGGTTATAAGGCAGGGTAGTACACTGTTGAAGTGCCTGCTGCGTCAGGCGGTAATGAGGTGGCATGCGCCATTAATACAGAGGCATGCCGCATGTCAGTGCATTTAATGCGGTAATAGAGTATTGTACTATATCGACCTCTATGGTCAATCAAGAGGTCGACCTGACAATGTTCTGGGGAACAGATTAGCAACGCAGGTCGAGCACGAGGTCAACTAAGGTCGATTGCGCCCATGGGCCTCGGACGCAAGACTGGGCTTGACGCTGCATCTTTGGGCCAACATGGTTTGGGCCGAGCTGCTTGGGCCATCCCATATCAGATATAATTAACAATTAATATAAAAATAAAAATATTACAAAAAATGCTCAATTAATGAGTAAAACAAAAGATTACCATAACATATAAAAATTTAGCATTAAAAGTTTGAAACATGTAAAGACATCAAATAATTTGATGTGTTATATACATGATATTATGGGAAAATGAATTTGAAAATTATTCAGTAAGAAGTTAAAAAAACTTAGAACTTCTAAATATAAAAGCATATGAGTAAGATAATAATTTACTCATAAGATAGAAAATATTACAACAACAACTAAAAGATAGTTGTATTAAAAAATACAAAAATATATGGAACACAAGATTAATGGGCAGAAAAGTCATTAAAAAAAAAACTTAGAAGTGTAACATTTAAAGACTACTTTAAACTAAAAAGAAGATGACTATATATTAAGTTGAAAGTTTTTTTTTTTTTTTTTTATACACACGCACATCAGAAGTCCGTTATGGCTCGAATTCCTGACCTCCCACTTATGCCGTTGAAAGTTAAAATATATAGAATTAAATAATGGTCTACAAAAAATTTAAAGAAAATTCTATATTATTTTAATTGTTTATTAAATCAACCAAGTCAATACAAAACTATGATAATAAAGATAAAAAAAAAATCAAAAATAGATTAAATTATGCCTATCAATATTATAAACTTAAAAAATTAATGATAGTATTTTCTATTGATAATATCATCTCATAATTTTTCATAGAATCAATTAAATTTAAAGAATATATATAGACGAAGTAGTATATAAAGTTTTCAAAAAGAGTTAGAATTATAAATATTTATACATATATAATTGCATATATATGAGAAAAAAAATAAAATTAATGGACTTACAAAATTATAATTCAAAAAATCAAGAATTCTAAAAATATTAAACCAAAATAATAAATTTCATCCTATAAAATAGTAAAGTAAATTTAGAGAACAAAAAAAAAAAAAAGCTTAAAAATAAAAAGCAAATTAACCGAATACTTGATTGAAAGAATGAATGAAAAAAATACTAAATGTAAAATAAGATTTAATTCGAAACAATTGGAAAAATAAAAAAATAAATGAAATAAATAATAGAATTTATCAATGACTAAAGTGAAAAATATAGCTATTAAAAATTAATAAATTATAAAATATTAAAAATAATGAATATACCTCATCTTGCAAAATACAAAATTAAACGATCAAAAAGTGAAAGATGAAAAAATTAAATAAATAAATTGATAACTTAAACTAAGTAAGAAACAAAAAAGATATAAAAGGTATAGAATTTTAACAATAAAAGTTAGATGATAGACTTTATTCATAGTTGAAGAGAAAATTATAAGCATTAGAATTCAAAAAATTTCTTCCATCATATAACATAACAAAATTAAATGAATAAAATAAAATCAAAACACTGAACAAAGAAAAATCAAGTAATAAATTAATAACTTGAAGAACAAAATAATAACACAAGCAAAGAGGTAGAGAAAAAGAAATGGTAGAGAATTGAGAGTATTAATAAAATAACTTTCAAAATAATCTACTTATAGTGGTATAGATATAAATTAGTTATTAAAGATAAGAGAAACATTATAAAAAATTTATCAAACTGTGGAGTTTGAATAATTAAGGAATCATCTATATATTGAGAGTAGAGATGGAAAGATTCTACAGATAGAATGCAATTGTATTTTGGTATTAAAGATAAATAAAGAATGATTTGTTCCAATCAAAAAAAGATTTTAAAAATCTTGATACATTTAAATGAAAAAATAATATCAAATTAATAACCAATAATAAAATGAAAACTTTTTAATTTAATTAAAAAATTCAAAATTCTAAGAATTTAGAATTTGATCAAAATTGTATAATTGTGGGTCATATACCGTTGTGCTATATATAATAGTATAGATATATATAGTTGTACATCTATACTATTAATAAATTCTCTAACCCTTTTTTGATGTGTTTTTGTATATATTTTTTAAAATATTCTTATTTTTATATTTAATTTCATAATTGTATAGATAACTAGCATCTACTACTACCATTTTATATATGCAATCATTCATGAGGATTATACATATTTTCATTTCTTTGTAAATTGCTGTATCTTTTCTAACTTATTGTATGTGTATTTTGTTTCATCTATACTATTTTCTTACCATCTATTTGTGAAAATTTCATTTAAAGTTTGTTTGATGAACACATTTATCTTGACATTTAAATTTCATTGTTATCAATTTTATAGTTTCAAATCTATATTATATTATTTATTTATATATATCGATTATATTATTAGAAGCAAAACGCATTGAGCATGCAACGACCACTAGTATTTTAATAATTCAAGGACTTATCACTTAGAGAAATTGTATCTCCTATAAAAATAATAGCTAAATTTTAATTTCAATTTATTTATTTTGATAATTGGGAAAAGGTTAGTTTCACTTGAACCCTAATTTGTGGTTTTCAAGAATTCACATCTTAAAAAATCTCTGAGAGAAAACAGTCCCTTGGCTGACCACAAAGCTTAAGATCGTTGGAAAAGATAATAGCGTGGCTAAATGGACTTGGGCCCAATTGGGTGCAACCCGCCCAAGTCCAGCTAAACCTAGTAATGCACTGGGCCAATGGCCCAATTCTTTCAAAAATGCATCTACAAGGGAAGCCTTAATTTGTTGGGTTTGGGCTTCTTCATTTTCTATCTTTAACGGGATGAATAATGAATTATTTATTATCTGATACGTTTTATAATTATAATAAATTGATTAAATTAACTTTATTTAAATGAAAAATATCAAAGAAGTTTTTCTTATTTTCATTTTTCTCTCTCTTTTTCCAAATCTTATGTTTTTTATCTCTTCTTTTTTAACCAAGGTGCCAATAGAATATTTTTAATATTATATAAATTAAAAATTTTAAAATATAGACATTAACTTCATGTGTCTCGCCTACTAGTAAAATAACATAGGAGAATATCATCCAAGATTCAATCCAAATAAAATGGGGCTCATTTTGATCTTGATCCAAAAGGGTCAGAGGGATTAGTTTTCCATAAGGCTATAAATTGATTGAATTTTAATCTGAATCTGATTTGAATTCAATTCGAATTTTAGAATTTTTATTCGATTAAAATATCTGATGGATCAAATTTGATTATACATATTCGTAATTTAAAATAAATAGATCGGATACAGAATTATGCAATCCAATCCATTAAAGATTCGAATCGAACTTTAATAATTCTTTATTAAATATACAATACTAGCATTATTCCCGTGCTATGCACGGATTCTTTAAAATTATTATATATTAATGTAATTATTGAATTTTAAATATAATTAAAAATAACAATATAAAAATAAAATTATCGCAAAAAATGGTCAAATAATTAATAAAAAGTAAATTTAAGATTATTCAGTGAGAAGTTAAAAGAATATTCTAAATTTCCAAAATAAAAGTTTATGAATATGATTACATATATTATTAAAAAGAAAAAAATAACATGCAACCAAAAACTAATAGATAGTTGCATTAAAAAATAAAAGTATATGAGAAGGATATAAAACACAAGATTACTGACTTAAAAGTTGTTGGAAATTTTTTTAAATTATAATACTTTTAAGATTACATTAGACTTAAAAGACAATGAGTGTATATTAAGTTAAAACTTAAAATATAAACAATCAGATAATATATTGGCTGCCAAGAATTTAAAAAATTTCTTATTTAATTTTAATTTTTGAATAAAAATCAATTAAGCCAAGACAAAACTATGATAGTAAAGAAAAAAAATTCAAAAAATAAAATAAATACATAAAATAATTATAAAGTTAAAATCAATATTAGTATATAAGTTAAACCTTTTATTGACTCATAGTTTAGTTATCTAATAATTAAGTGAAGAAAAGAATTAAGAAATATATTGATAAAATAGTATTTAAATTTTTTAAAAATAGTACGAATTATACATACTTATAAATACACAATTACATATATATGAATAAAAAATAAAAATTAAATGACATACTTTTAAAATATAAATATTCAAAAAGTGAAACAAACTTTACAAATACAAAAACCAAAAAATAGATCTTATCCTATAAAATTATAAACTTAGATAAACAAAAATAAGAGAATTTAAAAATAAATTACAAAATCTAACAAATAAATTAATAACTTAATTCAAAGAATGAATTAAAGGATACTAAATGTATAACAATTTAAATAAAATAAAAATTAACTTACAAAATTTATCAATAATTGAAAATAAAAATATAATTAATAAAAATAAAATAAAATTAAAAGATATTAAGAGCAGTCAATATATATCTCATCTTGTAAAATTATAAAATTAAAAGAACAAAAAATGAATTTAAAAATTAAAAAAAAATTAAAAAATGAATCGATTACGTAAACTAAGTAATAAACAAAAAAGATAATAAAAATTTACAAAGTTAATAACAATAAAAGCTAGATGATAGACTTTATCTATGGTTGAAAAGAAAATTATAGCATTAAAATCCAAAAAATCTCTTCCATCATATACGTAACATCCCTTAAAAAAAATCAAAAAAATAAAAAATAAAATCAAACAATTTGAAGAATAAAATAAAGAGGCACACAGAGAGATAGAGGGAAAAAATTATAGAAAATAAAGAGGCACACAAAGAACATAGTGAAAAAAATGCTAGGAACTGAGAGTATTAATAAAATGACTTTCAAAATACTCTATATATAGTGGTATAGATATGAATTAATTATTAAAGATAAGAGAAAATTATGAAAAACTTATCAAACTATAGAGTTCAAATGATCCAGGTATCTTCCACATATTGAGAGTAGAGATGAAAGATATTTTGTAGATAAAATGAAATAATTTTTTTGGTATTTGAGATAAACAAAGAATAATTTGTTCTAATCAATAAATGATTTCAAAAATCTAGATATCTTTAAAAGGAATAAATACTTTCAATTTAATTATCAAAAATCAATTTTTAAATTTAATTCAAAATTTGATCAACTCGTTCTGCTATAAAATAACTGTAGAATAATAAAATTTATATATAAAACACATAAAATATTTATCTATTAATCTTGTGATAAATTAAATTTAAAAGATAGAATTTTGTGATAAGAGTACTTAACATGATGCTTATAAAATATTTTTTAAATTATAAACTAATTTGGTGAGATAAAAATATGTTTATACATATTTTTTGGATTATCTTATGAGATAGAAATCTATATCACAATTCTGGATAAACACAACATGATATTTTAGTTATAATAAATAAGTTGATCGTATTAAAATAAAATATAAAAGTAAATAAACAACCAATGAAAAATTTTCAACTGAATTAAAATACTCAAAATTGGACAATTAGAATCAAAATTGTATAATTGTGGGTCTCACACCATTGTATTATATATGATAGGATAGATTCATAAAGATTTTAAAATGAAATCTATATATTATATTGACCTAATATCTATATTAATGTTTATAATATGCTATTAATATTGAATCTTTAGCCTAAAAAATAAGAGGGATACTAATAAAATGCCAAATGTAATCATGTATAATAATTCATCTATGCATTAATATAATGTGAAATAGGAGATTTAGTATTCAAATATTTAACTTTTGGACTAATATATAATAAAAAGTTGTTAAAAATTCAAATATGACGTAAATTTACTTTATAAATACAATATTTTTATACAATCCAAAAGGGGAAAAAATTATTAAATCGGGTTGGATTTTTTTTTATCGAATTTCGGATATCATCGGATTCGAATATGGTACTAACAAAGAACTTATATGATATTGGGTAGGATTCGAATATGAATTTTGATAATTGAATTCAAATTCTGATATGACTGATGCGATCCAAATCCAACCCAGTGACAACCCTAGTTTCCAAAAAAGTGCATAAATATATAAGATAAAAATGGTTCTTCTAATTCATTTAATTTTTCTGTCGCCAAATATTTTTCATCAAAAAGTTGATTATAGACCATGAAAATTAAAAAAAAATAAAAAATCTATTAGATAGGGTGAAAAATGCACTTCATTTTGTGGACTTTTATGTAAACTTGTGTAAGAATGCTTGAACTGTCAGTTAGCATTTTGATGTTCAAATAAAGCATACCCAAATACTACGAAAATATATGAGGTTTATATTATGCAAATATATATGTATAACTTAGGGAAAAAAACATAAAAATATATAAGTAAAGTAAGGATTACAAATTTATAACATAAAGCTCTTTGAAATCTATGCTGTGCTTTAGTAATACTTTTGTGGCTAACAAGTCTCAAATTGAATTATCACGTATGTTATATTCCAATATCAAATTGCATTCACGTGGTTTTTAATTGGGGAAAATGCAAAATTGGTCCCGCAATGATATCCTACTGGTAAATTTTGACTTTATCTTTACGGGCCGTAATTTTGGTACACTAGCTTTTAAATTGTGATAATTTAGGAGAAATTCATTCCAAAGTCATTTGCAATCGGCCTGATCCTACATGGCGCATGACGTGGCACCACATAGCGCCACGTCACATCCTTTCTCCTACGTGGCGTTTGGTGTGGCAACACCTTATCGCCATGTATTTTACTAGACAAAAAAATAGAAAATTTCGCACAAAAAAAATCAAAAAATAGGTAGATAAAAATTGAAAAAAAACAAAAAGATTAAAAAAAAGAAGATAAATCTTAAAAAATATTTATATACTTATATATATTCACATTTATAAACACACATACACATGTATTCCAATTGCTAAATTATCGAATTAAATCATCTGAGTCCCAAAAAAAAAAATTTTAACTTGCACATTAGAATTTAAAATATATCAAATATCCTTCAAATTTATAAAATTTTATTTCATACGAATTTATCATCTAATTTTTTTTAAAAATCTAATTTATCACTTTAGGCCATATAACTTAATAAGTTAAAATAGTAAAATATCTAAAAATTTAAATAATTTTTTTTGACTTATTTCTTAAGTAAAAATGAAATAAAAATTAAAAATAAATTCTTTTATTTATTCCAAATTAAATAATGTCTAATATTTAAAAAAGTATATATAATATAGATTTTATTTACACTTATATAATATATGTACATATATAAATTTATCTATAAATATATTATATATATTATTTATTTATACATATCATATATATATATATATTTTCTTTCATTCTTTTAAATTTAAACAATATTTTTAAGATTTATAAAAATATAATATATTTTTATTTATAGTTACATATAAAATATATGTACATCTATAAATATAAACATATATTTCTTTCACCAAAAAAATAAGTAATACATATAACATATATATATATATATTTTCTTCATTTATACACATATTTTATTTATACATATAAACACATATTTTATTTATAAATATAATATATATAATTTTTTTTCATTTTCAAACAATATTTTTATGATTTATAAAAATATAATGTATTTTTTTATTTATAATTACATATAAAATATATGTACATCTATAAATATAAACATATATTTTATTTATACATATAATATTTTTTTTTCTTCATTTTCAAATTAAATAATATTTATTATTTGTAAAAATGTATAATATAATTTTTACTTATACTTACATACATGTACATATATATATAAATTTATCATAATATGTATATATATACAATTATATATAACATATATATAATATAAAACCCTCCCCCCCCCTCAAACACCCCCCCCCCAATCCCCCATCCCTCTTCCCTATACCCGAGCAGGCTGCCACGGCAACGACGCATAGTGGCTGGATCTAGATCTAGCCAGACCCGACGACTAGCCATGGCGGCTGTCGGTCATCATTTTTCTTTCATTTTTTCTCTTTTTTTCCTCTTTTTTTGGCCTCCGGTAGCTCAGGCTACCATGGCAGCTGGTGGGGAGGGGGGAGGGTATGGGGGATTGTTGGGGGGGGGGGGGAGGTTACGTTACATATATATATTATACATTATACATATATGTATTATATTATATATATCTTTTTTTTTTGTTGCTTTTTTAGTTTTATTTTTTGTTGAGGTGGCAAGTTAAATTGCCACATAGGAAAGAGAAGGATATCTGGATTGATGTGGCGCCACATGGGCACGAGCCGGTGACAAATGTAATTCGAGTTGAATTTGTCCCCAAATTACCAAATTTTTAAAGGTAGTATACTAATTTTGCTGTCCGAAAAGTTAAGTCCTATTTTGCCAGTAATGTCAAGATACAGGACCAATTTTGTATTTTTTTCCTTGTTAATTTCTTGTATTTTATAAAATATTTGGCGAAAAATTAAAAATAAAATACATTTTTATCCTCACCAATTCACCTTATATTGTGCCAAGGCACATTTTGATTTTAGTTTAATAAATATTAATTTTAAAATGGAATGTGTGTCTTTACTCATACTATAGTAAAAATGTCAAGGATATGTGAAACAAATGTGAGTATGAAACAAAGTCAAAAATATAAGTTCCAAAGTACTAATATACAATTATATTACATGCCTTCAAAATATTTAAGTTTATGAAATACAAGAGAATCAAATAAAAATAATTTCCCCTTTGTTATTTTTTTTTTCAAAAACATTGGCAACTGGACATCAAGGACATAAGTTCCAATTTCCATACAAACACTTTTCACATAGTGCTATTTTATGGGCTTCCAAAAAAAAAAAATCTATCACTAAAATTCAATCATTTTCCTAAATATTACTAATGTTAATGTATAAAATATTTCAGAATTTGAGACTGACGACACTCGCGTTGCTCTCTTCTCCTTCCAGTCTTCTTCTCTCTCCACCGTTTTCGCCGCCGCTGTCCGCCTTCCAGCTGCCGCTCTCCGACTTTCCATCCTCAATACTCTCCGACGGGTCGCCGGTCCCACCTTGGATATCTGATTCCGGCGAGTTGTTTCTCTGTGTTAATGGAGCCTTATTAGAATACATATGGAGCTGCTGGTGGGGGTGGATGGCGTGGTGGTGCAGCTGGTGGTTAGGCAGCGGAGGTGGCGGTGCTATTGAGGGATAGATTTCTTGAGGCACTGGTGTCGGGGGAGCGCAGAAAGAAGGTGATACATGATGAGTGGCGGCAGCAGCGGCGTGTGCCCCGTACAGTGCGGCGGCGGCTGCTCCCCCCCCATGGGCGGCGGCGTATTCTGGTGGGACCCATAAGCCACCAAGAACCACCACTTGTGGAGCCGCCGTGAATGGCGCTTGTGGACTCGGGCTTGGTCTTCTTGTGTGGAGTCTGTATTTCTGCGTACACAAGATTTGTACTTTTGTCTTAGATTTAACGAGATTGTGTCCCGTCAGTAAAGTACAAAAAGATGAACTCTTTTCTTTTTGCTATAGCATGGAATAGAGAGAGACAGAGATACAAACCTGCAAATGGCTTTTAACTTCATCATTGGTCAAGCCATCAACTTTCATTAGTTCCCTAATTTGTTTGGGAGTAGCCACTGCTAGCAACATCATAAGTGTTATATAATTGATGTGGATAAAGAAGAATCAATATATTAGGGAAAAAATTAGGTATCTATTGTCAAATCGCTACGCAATAGCTAATGCTATCATAGTAGATATAATTTTTTTAAATTACAAACAATAAAAATTATTAATTATCAATTCATAATCTTATATATTCAAAACGCAACAAATTAACTATGAATTATTCGAAGAAAAATTAACATATACATAAAAAGAATAATCATCATCTATGAATTGATCATAACAAAAGTTAATTACAAATACATTTACTTTAAATTTAACTAAATGAATTTTATAACTTAAGTTACGAATTTTTAGTATCAGGGATAATAATTTTCTTGACCTATATCTTCTATTTCTTTATCATTTCTCATGTCCAACTTTAGATTTAAGCATGGTTTTGAAATAGAAAATCAAATTACCTTGTGAACCACCCAACATATGAAGAGCATTAACAAAACGCCGGTGCAAGTCCGGCGACCAACATCTCCTCGCCTTTCTGTGAGCTTGAGTTGTATTTGATGTTCCACTAACTTGCTCTTTCTCAGCACCAGAATCATTGCCACACTTACCAGAGTTTTCTCTCCTGGAATTTGTTTCTGAGGAATTCTTTTTATCTTCCATCTCCTCTTTGTGGGATGAGGCAAGGGCTAATTCAGGAAACCCTTCACCACACGAGGAAGAAGCTCTTTCTTTTGATGAAAATGGAAGAAAAGCTCCACCTCCATTAATTCTTTGTTTTCCATTCAAACCCAACTTGATATCAGTTTCTTGGGTTGTCGCCATTAATGGAGATTGAGGGTTCTTGGATCCTTCACTTTCCTGACTCCACAGCTGCGCAGATGTCATCCAGTTAGCTTTATCTGCAGATAAATTCCCTTCATTCTCAGTGTCAGATGAATTTGTGTTTTTCAATGGAATAAATTCTTCCAGCACTGGTCTTGCCCCTTGGTTCATCCTCTGTGACTGTAGCTGTTGCCTCGACGCCTCCATTGCTGTTAGTTATCCATTTCAAGAAGGAAAAAAGGGGGGGAAAAAAAAAGAAAGAAAGAAAGAAAGAAAGAAGAGCATGATCATTAAAAGAAATGAATATATAAATTATAAACATATATATGAAAAATGTGCTGAAAATTAATTTTACCATTGGTAAGGAGTTGCATACAAAGGGGAAGCTCACGCTTGAAAGCGTCGATCTTGAGCCTTTCTTCCTCAAGCCGAGCAAGAAATTCTTCCAGCTTTTGGGTTTGTTGATTATCAGTTGTTTGATCTCCAAAAGATTTTAGAAGCATGGAATAGATATGGGGTTTGCAATCAAAGCTGAGTTCTGATGGTGATGTCATCATTTCTGGTTTTATAACATAAAACTTTAGTACAAGTACTCTATGTATCTCTGTTCTTAAATTATATGCAGATGTTCGTATGTATAGCTACACTGGAATCAATATGATATATGGGAAACCAAAAACATAAGAACTGGGCAAAATTCGTTTTCTCTATTTGATTTGAAACAACAATGGTGGGAGAAAAGGGAATTAAGGGATGTTTGTGAACACAAGAAGGATAGAGGTGGGGTTAGGTGGGGGATGGTCTTCTTTTTAGAGTTGGGTTGGGAAGGAGAATAAAGTGGAGTTTTGGAGAGAAGAGAAGGCTAAAAAATAAAGGAAGAAAAGCAGCAAAAGAGAGCAAAAAAAGATAAGGGATGGTAACTTCTTGCAAAGAGCAAAGGCAAAAGGCTATATTTAATGGTGTCCTGGGAGAAGGAATCACTTGGTCTCTGACACTAATTGAGGGGTCACTGGTATTGGAAAAGAACCTGCTTGTTTCATTATATTTTGAGCCCTTTGGATGGTACAGTATCAAATAACCCCAATAAGCAAATGATTCTTCTTCTTAGACTACTTTTTCTTTTCCTTTTTTACTCTTTCCATTGTTGATTCTTCTTTCATTTTAACCCTTTAATTAGGGTTGTGTGTGAATTCCAAAATTGCCCTCAATTTCTCAATTAGAATTGTAACAAAATCCAAACAGGATAGTTGCTGGTTCTCCAACTATCTATTGTGAAACCATTCTTCTTAAACTACTTCTTTTATTTTTCCTTTTTTTACTCTTTCCATTGTTGATTTTTCTTTTATTTTAAGCCCTTATCACGTTGTATCTGAAATTTAAAATTGCCCTAAATTCCTCATTTAGAATTGCAACGAAATCCGAACAGGTTGTTCAACTCTCTGCTGTAAAACTCGAACCCACAATCTGAAAGCTTACTGTCAAACTACATATCCTTTTATTCTGTTCAACCAGCTAGTGTTGTTCGTATTGAAAGATTCATAATTGAATGTGATGTACATTGATTCCGGTGAGATTATTTTATACGTAAAAGTATAAGGAAAGCATATTAGCATTTTAAATGCATTAAGAAAGGATGTGAGGAAATATTCAAATGGCGTTCAGTATCAATCCCCTCCAGCAACTTTCTTTTTGGTTTTTCAACTTTCTAAAGTTGCATAATTCCTCTACACTAAAGTGCATTATGAGAGAGCTAAGAAAAAGCGAATATCTGTTCAAGTGCGATACATTTGTTTGAAAAGAAAGAAAGAAAGAAAGAAAGAATAATATATATGTTAATTTATAATGTATATCTGCTTCCCCAAGGGAATATCTGTGCTCTAATTCTACGACTCTAATTTAAGAGCACACAAATCCACGAAGCTTAAAGGCACAAACATGTTCTTCTAAAAGAATATCAAAGGAACTCAAGGGAATGGGAATCTTCTTTTGCTACCAGCTTTACTGAAGTGGGCTGGAAGGCAGCAAGATTCTTACCCTTCTTAGCTACTTAGGTTAGACCATGGTTAGGGTTTTAATTTCAACTTCTGCAACATTTTTTTTTATACTACTACATAATTTGAAAAATAATGTCCATTTTCATATATAAAAAGTACTGATTATGATGATAAATAAAATTTATCGCGTACACGGAGTTAGTCCCAACGTTACCAGATATGTATTATCATATAAGTTTTGTAGATTTTATCCTTCAATACCAGGGCACCTTAAGAATTTCTTTTCTTTTTTATTTATATACAAGCGTATATGTATCGAAAAAATTTTAAGATTTGAATGTCGAAACTCACAACTTAGCCAACTATTTATAACCAAAAGCACCTTGTAGGCGAGAAAAAGAAAGATAGAGAGATTATAAATTGTGATCAAATTCATTTTCTACAATGGAATGAGGAACACTTATCAAATCACACAAGAAGGACCAAAAATGTCCACATCTAAAATCACCAAGAAGTTACTAGAAGGAAAATAACTAACCATCGTATTAAATGGCTCACATAATACAAGGACACCATAAATAAGAATGGTCGGCCCATGTCATATCACGCAATTAAATTGCTATAAAAAATTAGGTGTTCAATAAAAAAATTATTGCAAAATTGATTCCATAGCTGTGGGTGATTATAGTTATAAGTCTTTCGTAATAAATATAATTTTTTAAAACAATAAATAATAAAAAATTACTAATTATCAATTCATGATCATGTTTGTTACAAGTGCAACAAATCAGCTACGTATTCTTCATAGAAAAAATTAATATATGAAGAAAAAAATCATAACTTAATCATACATATAAGAAGGATCAGCTACGATAACATTGACATCAAAATCGATTAGATTAATTTCACAGTTAAAACGTACATCAATTACGAATCAATCATCCAATATCCTATTTTTTTGATAGTAACATTAATATTTACTTTATAATATCATCTTACTTTTATTCGTAACTCGAGAATTTGTCTTCAAGTAACCAAAAAATTACCCCCCGGGGCCCTGGGGGAGAAGAAATGGAAGGGTTTCAACTTTCACGTGAAAACAAAAGAGAATCGAATTCGGGAAAGGGACCCGGGAATGCGATGATGGATGGATGGTTGGTCGCTTTCTATAATAAGGCTTCAGGTACAAGACTCCAATCCATACCTTTACTGCAGATTCTCTCTTTAATTTTCTCTTCTTCAAACACATTAATTAATTATTATATTTAATTCTTCTCTATCATCTCTCCCTCTCTTTCTTTTCTTTGCTTTTTAATTATTTCTATCTGCACTAATTGCAATTGCTGGCAAAGATTCTTCTTCTGACACGTATCCATAATATTCTTCCTTGTCGTCGTCTCCCTCGAAGTGAATATACCTTCTGTTTTTAATTCATGCAATTTAAATAAGAGCAGGTCCATGTCAATTAGGGCCGATGTCATTGGCCAAAATTAAGCAATTTTCCATCCTTTTTAAACAAAGGGTAGGCTAGCATTGTCCTTTTCTATTTTTTCGCCTTTTGGAAAGCCGTATTTATCAATTTAAATACTTTAATTTGTATTTCTTTTTTTTTTTTGTCAATTTAAGGATGGATTTAGAGGGAAAAGGAAAATGGTTTGAAAGTGGTATGCATATGAGCTTTTCAATTTTAATGTAAAATTATTATTTTTTTGAGAAAATATCATTTACAACAAGTTTATAGATCTAATTATCAAATTAAGAAGATCGATCTTACAACAAATTAATAGAATATAAATATCAAATCAAAGAAGATAGAAGTAAAAAACTCCACAATACCACAACCAAGAGGCACATATAAGGTGCACTACGAGACCTACGAGACCTCCTACATAATAGGAAAAACTTGATGCCATTGGGCTACAAGCCACTATAAAATTTTGAAACTAAGACTAGAATTGCCATTGTACAAGCCACCTATATATGGGACTATTATGATATGGCAGGTCCATGTCAGTCCACTTCTATAAAAGTATTCCACACTTAGATGAGTTAGGTATGCATTTTTCATTGTTATTTTTGTATTTACCCATCGATGGGGCTTTTTCAATAACCTCTAATCGTGACTTGTGTTTCAAGTTTTAGGCCTCATCGTCTGACCTATTCTAAATAGGTAGACTATCTCAAAAATTAGAAAAATCTAAACAGATCATATTTGAATCAGACCATTTAAAATTATTCCAAATCAAACATGAATATAATTAGTGATGTATAATTGAATAATCTTCTGAGTGATGATCAATTCGAAAGCAAAAATCTACTAGACAATTGTCAATTTGATTTTGACTACGATTCCATAGAAAAAAGACTACCCTTCTTTACGTCATCGTCAACCAAAGTTTATCCAACATCCACCACTCTCCAATCAATGGCCAAGCCTCTAAGACAAGGTATCACCAACGTCGATCGTTTTTATCTCAATCTAAAAATTTATGTACGTAATAATTTTAGATTGAAATGGGGCCATGGTCAACCATGGTTTGAGGTGACAAGGATGGAGAAGTGGAAAGATTGGTGGCTATTACATAAGGATATAGGTACGAGTTGGCTACTATTAGAAGATGGATAAGGAAAAAAGGGAGGAAGGATAAATTTCAATTTCATTTCAAATCAAAATAAAATTTTAATTTCAAAAGTTTTGAGACTAAGGATATATATATATCATTTTACATTAGGTAGTGATAAATTAAAGTTAGCAATCAATTAAGGTGAAATTTTAGGCGCGTGAGTATATAAAGAGCCAAGCTCTCATTCCAGCAATAAAATAGTCATGAATTCGAATTTCATATGGAATAATTTGGAAAAAGCAATAATATTTTTTAAAGAAAAAATTTTAGGAAGAGTGATATTTTTTGTTATACCAAGCAAAAAAAGCACTTATTTTTTTAAAGTTAATATTTCTCAAATATTTATAAATCAAACGTAAATGACACATGATGTTTTCTCGGACGAATTAAATTTTGGGGCCAAAACAATCCTCAAAATTTCAATAACTAAAGCATATTACATTAAATTACTGATTATATCCATACTTAGAGAACAAAAGTACTTGAGATATTGGTTTTTCACCATTGTTCGTGTTACTAAAACATGTATTTTTCCCTTGGCTTCATTCATTTCTTCTCGTGCTAAGGCTTCATTTTAGGGTCGGAAATTGTCATCCTAGATATATAATTCTGAGAGTCACTATTAAAGATAATACTCAATTTGGTATGAGTTCAAGATAATATAGTTTAAAACTAATTTTTAAAACTACCTACTTATATGAGTTAAGGATAGTATTTTTTGGGCCTAATATCATAAGTCTCACACATAAAGTATAAGAGTTGAGTTAAGGATAGTATTTTTTGGGCGTAACAGCATAAATTTCACATATAAAGTTTAAGGTCTGGAGTTTGAATCTAGTGTACACCTAATGTACATGTGTATAAATAATAATAATAATAATAATAATAATAATAATAATAATAATTTTGTGTTCTTTGGGAGCATGGCTCTAAATAGCCAAAATAAGGATGTGATCAGAAGGACATTACCAACAGAATTTCCAAGTCCTAGCAATAGCCAACAATGTTGTTAAAAAAAAAAAAAGGAACGGAAAAGAACTAAAAAGACCACTGTTTCTGCATTTACATTTGGAAAAAGTACACAGGAAAAGGGAAATATATAAGCAGCATTTTTAATTATAATGAATTCTCATGTTACCGGGTTTCACCGACCTTCCATCACTGTGATGGTGACTTTGTTGGCAGAGACGCTTTGGGCCATAAAAGAAGGTCCAATATGATTCCACCTGTCTGTAAATCCAGGATGCTCCGGCGCCGGCAGGTCCACAATTTCACTGCTAAGCATCGACAGAACAGTTGATATGGCAGGCCTATTCTGCGGGGATTCTTGCACACATAACAATCCAATCCACAAGCATCTCAGGATCTCTCCTGAAAACTCTGGATTTGATATCCTTTCATCTATCAGATCCACTGGAGGATTGTCTTCATTCCATAGTTTCCATGCCTGGATCATGGATGAAAAGATTAGACTGGAATTCACAAGGAATTATCCGTCGAATGGCCTTTAGTCCAGTGGCATAAGTCGCACACATAAAGTATGAGGTGAGAGATTCGAATCCTAATGGACTCTTGACGTGTGTGTATAAAATTAAAAAAATTCAGATAGAATTATCCAACATGAAAATTTTTCCAATCGATTTTTAGATACATACAAATCCCAGGAGCCCGGAAGATGATTTGTCATTGTAGAAGCTGGTATTCCTTCTCCCACTGATGGTCTCCAACACCAGAACTCCAAAGCTGAAAACATCATATTTTTCTGAAATTACTCCTCCCATTGCGTATTCAGGTGCCATGTATCTACTGAATTTGACATAATTTTTGTCAGTTGTGGCCTACATATAACAATCTGAAGGGTGACTAGACTAATTCAATATTTACATACTATGTTCCCATGACTCTTCTTGTGTTGGCTTGATCTTGGTTGCCTCCAAATATTCTTGCTATCCCAAAATCCGAAATCTTGGGATTCCAATCTTCATCTAGCAGTATGTTGCTTGGCTTTAGGTCCCGATGGATAATCCTCAGCCTGGAGTCCCTATGAAGATATAGAAGACCTCGCCCAATGCCCTCTATAATGTTGAACCGTTTCCTCCAATCAAGAACATTTTGCGATTTATCTGCACAGACCAACAGAACAATTTGTTGAAAAGAAATTCAGATATGTGGAAAAATGAAATGAAAACACAAAACAGAGAAGGACTGACTAAAGAGAAAGACATCTAAGCTTCCATTCTGCAAATATTCATAGATCAGCATCTTCTCTTCTCTCTCAACACAGAATCCTAGTAGTCTAACAAGACTCCTGTGTTGGAGTTTAGAAATTACGACCACTTCATTCATAAACTCTTCAAGCCCTTGTCCAGATGCTGCTGAAAGCCTCTTTACTGTAATTTCTTGTCCATTTGCCAGTTTTCCCTGGAATCATATATTGGATTCATGAGAGGGCAAAATGTGAAGCAACCTATGGACACTAATGAACAAGAAAATTCACCTTATAAACAGGGCCAAAACCGCCCATCCCCAGCTTATTTTCCCTGTCAACATTGTTAGTTGCACTTGCCAGCACACTAAAACTGTATACTGGCAAGTCTTTTGTGTTGACTTTATCCAGGGGAATTTCACTTGATTCAGATCCGCCTTCTTTCACTGCTGATGAAGCCATGGATTTGCAGTGAAAAAGTCTTTCTAAGTGACATTCAAATGGTAATCCACAAATCATATAAGTTTACCTTTTTGCTTGCAGATCCAAAACAGACAAAGAGATGCAGCTAGCAAACTGGCAATCACCGAAACTATAATAACTACTTTCTTATCTTTCGGCTTATCTGAAACAAAACAAGCATCTGTAATTATATCTGTGGTTACTAACAAAGAATTTAATACAAAGACTTACCAAGCTCTGAATAAGCTGCACGAACATAAAAATCTGAGCCGGCACCCTGGTCGCCTGCAAATTTCTGAACATCAATTAAACTCCCACTCCAAAACATACAGCCAATTCCAGGGTCATAAGCACAGGCTAAGCAGGAACAATTTCTCAAGCACTTGTTTTCGCATTCACTTTCTACACCAGCTGCCCACTCTATAAAATCAGGCACTTTGATAAAAGTCTGCCTGGAAAATCCATCGTCTGTTTTTATCAGTTGCATTATTTTCTCTTTCACACTGCAACAGAGTTTTCCTCACACATCCTGCTGTCCAGTTCCCCCGACTCCACTCTTCCTTATTCTTCGGTTCATATCCTGTCAGACAACTGCAAATCGGTGTGCTCTTTTCATAACAAATCCCAGAAGGACCACATTTGTTGTATAAATCACAGTTATCTATTGGTGCTTTCCACTGAATATTCCAATCTTTTCTTTTATCATCCCAGGCTGCCTCCACAAGAGCCCCATCTATGTCTAAGTAATTTCCTGACAAGAAATCTCGCCGAGAAGACCTAGTAATGTACATACTGCCATTATCATCAGTTCCCACGCTGAATCCATCAACATACACAGAGTACATCCCGGTGACCCCAGTGAAAACCTGGCCATTCCAGGGGCCGCTCCGCCAGTGGGGAAGCCCATTATCCCATATGAAAGCTTGAGGAACGCCTTCATCAAAAATACCAGCAGTAAAATTTCCAGGGCCTGGATCTTGAAGGCTTCTCCAGGAATTTACAACTAACCTTTCGCCTGTTATTTTATTATGATACAATCTCATTGTCGGCATAAATGAGTTGACAGGATGCCTGAGACTTTCCCATATTGTGTGTCCACTGGAACTATCAGTCAGGACAAGATTTCCAGAATCCAAGAGCTGGGCAGTTGCGTTTGTAGGAGAAGACGACGCATCTGTTGACCAAATAATCTCCCTGTTTCCATTCATGAGTAAAATGTTTCCGTCCAATGAAATTGTCACAGTCCCGGAGGAATCATTCAGGGGCTGCTCCCGATTCGCCACCCATGTCACGGAGGAAGGAGAAACATAGTACCATATGCCCAGATAGCGCCTGGAAGTGCCGTTGGGGCTGAAGAATCCAAAGGTAAATTGCTTTCCGGGGGAGTCCATGGTGTCTGAATCTCTGAACACTATAGTGGCATTAATGGTGTCGGTTTCCATGCATAATCCATTGCGAAAATGACCATAAATAATGATCATCAGGAATTGAAAGAAAAGTTTCTGAAATTTTTTGCTGCTCATTATTAATCTGCGGAAGTACTTTCATCGGAAGAATGAAAATGTGAAAAGTTCGCAAAAATTGAAACCACCAGGGAACCGAATATATTGTAGACGGTCTTCCCATATTGCTGACGGCGCGTTATTCAATTTCTGGTTCGTGTTTTATATTTCTAGTGGCATATGAATATTGTGTAATGATAGTTGAGTATACTGGGGTTAAAGCGTTGTCCCTGGAGGAGCCGTCAGGTTCGATTTCAATTTGTTGTGGCAAATGGCTCTTAAGAGTTGCAAGGCCAATTTATACATTCCTGTCAATTTTCCTCTCTCCATAACTCAAAAACAGTCTCATTTTTTCCTGATCTACTCTGAAGCCTAGCCATTGAATAAATTATTAGAAAAATAATTTGTAATTCTCACAAAAAAAAAAATAAAAAAAAATAAAAAATAAAAAATGTAGGTTCAAGAATGATCAAGAAAAGTCAAAGGAGGTTAAAGGAAGAAGTGAACATGTTGGTTTTTGCCTCCAAGAAGATAAGAATCAAAGTAGTAAGGTTCAACTTTGCTTCTTCTACCAAAAAGACCATATAGAAATGTGTAGAAAACTTGTGGTGCCTAGATATATGTGTGTAGTACGTACTTGTAGAGTAGAATTGTAGAGAGAGATAGATGTGAAAAAACTAGAGAAAATTATTTTATAGCCAAAATTATTCTAAAGTTGTATTGCATGAACTTTAGAAAAATAGTGTAATATTGCATTGTTACATAAATTTTGTCTTCCTAATTACAATTCTCTCTCAAATCATATATTTACACCCAACATATTTTTGGTATCGCAGCCACCCTTGACCTAATAAACTCTTCCATATATAAAAATGGCTTCAAGCAACAGCAACGAGCTTGCCTTCATCTATTCTCAACAAGGCATTTTGATCTTTGTTGGTCAAGATTATGAATTATAGAGCGTTATGATGAGGACGTTATTTGTGTCCCATGAAATTTGGGGCATTGTTGAAGAGGGGTATGAAACATATACGTCAGAGGAAGAAGCAAGATTAACAGCAGCGAAGAAGAAAGAGCATAAGGAGAACAAGACCAAAGATACAAGAGCCTTGTCCTTTATGCACTAAGAGGTAAGTAGATCTATCCTTCCGTGCATCACGGGTGTAAAAATATCAAAAGCAGCATGGCAAATTTTGAAAAATCAATTAGGAGGATATGAAAAGGTTATCTCCATTAAGTTGCAAAATTTATGGTGTGATTTTGATAATCTAGTCATGAAAGAAGTTGAAAATGTGCAAAAATTCTTTTCTAGAGTTTCTATCGTAGTAAATCAAATCAAAAGATATGGCGATACTATTGAGGATTGAAAAATCATAGAAAAAGTGCTACGAAGTTTATGAGCAAGGTTCGAGCATATAGTCGCTGCGATTGAAGAATCCAAAGATTTGTCAAAATTATCTTTGGATGACCTCATGGGATCACTAGAAGCCCATGAAAAGAAGATGAGTAGGTTTTCAAACCAAAGTTTGGAACAAGCCTTTCAGATAAAGGCCAACATTTCAGAGCACAAAAATTAAAAAAATGACCTTATGCAAAAAGGTTCAACAGTAAGAAGTTGAGGCAAACAACAAAACCTCCAAAGTCGAGGATGAGGAAGGACTAATTTTGATCAGAGAAATTCTAGTCAAAATTCATATTTTTGTTGTTGAATCTGTAGAAAAAGTGGTCATGACACCAAGGACTGCCACTACAAATGCAAGAAATACATATATGCAAATCATTCTCAAAGAGATTGTTGGTATAAAGATGATAGGGAATCAAAGAAAGCCAACTTCACGAAAGCTGATCATGTATTTTATTCCTGCCAAAATTCTCAACAACTTGAGAATATTTGGTACGTGGATAGCGGATGTAGCAATCACATGTGCGGAAATAATAAAATGTGCGTGACGCTTGATGAGTCATATTCATTAGAAGTGAAACTGGGAGTTGGAAAAACTCGCAAAATTATTGGGAAAGGAGAAATTGGGTCCCGAATGAAACAAGGTAAAATTAATATCATCAAGGATGTCTTTTATGTTCTCAATTTTTCACAAAATTTGTTGAGTGTTGGTCAGTTGTTGAAGAAATGTTACAAAGTGGAGTTGAATAATGACCACCGCATCATTATTGAAAAGCAAAAGAATCATGATGGCCGAAATTAAGATGAGTTCCAATAAAGTTTTTGCTCTTAATTTCCTTTGAATAAGAAATAGTGCTTTAGAGTTCAACAGATGAAGATTGCTGCCTTTGGCATCTAAGGAATTGACAATTTGAGATATAAAGGCTTGAATATATTGAAAAAGAAAAATATGGTAGTTGGTCTTCTAAATATTCCAGATCGAGATAAGACCTATGAAGGATGTATTTTTGAAAAAATGCATCATCTACCATTTTCAAAGATATCATATAGAGCTAAAGCTCATCTTGAATTGGTACATGTTGATATATGTGGACCAATACAGACGCCATCTCTAAACAATAACATTTACTTTCTTTTATTCATTGATGACTACACTAGAATGATGTGGGTCTATATTCAAAAGCAGAAGTTAGATGCATTTCCTAAATTCGTGGAATTTAAAGCACATGTGGAGAATCAAAGTAGCAGAAAAATAAAAACTCTTAGAACAGATTGAGTCATCGAGGAGGTGAATTTATTGAAAAATTCTTCTTGAATTATTGTAAAGAGAAAGGAATCCACTGACAACTAACAATTCGTTACAGTCCTCAACAAAATGGAGTTGCTAAACAAAAGAATGCACAATTGTGGAAATGGCACAAAGCATATTGTCTAGCAAAGGACTTCCAAAAAATTATTAGGCCGAAGCAGTAAATGCAATAGTCTATATTTTGAACTGATTGCCAACTAAAGCAGTTCCAAACAAGACTCCAAATGAAGCATGACATCGAAGAAAGCCGCAAGTAAATTATCTCAAAGTCTTTGGATGTATTGCTTATTCACACATTCCGTCTCAATAAAGAGAGAAGTTTGATGATATAAGAGAAAAACTGATCTTTAGCAATTACAGTGACGAATCCAAGGGATACCAATTGTTAGATCCAATGACAAGCAAACTTATTATCTCTCGTGATGCTATTTTTGATGAAAACCAGGCATGGAATTGGGAAGAAAATGAAAAGACGAAAACGAAGATCATTTATTTGCCTAGCCAATTGGTAATTCAAAACAAGATGACCAACCAAGCACCAGTTCAATCTCCAGTCCAAGCTCTAGCTCATCAAGGTCATCTGGTGGGTTGTATCCAAATTTTGAAAACCCAATCAGAAAGGTATGGAGCCTACAGGAAATTTATGAATCATATGATGTTGCATATTGGTCAAGAAAAGTCAAAGGAGGTTAAAGGAAGAAGTGGACAAGTTGGTTTTCGCCTCCAAGAAGATAAGGGTCAAAGTAGCAAAGTTCAACTTTGCTTCTTCTACCAAGAGGATCATATAGAAATGTATAAAAAATTTGTGGTGCCTATATATATGTGTGTAGTATGTACTTGTAGAGTAGAATTGTAGAGAGAGAGAGAGAGAGAAATATTTTGTAGTCAAAATTATTCCAAAGTTATATTGCATGAACTTCAAAAAAATAGTATAATATTACTTTGTTACTTAAATTTTATCCTCTTAATTATCTATTCTCTCAAATTATATATTTACACCCAACATAAATCTCATGTACTTTTCTTCCATTAAAAAAAAAAAATGAAAAAAGATCAATCATGTTTTGGTTCATCTATATATTTTATTTTAAGGATATATCTCAAAAGTATGTTCACAACTAATTTATTTTTTCAAAAAAAATATATTTAGTACACTTTATATTTATTTTTTATGTAAAATAAAAAAAATTAAATAAGTAGTGACTGTAGAGGATTTGAATTGAACTTCAATCATCCTTAGGTTTGGCAACAAGGTGTGTTTGGGTAGATTTTTTCTAAACTCAAACTTGCTCTGCACTTAAAAATATATCTGAAGATTTATTTCGTCTCGTAAGGTGGATTTTAGGTTCAAAAATCCTAATCTATCGCGCACCAAACAAGTAAAATCTACACATGCCCCGTATTGTCTATCTCACATTTATCAATATTGTCTGTCTCACATCTATCAATATTTTTTCTTAAAAAGTATATCTAATTAACTATAGTTTGATAATTCAAATTAATACGGTTTCATAAAAATGGATATAATTTTATATATATATAATAAATATTAAAAATTATAATTATATAAATATTGAGGGCGCAACAAGGTAGGTCGCCCCACGTGAAATCACATTGAAAGTGGATTGATATTGCTGGTGGGATTGAAATTGCCAAATGTAAACCCCATCTCTCAATTTTGTTTCTTAGAGTGAGCGAATATTATTTACAGACAACTTTTCATATTCCAAAAGAATTACGGCCTTTTTAATCTTTTTTTTTTTTTTTAATTCATCGACACATATACCAACAATTTGTTAGGATTAGAAGTTCATTAATATCTTATATTTATACGTATGAAGGTGATGTCACTGAACTAATTAATCCCCCAACCTAATCTAATCCTTAACAACATATTTTCTCATATATTATTCTTTAATCAATAAATTCTAAGTCATGGGTCACTTCTGAGAATTTGAAAAGAACTTTATGTATACACACTGATCCAATAACTCTTTTGAAATTAAATAAAATCATGATATAGTTAAATATAACCATGAAATTAAATATAATCATGAAAAGAGGCGATATTTGCTCCATAAAGAAAGATGAACAAGGAAATCAATCATTTTCAATTATGCAAATGATTAAATTGTTCCTATAATTCCCCTTCCATTCTCCTTTTAATTATATTAGCATGTACCCGTGCTATGCGCGAATTATATATATATTTTTAATATTTAAGTTCTTAATGAATAATATGTACCTTTGTTTTTCTTTAGAAAAAAATTCAACCAACTTTAATTTAAATAATTGATAATATATATATGTAATTTTATAAATATTTTTTTTTAAATTTAATTTTGAAATAGTTAGGAACTTTTTTATTGTTTAGGTTTGGTAAAGATAATTTTTATTCAAAATAATAAAAATAAAAAGTATAATGTATATAAATCCTTCTCATTTAACATAAAAGTGAGTTTTGATGCATAATTTTTTTTATATAAATATATCCAACTAATCAATAGCTTTTAGTCAAATTGCTTTTAAAACCACTATGGATATTTTCAAAATAAAAAATTTTATTGAAGAAATTCTCTTGTATGTTTTTTACTGGTTGAAGATTATAGATAGTCCATGCATTCTTTTATATATTTTATTAGTTGAAGACAATAAATGGTCCATGTATTTATGTCAAGATTAACTAATGACATCTTAAATTAAAAAAAAAAAAAATGAAAGAAGAAGAAGAACTTTACTGGAGTTCATGTCATAGTATTATGTTTTTTCAATCATTTAATTTATTCAAAAATTATATTAATTGACAACTAATAAATTTTATCTTAGTAGTGAAAAAATAAAACTCTAGTTTGAGTGAGAGTTTGAGTTCTATTAGACTTGTTAGCTTTGTCAACTCTACATAATATATTTATGGAATGAGAATCGACTTGAGATCTACTTCTAATTTTATGGTGATTATGGATACAATGATTGTCAATTACATTATTTTGCTAAATTATGATAGTAATGAAATAATTCAATCTTTTTAATAATAAATAAGCCAATGAAACCCAGAAAAAGAAGAAGGAAAAAAGAAAGAAAGAAAGAAAGAAAGACAGAAAGCAATAGCTAATTGAAGTTCAAGCTTTAAATATAATATCATTAATAATTATGGTGGAAACTCATTATTCTAGAATTTATTTTTTTAAAGTAGATCTACATTACATAAAAATTCATAATTCCAATCTTAAGATGAAGATCAATAAATATAGAAAAATAATTTATTTTCATAATCATGTTATATTTATATAAATTTAACGCCCAAAACACATGAATTGCTATCATACGGAAATGGTGAGATTGAGCCCAAAGTTCACAAGATTTTTTTTTTTTTTTTAAAATGATATAGTTATATACATTTTTATGCTTTATTGAAATGTATACTTATGATAATTAAAAATAGTTGAGATTTAAAAGTTTTAGATAATACAATATTTAATTAAGTTGATACATACTTATAAGTTAATAATCTCAACTTACATCTTGAATTGTGTAATAATACAATATTATATATAGAATGGTGTCCTAGATTTAAATATATTATATATCATGAACTTTGTAAATTATCATAATTTTTTATAACTGCAATGTTAAAACTTAATAAGATCATTCTATGAAAATGTTAAATAAATCATTAGAATGTCCAAGAAATTCCACAATTGATATGCTTGTCCATCTAATTCAAAAATAAAATAAAAACATATAATAGAAAAAAAATTAAAATTCTTAGTGGGTTCTAAACAAATGGCCATTCACTGTGCTCACGCTAGGCCTAACTAACTCAAACAACTTTTCAATCAAGACCATATTGGCTAGGTTTCGGGATGGTAATTTGTGCATATCTCAAATTTGCCCCACATAGGATCGATTTTGAGATTCCAACACCCAATATAAAGAATATAAAATAACAAGTCATATTTTTGAGTGGGGATGTAGTAGGGGTATAGCAAATAGAGTTAGTAAATAAAAACCTACTATAATAATTCACAAAAAAATCATGTTGAGTTAATATAAAAAACTTTTAAAATAATCAAGTAAATGATTGACCTAAACTCAATAACAATATTTTATTCCAAAAAATGTACCAAATTATGCCAAAATTTAGAAAAGCACAAATAATAATAATAATAATAATAATAATAATAATAATAATAATAATAATAATAATAATAATAATAATAATAATAATACAATTCCAACTAATTATAAAAAATTATAAAGTAAAATAATTAATAAATTAATCACTAAATTATAATGTATAAAGTAGATGACTTACCTGAACTCAAGAATAACAATAATATGTAATAAAATTCCAACTAATTATAAAAAATTATAAAGTAAAATAATTAATAAATTAATCACTAAATTATAATGTATAAAGTAGATGACTTACCTGAACTCAAGAATAACAATAATATATTCCAAAAAGCCTGCAAAATTAAATATGTCAAAAGTTAGTTGATTATATATATCTATATTGAATAATAATACCATTCCAATTGATTTAAAAAATTATTTTTATAAGATAAAAAAATTAAGAAATTAATAGGCAAAAAATTAGAATAAATTAAAGTTTGGATCAAATGCAACAAACACAAAATAACAGTTCCATAATATAGATCCGCATGCTTTTGATCTTTTTCTGGGTAATTCGATGGTGGGGGGTTGGGTGGGTGTGTGAGTCGTGCCATAATTAAATTTCATTTAGCAAATTTCCTTCCCTATACAAAATAAAAAATATTCTTTTCTTTCTTTCTTTATTTTTTCTCCTCTTTTGGTTATTAGAATGTTAATGCAACAAATATTTAGTCCTGCTTGTTTTACTTTAAGTCTCCCCCCATCCTTCTGATCTTCCAAAATATAAAATCATTGATCATCTCCATACATATACATATGACTAATATAGAAACCCGTACTTTATAATGAAACTAAATACAACATGCACATGGATTAAAATTACATATTAAATAGCAAGAAGTTGTTTTTACTTATATAAAAAAAATTATTCATGAGATGCTTGGAATACTTAATAAGAGATACTTACAATTTGGATGTACTTTTACTAATCAAATTATATTTTGGAGTCCACCACTTTATACATGCGTATGCATAGATGAATTTTAGTCCATCTAAATATCTTTGATATTATCTTATCAATCATATGGAAGAGATAGTATCAAATTTGATTCAATAACTAAAAACTCAGAAAAGAAACTTTTTATCTAATGAAGATTTTCTTTTTCAAATAGAATACATGAATATTAATTTTAGATAAATAAGAATAAATATCTTTAAAAATGAAATAAATAATATCAAACAATAAATAAAAAAAAATTAGTTGAATTAAAATACTAAAAATTTTAAGAATTTACCTGATGTGGCATGGGATTGCGGTTGCGACCTTGAGCTAACTTCCAAATTTGCCCCTACCATTGACCTGGTTCTACACAAGTGTTTTTAAGCCTCCGACATGACCAAAAGAGCATACTTTAGGCTAGCTGAGTTCACCCTCAGCTAAGGCCCTCCAATGCTTAAGTTAGAGTGGAGCTGAAGTGATCAATTTTGTGCTCAAAGTTACAGGAAAGAGCACAAATGAGAGAAGGCAAAGATTGCATTCCCCAAAAACTATATGGCCTAGTACTATGTGATTTCCTCATTTTATAAGTGATGAACTGTCCTTGTTTGTACGGATCGATGTGGTGATTGCTATGCAGTAGATCCTACCTTGATCAACAGCCTACAATTCAAGTCATAACCCGACCCAGTCAAAAAAGACGAGGATCATGTCCTGTTTGAGCATTTTGGATAAAATATGGGGGCAAAATGATCTTTTTATCCATCTCCATTAGTTATCACCATCATTAACTCCCCCACTTTTCAAGTGTTTTGGTTCATTTCTCGTCTTTGCGGAATGAACCTAAACATTTAGGGAAGTAAGCTCTAAGCATTCTCAGCCGTCAAATAGGATGTTGTTGATTGCAATCGTTGATGCAGCCTCATGAAGCAAACCATCACCTTCCCCCTCTATATATATACTAGGATTGCCCCACAACTTAATTTTACTTTCCTTATTCTCTCTTAGCTTCAATCCATTTAGCAAATCTCGTACTCAGGTCCTTGAATCACTGGCCTGGTCTCCATCCTCTAAGTTTGTGTTCTTTTTGCCAACATGTGCTTGGGCTCAATTATGAGTTCCTCCTCTGAGAAAACTCCCAGCTTCAGTCAATTGGGATCAAGTGAAAGCGTCTTCTCTTCCTCGAACTCTAAGGATGTGACCTCTTTTAAATGGTCTCTTTCATGGGTTCGACAATGATCCTGACCCCAATTGAGCCATGGGAGGCCGATCCATTAATTCGCTCACCCTGGCTGGTCCTTCTTCCACCTTAGGGGATGAGATAACTCTCGACCTTGAGATGAAGGAATATGTTCTCACTACCTCTCCTTGGCTTACATAGTTCCCAAATTGGGGGTCCCTGGTTGTCTATGAGGTTAGGTCTAGGTTCCACATCCCTCATGAATACGAAATCAGCTTCCCCAATAAGTCAGATTAGATGTATCTCCCCTCGACTAGCTGTGCCACTTTCTCTATAGGCATGCTAGAAATAGGTTTGAGGTTCCTCATACCCGATCCTATGGAGAACATCCTGCTGGATATTTGCCCTACCTACCCAGGTAATCCCTAATGCCATAAGGCACATTCTTTGCTTCATCATCATAATGTCCCACTTCGGGGTCGAACCTTCCTTTACACTTTTTTTGCCTTTGTACTCAATAATGACCTTGACCCGAATCGAGGAGAGCGGGTTTTATTATCTTGCCACGAGACCCATGTTTAAATTTCTAGATAAGGTTCCTACCTTTTTAGGTCCTTAGAAGGAGCGCTTTCCTTTCGTTCGAGCTCCTACCAATCACCCATGGGAGTTCAGGTCTGACTAGAGCCATAATAAGCCTAAGATTTTGTGTCAGGCAAGGTTACTTGGAGGGAGAACTTCATTGATTCTCTAACTGACTATCTGTATAAGGTTGGCAAGGTCCTGAAAAAGGAGGTCCTCAAGATTGCTGGTCTTTCGCCAGCTGATATTCGAGTTCACAAAACTCTTAACGATGATTCTTACTACATTAATTTCCCTTCAATTTCTCTTTTATATCTTTGGCTTTCTTCATAAGTTCGAGGTCTAACATCTGTTCTTTGGCTTTGTTTCGATCATGTCGAGCAAAAATCTCTAGGTCATCAACAAGATGAAGGCCTAAAAGGAAGCCTTATTGGCCAAGGCATAATCTTTGGGGCTTGCTTGTGCTCCATCTTCCCCAATTTGTGCCTTAACCTTAAGCCAAACCTATAGTGCTCTGAACCAGCCAGCTGAGGTGGAACACCTGATGCCATTAACCCAAGTTTCTGAGATTGGGATTGTATTGTAGGAACTCGAACCCATTCCTGTAGCCACGGATGATTTGGAAGGCAAGGAAAAAAAGTACAAGCACGGATTCAAGAGCAAGAGCCTAAAGTTGCCTTTCCCAGCTATTCAAGTGAGAGCCCCTCTGAGAAGTCTGGGAAACTACCTAAGGAAAATGGCTCGAGTGCAAGTCATGAAGAGAAAAGACCCTGATCCAATTCCAGTCTTATACTTATCTCCTTCCAGGAACTCGACGTCTATGCATGCCACGAGGCAATCTTGAGTGATGCATGCATGGGTTACAAGACTGTCAATTCCCAATTTTTAGACAACTCCTTGCACTCAGTGTTTGAAAAATCAGGCTGTTCATTGAATTGAAAAACCTACCAGTTCATAGTTCACTGGTTCAACCATTGGTCAGACTATAATCGAACCGCAATTGAACCGTGACATCATAATTACAAAATATATATGTTTATATTATATATATATTACTTAAAAATTAATAAAATGCAAAAATATAAAACATAAAGAGCTTAAATAATATTATCTAACATTACAACCCAAATTTCACAATTTATATTATAAATTATCACAATAATTTAAATCTCTTAAGTTTAACATTTAAAGTTGAGAGTATGTGAGTTAATTCTAAAGTCTAAAATCTAAACCAAGGCTTTTTTTTTTCCACTTTTAGATAGCTTATGGGGTGTACCTTAGTCTTCAAACTTTGTACTTAGATGAAAAAAATTTAAAAATTAAATGAAAAAATCACTTCGGTACAATTGAACCATATTGTTGTTGTTGTTGTTGTTGTTGTTCTTATTATTATTATTTAATTATTAATAATAATAATAATTTTCACCAGTTTGACCGATCGGTTCTGAATGGTTTTAATAAAATTTGTCATTTTTTTTAAGTTTTTTGATTTTTTGAAAAAATCAGACTTGGTGGTCTGATCGACCGGTCCGGTCCGATTTTTTAAACCATGCTCGCACTTGCCACTAATCCCGAATTCAAAAATTTCATATCAAAGCAGTATGCTAAAATCTCGATCTGGCGAGACCTCGTTCAAACTTTATAAAGCATGTATGATGGTCTAAGATCAAGCACTATTGGCTCCTATGAATTTCGCCAAGCTACAGGAGCATAGTGCCCACGCCATGATGCATGTAAGTTCTAGCCCTCAAAGTTTTCTAGGATTTTCTAAAATTTTTGCAAGAATGTTAGTTTTTACATCTATTTAGACTCAAGATCGAATGCAATTTGTTCATTTTGTATGGGGTCGTGTGCATGCATTAGCTCGCCCTTCAATGCACTTACTGGAGAAGTTGTTTCGTGACCAGGGACAACAATGTCATGGAACTCAAATTGGCCAAGGATGAGCTCAAGGCCAGTTTGAAATCGACCCAAGAATCTATTAACAGCAAGCTCGCCTCGCACAAAGAGAAACTTACAGATTGAGACCAGAAGAACAAGGAGTTGGAGTAAAAACTATCAAAAATAAAGAAGTTAGGGTTTTGCGGAGTTCAAGGAGTTGATCCAGAAGACCAGAGTGGACGGAGCTTGAGCTTTCAAGAACTCCAACACTTTTGAGTTCTTGATCGAGGAAAAAGCTACCAAGTACACCTTTATGGGCTTCATGAAGCACCAGGCCTAATTGAAAATGCTAAAAGGGATCATTGAAGGGTTTAACTTGAAGTGGTTGGACCCTACAAAGGACGTTGATCTGAAAGATTACCTGATCAGTGATCTCATCAAAAGAAAAGAGCCCGATGATGAGTTTGCGGCTCTCGTCTTGGAGGATGAGATTGTGGTCCCTCGATCAGCTTCGAAAGAAGGCAAGATCCCTTATGAAGCTCTCCCCACAGCAGCCAAGGACCCAAAAAAGGCATCCTAAGCTAGGGACTAGTATAGTTAGATTCTAGCCCTCTAACTTGTAAAGGATTTTGTATTTTGACCTGGGCTCAAGATACTTTAATAAACTGTTTGGACATCGTGACCTCGAGCTAGGATGCTAATGTAATTAGCCTTTATATCAATGAAATGATTATATTGAAGAATTTGCAAAGTATCCGAGTTGATTTTATTACAAAGTATCTGAGTTGATTTTGTTTTGGTCAAGTATATGAGTTCTTTCTTTTACAATTCACTCTACCCCACCTAGCCTTTAATGTATCTTAGCGTCTTGTAATGAAATATTATTCAGAACCACGTGAGTAGCTCAATCTAGCAAATGAATATTCTCAAGATAGAAATCTCGACCCTATATTAGACCCTGTGCAAGATCTCAATCATATAGACTTAGGATCGCCCTACACTTAGGATCTTGCTTAGACCCTGAATCAAATCTCATTCCCATTGACTTGGGATCTTTTCAAAGTTCAACCTCTTGCGTTAAGCCTATATAAGATCTCGATTCCATTGACTTGTGGTCTTCTTGGTGTTCAAGTTCTTAATAGGATCTCCTTAGCACTTAAGATCTAGCACAGATCCTATACAAGGTCTCGATCCCATGGATTTATGACTTTCTAGGTGTTCAAGATCTTGCACAAATCTTATACAAGATCTTGATCTTGTTGACTTGGGATCTTTTTAGCATTTAAGATCTCACATAGATCATATATAAAGTTTCAATCTCATTGACTTGGGATCGTTGTTACGTTTAGGATCCTGCATAAATCCTATACAAGGTCTCGATCTCATGGACTCGGGACTTTCTATACATCTAGGATCTTACACAGATCCTATATAATATCTCGATCCCATTGACTTGGGATTTTTTTGGCGTTTAGGATCTTGCGCAGATCTTATACAAGGTCTCAACCCTGTGGACTGGGGATTTTCTTGGAAACATTGAAAAGAAGCATAAATGACATCACATAGAGGGTAAATTCTTGGAACTAGGTAAAGAGTAATTCATGTAACTAAAAATGTATTACAAAGGTTACTAACTACATATTAGCTTCACAAGATTCATTCCAACCTTAAACATAAAAAAAAATTTAGGTTTTGTACATTCCATGACCTCAACAACTCCTTTCCTTAGGCATCCTCTAGCCTATATGACCCTTGTCTGATTATCTTGACTATTTTGTATGGTCCTTCTCAATTTGGGTCTAACTTTCCCACGTGCGAGACTTCAAGCTTTTTCAGAACCTAATCCCTTACTTTAAAGCTTCTCTGTCAAACTCTTTTGTTGCAATGTCTTACCATGATATTGTTGTACTCTTAGATCTTAACATAGGTCTTATCTCTCTTTTCCTCTATTACCTCTAGCTCGAACTCCCGGGCCTTTTTATTACTTTCCTATTCGTACTCTAAGACCCTTCGAGTAGGCTCACTAATTTTGGCTGGGATAATGGCTTTTGCTCTATACACTAAACAGCACGGGGTCTCTCCCATCGCGGTTTTAGGAGTAGTGCGATATGCCCATAAAATATCTTAGAGCTCATCAGTCTAGCCTCTCTTTGTCGTATCCAAGCAAGCTTTAAGATTGTTCAAGATGTTACGGTCAGTCATTTTTGTCTGGCCATTCGCTTTCAGGTTCCCAATGGAAGTGAACTCCTATTTAGTTTTGAATTCTTCACATTAGCTTGTTATTTTCTTTCTATTAAAATAGGTTCCATTATTTGAAATCAAGATCTTATGGATCCCAAACCTGCATATTTTTTCAAAGGAAGTTCATGACCTCCTTTTCGTGACCTTTATTGATACCTCTACCACCATCCATTTATTAAAATATTTAATTGCTACTATCACAAACCTTTTCTAATCCCTGGCGGGCAGGAATGAGTCTAATATGTCTATCCCCCAGTAGTCAAATGGACACAATACAGGAATCGGCTCCATTGAGATAGCGGGTTGATGAGTAAGATTGGCATAGAACTAGCACTTCTTATATCTTTTCACCAAGGTTACCGCATCCTGATTCATAGTAGGGCTAAAAATAGCCCTGTCTGAGGGCCTTTAATGCCAAGGACCTCCC
This sequence comes from Jacaranda mimosifolia, assembly GCA_018894105.1. Taxonomy (NCBI): domain Eukaryota; kingdom Viridiplantae; phylum Streptophyta; class Magnoliopsida; order Lamiales; family Bignoniaceae; genus Jacaranda; species Jacaranda mimosifolia. The sequence goes on from CM032129.1 coordinate 30,324,882, forward strand.
ACTTAAGCGGTTTCCACAAGTACCTTCATGGATCTCTCGCATCACATATTGAGCCCTATTCGAGTCCTAAGTATTTTAGCAGCGGTCCTCTGATGGATCTCTTGTATAGCTCTCCATTGACCATAATGAACCGATTTACCCTAAAGGCTAATGTTCTTGCTTCCTTTGGGTCTTCAGGCAGGGTCTCATTCATGAAGTATCTGACCAGGTGATCTTTCCAAAATGGCCCCCATCTTTGTTTACATTATTGCCTCTTTCTCAGAGGCATCACTTTCCAACTCAAAGCGTTCGGCTACCAGCAAAGCTATTGACGTGCTTTGAGTTCTTTTACTTGAACTACCAAACTTAGCCAAAGAATCGGACCTCTCATTCTCCTCTCTCAGGATCTACTGCACCTAGCAGAACATAAACCCTTACATGAGTTCCTTTACCTTTTTCAGGTATTCTATCATGGATTTTTCTCTCGTGATATATGTCCTTTCAATTTAAAGCAGCAAAAGCTGCAAGTCAGTGTAAACTTTTAGTTTTTCAATGTTTATGTGATTTGCTGTCTTTAACCCTGTGCTCATTGCCTCATACTCGACCTCATTGTTGGTGACCCCAAAGGCTAGCTTAACTGTAACTCGAGCTAGATGGCCTCGTGTCTTTTAAAGAAAATTTCAACTCTTCCAAACTAAGACGTGGTCGATCCATTAAAATGTATCATCTAAATTTCTTTGCTAGCATCGGGGTCCTGCTCCACCATATCGACCACGAAATCCGCTAGAACTTGCACTTTGATGAAGCTTCTACTCATTCTAGATTGAACTCTCCCAATTCTACTGCCTTCTTGACAAGCTTTCTGGAGACATCTGGCTTAGAAAAAACCTATTTCAAGGGATAGTTAGTCAAGATGATAACTTTATGAGATTTAAAATAAGGCCTCAACTTTCTGGCTGTCACCACAAGAGTTAGCCAACTTTTCGAACTTCAAGTATCTACTTTTAGCTCCTTGCAACACCTTGTTCACATAGTACAATGGGTTGTGAACTGAGTTCTCTTCCTGAACTAGCACTGAGCTAACTACATATTTAGAGGTTACTAGATACAAGTATAAAGGTACCCCAAAAATAGGCTTAACCAACAAAGGTGATGGGGCCAAATACTTCATGAGGTCTTGAAAAGCTTTTTCGCATTCCTTATCCCACTGGAAGTTCTTCATGTTTCTCAGAACTTTAAAGAAAGGTAAGCTCCTATCCGCCGACATCGAAATGAACAAATTTAAAGATGTAATTTTTCTAGTCAATTTCTAAATGTCTTTCACTAATTTAAGCGAGCTCATGTTAGTTATTGCTTTGATCTTTTCTGAATTAGTTTCTATCTTGCGTTTGCCAACCAGTTACCTTAGGAACTTTCCACCCTTGACCCCAAAGGTGCACTTGGTCAGGTTAAGCTTCATCTTGTAGTTTCTCATGATGGCGAAAGCCTCTTCTAAAGGCACTAAGTGATCGAGCTCATTCAAGCTCTTGCCCAACATATCATCAACATATACCTCCATACTTTTCCCGATCTGGTCCATGAACATCTTATTCACTAACCTCTAGTAGGTTGCTCTTGTGTTCTCCAATCCAAATGGCATGACATTATAACAAAATATTCCTCTCTCAGTAACGAAGGTTATCTTATCTCTATCTCTTTCTGCTATGAAATTTTGATGGTATCCCTGGAAAGCATCTATCATGCTAAATAGAGCACATCCTGCCATTGAATTCACCAGCACATCAATCTAAAGCAACAGGTAGGGGTCCTTTGGGCTAGCGTTGTTCAAGTCTGAGTAATCTGTACACATTCTCCACCTCCCCTCTATCTTTGGCACAATCGCCACATTTGAGAGCCACTTCGTGAAGTGGATTTCGATGATATATCCTACCTCCAAAAGCTTATTCACTTCCTCTTCTATAATCTAATTTTTCATTGCCCTGTGGTTCCTCTTCTTCTATTGGACAGGTCTAACTTGGGGATCTAGGTTCAATCTATGTACTATCACCTCAGGGTCTGTCCTTCCAAAATTCGAGGGCTTCCAAGTGAAGACATCAGCATTTTTTCTCAAGAATTCAATGGTTAAAAATTCCAGTTCTGAGGTCATCTTTTCATCTTCTCAGGTCTCCTAGCACTAGCTCGATCTACTTGAACCCACTAGTCAATTCTATCTTGCACTTATCCACGCACCTTTTTTTTTGTTCTCTTCTTGGGGTTCAATGTAGCAATGTCTTCTACCGAAGTGATGATTGCTTTCTTCCCTTTTAACCCTAAGCTCTCTCCTTTTGACCTTGACCTCTCTATCTTAAGCCTCTTTTTCAGAGACACGAGGTAGCTTTCCCTTGCCTTTTTCTGGTCACAACATACCTCTCCTATTTCCCTATTCGTTAGGAATTTTATTTTCAAGTGAAAGGTCGGGGTCACTGCTTGTAATTGTCAAATCAAGTCTTCTCAAGACCACATTATACATAAATAGGGCATAAAATAAGAATCTCAACATGAGGATCCTCCAATATGGTGCCATTCCTCGGGAAATTAGAAGGTCAATAGTCCCAACCAGCATGACCTATGCACCTCCAAATCCCATTAAGGGTGTGTAAATTGGTGTGATCTTTGTGAGCGTGAGCTCCATCTTTTTTAAGACCTCCAAAAATATTATATCCACAAAACTTCCATTATCCACCAAGATCTTGTGTATTGAAAAGTTGGCTATGTCTATTGTGATGACCATAGGATCATTTTGTGGGCCAACCATCCCTTGCGAGTCCCTACCAAGTGATTATGGGTTGGTCAGCAATACTCAGCATTGGATTCATTTTTTTGACTTACCTAGTTCTTGATGAACCTTATATGTTTTTGCCTCATACTGTAAGAATCTTTTGAGGTCAGACCCGCTGCTATCATATGTATAACCTCTCGTCGTGGCAAGTTGTCCCTTACTGGGTCATTTACAATCTCCTTGCCCTTCTTCTCCCTACTGCAGGACCTGCTTCTGGATCTGGTCCGACTTCTTTTCTTCATGTGTTCTACCTTAGGCTCCTGCTCTTTGGACCTGAATTCCTTAGCAATAAATTCTTTCAAGTAATCCTGTCTAATGAGCCTCGCCACTTCATCTTTAAGCTGAATGCAATCCTGAATGTTGTGACCCCAATCTTTGTAGAAGCAGCAATACTTATCCGAGTTTTACCTCGCCGGTGTATCTCGTATCTTTTGCCGCTATTGCAATATCTTTGGCCCCTCAATGGCTATACGTACATGGAATCTCCTGGAATTGAAAAAGACAAAATGGTTGTACTTTTAAGGTTGAGAACAATTATGATCTTTTCTAGATTAGGATTTGTGAGGTCCCTGATCTTTTTCAGATCTTCAGGGAGTATTTTTGGTCTACTCATGGTCCTTCATGGCATTGATTTCTTCCTCATGAATGTAACACTGAGCTACCTCCATCAATTATTCCATATCTTCAAGGGGCTCCCTAGCAAGAGCCAAAGCTAGGGTTCCTTTCTTGAACCAGTGAATGAGAATGCTTGTGATCATGTCATTGTACAAGTCTTTTACCTGCACCATCTTGTTATTAAACCTATTCATGAACCCCTTGTGGGTCTCATCTTCCTTCTGCTGTATAGTAAACAGATAAGTAGCAGACCTCTTGGACTTCTTCTTACTAGTGAATTGGTATAAAAACTTCCTTATAAGTTGGTCATAAGACACTATTATACCTGGGAACTATCCCATAAACCATTCATGCGCTCTCCCACTTAGCGTCATCACAAAGATTCTAGAGTTCATAGCATCCAATTGTCCATACAAGTTCATGATGTTTTCAAAGGTCGTGATATGTTTCTGTGGGTCCTTAGTCCTATCATATTTCGGTAGATCTAGAAGCTTAAAGTGTGAGGCTACTGACTTGACCAATATTTCAGCGAAAAATGAAGAGTTCTTCTTCTACAATGCTCAAGTCTCTCTTTTCTTGAGTTCATCTATTTTTCTACTCAATTGTTCGACCTGGTAACTGATCTCATTAACCTCTTCCTTAGAAAGCGATGGATATAGTATCTTAAATACGGGGTCATCCTGGTTCAATGTCAATGGTTCCAACCTCGAGGCTTTTTCCCTCCAATAAACGTTGGGTAGGTAGGTAACCTGGTCTACTGACTACCTCACTTCCCACTTCAAAATCCGCCATCTCTTCCCCTCTTAAGATCCTCAAAGCTTACACCTCTTCAACCAGCGTAGGACCCATGCTCCTTTCTTGAAACAAAGGTTAGTTGACCAATATGGGGGTTGCCTAGATGGGCTCCAATGCTGCTACTCAGTTTCTACATTCTTGCTCATCCCAAAATTGTTGACTCATCTAAAAACCAAAATGTTCTAGATCATTCCTACTGATTTGCACTACCTGGGATCTATTGGGATCTTGTGCCAAAGTTCTTTACCACATTTTGGCTTGAGCATCCTGTTGCACTGCATTTGGGGGTGGTGCTGCGAAAGTGGGTGATATGGGTGGCGACAGGGATATAGGTAATATGGGGATGCGAGTGTCCATAGTTCGTCCTAGAGTTCTATCCATCACTAACTGTTTGCTCTCATAATCAATGAATTAAATCAGAGTTCCCATAGACGGCGCCAATTAATGCGACACTGGACACGATCGCGACCTTGAGCTAACTTCCAAATTTGCCCCTGCTATTGACCTCGACATGATTTCGTACAAGTGTTTTTAGGCTTCCGATCTAACCAAAAGAGCACACATTAGGCTAGCTGAGATTGCCCTCAGCTAAGGTCCTCCAATGCTTAAGTTAGAGTGGAGCTGAAGTGATTAATTGTGAGTTCAAAGATAAAGGTAAGAGCACAAATGAGATAAGGTAAAGATTGCATTCCACAAAAACTATCTAGCCTGGTACTATGTGATTTCCTCCTTTTATAAGTGATGAACTTTCCTTATTTTTACAGATCGAGATGGCGCATCGTTGTGCTTTAGATCCCAACTTGATCAACAGCCAGCAATTCGGGTCATGACCTGAACTGGACCAAAAAAAAAAGGGCCGATCAAGTCCTTTTTGGGCATTTTGGATAACTATCTGGCCTGGTACTACGTGATTTCTTCCTTTTATAAGTGATGAAATTTTCTTATATTTACAGATCGAGATGGCGCATCGCTGTGCTTTAGATCCCAGCTTGATCAACGGCCAGCAATTCAGGTCATGACCTGAACTGGACCCAAAAAAAAAAAGGGCCGATCAAGTCCTTTTTGGGCATTTTGGATCAAGTTTGGAGGCAAAATGGTATTTTCATCTATCTCCATTAATTATCACCATCATTAGCATTTGACAAAAATTCTATAATTATGAGCCCTACACTGTTCTGTAATATATAAAAGTATAAATAGATTGGATTTGCAATCCGCCATAGAGCTATTATTGCTTTGCAAATACATGCATCCTAAAACCAATCGAAACTACACATTCTAAAACTAATATAACTTGTTCTAATGTTTGACTTAACAAGATTTTTGAATCCTGAATATGCTGTTGTTAACGAGTTATATATCTACCATATCACGATTTAGATTTTTTAAAATATGCATATCGTCATGCACATGGTTACACTTACACTTCCACCGGCAACGGAAAATAAAAAAATATGTATTATTTATATATATTATCCCTAACGAGATAGCTGCATATTAATTACTGCCTAAACATTGTTGGAGCAACATTAATACTTTTTCAAAGTTGGTTTCCCCATAAAAGTCAATTCAAGAAACAAACCTCGGATTTTGTTAATTAGTAGCTGAGGTTAGAATTATGCAAATTTAAGTCAACTAATGATTGTGGATTATCGAACTACAATTCAGGCTAGAAGTCTTTCTCACGACAGAATAAAGTCAACAATTAATTTAGGATTAACAAACTATAATTGATTATTATACTAATGTCCAATTTTAGTGACCATAAGGCTTTGTCTGGTTTAAGGTTTTAATGAGGAAAGATTAGGGATGCAAACGAATCAAATCAACTCGCGAGCCTGACAAGTTGGCTTGAAAAGTATTTGAGCTCGGCCAAATAATTCTTGTTCATAAGCTTGCGAACCTATATTTTTTATTTAAAAAAATATTTATATATAAAAAATATAATAAAATATACTAATTTTAATTTTTTTATAAAATAATTTAACTTTTCGAGCTCGAATCTAAACCAAACTCAAGCTTGTAGCTAATTTTAAATAAAATAAAATAAAATATACTAATTGTAAAATTTTTTATAAAATAATTTAACTTTTCAAACTCAAACTCGAACTTATAGCTTGATTATAAGTTCGAGCCTAATGAATTGAGCCGAGCTCGAGTCTCAATTTCCCGAACTTGAGCTCGGACTTGATTCATTGGATTCGAGCTCAAGCTCGAGCATGAAAAAATGGCCAAAGTTCGGCTCGACTCAGCTCGTTTGCATCTCTAGGAAAGATAAATGTTAGAGAAAAAGAAATAAAAGAAAAGAAATCTAAAATCTCAACTTTTATTTGATTGTTAAAGAAAATAATTAATGAAGAAAAAAATGGGGAGAAAAAAGATGATGAATGTATTGGACAATGACAGAGGGCCAAATAAATTTTTTCCTCCTTTTTCTTTACTATTTAGTAAGGAGAATAAGTTTTCCTAAAATATATGATATTTCTCAAATTTTCTTCTTTTTAGATTAATGCTCTACCATAAAGCTGGATTTTTCTCCAAGGTATTTGGTCAAGTGATCAAAAAAAAATCAGTCTTACAACAAATCAATAAAATACAAACATCAAATCAAAGAAGATGGAAGTACAAATTCCATAAAATTAAAACCAAGATGCACATATGAGGTGTACACAAAAACATCCATTCGGATCGAATACAAAACCTCCCACATAATAGAGAAGATTTGATGCCACTAGACCAGTAACATTACCTTGACACTAATATGTATGGGAATCAAAATTTAAATTTTAATAAACTCTTGATATGCGTGTATGTATAAATAAAAAAATTACAATTTAAACGTAATTACAAATTATGGAAATAAACAAGTAGAAAAAAAATATAGAAAAGGGAATTATTATATTATTTATGAAATTTGTGCATGTCAGTCACATCTTTGTATTCTTGCAAGCTGATAATCAATATTTTATTTGTGGCAGCAATACATAGTCACTATGCAAAAAAAATTATTTATTGCAACTAGTCAATGACTTAACAATTAACACTAACAATATACAAATATAGGAATCTCAACCAAATAAAGTTTGTAGCACTATAAAATAATACTACTAATAATAATACAATCAAATACTTCTAATAATTGGATACTTATTTAAATTCAGTTCAAATTTCTTATTCTAATTTTTATTTCATCTTCTGTTTCATGTTATAAATAAAAATCAAATATATAAAATATTTTTTTCAAGAAATACTTAAATGGGGAACAACTACATTTGATGTTTATATATAAACTAGAATAATAACAAATAAAACACCAACTAAAACAGAGAAACCAAAATTCTCACTTGTGTTAATTGGAAAAACCATTCCTATTTGCACATCACTTGTGGGGAACCTCTATAGTTGCATATATCTCTTGTATGATTGTTCCAAGAAAGTTTTTAGCATTATATATTTACATCTATGGGAGAAAATTGAGCCTACTCAGTGATCAAAGTACAAGTTTCTCTTTTCTAATCAAATGACAAAAGGAAAGGAGAATAATAAACAATCTATAGAAGCATTCTAACTATGAATTTTCCCCTGCTATGCCACTCATCTCCCCTCCAGCACTGTATGAGTGATATTATTGCCTGAACGGGTTTGGGTCGAAGAAGAAGATCCGACATGAGAACGGCTCCATCTGTCCGTAAAACCTGGACGCTCCGGTATCTGCAGATCCACAATTTCACTGCTGAGCATCGACAGAGCGGTTGATATTGTCGGCCTGTTTATGGGGAATTCTTGGACGCACAGTAGTCCGATGTGCAAGCATCTCATGATCTCTGTCTGAAAAGCTGGATCAGATATTCTCTTATCAATCAAATCCACCACATTGTCTTCTTTCCACAATTTCCATGCCTAGAGGGAGATAAAAAAGAGAATAAATTACAGTTAAGACTACCTGGGACTGTGAAGTTTAGTTCAAGAATTTGAAATGGAATTCAAATTAGGCTTACATATCCCAAGAGGCCTACAGAAAACTCATCATTGTAGAAGCTAGTGTTTCTTCTCCCACTTATGATCTCCAACACAAGAACTCCAAAGCTAAAAACGTCAGATTTTTCTGAAAATCTACCTCCCATTGCATATTCTGGAGCCATGTATCCGCTGCAGTATAGTTATGTTAGTTAAAACTCACTATATGTGTATATAATGGGGGTGGATTCAATGTGAATATACTTACTATGTTCCCACGACTTTTCCAGTGTTGGCTTGATCTTGGTTGCCTCCAAATATTCTCGCCATACCAAAATCTGAAATCTTTGGGTTCCAATCTTCGTCTAGTAATATGTTACTTGGCTTGAGGTCCCGGTGAATTATCCTCAACCTGGAATCTCTGTGAAGATATAGGAGGCCTCTGCCAATGCCTTCCATGATATTAAACCGTTTCCTCCAATCAAGAACATCTTGTGTTATATCTGCAGAATCGAAATCAACCCCATGTTAAAACGAAAACTTTTGCTTGCTTGGATATAGACTGGAATGCAATTCAACTGACCGAAGAGAAAGACATCTAAGCTTCTATTCTGCAAGTATTCATAGATGAGCATCTTTTCTTCTCTCTCCACACAGCATCCCAATAGCCTAACAAGATTTCTGTGTTGGAGTTTAGAAATTACAACCACTTCATTCATAAACTCTTCAAGCCCTTGTCCAGATGCTGCTGAAAGCCTCTTCACTGCAATTTCATTTCCATCTGCCAATTTTCCCTAAAAAATGAACAGCAATTTTAGGATCCCTGTAAAGAAAAATCTTGACAGGATTAATAACAAGAAATATACTCACCTTATAAACTGGGCCAAAACCACCCATTCCTAGCTTGTTGCTCGAGTTGAAATTGTTAGTTGCAGTTGCTAAGATCTCAAAACTGTACAATGGCAACTCTTCTATCTTGACTTTATCCATGTCGCTTCGAAGCACAATTTCACTCGAATCGGATAGGTTTCTTTCTCCCTTTTCAACTGATGAGCCATCTTTTTTCCCTGTTTCAAAAGGAAAAATGAGCATCCATTGCCTACATATGATTCCTACAAATAACAATCCAAATCTCAAAAATCTTACCTTTTCTTTTACACATCCACCAAGCCAAAAATAAGCAAATTGAGGCAGCTACCAAACTGGCAACCACTGAAACTATAACAACTACTTTATTGCTTTTCTCCTTATCTGAAACAAAACAGACATCCTAATCAGATAAAATCTGCTTAGTACCATAGAACCAATTTGGACATGGATGATGACTTTCATGAGTACGAATAGAGCCTAATCTAGTCCGAAAGAGTATGGAAAGAATAAAGAAACTATTATTCCACATCGCTAGAGCAAGCTAAACTCACCGACATCCGAATAGGCAACGCGAACGAAGAAATCCGAACCAGCATTACCGTCGAATTTCTGAACATCGATTAAGGTTCCACTCCAAAACATACAGCCAATGCCGGGATCATACGCATAGGCCAAACAAGAACAATTCCTCAAGCAGATGTTAGCACATTCGGATTCTTCACCCGCCGACCACTGCATAAAATCAGGCACTTTGATGAAAGTCAGCCTGGAAAATCCATCTCCTCTGTTTTTATCGGTTGCATTATTCTCTCTAGCACACTGCAACAGATTGCTCCTCACACAACCCCCACCCCAAATCCCTCTATCCCATTCCGCTTTATTCCTAGGCTCATATCCTCTCAAACAACTACAAATTGGATTATCTTTAATAAAACAAAGAGAAAATGGACCACACTTATTGTATAGATCACAATCGTTAGCCGGGGCAGTCCAGGTGACATTCCAATCATTCTTCTGCTCATCCCAACCGGCCTCCACAAGAACCCCATTAGCATCCAAGATATTTCTTGATATAAACTTCTGTCGAAAATTCCGAGTAAAATAGACAGTCCCATCTTCCTCAGTCGCCACGCTGAATCCGTCGACGTATACAGAGTACATCCCTGTAACTCCGGTGAGAATCCGGCCGTTCCACGGGCCGCTCCTCCACAGTGGGACGCCGTTTTCCCGGATGTAGATTTGAGGGATGCCTATTGCGTGTAGGCCCGCAGTGAAATTTCCATGACCCGGATCTTGAAATGTTCTCCAGGAATTTAGGGCAACTCTTACACCTGTTCTTGGGTTGTGGCTCACTCTCATCGTCGGCAAAAACGTGTCAACTGGATGCCTGTGGCTCTCCCACAGTGTAGTCCCGCTCGAACTGTCTCTGAGGACTAGATTTCCAGAATCGAACAACTGGGCAGTGGTATTCGTCGGAGAAGACGTGGAATTTGATGTCCAGATTGTCCGATTGTCTCCATCTCTGAGTACGATGTTTCCATCGGAGGATATTGAAAGAGTCCCTCGTGAATCGTTGAGTGGGTTCTCGCGATTCGCGACCCACGTGGTGGATGATGGAGAAACATAGTACCATGTGCCCAGATAACGTTTGGTGGTGCCGTTTGGAGTGAAGAATCCTAAGGTGAACTGTTTGCCGGAGGAATGTATGGTGTCGGAATCTCTGAGCACCAGAGTAGCATTAATGGTGTCCGTTTCCAGACAAAACCCATTAAGGAAGAGACAAAATACTATCAAGAAATGAAGAAAGGGTTCGAAAATTTTTCTGTTTCTGATCATGATTCTGAGGAGAGGTTCTTGGGGAGAAAGGCAATGAAAGAAGCAAGTTTAATTGCTAGATTGAATCCATTATTGGCTTGCCAGCCAGTGCCCTACAAGCAAAGGCTGCTCTTTTCATTTGACAAAATGATAAACAATTGATTAGGAACACGTCTCTCTCTCCTTATTTTCTGCAAATTTTTAAAGCTGTTTTGTAGGAAAATTTCAGCTGGAATGGCCCTGTTGGTTGACCCGTTGCTCAATCCCGGCAGTCCATTCACATTTTAAGAAGAATTTTCCAAACAAACCGATGCATCTTTCCCTATTCGAATCAAGAAAACTGGAGCCACTTCCTGAGTCTTTCTTTTTTCTTTTTGTTTTAGTTGACTGACGTAATAAAGACGGCATGGTGACAACTGAGGTCAAAGTCATCGTAGACAGCCGTCTCTTTGGATTTTCCAAATTGCCAGAAAATTCGTCAATCCCCCCTCTTTATTACCGGCCGTCGAAAAAACAAAAAATGAAAAAAAAAAAATTCCCCAAAAACTTTTCTGCAAGATTTGAGGTTTTCCCCCCACCAAACCCTATGAATATGATGCCAATAAGTATACCAAGACTAGTTTGATGGGGTTCATCGGATCGGCGTAAAAAGATTTTACTTCGTGTTAAGGATGATGATTTAATTTTTTTTTTTTTTCAACACATACATTTATACTAAAACCTTGAATTCCACATAAGAATTATTGGGAATATCTCATTAATTTAGAATTGAACTTATTCAAATGTTTGTCTTGAACGTAGTCCTATATGCAATAACAAATCGTTAAGACAATCAGTGTATTCTCGACGAAAATTCTCTTACGATCGAATTAATATTTGTGGAAAAGGGTATTATTTATAATTAAATCATGAACGATAAAGATTATGTACCTCATATGTCGCTCTTAGAAATCCTTATAATAACAAGTCAAAAGGTTTGATTAGGCTCATGTAGCTTTATTTACTTGGCTTAGTCCGTCAAAATTCTTTCGTTAAATTTAAATAACAAGTTCTTCGACTAATATCCTATTCACTTTAACTCATATCTAAGTTAATGAAAATAAAGAGTAATTCAAGTTACACTCAAGTTACTTAGAATAATAAAAATATATATTTTTTATCGTTCTAAGATCAAAATTTAAAAGTATTTATAAAAGAGCATTTACATGTACTTATCATATCGTACAACGATAAAACATGTATATCATTATAATCCTTTGATAATTTCATCATACCCCATTAAAAGAAAAGGTCAAATCTTGAAAAAGCTTAACTATTTTCTTTGCTGCAGTTTGAAAAGAACTTTCTTTACTGTTTTCTTTGCTGCAATTACAAATTCTAACCTGACTTAATATAATTAAGGTGCACAATATTCATTGCACTCACATTGACTTAGGTAGCTCTAACAAAAAATTTTGTTCTTATCTTATACATTTCATCGACATCTCCATTGCTGGTGTTGTTAGTACAAATCACAATTAATTAAGACAGTGCAGTCATGGGGAATAATTTGCCAATTCTCTAACATATGATTCCTTGTGTTTCTCGAAACCCTTTCATACTTTTTTTATGACAGCAAAATTTAGCTGGTTTGCGACGTTAATCACTTCTCTAATTGCGGGTGCAGTCCCCACATCACATTCAATTAGCATACAAAATTATTTAAATAATGGGGTTAGGTGGCGAAAAAGGAAATTCTCCTTGTAATAAAAGTCCACTGCACAAAAGTTTTTGAGGGATTTGTGAATAGTTTTGATGGCTAATAATTCAGGTCACGTGGGAAGGCATGAAAAGTATACTACAAGTAATTAATGGACTTCACTTAATAAAAATTAATTAGAAAATGCAATTAGTCAAAGCCCGAAGTTAAAAGTCATGTATTAAAATCATTAGATGAAACATGGACCAATACGTGAATGATCCTTGGGAGTTTCCAGGAAAGAAGGCAGGGCAGCCTTATTTGGATCTTAATCTTATGATATATTATCATCACTAAAAGCGATCGTGATAGGACGATCTTGCATTATTTTTAGTATTTTTTTAAAAATAAAATTCAACTTTTCGACGGTTGATAAGAAAATTCTTTAGTTTATGTTGGATTTATTATCCGTATCATTCTTTGACTTAAGGACTAATCACCCAACCTATAGTGCTTATGAAACACAACCACCTTAAGTCGAACGTAGCTTATATAGTACTTTGAACTGTTAAATATATAAAAAAAATAAAGTTGCACTTTTTCTAACAGTTATAACTTTTAACCTAATGGTAAGCACTTAACAGGATCAAGTTTTCTGATAATACTTTATGTTGGTTTTCGCTTCAAAATTATGAGTATTGTTAATTGAAACTTTGACAAAAGAAATTTGCCCAAAATCAATAAACTACTTAACTGAATCAAAACATGATTACTATTACTATATGGGCTAGTTTGACTGGAATGATAAGGTGGGATACAGTGTTTTTATCCCACCTTATCATTTATTTACTTGGAGTAATAACAAACACTTATACTCGTATGAATACCAAAAGCCTATGTTTATACGTGCAACTCTCATGATAAATTAATATATCACCTCTCATGGATTTATTTATCATATCAATCAAATTATAGCACAATGATATAAAATCACATAAATTATTACATGATAAATAATTATGAGATAACTTAAAAATTTAACCAGACTAGTCTTATAATTATTATTAAAAAGAAACCGGGAGTGACAAATTGGGCAAATTGAAGACGAAATGCAGCCAACCGCGGTTAAAATCAGCAGCCAGCAAATCGGGTTCCAGTCAGGCTGCGGTTCTAATCTTTCAACGCCCGACTACTTCTCCAATTTGCCTGCGAAGATAACTAGGCAATAAGTAGGCCCGAATTGAATATAGACTCCATCAGCACCCATATGGTATTCAGTAAAATACATCACATCCTCTTAAATATTTGGGTTGATATACATATTTTTATGAGACTCGCACTTGGACAAAGACGACTAATTTTTTTGGAAGCGGGACACAAATCGCTTTACGCTATCTTGGATTTTTATTGAGCGTAGCAAATCAAGATTTACGGTCAAGTCAGTGAACTTTTTACGGTATTTTGCCACCGCATAATCTCGGCCTACAGTAGTTGACCCTGCGGGGTTAGGACGTTTGGCTAATTTTTTTTAAAAAGTCTTATAAATCCCTATATTTTATAAGATATTAGATCTTTTCTTAAAAATAAGTTCTTAAAGTTTTCGGATAAAATAATATTTTAAAGCTTATAAGATGTTAATAATAACATTTTTGTAATTAATATAATTAAAATTAGACTAAATTGTTAAGATCTTCAAAATAAGTTAACACTTCTTATTTTTTTAAAAAGAATTTATAAGCTACCAACATCTTATTTTAAGAGCATATAAGCTCTTTTTTTAAAAAAAATTATCAAACACTTTTTCACATCTTATAAGCTCTCAAACATCTTATAAGATGTTTTGAGGAGCTTATAAGCTCACCCAAATGCCCGATTAGTTGAAGCGTAAGATATGAGTGAAAAGAATAGAAAAAATGAAGTCCGGCACTTAGCCTAATCTATATCCACAACGGAAGCAACTCCATATCAACTTGAAGATTGTAGGACCACAGAAGAAAATGAACACTCGAGCAAGGTCTCATAAACTGGGCCAAGATCCATCCACACCACATAAAGCCTCGTAAATATCATTGAAAAGGATGTCAATAGTAGGCTTTAGTCCACATCTTTGTTTTATCATGTGGAACAGTGGAAGTCTTTTCCAACTTGAGGGCTGGAGTGTTTTTGTCAGCATCCCTGCAATCCTAACATTTTTGTGGATTTGACGAATAGATCTGAAGAGAAGGCTCGCTGAACAATCAAATTAGAACTAGGAGAAATGCTTCTCGTACTCACGTCAAAACACTTCCCAAGAAATATTTTGATTTCACCTTTAGCTGGGGAAGGACTTCTCTTTATACTATGTTTGGAAAAAAAAATCAATGAGAAGAAAAGGAAAAGAAAAATGCAAATATAGGGTCAATAAATTCTAATTTTCTCTCTTGCCTGCGGCACGGAAAGACCGGAAAAGAAGGTGGTCAAGGCATGGCCAAAAGGTCAATTCATGGTATTAAATAATATTGCAAGAATTGATCAAAAGACCAATTTCAAAATCTAAAAAGGATTCTTTACAAGTCAAAGATCAAACCAGAAATAAATGAGCTTCTTGGTCTCATTTATGACCCATTCTTTCGTCGTTCATTCATGCGCTGATAGCGACATAAGAACCATATCAACTTTCTGCATTGTTAGCCATCAAAGAAGAATCAAATAGGAGGCTAAAATCACTATCAAACAATTCATCCATCTCAGGTCAGCCCCAAAAATTTTGATTCTACATCAAGAATGATGTGAGTGATAAGCTAGGACGACTGGCATTGAGAAAATTCAAACCCAGGTACTACACTTGAAACTTGACCAAAAAATCTCTCATACAATAGAACCCCAAGTCATCAACTTGGGGAAGATTATTTGAGAAGTGATGCCTATATGCAAACCCCAAGTCCAAGTGCCGGGATTGGATTCAAGATGGGGATTGAAGCTAGTTAAGGATGGGTCAGTTTATGGGTCCTTGGCACAGGCAGATTACTAGATGACTTTGTCTCATTTGACGGCTTTGATTTATGATGAAAATTGAGTTATAGCCCAACAAGACCCTTATTGGGCCAACAAGCTTAGATGGGCCTAGAGCAAAGAGAAAGGGAGAAAACTCATCGATCGGACAGAGCAAGAGGAAGAGGAAGCTTGGACAGATATATAATCCAGGCATTAGAGCTTTGCATAAATGTTGTAAAACTATGAATCAAGCCCTAACATATTGCCACAGGGATAAAACACAAGGTATATTTTTTATTTTTAGTGATAGATTGATCGTCTAATCTCAATCATCACTTACTTATGATTTAAGTATTGGAAGATTTTTGTTGGGAAAAATCCCAGAGGGGTAACTCTGTGCTTGCAGGAGTTCAGGTCAGCTAGGGGGTGTAATGGCTTTGGACTAGAAATTGTATCAGCATCAAGACGGTTACGAAATTAGAGAACAGACCGATTCTGCTTTTTTAATTTTCAGTTATATGCAAAACTTGCAAAGCAGTTTGAACAATAATGTACAGCACATGGAAAGCAATGCAATGTATTCTGGAAGGATCTAAAACAAAGGAAAGAAACTCATCCACAAAGTTAACAATTCATGCTTCACAAATTGAAAATAAAGCAGCCAAACCATAAACAGAAGGAAAGACCTGAACACAAGCACACCATCTCTCTCACGGCACAAAACCAATTCCACCACCACCACCAGGAAGCTCAGCCTCTCCACGTCGTCTGCTCAAGAAGTCTTCTCCATAACTGCACTGTGAGATAGCTCAATAAATTAGTCTACTACCTAGACCATAACTAAAGACAGTAAGACATTAAGATATGATATTCATTATGTATATTTAGTGTTCGAGGAGTCAACAAGGTTCTGGACTATTACCAACTCTTCTAAATACCTGTGTAAAATCCATTTTATGAGAATGAAAGATTCAAAATATGCTTACTACTTGACAGCTAAACTGGTATGCAAAAGTGTAATGAATTGAATAAATCAGGTTAGACAATGGAAGCACGCCGAAGCTCAATTCACTCATGTTAGACATCAGGGGCCTTGGTACTTTCCAGTCTACTGCAGTCAACTTATCTGAATAGCTTCAACCCAATCAGCATTGATAGATTGACTAATGTTATCAGAAGCAATGAGCATAGTTTAAGAACTCTTTGAATCAAATTCCTATTGGCAATTTAGCATACAACAATAAAAATCGCATAAGGAATGCAAATTAACAATTCACTTCTTCTAACTATTTCCCTTTTATGGTAGATTCACTCATAGGTAACACGTTAAGAATAATCATAAAAACACGTTGCAATGATGATGAAGGACCTGATGTTTTGTACCCCAAAGCAAAGATAAGTGTCCCCGGTAGTTCAAAATGATAATATCATTGGGTTTTAGAGGAAAGTACTACAGTAACTTCTAGATGCCCAAAAGCTATCTGGAAGCAGCAGCAATTAAGGTTAATAACACAAACAATTTGATCCCTTCTTCCTTGCCAGCAAATTTGTAACTAAGGTCAGGAACACTAGGTGATCCTACATAATGGTAATTGCTTTACAGTATTTATGCATAAACCATGCACCTTCTCAACAGATTAACCTTTTCACAAGGTCAAAGAATCAATGTAGCATCGCAGACACCGTTAGACACAAACAGAAATCTAGATGCTTTACTAGAAATTTTCCTTCAAATACAGTGATCAATGCTAAAAACCTATAAGCTCATAAAGGCACGTATTGACAGAAAGAACCAACAACCATCCAGAAAAATTATTCAGGAATACACATATTTAGTTCTAACATCATAGCAGGCCGAGTGTACATTTTAACTCTCACCCCTTCACAGCCCTTTCTTTTAGGCAGCTTTCACAATCTTGTTCATTATACATAAAGACTAGTTTTGAACAGTTGTCAGTACTCAACAATACTATTTTTTTACTAATAAACAGGAAAACTTCCTTTTCTCATCTTGATTGGCAAAGCATAATCCACCACTTCCACGTAAACTCCTAACAAACTCATCATTACAACATAAGTAACACTTCATGACACTACATTATGATGTTATTTTTCCCTTAGAACTGAGTGGCATGTAAAAGTTAACATATTTGTTGCAATTACCTCTCAGAAAGTCATTTTCACAGTCTATTTGGCAATTCAAAACAGCCCTTAAATACATTTTGCTTCGACTACTAGATTTTTTGGGTAAAACATTTTAACAAATTTGAAAGATTCTAATATAGGAATTGCCTTATATATATATATATATAGCATTACAACATCTTTCAGAGAACAGCAGCAAAAAATGCTGCAAAAGGAGGTCTTTGTAATGTTCATTTATGGTGGTACAGGAGTAAATGAGGGGCTGGCTGTGACTTGTGAGCTTAAACGAGACAGGTAGGCGAAGTTCCAGCATGTCATGAATGCATTTGAGTTAGGCAGCCCAAATTACTACACAAGCATATAGATGCACACCAATTGTTAAAAAGAAACTACCATTAATATCTATTTGAACTGAGCTAACCCTAATAACATTCCAACTGCTTAAAGCCAAGCTGAATAATCTAACACTAAGAAGCAAAATCCTAAAGCCCACCCCACACTAGAAAATCAGAAAATCTAACTCCATATTCTACCAAAAGTAGCTTCCTTGATCATTTTACAACTTAAAGCCAGAAACTTCTGATCATTACCACTAAGTCAGTCATAAAAGAAGCATTCAAACGCCAAAACAAAGTCCAATTTTATCCCCGTCATATACTGAAAGTTGCCAACTTTTGGTTAACATTTGGAATCTATGGAAGCCATACAATAATTTCTCACTTATAGCCCAATCACCACAAACATGAATTAAAATCTCAAATAGTTAAATACATACACACACAATCAAGCCGGATGTGGACTCTTATCAGATGCATCAAGATACACATGCTCTTCTTCCTCCGTAACGGGATGCAGCCCCGAAGTATCCATATCCGCCGCCTTGACCAGACCGCCACCATCATCCGCCGAGGCTGCATCTTTCTCATCGGCAAACCTCACCACGATCACAGGGCAAACGCAGTGATGCACGCAATAATCACTCACACTCCCCAACCTCCCTTTACCATTCCTCCTCGACGCTCCGAATCCTCGACTCCCCATGATGACCGCACACAATCCTAGCCTCTCCACCTCCAAGCACAGCCTCTCCTTCATGTCATGATCCTTCACAATATGGATCTTGAAAGGAATATTAGCCTCCACCAACGGTTGTGCCAAGTCGTTAGCCTTAGTCGTGGTGAAATTGTCAAAATCGTCCTCAAGTTCCTGCTGCGATTTCTCGCCGGTAGTGTCGACAGAGAGATCGATGGAACCCCAATCGGCCCCGTATAAGACGGAAGTTGGGCGGACGTGGAGGAGGATGACGGCGTCGCCGGGACGAAGGTAGTGTTGAACAGCCCATTTAACGGCAAAGGCGCTCTCATCGCTGAGGTCGACTGCAATAGCGATCTTGCGTTGAGAGCCCGCAGTGGGAGTGCCAGAAGGGAAACGAGGGGAGGCTGGCTGGTGAAGGGTCGCCGCCGCTGGACCGTCGATTTCCGCCGGAGGTGTTTTACGCGATGCCATGCCGTAGAACTGCGTTGATTTAGTATATAATTATTAAGTGGTAGTTAAAAGATTTTGTGGGTTTTCGTAGTTTGATTATATTTTCGTTTTATCTTTGAGAATTTTGGTGTCTAATTTGTCTTTCTTTGCTGGCAGGACAGAAGAGGCGGTGGGAAGGAGCCCTGGAAGAAGAAAGGGTAAAGGTTGGAATCAGATGTTATTCGGTGCACCGAATTATTTTCACAATCCTGTCTCGTGATGCAAATACTAATCATTGACAAATTGATAATTATTTTATATCCAATCATACTGTTAAGGTGGAATTATGATTTAAATGATGGAAGAGACCACCATTTATCTATTTCTTGACAAACTATACAAAGCATGATTTGCGCAAGAAAAAAAGAGATTATGAGTGATGGTGAAGTCTATTGTGTCAAAGTTCTATAAATTTATTTTTATTTTATAGATTATGTATAGTTAAAAATAATATTTTAATTAATTTTAAATGTATATTAACGTTGCTTAAAAATAAAGTTGAAGATACTTTTTCAAAAATCAACGAATTTGAAGAGTTGTTTACACTGCCACGCATTTGTGTTAAATTCTTGACTTTTTTTTTTTAAGTGATTTTCTTGTATCCTATTTAACTTTAAGAGTTGGTATTTATGACAATTAAATTCTTATTAAGTCTCAGCCCACTTAAATTTAGATATTCATCTTAATGAGCTTGATTAACTACTCATTTTGATCTCTTACTTTATTTGTTTTTATTTAATTGAGCCCTTATAATTTGTAATATCCTGGACTTTGATTTGCATGATAAAATTAAAATAACATAAATATTAAAAGTGAAAGGACTAAATATTAATTGAATTTGGGACTCAATTACACCGAATCAAAATATTAGGGATTAATGTGAGCAAGTTAAAAGTTGTAGGACTTCAAAATAATTAAATTTGGACTTAATTGCCCAAAAACATAAATTTTAGGGGTCAATGTATAAGAATTAAAAATTGGAGGGTTTAATTGAAACACAGGGCCACACTGAAGGCAGTGTAAAACTTCAGGGGGCGAATTGAAGTAGGTCAAAAACTCCTAGGGTCAATCTGAAAATGCTGAAAAATGCATTTATATATATAAATCAAGGACTAAATTTAATTAAATTCTCAAAAATTACCCATACCCTACCTCAACGGCGGATTGCCAAAAAAGGGCCATGACACTTGAAACTAAAACCATAGATACACTTTTCTCATTACCAAGATCTCATCCATACCAAAAACCATCTAAAACACTGAAGGAATAGCTGGGAAATGAAATTCGATGGCGAGGCGGTGACGGGTTGGTCGCTGGAAATGGCTGGTTTTAGGTGGGTGTTGGTCGCGAGATCATAGGCAAGGAGATGGTGGTGTCAATTTGAGGTTTCAACTAATGGCGATAGAGGAATTGAAGTGGGTGGCGGACAGCAGCGGGTTAGGGTTCCGTGACGAATTTTCGAACAATTTGTCGGCCAAACGACGACCAATTAGGAAATTGATTGGGACATTTTGTTCCTGGCATTGAGACACATCTGGTGGTGGTGGTGGTGGGCTCCACCTTCGATGACGACGTGTGGCGGTCCGGTGGCAGGCGCGTGCAGTGGCTTTCGGACAGTCAATACAGAATTTAAATTCGAATTCATCTAGACTATTCCCGACTTGAAATTGGATCTTGATTCAATCTAATTGGGTAAATTTCATGTCGAATGTTAATTCAATTCATTTTTATGATTATAATTAAATGTTTATTAAATTAAGATTATTTGAATATAATTTGGATCAAGATTGACTTAGATTATGTCCTTAGACTCAATAACGCAATATGTTGTGAATGAAATCTAGTTAAGCTTAATCTAAAGAGTAAGTCATATAAATATTGGAACGAAAATGGATTATCCAACTTGGAGTTGACGGACTCGTACCGAATTGATTTAGGAATCTAGACCCTCATCACGTACCGTGAAATACGTGAAGTAATTAATGGAGTTTGTTAGACATAGCTACTCAAGAATTATATCTGGTAACCTATAATTGAACTATCTCGAAGCCTTAGAATAAGACAATCACGTATATCGCAAAGCTATGCTTGTGGAATAAAATAGAGTACAATATTCATAAAATAGGTTAGGTAACTTGAGGATTGAGTTGGTTCGAGCATGTAAAGGTATTAAGATGGTTAGAACATTATGATGATAAAGTGGGAATGATTAAGCTCAAGTAAGTAAAGTTTTGTAATACTGAAAGTATCATGTATTTGAAGACTAAATGAGATCACATTTAATTGTCTTAAGCATTTAGATATGAAACTAAGATTACTGGAATTGTATCAACATAACCTTAAATTTAATAAAGATATTAACAGTATTTATACTTAAGATTCAGAGGATTGATAGACGATAACTCAAGTTATATTATGACAGTTCTCGATTTAACTAAGAAGCCAGGACCTAAGCAACCATACAACTAAAAATTCTTCTACATTTGTCAGGTAAGTTTATACTCGATAGTATGAGAATTCTTTGTTGGGGAAAGAATATATATACTTGTTAATATGTCCTTGTTGCTTGATCCTTTTCAATTTACGTGTTGAGAAATTTACCATGCATCGCCACTTTATGCTGATTGTGATTCCTATTAAACTTTATTTATATCGTCTTACCTGAAATTGGCGATCGTGTTGGGAAAACTAAAAAGGGATTTCGAAATATGTGTTCTGTTGGCGCCATAACTATTACCCTGAAATGAACTCAATATAAATTACTTGTTTGTAATGGCCAATCGAAATGTTAATTGAAATGTTATTGGACATGTTACATGATATTCATGAATGTAATTGATACCCTTGGGGTGGGCCCTAGGATCGGCTTTGAAAGACGATCAGAATAGGTAGATGGTGGTTGGTCTTTCGACTGATACCCGTACAAGCTTTATATATAATCCTATCTCATAGCCAGTTGGAGGTAGTTATCTATGAGTGCGATAAGACATGCAGCTAGCCATGCCTAATGATTGATTGATTGTCCGAGTCGATTACTCGGAATTGGAGGAATAAAGATTTTCGTGTTTTTGAAAGTGGAGTGATAAGGTAGGAGAACCACCAACAACAAGATTGTGAAAGTAATTGATATGCTTGATACTTGTGCTGTGAAACTCGAATGTTTGACAAAAATCAAATGATTATTCAAATATCATGTTGACCCATGTGGTCACATTTGAGATTTCAATCTCTATAAAAAGGTTGTGAGTTTTGTGAAGTCTCATCACTTGTATGAGACGGTGATGAGATGGATCACTTAGAATTTTAATTGAAATTTCCTCTTACGATTTCTGGAGATTTTAATACTTTTACTTGTTTCCTATATAATATTTGAGAAATTATCACCCTGTTGTTATTGCTAATATATCTCACTAAGTCATTCGTATTTATATTGTTTTATTGTTATTTTTTGTTTTTTACCCTAGATAAGAACGAGCAACAAAGATAGACTAACTCAAGTGACACATAAGGTAATGAAGGTGGTAGAAGTACTAAGTATGATTTATGATATTTCGGTTCATAGTTGAACATTTGTTGAATGCCGCTTGTAAAAATTAGATACTTTGGATTTTTATAAATGTATTTTTTATTATTCAAAAAACTTGTGATATAGAATGGGTAGCACTTCGAACAAGAGCATGCGCCTCCCGATCGGAGCGCTACATAATTAATTTTTACTTTTTTATTTCTAGAAACTTAGTTTGTCATATGTTACTATATATCATATGTACTACATTTACACTCGCAAGTAAATAATTTATACTTTCTATATAGACAAGAAGAAAAAAAAACATAATTAGTGTTCCAATTTTAATGCTTCTATTTAAAAAATAAAAATAAAAACAAAAACGAAAACGAAAAGGTGTTCCAATTTTAATGAATTTTGATTCATGAGCTAATAAAAAGTTATTTTTCTATTAACATACGCGTAGCATAAACTCATTAGGATTGGGCAGACAATTATTTAAAATAATCATTTTTCAAAATAAAAGGGCTAAAAATGCCTCCATCACCCATGACCTGTGAAAGAGCCCGCCGATTAGAATCTAGGGTTTCTTTACCTCCCAAATCTATCCCCCTGATCCCCAAATTAGATTTATCTTCTGAATTTTTCAATATCAGGGGAAAATGCCGCAGAGACACTCGAAGAACAACAATGATTTGGCATTCTTCACGTACGATGAGAAGCGGAAGCTAGGTTACGGCACGCAGAAGGAGCGACTGGGCAAAGATTCGATTAAACCATTCGACGCATGTTGTCTCTGCTTGAAGCCTTTAATTGAACCCATGTCCTGCCTTAAGGGCCATGTTTTCTGTAAAGAATGCATTCTCGAATGTCTCTTAGCACAAAAGAAAGATATTCAAAGGTCCTTCCCTTCACTTAATTCATTTACTTTTATAGGTATATTTGTTTACAGTATGAGATTTTTTTCAGTAGCTTTATGTTGAAATTGTGTTATTGTTCACGGGTGAGTAGACTTTTATTTATTTGCAGATTAGGTAATATATGTCGGCTTAGTTGATTCACAGCGAAGATCATCATGTCTTGTTTGCTACTTTGTTAGAAGAGAAAATCTTAAATGCAACGGCTTTGATGCAGTGAATTATAAGTACTTTGTGCTTTGCTGGTGATTTTCTTTTGTAAATGCAGCACAGATCATGTGGAACTGATGATTTGAGTTGCAAAATTCTTGATGAACTTTTGACTATTCTTTGGCCAATTTATGCATCAATGAACTTCTTATTATGAATATTGCATCTCACATTCCATGCGTTCTTTAAGTTTCTTGGTTGTAAGTGCTATGCTGCAGCCCTTGTGTATCTCTTGGTACAATAGGTATTAGGTTGTATAGTGATCATTACAGCGCATGCTTTTTGAAAGGCCTATTACCTTGTGTAGGATTAAAAAGTTTTGGTTGTGATCACAAAGCTGTCAGCTTTTTTGACTATTCCCTGCAAAACATGAAGCCAACCCAATTCTCAGAACTACTTTTAAGTGAGGACTGCCAACCTTGTAGGTTGCCATCTCAGCCTAGTTTCTTCCGGTATATATTGAGTTTCAGTTTGTTCATTGTCAAGAGAAAAAAGAATATGGATTTGCAGAAGTTAAATGAGTCTTTTGAGGAGAACATTTGCTCTTGTTGCTTTCTGGGTACTTAGTCCTTTTGTTGAAGTTGTTGATCAAATTTTAACTTGTAACGTTACCTTGCAAGAAGTAATTTCAATTATGCAGCCATATCTAACTTGTGGTAAACAGTAAACTAGATCATCATTTTTATCCTAATATGGCTCTGCATGCTAATTAGCAGATTATCTATTCCCTGTTGGCTTAATAAACTAATGAATCAAAAAAAAAGAAAAAACTGTGTTGCCCCATTCACAAAACGAGGTCTGTGCAAATTCTATCTTGTTTGATACAAGAAAGAAGCATGCTTCAAAGGTCTGCTGTGTGTCTGCTTTCCTCATTGATCTTAGAATGGGAGTATTTGGATAAATAGATCGACAACAAAATTGAACATATGAATTCATGTTTTTGGTTTGAGAGCATCTTTTGCTGTTCTTATTGTTTTACAAAAGATATTTTTATTTACCTGCAGAAAGCTATCAGCCCATGCTGCTCAGCAGAAGCAAGAGAAAGAAGAAGAAGAGGAGAGGCTGATGCTGCAAAAAGCAAGAGAGCTTGAAGCATTTGATCAACAGAACCACGGGGCAGTACCACAGTACAATGATAAGAGCTACAACAAAGACAAGAATGGTTTCCATGGGGCTAACAGTGTAAAGGCCACTTCATACGAAGAGGAAGCACTCCGTACGATGAAGGCATTTTGGCTGCCTTCTGCAACGCCCGAAGCTCCTAAAAAGGTGGAAGCCCCATCAACAGACACAATTTGTCCTGAAGGGAAGGAAAAACTTAGGTTCAGGACACTTTTTGCTGTATATTTTACAGAAGATGCTACTGAAAACAAGAGATCAAGTTCTCTTGACAAGACATATATTTGTCCTAGCTGCAAGGTTACACTAACAAACACACACTCACTCGTTGCCTTGAGTTCTTGTGGGCATGTTTTCTGCAAGAATTGTGCAGATAAATTCGTGGCGGTTGATAAGGCTTGTGTAGTCTGTGACAAGCCCTGCAAGGAGAGGAATCTTGTCAATGTGGCAAAGGGAGGAACTGGTTTTGCAGGTCATGGAGATCATCTTGAGGCAGCAGATTTCAAACATTTAGGAAGTGGTACAGGGCTTGGGCTTGTAAGACCTGCAACAAAGACTTGATCTTGAGATGCTATAGATCCACCTGCAGCTGCTATTATATTGTATTCTCTGTTTGACATGGTTCAGATTGGTACTTCTTGTCTGAACTGCATAATATGAACATTTCTTGTTTTACCCAGAAAAAAAGGTCTTTCTTGTAATATATGGGGTGAATGCAAAATCCTTTTTTCTTTGCTTATTTTTTTGTTATAGATATTTATCTGACAACATGAAAAAATTGGAGATATGCTTGCATGCTTGCTTCATAATTTTTTTAGTGCCGGTCTGGTTTCATTTTCAAAATCCCTTCACATTTTTTACTATTTAAAAAATGAAACACATTATTTTTTACACAGTTTCATTCGATATAATTTTCATTTTCATTTTCAAAATATATAACCCAATAACATATATGTTTTCTCCCAATAATATAAATATATTCTTTCTATTTCATTATTTCTATCTCTCTCCAGTTGCAATTTTTTAAATCCAATATAATCATCATTTTTTTAATAATTCATTCAAATACAAACTCATTTTAATTCATTTTCATCAATTATTTTTTAATATTTTAAAAATGATGGAAATAAAAATTAAAAATGAAAATAAAACCAAATGGGTGTGCCATTTAAGACGGGAGATACTAGCATCCAGGATATCCAAGGCAAACACAAAAACCATCTTATGGGCGTAAGTTTCAGAATCATCAGTTAAATTTTTTTCTTTATTTATCTTAATAGAAAATATTTAATTGATCAGCAACTCTCATGGATGAATTAATAAAGAATAGAAGGGGAAGAAGGGTTGCAACATGACTTGAATCGATTCAGCAAATTAGAATTTTGCAAGCAAAGCTAATAAGTCAAGGTTTGAGTCAAAAATAATTATTTGCCAGCTCAAAAATTGAATTCAAACTGCTGAACAAGTTAAATATGAATTCAAATATAAATGTTGGAGAGCGCATAAGTCAATCAGTGAGTTTTTACATTTTCATTTTTTCATTTTATTTATTCAATTTTATCTACGATATGATTAATAATTTTATTATTCTTATTAATAACAAATGAGATTAGTGATAATTTTATGCATTCATATTAAATAAAAAATGTTTAAATAAAATAATGACAATATTATTTTATTAATAATGATAAATGTAACATAGTAAAACAAAAATAATTTAAAATTGTATATTAATTTTATTGATAACATATCAATAAAGGTTTAAGACCGATTAAAAAAAATTTCAAAACTCGACTTGAACTCAACTCACTTGCACTAAGTGATGTATTTTAATCTAAATAATGTCAGGGTAACTTACATGCAAGCAATTACCAATGTTCTCAAGAACTTCTTCAGCACAAGTTGAGTGCTATATAGATGATCTTTCACTATGGCTTACAGTAAATATAACTCAGCTAGTTGTAGTTTATCAGGCTAAGATGGGAAAAACGCCGCCGAAGACGGCTCAATGGTTATGTTAGCAGAAGGGAAACCAGCTATGTCGTGTAACTATAGGTGATGGTCGAAAGAAATTAAGGTACATGAATTACTCCAACGGTGTCTCTTTCCAACATAGAATTACTTCAAATATGAAAACTTCCAGTCCATCTTTTGAATCAAACCACCATGGAGATGGCTGTAACAGAAACTGAAACGGTTTTTGGTGTTTTCTAGTCAGTTTTTGGCCATCGTTTGTCGAAAAAATCCAACTGATGTCAATTGTCTTGACGTGCTTCTTGCTTACTACTTTGTACTTGTCCCTTTTTCAATCCATTTCTTCAGATGGAATCTTCACTTTTTGTCTTTTCGGATGGTAAATATGTTTTAAGACATGGGATAAAAATTGAACTCATTTTTAAATTGAGATGTCATGGTTTCTTATTCCGACAGAATACAGATATATAAATTTGATGTTTTCAGATATGTTTTCAAACGTATTGTTGATAATGCATCTTGCCTACTTTGTACATGTGTAGGAGACTTATTGTGAGAGGGATGGAGGCGTCGGACTAAACACTAGTGAAAGACCAACTTGATCTAAAATCCAATAGGATCAAAATCATCAGCATGTAGTGACAAAGACCAATCAGACGAGGCTGAAACAGCATGCAGTCTGAAACAGGACTGAACTGAGAAACACGGTACTTTCAGAAACATAAGACCAACCAGACGAGGCCTCCAAGGTGGCTAGATATAATGGCCAACACTTGACCCTGCAGATGATGGAAATTGGGTGATTTAATAGTTTACAAGACATACCGGTCTGCTCTGAGAACGAAGAAATGGGAACTGGAAAGGAACAAAGTGTTTGCAATAGAAAATGGATTCAACTATACAACATAGACAGAGAATGAATTGAAATACAGCTTTAAGTTTCAGGATGTGGTAAAAACAGACAAAATAACATGCTTCACATGAGGAATTTGCTTCCCCCATCTGGGGTTGCATTATAAACATTTTTTATTAGAGAGAGCTGCTACTTGTTTTTTCTGATTGCCATATAGCAACTGGCTCCTTGTTGCCCAACACCCTCCGTTCCTACAACCTTCCACTACTAGTTGCCTATTCCTAGCTTTTTCATCACAACCTTTGATTCTAGAATAGCATTTTTACATGATACTCTCAGTCAGATACTTCTGGCTGTCAGCATTTATTTATCCACCAATTCTCAGTTAGCTAATATTGATGATATTTCCTGGCATAAAATCGTTTATTTCTATCTGCCAGAACTAATATTTGTAGGAGTTCGTCTTTTACTTGCCCCACGAATGTACCACATGAAATTGTAGCAGTAGTACCAAATCAAGAGCTATCAAATGAAGTCGACAATGCTGCTGTAAAATCTGATTCATGAAGTCATCTTTACCAGGAAGATCTATGAAATCTACTGCTACAATAGATCTCTCTTGACACTAAAATTTGGTCCGGTATACTATAGGGCAACATCAGGGAGGATATAATAGCACAGCATTAGGTACAACAGAAGTATAAATCATAAGAACTTCCATCTGACCTTATACAGGCCCTGGGGCAGAAGTATCCTTCCAATACAGGAAGCAACCAATGCCTCTGTTATTGAGTTCAATATCAGAAACAAACTACAGGCACAAATCCGCTCCAAAGCAAAAACGGGAAGCCTAGTCACATCAGGAACACATTCAAGATCAGAGCTTTTCAAAATAACACTGTTGCCACAGAAAGCCAATACAAGATATCGTGTTCTAATAAAGGTATAATCCAATTCCTTCAATCACAAGAAGTTTCAAATCTTCATTGATAAAAAGAGAACACCTTATTAAGCTGATAAATTCTAGATAACACCCAGTCAATATATGTATGCTCACACTTCTTTACATAATCCAATGGTATACCACAACCATGTTAACATCGATTTCCAACCTCCACTCCATATTGACATTGAATCCACCTCTGCATATTACAGCGTCAAACAGTCAGCTGCAACTCACTTAGCACAATTAGAATACAGATATCCGAAGAAAGTTGATAAAATCTGGAAATCCACAACGAAAGCAAAATAATCAAACATGCACAAAGCACATTCATGTACACATATTCAGGCAGGCAGGTGCACTCAACATGCCCTTATACCGACAGTTTGGTTTCATCTAAAGCATCACATTTACCTCTGCAAGAGTACATTTTTATATTGTCATCCTTCAAAATCAGCCCCGGGAAAATCTATCTTTCACTGATTTAAGTTTGGAGTTGAGAGAAAATAGTAATATGCAACAATACTAAAGCATGCATGTGCTACAACATCAATTATATCCAGAGACCCCAAAGAAAAGGAAAAGAAAATGAAAGAAGGCCATACCACGGCATCTTAGCCCGGTAAGAGTCAGCTGAGTATCCCACCAAATACAGTCCAGGAAACACATTCTGTCAGAACAGGGAAAAAAAGAACATCTAAAAGTTCATGTAGAGAAACCAAAACCAAGAAAAATACTTCTTTTCTTGTGAATCAAAATCACACTGCTCAAAAGAAAAAGAAAAAGAAAAAATAAAGTCCACATACATCAAGTTGTTTCTGGACGCTCTTAGGCCGTCTTTTGGGCCTGCGGGAGGGCTTGCTGCCCGTCAGAGCAAAAATATCCTCTTCGATTTCATCCTTGGACAGGGAAATCCAAAGCTTACTCTTCTCCTTTCTCCGAGCTCCACCATTCTGATGCCCTCCTTCCAGCAACTCTCTCAGCCTCTGAGACTTTATATTGGCTCTGTTATCACTGTTATCAGCATTCATTTCTTTCTTAGAAGTCGACCCCACTTTGCTGACCTCATTCCTTGGTCCCAAATTCAACTCCTTGGCCTCCCCATTCAACTCCTCCACCTCCGACGAAAGAGAGCCGTTTTGTGACGAACCGGTCCGCGCTTGATGCTTGGGGGTGGTGTGTCGGGTTTCGTGGTCAGAGTCAGCCTCTGGGCTTTGATCAGGGGAATTGCGGAGGCAGAAACGGTGGTGGTGGCTGTGAGAACTGGCGCCAGCGGCGAAGGAGTTTTTGTGGGCCCATTTGAGGTCGGGCAAAGAGAAGTTGTGTAATGGTTGTGATTTTCCCGGTGGCGCCGCCATTGAACCACGCATGTATGCTGAATATATACTCTTGGAAGGGAGTCCAGGCCGGTCTAGCGGAGAAAACCAGCGAAATGTAGCACGATACAGAGGAGACGAAGCGAGAAAGGTGAGAAACTCGGAAGCAGAGGGCAATATATAGGTGTATATGTGTGATATATGCATTCTAACATGTCCGCTGCTAGGTGTTGGTTCCTTAGAGCGTGTTTGGTTGGGCGGAAAAATGATGAGCTGATGGCACTTGGAAGCATTTATGATTAATAATTTTTAATTTAATTTTTTTTATTTATAAATACGCACATTAAAAATTCGATAGAAAATTGCTAACCTCATTATGTAAGACTTATATTATTGACTAAAGACCAATCAACTGATTTTTAGCTTTTATTTTATCTTTAATATGTTGGTTGCAAATATATTAAAGGAATTTAAGCGAATTATCAAGGAAAAACAAAAAGAATCTATAGAAAAAAACTATCTTATGTTTGGACATCAAAAAAAGTCGAAGACATTTTTTTAACATTTTAAATTATATAACATTATAATTCAATTTTTCCATGTTTATATTATTTTCTTATTAAATTCTAATCCAAACACAGCCTAGAAATATTGGGAACCCTTATTTGAAAAACATTGTTGTTGGATCTTTTGAATTTGATCCAGAAGATCTTATCTAATTACATAAAACAAGATTATGTTTGAATTAATTTATATTGGATCTTAGTTGGACTTCATCAAAATTATTAGAGAGGATTTTGGCTAATTTTATTTTTTCAAACAGAATTAATTATAAATATATATATATATATATTTTTTTTTTTTTGAGTGGGTGATTGAGTGAGCTTAAAGTTTTTTAAATAATTTAGAAATATTTGACAACTTATAAAATTGTCTATTGTATTTAATAAAATTTCAAGGAAGTAAGCTTAGAAGATAAAAAATAAATTGTTAGAATTTATAATTTATTTAAAAATGTATAGAGCCCTTAATTTATTTTAAAAATTTTAACATCATATTAATTATAAAATCATCACTGTTTATATATTTTAATTTTATAATTTTAATTTCTTCAAATACTTTAAAATGTCTGACAACTCATAAAAATGTTTTACTATACTTAATAAAATTTTAAGGAGACAAGCTTATAAGATACAAAAATAATTAAAATATTAGAATTGTACAAAATCTTTCAAAAAAAAAAAGGTTCTAATTTATTTTTAAAATTTTATCATCATACTAATTACACACTATTTTATTGATATTTTTTAATTCTATAATATTATTTTATTCAAATACTTCAAAATGTTATTTCTGAAATATATATGTAATATCTTATAATTTGTAATATATTTAATCTTGCCAAATTACAAAAATTTGAAATCCTTTTTCTCAATTTTCTAATATATAATGATTCACTGTGTAATTTGATAGACATATTTAAATGTATTTAAAATATCGAGTATATTGAAACATTGACTTTGAAAGAAGAAACAAAATAAATTAAAAAAAAAAAAAATGTATGTTCACTAAAATTATTTTCCAAAAAATACATCACTTGGAGGTCCACAGACATTTGGGCTTAGTTATATGGTTTTGTTATTTAACATTTTTGAAAGCTCAAAATATTTCGTAGGTTGCCCATTTTAATATGATAGGCCAGCCCATCAACATTATTTATACTAGCAATTGTGGGACATTTGATGCATGTGCTAAAATTTTTATAATATAATTAAATAAAATAAATATTTATTTTATTATAATGTTAGTTTTTTAAATAACATTTGATATTTGTTTAGTTTTTTAAGTAACATTTGTTATGAATATGTGGGTTGTAAATGGTAGTTATTACATAAGTTGTAATTATAAATATTAAATAAAAGAAATGAGGGCATTTTAGGTACATCAATAAAAGCATACCAAACAGAGAACATGTATTTTATTAATAGTATAGATATTAAAATTGTTGTCTAATATCCTACGATAAAGTTATCAATTATTTATGCTTTTATCTGAATGTCTACAATTCTTTTGTGCATATTGGAATGGCCACAACCAATAAGGCAAAATTTGGGCACTTTTTAAACTTGTCAGGGATTTAGAAATACAAAAGCAATTGTTGAATCCGAGTCTTTCTTTTTAATTAATTGTTATTTTAGGGAATCGTAAAGAAACAAAGCTCTATACATATTTGTTTAAAATTCTGATATCGTTACTTAATTATACTTCCACATATGCACCAATTGTTTGTTAAAATTTGAAAACATATTAAGTGGCTAAGAGGTCTACTGACATCATCTTCGCACATAAGTGTATGGTTGTCGAGTAGTTTTTGGCTCAATAGTATAAATGTAACACATAAAGTACGAGATCAGAAGTTTTAACTTAATGAATTCCTAGAATTCATATATACAAATAAAAAAAGAAAGAAAGAAAAAAAAGTGTGAGGTTGGGACTTTCAACCATAATAAATTTTTGATTTACGTATGTTGTAGTAATAATAATAATAATAATAATAATAATAATAATAATAATAATAATAATCAAAAACCTCACCTCACACATAAATTTGACAATGAATATAAGTTTGAAAGTAATGTCACTCACTGATTGACTAATTATAAGACTTTGAGTAAATCTTTGAATTCAATTTTTACTGAGATTTTCATTACAACCTTTGATTCTAGCATAGCACTTTCATATGATACTCTCAAAGATACTTCTGCCTGTCAGCATTTGATGCCCTTTTCGGATGAATCATATAGTTTTATGATTTCATCGACTAAAAAGGTTATCAAATGAATTGTAATTATAATTGAAATGATCGAAAAAGAAATATGAGTTAATATATGCTCTAAGGTTGAAAATATCATAAAAAAAGGAGTCCCCTAATTAGAAAATCGAAATCGGGAATTGAATTCATTATAGGATCTATTTACTATTTTTAGGAGATGCTATGCCACCACTCGGACTCGAACCGAGATGCTCTAGCACTGCTTCCTAAGAGCAGTCGTGTCTACCAATTTTACCATAGCGGCTTGTCTTGAACTCATAATAGCCTATGAATAAGCAATCGTCTAGATTTAATAATTAAATTGGGTGCAATATTTTTTAGGAAAGATTCAAATTGATGAATAAAAATTCGTTCAAATGGGTATTTGAAGGTTCGTTTCTATCCACTAATATTAGTTAGAGATCTACTTTGCCCCATGAATGTACCACAAGAGACTGTAGCAGAAGCAGTAATAAACCAAGAGCTATCACTTTAAGTCGATCTGCTATGGCTCAAATTGAGGTGGAAGCATAGTGAGACAGGGCCGATTACTTCCCACAAGGAGATTATGGGTTTGAACCCGCTTGTAATAGTGGTCTGTGAATCAGTCACCTCTATGGTGGAAGAACCTCAGCTGATTAGCACTTCGGTGGGGTTGTAGTGACAGGCTCACCCTTTGGGGAATAGCTATGACTTAAACCTGACATTACATAGTGTCGAGGGACTCCTATGGCTACGCTCTCACATAAGGTTGCTACGCTAGTCACCCCTCTCCTGTCTTTTAATTATCGGGAAAAAAAAAAATAAAAAAATCGATCTACTAGTATAAAATCAGTATCAATTAAGTCATCCTCATTCAGAAAGATCTATTGTTTCTCTTGTTGCCATAGATCTCTTGACACTGAAATTTGGCCTCGTATACTATAGGGCAACATTAAGTGCCTGTTTGGTTTTATTTTCAAATCACATTTTCATTTTTTTCTGAAAATGAAAATATAAAGTGATCAACTTCTCCCCTATTTTCACAGGCATTTTCATTCTCGACAAATTTTCCAAACACACTCTTATACTCTCTATCCATTTACACATCTTATTTTCTTCTACTCTCATTTGCACGGCTTTTAATACAAAAACAAAACAACATCCAAATACAACTCATTTTCAACTCTATACAATCATTTCATTTAGAACAAAACATCCAAACAACATCCACACTTATAACTAACTTTTCATTCTTTTTTTTGCCAAAAAATGAAAATGGCTCTAGAAAACAAAACCAAACAGACTATACTAGCATAGGATTAGTCTAAGAAAGCATAACCCATACGAACTACCATCCGACCTTATACAGGCCCAGGGACACAAATATCCTCCCAATACAGGAAGCAACCAAAGCCTCGCTTGTTTTTCCCAATTCAGTTCAACACCACAAACAAACTACAGGCATGAATCAGCTCCCAAGCAAAAACAGGAAACCTGCTCATACTGGGAAGACATTCAAGATCAGAGCTTTGCAAAACAACACCAGTGCCCTGGAAAGCCAATACAAGATATTGCATTCTAAAGAAAGGTTTGATCCAATTCATTCAATTACAAGAAGCTTCAAAGCTTCATTGATAAAATAAAAGATCTTATTAAGCCGTTAAATTCGAGATAATACCATAACCAGTACTACACCACAAAAGAAAAACTAAATATCAGATGAACCCATAGATAAATTTATCCTTATACTTCTTTACATAATCCAATGGTATACCACAACCACATTAACATAGATTTTTTCCAACCTCCACTCCATATTGACATTGAATCCACATCTGCATATTACAGCATCAAACAGTTAGATGCAAAACGCAGTTGCTATGCATATATGAAAAGAAAGCTGATAAAAATCTGGAAATCCTCATCGATAGCGAAAGAATCAAACATGCACGAAGGACATTCATATACACATATTCAGGCAGGCAGGTGCACTCAAAATGCCCTTATGCCAACAGTCTGGTTTCATCTAAAGCATCATAGTTACCTCTGCAGGAGTACACTTTTATGTTGTCATCCTTCAAAGTCAGCCCCAGAAAAATCTATCTTTCACTAATTTTAGTTTGGAGTTGAGAGAAAATAGTAATATGCAACGATACTAAAGCATGCATGCTTATATCCAGAGACAAAGGAGAAAAATAAGGAAAAGAGAAGGAAAGAAGGCCATACCACGGCATATTAACCCGGTAAGAGTCAGCTGAGCGTCCCACCAAATGCAGTCCAGGAAACGCATTCTATCAGAACAGGGAAAAAAGAACATCCAAAAACCACGTATAAAAACCAAAAACAAGAATAATTCTCCTTTTCTTGTAAATCAAAATCACACTGCTCAAAAGAAAAAGAAAAAAAGAATCAAGTCCAAATACGTCAAGTTGTTTCTGGACGCTCTTAGGCCGTCTTCTGGGCCTGCGGGAGGGCTTCCTGCCCGTCATAGCAAAAATATCCTCTTCGATTTCATCCTTTGACAGGGAAATCCAAAGCTTACTACTCTTCTCCTTCCTCCGATCTCCACCATTCTGATGCCCTCCTTCCAGCAACTCCCTCAGCCTCTGAGACTTTATATTGGTTTTGCTATCACTGTTATCAGCATTCATTTCTTGCTTTGAATTCGACGCCGCTTTGCTGACCTCATTCCTTGGTCCCAAATTCAACGCCGTGGCCTCCCCATTCAACTCCTCCACCTCCGAGGGAAGAGAGCCGTTTTGCGACGTACCGGTCCGCGCTTGAAGTTTGGGGTTGGTGTGTCGGGCCTTGGCCTCGTGGTCAGAATCAGCCTCTTGGTGTTGATCAGGGGAGTTGCGGCGGCCGAAGCAGTGGTGGTGGTTGTGGGAACTGGAGCCAGCGGTGGAGGAGTTCTTGTGGGCCCATTTGAGGTCGGGCAAAGAGAAGTTGTGCAATGGTTGTGATTTTCCCGGTGGCGCCGCCATTGAACCACGCACGTAGGAAGGATAAACTCCTGGAAGGGAGTCAAGGCCGGTTGTGGCGGGGAAAAAACAGCAAAATGGAGCAATGATACAGAGGAGACGAAGCGAGAAAGGTGAGAGACCCGGAGACAGAGGGCACGGCACTATATATGTGTGTGTGATATATGCATTCTAACAGGTCCGCTGCTAGGTGCTGGTTCTCTAGGCCGTGTTTGGTTGAGGCAAAAAAACGATAGATTTGATGGAACTTGGAAGCATGCATCATCATTAAGAATTTTTAGCTTTTGATTCATGTTTAATATGTTAGTTTTTGGCCTAATAATATCGTCTTTATGTTTATACGTGTGAATTTTGAGTTTTAAATTTTATTAAAATTTTAATATGTACGTTTGTATCAATATAAATATCAATAAATAAATATATATGTATATAAAGAATTTAAGCATATTATCAACAAAAGGGAAAAAGAATTTGCCAAGAAATGAATCTTACATTTGTACCTCATAAAAATGTTCAAGACATTTTTCCTTTCATACTTCAAATGGTATAATTTTATGAATTAACTTTTGCACATTTACATTTCTTTTCTTTTTTTTATTAAATTGTTTGATCCAAACACAGCACAAAAATATTGGGAATAATTTGTCTAAAAACCTTGTTGTGGGATCTCTTAAATTTCTTCCAGAAAATCTTATCTAATTACATATATAAAAAACAAGATTGAGTTTGAATAAATTTAAATTGGGTCATAGTTGGAATTCATCAAAACTTTTAGATATTATTTGACTGAATTTATTTAAAGAAATGTATAGCTTTTATACTTTTAAGTGAGTATTTGAGTGAGTCCTAAGCTTTTGGAAGATCTTATAGAAATTATGACAATTCATAAAATGTTCTATTGTATTTAATAAAAAATTAAGGAGATAAGCTTATAAGATACAAAAACAAATTGTTAGAATTTTATAATTTTTTTAAAAATATATAGAACTCTTAATTTATTTTTAAAATTTTAACATCATATTAATTATCAAATTATCACTATTGGTATATTTTTACTCTATAATCTTAATTTGTTCAAATCTTTAACATGTTTGACAACTTACAAAAATGTACCATTGTATTTAATAAGATTTTTAGGAGATAAGCTCATAAGAAACAAAAACAAAATATTGAAATTTTATAAAAAAAATTAAAAAAATAAAAAAATTATAATTTATTTTTAAAATCCCACCATTATATTACTTACCAAATTAACATTATTAATTTTTTTTATTCTATAATCTTATTTTGTTCAAATACTTTAAAATCTTATTTCTAAAATATATATCTAATATCTTAAAATTTCAGATATATTTAATCTGGCCAAATTACAAAAATTTGAAATCCTTTTTCTGAAATTTCTAAGATATAATAATTCACTATGTAATTTGGTAAACATATCTAATTGCATTTAAAATATTGAGTATCTTTGGAATGTTGACCTTGAAAGGAGAAACAAAATAAAAAAGGTGTATTCACTAAAATTATTTTCCAAAAAATACATCACTTGGAGGCATGGTTTAAAAAATCGAATTGGACTGGCTGGTGTTTTTTTAAAAAAAAATCGGAAAACTTAAAAAAATGACAAATTTTGTTAAAACCATTCAGAACCGGCCGGTCAGACCCATGAACTGGTGAACCGCTCTGGTTCGTTTTTTCATTTACTTTTTTTAATAAAATTATTTTTTTTAATTTTTTCGTCTAAGTACAAAGTTTGAAGACTAAAGCACACCTCATAAGCTATTTAAAAGTAAAAAAAAAACATTGGTTTAGAGTTTAAACTTTAGAATTAACTCACATACTCTCAACTTTAAACTTTAAATTTGAGATAATTAAATTGTTGTGATTATTTATAATATAAATTGTGAAATTTGGGTTGTGATGTTAGACAATTTAAACTCTTTATGTTTTATATTTTGCCATTTTATTAATTTTTAAGTAATATATATAATACACATATATTTTTTGTAATTATGACGTCACGGTTCAATTGCGATCCAACCAACAGTTGAACCGATGAACCGTGAACCGATAAGTTTTTCGATTCAATGAACGGTCCGATTTTTCGAAGACTGATTGGGAGTCCACAGACATCTGGGCTTAGATATATGGTTTTGTGATTTACCATTTTGAAGGCCCAAAACATTTTATAGGCTGCCCATTTTTTATATGGATTATGGGCTTTGTATGGCAGCCCATCAACATTATTTATATATATTAAAATTGTTATCTAATATCCTCCGGTGAAGTTATCAATAATGGTGTAAACGGATATTAAACAAATCGAATATATTATTTTTATATTCGTATTCGTTTGACTTTTCAAATATTTAGATACGGATACAGATTTGATATATATTTAAGAATATATCTGAATTCATATCCACCAGATATCGGTCGAATTTGGATATATTCGTATTCGATGATGCTTATTCAAATGCATCCATATTTAATTAAATTTATCTATATTCAAATTTTTTTTTTGGTATTCATATTTGATGATAATTATTTTGATATTTATTTATGAATATTCAAATACGTGAATATATGAACCTATAATAAATAAACATTTTTAATTAATAGAATGAACTATACAATTTCATGAAAAAGAAAGCAATCAAACAAATAGCATAATTTCTAACTAATAATTGACTTTATAATTGCTTATTAGTATTAATTAATATTAATAATGGCATTTAAGTATATTAATTATAAAGTCAACGAACAATAATTATATTGATTAAGTTTATTCTTTAATTTTTTTCTCTATATTATAATATTTATTCTTTTTTCATCCCAATTCTTCAATTATAATGTATATATACATATATGGATTATCATATTTTTATTGAAAAATATAAATAATATATTATTTAATAAATATATATTTGGAGCGGATATTATACGGATCATATACGTATTTACCATATCCATATTTATTTATTTATCGGATATCTACTAATTGAATACGGATAATATTTGCTTTAAACGGATGTGAATAAATTTTATATAAACGGATATGAATGCGAACGATAAATAAATTTTTGAATATTCATTTACAGACCAAGTTATTTATTATTTATGCTTTTATCTAAATGCCTATAATTCTTTTGTGCATTTTGGAACGACCACAAACAATAAGGCAAAATTTGGGAGCTTTTTAAACTTGTTAGCGGCCATTTGTTTTCAGTTTCAGAAGCCGTTTTCATTTTCTCTTAAAAATGAAAGCAGAAAACTATCACTATCTATATTATTTTCTCAAATGTTTTCATTTTCAAAACATTCTTTATTATATTCTCTCTCCATTTTCATCCCTTTTTCAAACCCTAACATTACCT
Organism: Jacaranda mimosifolia; assembly: GCA_018894105.1. NCBI lineage: Eukaryota > Viridiplantae > Streptophyta > Magnoliopsida > Lamiales > Bignoniaceae > Jacaranda > Jacaranda mimosifolia. The sequence goes on from CM032129.1 coordinate 30,364,040, forward strand.
TAATCATTTTTTAATTTTCCCAATACTTCTCATACACCATTCACAACAAAAATATTATAAATTCAAATTATAATATTATTTTTTTCAAACAATCGCAAATCAGATCATCAATTCAAATTCCAAAACTACATAATTTTTAATACAAAAACACCCAATATCCAAATACATCTTATTTTTACACCTATATAAAACTATAATTTTCTACAATACATCCAAATAAAATTTTATTTTCAAATTCAACTATTTTAATTAACTTTTCACTATGCATTTTTACTAAAAAATGAAAATGGCTCCAGAAAATGAAACCAAACGGCCTCCTAGGGATTCAGACATAGTAAAATAATTATTGAATCCGATTCTCTCTTTTTACGTAATTGTAATTTTAGGGAATTGTGAAGAAACAAATCTCTATTCCTTTTTTTTTTAAATTTTATATTGTTATTTAATTACACTTCCACATATATATCAATTATTTGTTAGAGTTTGAATCCATATTGAATGGCTAATAGGTCTGTAGACATATCAATTTTTAGCCAACAAAGAAGTGACACATGTAAAATAATATGTTAGATATTAATTTAAAATTTCTATTTGTTTCTTGTAAATTTATTAAATTTATTTTCAAAAGATAAATAGATAGTTTTAATTAATATTCTAGTATTTATTTTATACCCAAAACAAATATTGATAAGTGTCAAAGAGACTAATCAAATCAAATATATTTGATATTATATGTTGATATTTGATATTATTTCTTGATATTTGATCTTGATAATTTGATATTATTTCTTGATATTTTGTACTATTTTATTAAAGAGATAATCATTAAAGGAGTTCAATTAATATAAAAGTCTCCCATCAAGCATCTATATAAAGGGGGTGACCAAAGCTCATTTAACGAACAACACAAATTGCAGCAAGTGAGAGGAGCTTTGAAGGAGCCCAGCAATTCTCTCAATTAAATTCAAGGAAATCCACTGCATCCAAGGCATTCTTCGCGAAACTCATCATATTTTGGCGTTTGATTCAATATTAAGGTGAGGAGCCCTCAAATTGGCATTATTTTATTCAAATTAAATTCAATGAAATCTACAACATTCAAGGCGTTCTTCACAAAACTCATATATTTTGGCATTTGGTTTGATATTAAGTTGTGAAGTTCTCAAATTGGCATTATTTTTTCAAATTAAATTTAAGGAGATCTACGGCTTTCAAAGTGTTCTTTGCGAATCTCATTAAATTTAAGATCATATTTGGAAGGAAAAAATCATAGGATTAGATTATCCACAGTTGATAGATTTTAATTTTATTTTATATGTACAATTTTTTTTGTCTTGTAATTTTATTTATTGCAAATAAAGAAATTTGCGCTTATAAATTTTGGCACACCCAGTGGGACATCTCTACCTCTCATCTCTTTCTTTCATTAAGATTGAAGTATGAAATGACCGCCAACAAAATTGTTGCATTGAAAATTACTACATCAAATTCCTCAAGTATTGGAGCTAAAAATGTTGGCGTCATCACAAGAAGTATGTCCCAGAATTTGTAATCATCTTTGGAGGTAGCTCCTTTGTTTGCTGTGGAAAAGGTATTTTATTGATATGAATGAAGATGGTGAAGACACATATGAAAATTTTACATCATCTATTCCCTGCTCAACATCAAATTCCTCGAGCATAGTGATGGTGACAAGCTCTACAACCTTGGAGGAACAAATTGCAAATTTGACGAGGGCCATTGAAGGACTCACAAAGCATATCTAAGCGAGACTTTCAAATCTCCAAATTGAGAAGTAAAATGGACAATCTTGATGCTAGCTGCATGGTGGAGAAGCAAATTAATGCTCAGGACGAAGGCGAAACATCTATAAAGAGACAATTAGCCAAAAATGAAGAGATTGTAACAAAAAAACTAAACGTTTCCACTAGACTAATTCCCATCGACCCACTAAAGGAGTTTATCATGGAGACTATCAAAGACAAGGTTAATGGAAGTTATGAGTTATTTATGACTTACTCCAAGCCATATAATCAAGGGATTGATAACTTGAAGATGCCGATCAGTTACTAACCCCTAAAGTTTCAACAATTTGATGACAAAGGCAACCCAAAGCAGCACGTAGCTCATTTCATTGAGACTTGTAATAATGCTGGGACATATGAAGATCATCTAGTCAAGTAATTTGTTCGATCATTAAAGGACAATGCTTTTGATTGGTATATTGACTTGGAGGCAAGCTCCATTGATAGTTGGGGCCAACTGGAACAAGAGTTCCTCAATTGTTTCTACAGCACTCAAAGGGTAATCAACATGATTGAACTCACCAACTCTCGCCAGTGGAAAGAAGAACCTGTCATTGACTACATCAATCGTTGGAGAAATTTGAGTCTTAACTACAAAGATCGATTGTTAGAGATTTCAGCCATTGAAATGTGTATCCAAGGAATACATTGGCGTCTTTGCTACATACTTCAAGGAATCAAACCAAAAACCTTTGAAGATCTGGCAACGTGTGCACATAATATTGAAATGAGCATGAATTTTGATGAATATAAAGACTCAAGTGATGCCGATGATGATGAAGATGTTGGGGACAATTAATTTTCATTTTCAAATTCCAAATGCTCCTTGATCTGAACCCAAACTGTTAATAATGCTCCCAAATAAGAGCATAAACTATCTAAAATTCTCAAATCTTCAAGACTCCAAATTCAAACTCAAGTCTTCAAGTTTTCAAATACAACTTTTCAAGTATTCAAATCAAAGCTCAAGTTTCTAAGTCTTCAAATTCAAAACTCAAGTCTGCAAATATCTAAATCAACGACTCAAGTTTTCAAGTCTTCAAATTCAAGACTCAAGTCTCCAAATGTTCAAATTCAAGACTCAAGTCTTTAAGTTTTCAAATCAAAGACTCAAATCTCCATGTCTTCAAATCTAAAACTCAAGTCTTCAAATTCCGAAAGCTCCTAAATACGAACATAAACTATCTGCAATTTTTAAATTAAAATTTTCTCAAGTCCAAGCTCGAAGACATTTTTTTAAAGACATTTTTTTCACACTTTAAATGGTATAACATTATAATTTACTTTTTCCACATTTATGTTAGTTTTCTTATTAAATTCTAATCCAAACATAGCCTAGAATTATTGGGAACCACTTATTTGAAAAATATTGTTGTTGGATATCTTGAATTTGATCCAGAAGATCTTACCTAATTACATAAAACAAGATTATGTTTGAATTAATTTATATTGGATCATAGTTCGAATTCATCAAAATTATTAGAGAGGATTTTGACTAATTTTATTTTTTCAAACAGAATTAATTTTTTTTTATATTTTTAAGTGGGTGATCGAATGAGCTTAAAGCTTTTAAAACATTTTATAAATATTTGACAACTTATAAAATGTTCTATTATATTTAATAAAATTTTAAGGAAGTAAGCTTAGAAGATGAAAAATAAATTGTTAGAATTTATAATTTATTTAAAAATGTATAGAGCCCTTAATTTATTTTTAAAATTTCAGCATCATATTAATTATAAAATCATCACTGTTTATTTTATAATTTTAATTTCTTCAAAATTTTAGGGAGATAAGCTTATAAGATACAAAAATAAAATATTGGAATTTTATAAAATCTTTAAAAAAAAAAAAAGAGTTTCTAATTTATTTTTAAAAGTTTATCATCATACTAATTACAAACTACTATTAATGATATCTTTTAATTCTATGATCTTATTTTATTCAAATACTTCAAAATTTTATTTTTGAAATGTATATGTAATATCTTATAATTTCTAACATATTTGATCTGGCCAAATTACAAAAATTAGAAATCCTTTTTCTCAATTTTCTAAGATATAATAATTCACTATGTAATTTGGTAAACATATTTAAATGTATTTAAAATATCGAGTATCTTTGTAACATTGACTTTGAAAGAAGAAACAAAATGAAAAAAGGCATGTTCACTAAAATTATTTTCCAAAAAATACATCACCTGGAGGTCCACAGACATTTGGGCTTAGTTACATGGTTTTGCAAAGCCCAAACGATTTCATAAGTTGCCCATTTTTATATGGATTATGGGCTTTGTATGGCAGCCCGTCAACATTATTTACACTAGCAATTGTGCCACATTCGATGTATGTGCTAAAATTTTTACAATATAAGTAAATAAAATAAATATTTATTTTAGTATAATGTTAGCTTTTTAAGTAATTTTGATATTTATTTAGTTTTTTAAGTAACATTTGTAATGAATGTGTGGGTTGTAAATGGTAGTTATTACATAAATTGTAGTTATGAGTATTAAAAAAAAGAAATGAGAACATTTTAGGTACATCAATAAAAGCATACCAAAAAGAGAGTAAGTGTTTTATTAATAGTATATATATTAAAATTATTGTCTAATATCCTAAGATAAAGTTATCAATTATTTATGCTTTTATCTAAATGTCTACAATTCTTTTCTGCATATTGGAATGGCCACAAAAAATAAGGCAAAATTTGGGAACTTTTTAAACTTGTTAGGGATTTAGAAATACAAAAGCAATTGTTGAATCCGAGTCTCTTTTTTAATTAATTGTAATTTTAGGGAATTGTGAAGAAACGAAGCTCTATATATATATATATTTTTAAAATTCTTATATCGTTATTTAATTATACTTCCACATGTGCACCAATTGTTTGTTAGAATTCGAATACATATCGAGTGGCTGATAGGTCTACTGACATCATCTTCGCACATAAGTGTATGCTCGTCGAGTAGCTTTTGGCCCAATGGTATAAGTCTCACACATAAAGTATGAGATCAGGAGTTTGAACATAATGAATTTCTGAAATGCATATATGTAAATTAAACAAAAAAAAGAAGGAAACAAAATGTGTGAGGTTGGGGCTTTCAACCCTAATAAATTCTTGATGTGCGTGTATTGTAATAATAATAATAATAATAATAATAATAATAATAATAATAATCAAAAACCTCACCTCACACATATAAATTTGACGATGGATATAAGTTTGAAGGTAATGTCACTTATTGATTGACTAATTATAAGACTTCGAGTAAATCTTTGAATTCAAATTTTACTGAAATTTTCATCACAACCTTTGATTCTAGCATAGCACTTTCATATGATACACTCGAACAGATACTTCTTACTGTCAGCATTTGTTTATCCACCAATTCTCATTTCTCAATTAGCTAATATTGATGATACTTCCTGACATAAAATTGTTCATTTCTATCCACTAATATTAGTTAGAAATCTACTTTGCCCCACGAATGTACCACAAGAGACTGTAGCAGCAGTAGTAGTAAACCAAGAGCTATCACATTAAGTCGATCTGCTATGGCTCAAATCGAGGTGGTAGCATAATGAGACATGGCTCATTACTTTTTATAAGGAGGTCATGGATTCGAACCTGCTTGTAGTAGTAGTCTGTGAACCAATCACCTCTATAATAAAGGGACCTCAACTGACTAACGCCTCGGTGGGGCTGTGGTGACAAGCTCACCCTTTGGACAATAGCAACGATTCAAACTAGGCATTTCACAGTGTCAACAGACTCCTATGGTTATGCTGCTCTCAGGGAGGATAGCTAGGCTAGTCGCCCCTCCCTTACTTTTTAATTATAAAAAAAAAAAAGTCGATCTGCTAGTATAAAATCAGTGTCATCAATTAAGTCATCCTCATTTAGAAAGATCTATTATTTCTCCCGCTGTAGATCTCTCTTGACACTGAAATTTGGCCTGGTATACTATAGAGCAACATTAAGTATCCCTTTGGTTTTCTTTTTAAAACATATTTTCATTTATTTTTTTTTAAAAAATGAAAATAAAAAGCTATCAATTTCTCATCTATTTTCACAGTTATTTTCATTCTCAACATATTTTTCTAAACAAACTCTTACTCTCTCCATCCATTTACAACCTTATTTTCTCCTACTCTCATTTCCATGGTTTTTAACATAAAAACACAACAACATCCAAATACAATTCATTTTCAACCTTACACAATCATTTCTTTTTAAACAAGACATCCAAGCAACATTTCATTTTCAAACTCACTCTTATAACTAACTTTTTACTCTTTCTTTTTGCCGAAGAATGAAAATGTCTCTGAAAACAAAACCAAACAGGTTATACTAGCATAGGATTAGTCTAAGAAAACATAACCCATACGAACTACCATCCGACCTTATACACACCCAGAGGCACAAATATCCTCCCAATACAGGAAGCAACCAAAGCCTCGCTTGTTTTTCCCAATTCAGTTCAATACCACAGTCCACAAACAAGCTATAGGCATGAATCAGCTCCCAAGCAAAAACAGGAAACCTGCTCGTACTAGGAAGACATTCAAGATCAGAGCTTTTCAAAATAACACCAGTGCGCTGGAAAGCCAATACCAGATATTGCATTCCAAAGAAAGGTTTAATTCAATTCATTCAATTACAAGAAGCTTCAAAGCTTACATCAAAGCTTTATTGATAAAATAGAAGACCTTATTAAGCCGCTAAATTCCATCGATATATTTATCCTTATACTTCTTCACATAATCCAATGGTATACCACAACCACATTAACATCGATTTTTCCCAACCTCCACTCCATATTGACTTGAATCCACATCTGCATATTACAGCATCAAACAGTTAGATGCGACTCACTTAGCACAACTAGAATACGGATATCAGGAGAAAGTTGATAAAATCTGGAAATCCACAACGAAAGCGAAAGAATCAAACATGCACGAAGGACATTCATATACACATATTCAAGCAGGCAGATGCACTCAAGATGCCCTTATATAAACAGTCTGGTTTCATCTAAAGCATCATAGTTACCTCTGCAAGAGTACATTTTTATGTTGTCATCTTTCAAAATCAGCCCAGGAAAAATCCATCTTTCACTAATTCAAATTTGGAGCTGAGAGAAAATAGTAATATGCAACGATACTAAAGCATGCATGCTTATATACAGAGACAAAAGAGAAAAATAAGGAAAAGGAAAGGAAAGAAAGCCATACCACGGCATCTTAACCCGGTAAGAGTCAGCTGAGCGTCCCACCAAATGCAGTCCAGGAAACACATTCTGTCAAAACAGGTCAAAAAGAACATCCAAAAACCACGTATAAAAACCAAAAACAAGAATAATTTTCCTTTTCTTGCAAATCAAAATCACACTGCTCTAAAGAAAAAGAATTAAAGAATCAAGTCCACATACATCAAGTTGTTTCTGGACGCTCTTAGGCCGTCTTTTGGGCCTGCGGGAGGGCTTCCTGCCCGTCATAGCAAAAAAATCCTCTTCGATTTCATCCTTCGACAGGGAAATCCAAAGCTTACTACTCTTCTCCTTCCTCCGAGCTCCACCATTCTGATGCCCTCCTTCCAGCAATTCCCTCAGCCTCTGAGACTTTATATTGGTTTTGTTATCACTGTCATCAGCATTCGTTTCTTTCTTAGAAGTCGACCCCGCTTTGCTGACCTCATTCCTTGGTCCCAAATTCGACGCCTTGGCCTCCCCATTCAACTTCTCCACCTCTGACGAAAGAGAGCCGTTTTGCGACGTACCAGTCCGTGCTTGATGCTTGGGGTTGGTGTGTCGGGCCTTGGCCTCGTGGTCGGAGTCAGCCGCTGGGTGTTGATCAGGGGAGTTGCGGCGGCCGAAGCGGTGGTGGTGGTTGTGGGAACTGGAGCCAGGAGCGGAGGACTTCTTGCGGGCCCATTTGAGGTCGGGCAAAGAGAAGTTGTGCAATGGTTGTGATTTTCCCGGTGGCGCCGCCATTGAACCACGCACGTAGGAAGAATAAACTCCTGGAAGGCAGTCGAGGCCGGTGTGGCGGAGAAAAATAGCAAAATGGAGCAATGATACAGAGGAGACGAAGCGAGAAAGGTGAGAGACCCGGAGACAGAGGGCACGGCACTATATGTGTTTATGTGATATATACATTCTAACATGCCCGCTGCTAGGTGATGGTTCTTTAGGCCGTGTTTGGTTGAGGTGGAAAAATGATGATTTGATGGAACTTGGAAGAATGCATCATCATTAAGGATTTTTAGCTTTTGACTCATGTTTAATATGTTAGTTTTGGGCCTAATTATATCATCTTTATTTATGTTTATGCGTGTGAATTTTGAATTTTAATAAATTTTTAATATATGTGTCCTTATAAATATAAATATATATATATATAATTTAAACATATTATCAATAAAAGGTAAAAAAAAATTGCCAAGAAATTAATCTTACATTTGGACCTCATAAAAATGTTGAAGACATTTTTTTTTTCATACTTCAAATGGTATAATTTTATGAATTAACTTTTGCACATTTACATTTCTTTTCTTTTCTTTTTTATTAAATTGTTTGATCCAAACACAGCATAAAAATATTGGGAATAATTTGTCTAAAAAACTTCTTGTGGGATCTCTTAAATTTCTTCCAGAAAATCTTATCTAATTACATGTATAAAAAATAAGATTGAATTTGAATAAATTTAAATTGGGTCATAGTTGGAATCCATCAAAACTTTTAGATTATTTGACTGAATTTATTTAAAGAAATTTATAGCTTTTATACTTTTAAGTGAGTATTTGAGTGAGTTCTAAGCTTTTGGAAGATCTTATAGAATTTTTCACAATTTATAAAATGTTATATTGTATTTAATAAAAAATTAAGGAGATAAGCTTATAATATACAAAAATAAATTGTTAGAATTTTATAATTTTATTAAAAAATATAGAACTCTTAATTGATTTTTAAAATTTTAACATCATATCAATTATAAAATTATCATTATTGATATATTTTTATTCTATCATCTTAATTTGTTCAAATCTTTAAAATATTTAACAACTTACAAAAATGTACTATTGTATTTAATAAAAATTTTATGAGATAAGCTCATAACATACAAAAATAAAATTTTATAATTTTATAATTTTTTGAAAAGATAAATTATTTAAAATTTATTTTTAAAATCTCATCATTATATTAATTACAAAATCATCATTATTGATTTTTTTTAATTCTATAATCTTATTTTGTTCAAATACTTTAAAATCTTGTTTCTAAAATATATATCTAATATCTTACAATTTCAGATATATTTAATCTGGCCATATTACAAAATTTTGAAATCCTTTTTCTCAAATTTCTAAGATATAATAATTCACTATGTAATTTGGTAAACATATCAAATGTATTTTAAAATATCGAGTATCTCTGGAACTTTGACTTTGAATGGAGAAACAAAATAAAAAAGGTTGTTCACTAAAATTATTTTCCAAAAAATACATCAGTTGGGGTTGGAGGTACACAGGCATCTGGGCTTAGCTATATGGTTTACTGATTTATTTTGAAGGCCCAAAAGATTTCGTAGGTTGCCCATTTTTGTATGGATTATGGGCTTTGTAGGCAGCCCATCAACAGTATTTATATATTAAAATTGTTATCTAATATCCTATGACAAAGTTATCAATAGGGGTATAAACGAATATTAAACGGATTGAATACATTATTCTTATATTTGTATCCATTTAAATTTTTGAATATTTAGATACGAATATAGATTTGACATGTATTTAAGAATATATCCGAATTCATATTCGTCGGATATTGATCGAATTCAAATATATTCGCATTCGGTTATAATTATTTAGATGCATCCATATTTAATTAAATTTATCTGTATTTAAATTATTTTTTTATATTCATATTCAATGATAATTATTTAGACATCTATTTACGAATATTCAAATACGTGAATCTATGAACCTATAATAAATATATTTTTTTAATTAATAGAAGAAACTATAGAATTTCATTAAAAAGAAAACAATCAAACAAATAGCAAAGTTTCTAATTAATAATTGATTATTAGTACTAATTAATATTAATAATAAAGTCAACCAATAATAATTATATTGATTAACTTCATTCTTCAATTTTTTCTCTACATTATAATAATTTTTTAAATTTATTCTTTTTTTTCCCAATTCTTCAATTATGATATATATATACATATATGGATTATGATATTTTTATTGAAAAATATAAATAATATATTATTTAATAAATATATATTCAAAGCGGATATTAAACGGATCAGATACATATTTACCACATCTGCATCCATTTATAATCAGATATCTACTCATCGAATAAGGATAATATCTGTTTTAAACAGATGTGAATAAATTTTATATAAACGAATATGAATACAAACGATAAACGAATTTTTGAATATTAATTTACAGGCCAAGTTATTGATTATTTATGCTTTTATCTAAATGTCTATAATTCTTTTGTGCATTTTGGAACAACCACAAACAATAAGGCAAAATTTGGGCGCTTTTTAAACTTGTTAGGGATTCATAAATAGGAAAATAATTATTGAATCCAATTCTCTCTTTTTAAGTAATTGTAATTTTAGGGAATTGAAGAAACAAATCTCTATACCTATTTTTTAAAAAATTTTATATTGTTATTTAATTACACTTCCAGATATACATCAATTATTTGTTAGAGTTTGAATCCATATTTAATGGCCAATGGGTTCATTGGCATCATCTTCATACATATAATTGTATGGTCATCGAGTAGCCTTTAGCCCAATGGTATAAATCCCACACATAAAGTGTGAAACCATGTTTTTGAACCTAATGGATTGCGTGCATATGTATAAATTTAAAAAAGAAAGAAAGAAATAAAGAAAGTGAGGTTGAGGTTTTCAATCCTAACAAACTCTTGATGTGCCATTGTTATTGTTGTTGTTGTTGTTGTTGTTGTTGTTGTTTGAATTATCTTAAGATATAGAAATTTACAATGTTCGATAAACATAACATAATATTTTAGTTATAACATATAAGTTGATTGTATTAAAATAAGATACAAAAGTAAAGAAACAACTAATGAAAAATTTTCAATTGAATTAAAAAATTCAAAATTCTATGAATTTGACATGCGGATAAAATTGTATATTTTAAATACTTGATATTCAACTTTGATTGTTTGTTTGAAATCATTATCATATTTGATAAACTAAAATTTATTTCCAACTTAGGCTGAAAAATATATAACACCTCAGTGCCTTAATACACAAGTTAGGTTTTGTCTTAAATGCATGCTAGGCCCTAACTGTATTAAAGGCTTCTAAAAATGAACCAAACATAGGGATTAAAAGGGTGTTTGGGTGAGCTTATAAGTTCTTTAAAACATCTTATAAAATGTTTAAGAGCTTATAAGTTAATAAAAAGTATTTGGTAAATTTTTTTAAAAAAGAGCTTATAAGATCCTAAAATAAGATGTTAAGAGCTTATATGATCCTAAAATAAGATGTTAAGAGCTTATAAGCTCTTTTTAAAAAAGTAAGGTTAAAAAAGTAAGGAGACCCTAACTTGTTTTCAAAATCTTAACAAGCTCATTCATTTTTAATCATTTTAATTACAAAATTATTATTATTAACATCTTATAAGCTTCAAGATCTTATTTTATCCAAACACTTCAACAACTTATTTTAAAAATAAGATCTAACATCTTACAAGCTTCAAAAACTTATAAAATGTAGGAGCTTATAAGATGTTTTAAATAAATTTAGCCAAACACCCTCAAAGTTTGATTATGTATATATCATGCAATATTAAAGCAAGTAAATGAGCTCTTAATGTTTATTTATAAAATAAGATAAAATACTAATTGAAATAAAAAATGTAAGCTGCGTTACCTGGTCAACAAAATCACAATCATTTCTATCCAAAAGTCTAAATTTAGGTGGTCTATTTCGTTGAATTAATAAGAGACAAAACACAAAGAATGTCCATGCAAAGGCACAAATTAATAATCTACATCCTTATATTATTACAGCTTTATGCCTTACTTACACTTTTCTCCACATAAATGCATTAACAAACCTTAAATTTTCTGACAAGATTTGTGCATAACAAAGCCTTCTCACAAATTACCACAACCAATTAACAAAATAAAGGATACATAATATTTTATCTGTCCCTTAAAAAGAAAGAAAAAAGAAAAAAGAAAAAATATTTATCATCCAATCAAATCTCACATATACCTGTAATTTAAAAAGAGCACAATTTGTCAAGATCCTTGGGAGACCCGACCCGGCATCACATCTGGACCAGGTCCCTGCGTTTCTTCCCCACCCGAAACCACCATACCCGGATAAGAACCAGGAACAACAGCCACGCTTCTTGCTCCATAGTACATTGGCTGACCTGCATTATCTGTGATAATTCTAGTAGGCATTTCATAAGATCTAACACCAGCTCCATATACTTGATTAACACCCGAGAACCCGATGGGTACTTGACCCGGTGCAACTGGGTATGATTGAACAAACTGTGCCCGAATCGGAACGGGTTGAACGGAAGCAGTCCCGGCTTGGATATGACTACCAGGCACGTAATATACAGCTTGCATGGGTTGCACAGGTGGATTCGGGTAGTGCCACATCGGACCACCCGAATAGCCTGTCTGTTGAGAAACCATTTTCTCGTTTATCATTTCAGTTTCCTTGCGTTCCACAGCTGGAGCAGTGCTAACGGGTTTGGTTTTTACCGGCGGAAGATCCGGAATTACTTGCAGGCTGGGTGGGGCAAGTGATGATGACGTGGAGCCGAACGGTGAAGAAACAACTGGAGCGGGTGAACCCGGGTCGGACATTGATACGTTGTCGTTCAGAAAGTTTTTATTTTTGATTTTGGTACCTTCCTTCGGAGCATCATCCGAATTATCCAACCCGAATAAATAATCCGGCACTTCAGATACAATAGATGACACCTCGGACCGGCCGCGCTCGAGAATCGTGCCGGAAGCCGGTCCGCCGTTAAGAGCGTCAACGAACCAGTTCTCGCGCTTAGCGGAGCCGTCAAGGAGCGAGTTAATACTACTGGCCCTTGAGTCATTACCGTCATTAGGGAAAAGAAAGAGCCGGAGCCGAGACGATTTCTGGTTCTGACTGAGCCGATCGTATTCTTCCATCATATTCTCAACGTCTTCATCAGCCGTGACAGTGATAAGCGCGTCCAGGTCTTCGTTGGGAAGCTGGTACTTTATGCTTACGTTGGTTGTACCTGAGAGCTTGGACAGTTTGGAGAGCAGAGAGGAGAAGCCGGTGTGGCGGTGGACGGCGATGATGCGGGTGTCTCCGCCGACGTAGCGGAGCTGGTTATCGTGGGGACGGGGGAGGATTTTGCCGCCGAAGCTGCACATAAAGCGAATTCGCGGTTGCAGAGCGGAGGCGCCGTCTTCATGGAGGTAGTGGTGGTCGGAGCGTGGCGTCGACGCGAGTGAGTCGGAGGGGCCCGAATCCAGATCATTGACCGGAACAGGATGGTGTGAGGCCATAAATCAATCGATAATATCTGCAGTTCTTATTAGAAATGAAAGATTATTAGGCTGTATTCTGTATCTACATATATAGTCATGAAGACAAAGTTGAGAGTAGTGGAGGAGATATAAAAGACAACTGTTAGCGTACGAAATAGGAAAGAATGTTTTCAGTGGTGGGAAATTTTAAAAATGATTTGGCTGTCATGTATTCGCTATCACAAACTCAATACGACCACTCGAATTGTTCGTTTTCCTTTTCTATTTCTTTTTTCTTTTTCATGAGAAAAGGAAAAAATTTAAAATATTGATAGTTGTCTATTAATAATAACATTTAGCATATGTCATAGGGAAGATGATTGAAAATAATTTAATATATACACACACATATATATTTATAGAGAACATTATAAATTACAAATATTATCCTTACAAAATATAATAAGTTAATAGTGTCAAATTATCAAATCAAGTAAATGAAAATACAAACTGCACAATCAGATACACACAAGGTGCACAAAAGAGCCAATTTGGGTTCGAAATCGAGATATCCAACATAATAGAGGAGACCGATGCCACAGGATTACAAGTCACTAGACATACATATATATATATATATATATGATACACTCCACATATAACTTAAGGGCATGCATATAAATTATTAACAAAAAGATAAATATAGCGGTTAAGATGAGTCATTGAGCATAATGGTCCAGATTACCAAAAATTTGAACACTATAAATATTAAAATTTATAGCAAAAAGGCGTGTGTATGTATAAAAAAAAATTATAACAAAAAGGACATTGAATAATATTTTAATTAACTCGAACACTTTCTCAAAATAAATGCGTTTTCAAAATAGAAATACCCAATTTTAAGTTACAATGAGATATGTTTGAAAAGATTCTCTAATTTAAATTCAAACAGCATCAATATCAATTGGTAGTTCAATTGATTTGACTCATTACTTTTTGTAGAAGTCATGAAATTCAAACCGACACTAGTTAAATTCTAAACACTTCCCAGAAGTAAGAAACTTTTATGATTATATTCAAGCGGGTTGATCTTCCAATTCTAATTTTTTTAATTATTAAAAGAAAAAAAGAAAAAGAAGTGGCCCATGGAGGCGACATGGATAACGATATGAATAATTGATTAATATTTAACCAATACCTAACGATGAGATTTCATTGTTTTACCAGATGAAGAAAGTTGTTGAATCATATTATATTTGGTAGCTAGTTGACAAGCTATGCACCAATAAGAATTATTACACTATAAATATGAATTGATAGGAATCAACTATACTCATAAGACCAAGCAATTTTAATATTTTTTCTCTTATGGCGTTTCATCCAATGGTTGTAACTTGTTGGGCGGCAATTATTTTGTGACAATTGATTGTTGATTATGTCATCAATCCGATTATGACTTAGGACCAAGGAAGTAAACGCAAAGAGGTTCATGGACAAGGACAAATTAAATAGGGATGGCAATGTGGCGGATTTGAGACGAAATTGGCTCAACTCCTACCTATCCCGTTAGATTTTATCCTACTCCACATCCCGTCCCGCTCCAAAAAGACCTGTCCCATCCCACCTCGCCCCATCTCGTAACCCACCAACTCAAAAAGAATTAAAACAATCAGAACAGTCAATAAAAACATCAAATTAGAATCACTTGTAGATAATTAAAATTCAAATTTATGGGGCATATTTGGGACGGGGTTACTGGACGGGTTTGGGACGGGTTAGGTAGATCCCATATCCTGCCCTGAATAGTTCGGGTTATGAAAATCATACCTCATACCCCGATCCATGCCTCGTTAAGCCACCCCAAACTCGTCCCGAATTGAATTTGGGTTCAAATTTTACCCGCCCCATTATCATTCCTAAAATTAAAGGTGCACAATTGGTCTTGCTCAAATATATATATATATATACACACACGTATTATTACCAAAAAAAAAAAAAAAAAAATATGGAAACGGGTTAAGTCAATTGAGAAATTATTAGAGGGGGACATGATTGATCAGAAAAGGAATCCGCACACAGCAATGAGGAAGTAATTAATTAGTAGAATAATAATTGAATATTAACTCAATCGAGCACCTTAAAAAGTTGAATTATGTCACTCTCACCCACCATTTAATACACTTTATCAAATGGAGAATAATAATTGCTCTTGAGTAGAATGTAATTGAGTCGAGTTGACTTGAGTTTGAAAAAAATAAAAATAAAAATAACTTTGGATTTAAGTGAACACCGAGCTCTGCTTAACTCAACTTCATTAAACTTGAATTTTCAAATAAAATTTGAATTACTACGAATTTAAATTTGAGCTCGAAGTCAAAATAAAATAATAATTGCTCTTGATTAGAATATAATTGAGTCGAGTTGACTTGAGTTTGGAAAAAATAAAAATAACTTCGGATTTCAGTGAACACCGAGCTCTGCTTAACTCAACTTCATTAAATTTGAATTTTCAAATAAAATTTGAATTACTACGAATTTAAATTTGAGCTCGAAATCAAAATAAAATAATAATAAATATAATATATATATATATAAATTAATAAAATAAAAAGTTCTAAAATTATAAATCGATTAACAAGCTAACTAATACACGATCTGAAATTTGCTTGATCTATAATTCGATCTCGACTTATAAGGCTCGCGAGTTGATACGCCTTGTTTGTATTCCTACTTCTTGGACATTCTCAATATTTATATCGACTTAGATATGTACAGTATGCCTAAATAATTGTCTTTTTTTTTTTTTTTTTTTATCCAAATGCATCCAAATAAATTATGACAATTGAACTAAAATACGATATACTATAAAATAAAATTTTGATATTATGTATAATCTAACCATTTGCTGTGAATGAGGCAACATGCAGACCCCACACATTTGATGAAATAAAAGTATTGATAGCATCTTATAATTACTCCGAAAATCATTGCGTTAGTCTTTAATCTTCACTAATGATGCCTAACATAATTCAATCAAAGACCAATTCTAAACAAAAACAAAAAGTTGCAAACAAATTCTTAAATTTATCAAAATATTTAGAGGATTCGTTTTCTCTGGGACAGAAATTTCGGAGTTTTGCTAAAATTAATGGAAGATCCCCACATGCAAGTGAAAGTGATCAACAGACAACTGTAATACAACATAAACTGCTTGTGACGTCGGGAAGAGACTTACAGCTTGTTTAAACGGGCCGGTCAGGGCCGGGCCTAGAATTGATCACTTGACGGAGGCTTCGCTAAAATCTGACAAAGGAGGAATTTATTTGAGCAACTAGGGCGGAGGAGAAGTAGAGAGAAAGAGCAAAGTGATTGAGAAATGGAGGGTGGTGGGGAACTGGAAATTTTTTGGAGCAGAAGTGGTGGGCCCGAAGCTTTAAAGCTGTTGCGGGCCCGAGTGTCCTAATCTTTGCTCTTTCTCAACGACGTGGCGTTCAATAATCTTTTGTCTCCACTCCCCAGGCCCGAGATGAGCTATGGTGTTGCTTTAGGTATAAAAAAATATGGGATCATTTGAAAAGTGAAAAAGGTTGTAACCTGTAAGAGGGAAATAAATGGGGATTGGAATTTCACGTGTTTGTCTATCTGCCGGTGGTCCGCTTGCAGCTGATCTTGCTGGAGTTTGATTTGTATGTATATAGAAGTACACAATGATATACAACTGAGGTGGTAATCTAGTTGAACATGGCCCACTACTTCTCACAAAGAGGTAACGGGTTCGAATTTGTTTGCAGTATTAGTTTGTAAATCAGTTATTTTTGTGGTGGAAGGGTATCGGCTGACTAGAGCTTCTGTAAGGCTGTGGTGACGGGCTCGCCTTTTGAATAATAGTTATGATCAAATCGGGCATTCCACAACAGCAAAAAATTTTTATGATTACGCTAGAAAGGGTTGCTACACTGATCGCCCTTTCTATGCCTTTTTCTAATTGAAAAAAAAAATGTACATTAACACTCCAATTTGTCAATTCATGAAAATTATGGAGTAATTTATGTAATAATGTAGTAAGAAAATGCATTAAGAAAAGAATAACTAACGGTTCATTCAATTTCTATGATGAATGGTAATAACTCTAAGCTGGCAAAAATACCTATCGAGTTCATTCTTCCGCGTAGATTCGAATTGAATTCTAACGAATTTTTTTATAGTATGTTACAATTTATAACATTAATTATATATGTACATCTCAAAAATTATTATTGCAATTTATACATTGTCCATAATGTGATCTTTTTTGTAGTATATTAAAATTTTAAGAAAATTATTACGATTTACAAATAAAATTACTATCACTATTTAATTACAACTTTCCCAATATCACATCTCTTGCCTAATATTTTTTCATATAGTCTTTGGCATAATAAATCTGTTAAACTATATATAATCATTATGATTTGCAAGTATCCAATTGCCAATGGTTCCCTTTTAAGTTCACAGATCTCTAACTATATTAGTTTTGTAATATATTAGCTCTCTTTTAACTGTTTAAAGAATCCTATATCATTAATCTCAAATTTGGCAAATAAATAAATATATATATATATATATTTCCATTTTCTCCACACATTCCCGAAAATTCTCCCGTTTCCAAGCCTTAAACAGAGTTCCATTATTTGCTTCGTCTACCTCAATTCTCTTACATTTTTCTGACTGCACCCACAAGGTATTAAGCCAACATGGCCATGGATGATTAAGGTTAGTTTTTATTTTATTTTTTGCAGTTTTTGATACTAAATTCTTGTTTAATTTTACCTAATAAAATATTTTTGTATTGATGATAACCCCACCCCCACCCTATATCACATTCATAAAGGATGATATTGATGGGTATTTGAAGATTAACATCAAGTAACTTTGTCTATTTCTCATTGCTTTTGTCGTTAATTCATACCTCTAATATTCAATGTGCAAAACATCATAACATTAAGAGAGACACTAGTTTTTCCAATGTGACCTCATCGGCGATCAAATCTAAATGATTAGATGTTGTTTTGAACTCTCTCAGAGCAATAGTTGTATCATGAGTTGATTTACAAACAATACATGAAGAATCTATTTATAGTTGTTGAAAGGTTGTATTTGAATGAACATAACTGTTGAAAGAGTGTAGATTGAATCACACCCATGTCTTGTTGGAATTGTGCTACTTGGGCATGCATAGATTTTATCATTAACGATTTACACAGTCACATTTCTTCGTACAATTATATATATATATTTCTATATATATATTTTCATATTATTGACTATGATGCAATACTAATTTTGCTTGATTTTGGACTTCTTTCAAGATGTGTGGCCTTTCGTGATGTGGGCCTTATGGCCCAACCTTTAGCTATTCTCTCAAACTAGCCCAATCAACTCACATTGGCCCACTAATATATTTGCATTAATAATGTAGTTCAACCTAATAAAATTGAATGGTAATGTTTGGATATAAATTATGTGTTTTGAGAGAATGAGTTTTGAAACTGGTTTGAGGAATGTGAAATTTGTATCGGGAAATGTGATGTATGTTTGTTTATAGTTTGAGAGGAGACAAATTCTACTGTAACAGTCAAACTAATGCCTTTTTATTGTGTTTTTAGGGTGAAAATGAAATTGAGTAAATTTTTTTGTTATTATAATAATAATAAAAATATGTATGATGTATATATATAATATGTATGTATATATTAAAAAATAATTTTTTTTTTAGAATAATAAAAAATAAAATAGAATATTTTGAGAAATTTAATTTGACATTTGGGTGGAAAAACTTTTGTATGTTTGATTATATTTTGGGGAAACAATTTTGTTTGCCCAAAATATAACCAAACATAACGTTACTTTAAAAAATATCTCCTAAAAGATTGACTCAACTTTTAAGCTAAGTCATTTTGACATCACTGTCAACCCAACCAATATGCTCAAATCCTATGACCACATCAATATAACCCTTTTACCCAATTCGATCGCTGACCTTTTTTCGTCAATCAACTTTTGATTTTCTAATTTTATAAAAAAAAAATTGATTTTCTAACTTCCTTTAAAATAACATTAACGGACATAGTATTGGTTATTTCCACTTTTTAGGACATAATTTTGACCGTTGCCGTCCTCCTATCACTATAGAGCTGATGAAGTTTGAGTCCTATTATAGGTGTTAGGTTATTTCGGATGGGTTTGACCTATTATTATAGGTGTAAGTTTCTTATGGTAATTTATGTTGTATTTAATATTTTAATTATAAATTATGTAACTATTTATTTCTTTTAGAAATTTGCAATGCTAATATACTAAAACTAAAATGAAACAATTTCATAATTTTGAAGTCAGATAATTTTCTTTCTTTCTACAAACTCGCACTTATTTTTATTGAGCAAGACGGTATTTGTGTGAGCTAATAAACTCCTCAAAATATCTTATAAATTGTTTAAAAGCCTATAAATTTTCAAAAAGTGTTTGGTAAATTTATTTAAAAAAGAGTTTATAATCGTCTAAAATAAGATATTAGGAACTCATAAGCTCTTTTTAAAAATAAAAGGAGCTCCTAGATTCTTTTTAAAATCTTAACAAACTTTTTTAATTTTAATCATATTAATTATAAAATTCCTGTTAGTGTCCCACATCTGTGAAATAAATAAGTTGTGGTCTCTATATATGATCTTGGACAATCTTTACCTCTTGAGCTAACTTTTGGGGTTGAATTAGGCCTAATGTGCATTTCTTAACATGGTATTAAAGCCATCTATTCCCGATGTGGGGCTACCTAATGTTGTTGGGCCACCTATTTCATGTCATTCCACGCTCCAGATGTTCATTCTTAGGCGTGCGTGGGGGGTGTGTTAGTGTCTCACATTAGTAAAATAAATAAGTTTGTTATCTATGTATGATTTTGGGCAATCATCACCTCTTGAGCTAGCTTTTGGGATTGAGTTAGGCCCAATGTCTATTTCTTAACAATTTTCATTATTAATATTTTATAAGTTACAAGATCTAATTTTATCCAAATATTTTAAAAGTTTATTTTTTTAAAAAAGATCTATCTTTTAAGCTCAAAAAATATTTTATAAGATGTAAGAGTTTATAAGACCTTTTAAATAAGCTTATCCAAACACCCTCTAAATTTCATCAACTAATACTCAGACTCGATTTATATTAAATGGTCAATTGATCAAGTGACACTGTCCTAAGAAGAGAATGTCATCGCTTCTTTGTGCTAGCCTTTCAAATTTCACAACTCTTTCTTTTTCAGAGGCCTTCTAGGATGAGAAAGATAGAAAGCCTGTTGACCTGATGCTTGCTTGATGGGAGAAATGGGTTGAGATCCCGCCTTACCTACCTGAGTCCAATCCCTTCTTTTATGGTCAGAGGCTAGCCCCATGGGATAGAAAACTTGCCTCAATTGATGCTTTCTCTCCTTTGTCCCTTCAATCCAATTCATCCAGACATATATGGCAACCCGTACTACTTGCCCTTCTACTCCTACCCCTCGTTCTCACCTCCAGCTCTGCTGCCTTCGCTTCAGATTGAAATACCACCTATGCAATCACAACTTAATCATCGATTGACAAATTCAAATGAATAACTGCTAGAAGAATTACAACTCATGAATCTTATCGTTAAATATAAGATTTTGGACTTGAAGGATCCAATGTGTAAATGCATGCAAATAATAAAGAAAAGCTCAGCTCAACTCTTGTTTTAATAATTCAGTTCACATGTTTTAATAATTACACCCTTGTGCTACAAATAAAACCATACTTTAAGTCACTTTCATTAAAAATAAATCACAGCCCTAGTTGCACTAATTAAATAATAAATAATTATAAATCGACATCTTTGGCTGTATTTTTCTGTTTGGATTCATACTAATAAAGATATGCCAAGATAACAACCTTTGACTCTCTTACTTCGAGAAATCCTTAGTGTGGGGAGCCTATGACAAC
This sequence comes from Jacaranda mimosifolia, assembly GCA_018894105.1. Taxonomy (NCBI): domain Eukaryota; kingdom Viridiplantae; phylum Streptophyta; class Magnoliopsida; order Lamiales; family Bignoniaceae; genus Jacaranda; species Jacaranda mimosifolia. Next base: position 30,385,372 of record CM032129.1, read on the forward strand.
GAGGAGACCCGTTTGGCTGAGTTGGATACTTCGGATATGCATGCACAGTCAACCTGTGACTCCTAACGTAACGCACGCCGAAATGGGAATCTTCAAATATATCTTTCCCATACTTGTGTGAATCCAAAAACCACCGTTTGCTTTCATTTTTAAAGCTCATTGCCATCTTTAGCACTATTTAAAAATGAAAAATTATTAATTTTTATTTTAAATATTTCTTAATTTATTTTCAATTTTTTAAATCTAATTATATAATTATACGATAAGATCAATTAAATTCAAATTTAATTTGATTTTTCAAAAATTACCCTAAGGGGTTGTTTGGATATGTTTTTATTTTCATTTTTTATTTTTAATATTTTTAAAAATTGAAAAGTTAGCTATAATTTTGAAAATAAAAATGGGATTGTATTTGAATGTTCTCTTTGAAAATAATGATTAGGATAGGTATAGGATTGACAATTTAGAATTTTTTAAATTTAAAAAGATTTATTTTTTAAAATATATATATATATATTTTATTAATTTTCAAATGATAATGAATTTTTTATGTTATATTAATTTTGATTTTGATTGATATAATAATAGGATGATATGGTAGATGCTAAAAAAATTGAAAATAAAAATAAAGAATATTTTTACTGAGAATGTGTATGAATTGATAAGTTTCCATATTGAAATAATAAAAATCTTGAAAATGGTATTTGAAAATGAAACCAAACAGGTTATAAATTAATTTGATTAATGATTACTAAATCTGGGATTTCGCTTTCTCATTTTCGTGCACCATTATCAAATAATTTTGGTTTTCATTTTCTTCTTTTTTAAGGAAAAGGAAAGAAAACAAGTTGCTGCAAGTGGAGAGTGGTGGATTCTTGGGGAACCCTTTTGAAGATATTCAAAGCCGCAGCGAAGCCACGTTTTTCTGCTCTAAAAAGTCAAGTTTTAGATAAAATAAAAGTCATTTATTTCACACTCCGTGTGTGTACTGGAGATGAAGGTGTATCTATAAAGAATCTGTTGAAAAAGGTTCTGAATCTTTTGTTCATATTTTGCAGTCAAAACCAACTCCTTTAGCAAAAGGTAAAGCCATTCGTTCTTGATGGGGACTCTCTTCTTTCTGTCATTTTATATGCGTAAGTTCTGTATAAAAGTGCTCTGCCCACTTCTCTTCTTGATAAGGGCTATCTTTTCCAAGTCATTTTACACTTATAAATGTCTCTGCAGAGTGTTCCTCCTCACTATTGCTTCTGGGTTACTTAAAGATACATTTTTTTATCCATTTTGTGGGCAAATTATAGTTTTTCAGGTATGATTTATTGCTTTGTGTTTTTCAAGGATTTGAATATGCATTCATGTTCTTTCCAGTTGGCAGTTACTCAAAAGTTGACCTTTTGTGTTCAAGGAATTTGTGCATTGGTTCATGGTTTTGATTGAAAAATCCCACGTTTCATTTGATGAAAAAGGTTGTTCTTTTCTGTTTGAATCCGTAGTTGTCTTATTTTTCCGTTTAAGAGGGGAATGGATTTAATGCTTGAATTTCGATTATCTCTGTGCTTTGCTTATTGACTATATATACCGTTTCCAGTTTCTGTAGTGTAGCAACCATGACAACCGGTGAGTCAAGCGTAGACCCAACTCCCACCAGGCTTGAGGTTTGTGTTAATTTTTTATTTTTTTAACCCTTTAATTTGCTGGTTACAGGCTGAAAACTACATCTGTGATTTATGTATATTTTGTTTTCTTGATCAAATTGCAGGGAAAGTTTAAGGCAATTATTGTCTGTTTGTTTCTTGGACTTGGATCTCTTGTCTCATGGAATAGTATGCTAACAATCGGAGATTACTACTATGAGTTGTTTCCGGTGAGCATATCCATATGACTTGATACTAGGGAGTAGCTTTTGTCCATTTATTACAATTCTTTTTGGTTCCTTTAATAATTTGTCATCTGTTCTTGAGTTCGGGTGTTTTGTGCTTGAGTATGAACGTAAGAGATTGTCCTAAATTAGTTTATTAGAATTGATTAAGTGGTGGAAGGGCGAGTATGTGGTATATTAGTTGTTTATGGTATTTTATCTATCTTTGCAGGATTACCATCCTGCCAGGGTACTTACCCTTGTTTATCAACCATTTGCCCTTGGAACAATGGTATTCCTTGCTTATAACGAGGCAAAGGTTGATACAAGGAAGCGAAACTTGTTTGGATATATTCTTTTCTGCTTAAGTACATTTGGACTTCTAGTGGTAAGTATTGCTCTCGACCGTTTTTTCCCCTTGCCAGGCTGCTATTGCATGTAATTGATCCTCATCTGCACTTGAATGTCTTCTTTACCAGATAGATCTTGCCACATCGGGGAAAGGAGGGATCGGAAATTATATTGGCATTTGTATATTTGTTGCTGCTTTTGGAGTTGCAGATGCCCATGTTCAAGGTGGAATGGTTGGGGATCTTTCTTTCATGTGTCCTGAATTCATGCAGGTGAAATCTTTTGCCACATTTTTGCTCTTCGACAAATATCAGATCAGTATGTTTACCTTTGTGCTCGTCTGAAATTGCAGTCGTTCTTTGCTGGTTTGGCTGCGTCGGGAGCTCTGACTTCTGGCTTGAGGCTAATGACAAAAGCTGCTTTCGACAAAACTGATCATGGTCTCCGAAAGGGAGTTAGTAAGTTACTTTCCTCACTGTTTAGCTGTTTAAGGGTCGTTTTTAGAACTCTGCCTATATGATCAAATCAAATACGAAAATGCGTTGTGAGTGTGCAGCGTCATAGCCCCCCTTGGATCTAAGGTTGACAGTAGACTACATGTTTATAAGCAAACGACTTAGATGGCCAGTCATTAGTTGATGTCCATTTTACGCTATTGTATAAATTTGGTTTCGACAAAGTTAAAATTTTGTTGTTCCTTTCAAAATATTCCAGCATCCTAGATGGTCATATCAGTATTTAGTCAACTTAGATGTTGTAAAATCCTATGATAACATTATTCTCTTTGATGATTCTGCAGTGTTGTTTCTCGCTATCTCAACATTCTTCGAATTCATATGCATTTTCCTATATGCATTTGTCTTCGCCAAACTACCTATTGTGAAGTACTTCAGGAAAAAGGCAGCTTCAGAAGGGTCCAAAACAGTTTCTGCCGATCTTGCTGCTGCTGGGATTCAGGCCTCAGACAGTGGAACAGTAAAACAGTTTACTTGAATCCCGATAAGTTCAGTTCATGTTGGAATACTATTCCAAACATTAAAAAAACAGCTTTTGTTATTGTGACAGGATGGTGATGCTAAACTCGAGCGGTTAAGCAACAAGCAGCTGTTACTTCAGAATATCGATTATGCATTGAACCTTTACTTGATATACGTTCTTACATTATCGATTTTTCCCGGATTCTTGTATGAAAACACTGGCAAGCACCAGCTCGGCTCTTGGTAAGTCACCATCATAATAACTCACAGTTACTAAGATGTAAGAATTCCTATATCCAGAATCAACTGATCCTCAAATCTTTTCGAACATCTAGGTATGCAGTTGTCCTGATCGCAATGTACAACATATGGGATCTAATAGCAAGATACATTCCTCTTATTGAATGCATTAGATTGGAATCCCGAAAGGGCCTCTGTATTGCATCATTGTCGCGTTTCTTGCTCATTCCTTGTTTCTACTTCACGGCCAAGTATGGAGACCAAGGATGGATGATAATGCTAGTTTCCTTCCTAGGACTAACAAACGGCTATCTCACTGTCTGCATCCTTACAGTCGCTCCCAAGGGGTATAAGGTGAGTTGGAATATTCCATCAAGTACATAGAACTCAACCGTTATTGTACCTTTATTGATCCTAAAACGGTATATTTGCAGGCACCGGAGCAGAATGCATTGGGTAATTTGCTGGTTCTATTTCTTCTTGCTGGGATATTTTCAGGCGTGGCTCTTGACTGGTTGTGGATCATCGGCAACGGGAAGTTCTGAGGAAAATTATGTTCTTTTTACATGAGTACTTAGAGCTCATGGCAGTGTAAACAGAAAGTTTTAGGAACTGCTGGTTTCAATAATTTGTGGAGCAATCCTGTCTTGAAGTTTATCTTGTTAGTTTTTTGTATATAATGTCAGTTTATCATCATTCAAGAGGGTAAATGTTTAATATTTGTATGCTTGCTGTTTTTATTAGGCCTTCGTAACTTTTTCCAATATATTTTATAAAATGTTTGAAAGCTTATGAAATGTTATAATTTTTCAAAAAGGAATTTAAGCGCAAAAATGAAATGTGAAGATTTTATGAGGTATTTTTTGAAAAAGTAAAAGGTCCTTTTTTAAAGGAAAATCGTAATGAACTTTTTTAATTTTAAACATATCAAGTATAAAATTACCATTATTAATATTTTATAAATAGTAAAATTTATTTGATTCAAATAATTTGAAAGTTCAATTTTAAAATTTTGATCCAATATCTTATGAGTTTTAAAATCATCTTATAAGATGTAAAAGTTTCTATATTTTTCGAATAAAATTAATTAAAAACGTACTCTACATTCATTAAATTGACACTGGAAGGTAGTCTTTTGTCACATGGTAAATTCAAATCAGAATTGAACTCAAATTAGCACCTCGAGCAACAAGTGCGAAGGAGCCCTTACTTGAGCATTGTACAATTGCTTAAGGCTCCTTTTTGGCTATGGCCACAACTATCATATAAGACAAGGCTTAGAAGCAACAATGTTTATCAACGAGAGCTAGGCTTGCCTAGCAGCTGTCGGTCCAGTTTGTCTCACCCGCTTGCCGGCCCATGAATTTTTCAAAGCTAAGCCAATAGTGGCGAAGATTATACATAAAAAAATAAGCGAAGCTAAGATTTTGTTATATCCTTTCAATTGAGTTATAATTTCGGCTACTTCATTGCCATTTGTTTGATAAAAGTCAAAAAAGATTTTTTCCATTTGATGTCAATTTATCCACACTTCCATTCCTTCACAATTTCTTACTTGCTAGGAGTTGTATGAGCAGCAACGTCCAAATACATTCTAAAGTAATTGAATCGAATCACTTTTACCACAAGGGAAGAAGAGCTATTCTTTTGCCCAAGCAAGGATTGCGAGTCAAGGGAGGTTAATTTTTCCTCTTTAAATTTGACGTGTTAATTACCCAAAAAAAATTGTGGCTAAAAGATTTTGTGGGCATGTTTGATAAGTGATATTATGCTAGATAAGCGATTATAATCTAATCTAATCTCATGTTAGATATGAGATATTAAAGAAGCGGGCCGGCCGGTTTATCTTGTTAGCTTGCTACAGTAGCACCAATTAAGGTGGATTACAATTGTGAGTTGGAGGTGCAATTAGATAATTTCCTCCCCCAACTAAAAATTTTCTCCCTTACTTGCCCTCTTTCTTTTAACTTATCTCGTTATATCCAAGGGTAATTTTATATTTAAACATCTAATCTCACATATCAAACATGCATAAGGGATTATGGCAGAGTATAGTTACACATAATTGTAATGTTAATTTTATATATCAAACAGACTAATATATTATTTAATCTCATCTTATTTCCATCTATTCAAATCTCCACTACTATTTACTTTCCATCTTATTTCCTCTAATATCAACAAGTGTATTATTTTTTGCTATTATATTTGATGGATCATTATTATTTATACACACGCATGTACATCAGGAGTCTGTTCTGACTTGAACTCCTGACCTCCCAATTATGTGGGGAAACTTATGTTATTGGGCCGCAGACCATTCGACATATTTGATGGACCATCTTAATGGATATATTCAAAATATATCAAGCATATAATACATTAATATTAGATAATTTGAGTTTATACAATGTTTTAATATAGTACTCAAATATAAATGCAAAATCTGATCCACAAAGCAATTTTTTGATATACTCAAATATACATAATCGTTGAGACAATTCAAGTTTATACATCAATAGCATCTCGTGCACCCCTTCTCAGTGTTTGTTTCCGTGGGTAATAATAATACAGAAATTAAGAATTTGTTTGTTTATATTTTTAAACTCATTTTCCACCCATTTTCAAGAATTGAAAATGAATTATCAACAATTTATTATCATTTTTATGAGCACTAAAATTTATTTTGGAGCTCATGTGCAGTGGAAACAGGAAGTTGGAACTATTGGTTTCAATAATTTGTGTGGCAATACATTCTTGAAGTTTACCTTCTTGGTAGTATTTTGTACATAATGTCAGTTTATCATCTTTCAAGTGGATTCATATTTGCATGCCAGCTGCTTTTGTTTGGCCTTAGTATGAGCATATCCCTACTTATGATGCCTTAGTATGAGCATATCCCTACTTATGATGCGTTTGTGTGAGCATATATAAGTTTTTTCAAAATATTTTATCAAATGTTTGAAAATTTATGAAATATTATAATTTTTAAAAAAGGAGTTTATAAGCATCAAAAATAAAATTTGAAGATTTTATAAGTTATTTTTTTTATAAAAAAAAAAAAAGTAAAAAGTTATTTCTTTCAAAGAAAATCTTAATAAACTTTTTTGTAATTTTAAACGTATTCAATATAAAATTATCATTATTAATATTTTGAAAGTCCTTAAATTTTATTTTATCCAACTAATTTGAATCAATATCTTGTGAATTTTAAAAACATCTTATAAGCTTTAAAATCATTTTATAAGATGCAAGAAGAGTTTATGAGATTTTTCAGATAAAATTATCCGAAAAACACATTTTAAATTCACTGAATCAACCCTAGAAGATAGTCCTTTGTTACGAGGTCATCTCGAATCAGAGTTGAACTCAAATTAGTACCTCCGGGTAGCGGATGAGCAACGAGTGAAAAGGAGCCTTGACTTGAGCACTGTACAAGTGCTTAAGGCTCCTTTTAGCACAATTATCATATTAAGATGAGGCTAGAAGCAACAATATTTGTCAGCGAGCTCGATTAGTGTTGTTGGCCCATTTTGTCTCGCCCGCCTACCAACTCATAAATTTTTTAGAGCTAAGCCAGTTGTGACGAAGGTTACACATCAGAAAGTCAGCAAAATTAAGATTTTGTTATGTTTTATATTCTTTCAATCGAATGACAATTTCATTTCCTTTATTGCTCTTTGTTTGACAAAAATAAAAAAATGAATTCCTATATTTGATGTCGATTTATCCACACTTCCATTCCTCTACAATTGCTTCCTAACTAAGAGCTTATGAACGGCAACATCCACGTATACTCTAAATTAATTAAATCAACCCACTTTTCCCACAAATGAAGAAAAGCTATTATGTTACCCAAGCAAGGGTAACGAGTGATAGCCGGTCAACTTTTCCTCTTTAAATTTGACATGTAAATAAATTACTCAAAAATTTGGCAAATTAACTTGGTTAAAAGATAGTAGAAAAAATGCGTCGTGCGCTGGAAAAAAAAATAATGAAAAAGAAGTTGTTTCTTAAAGAAAAATATAGGTTATGTTTGGTTATATTTTTTGTTTGATTTTATTATATGTTTTGGAAGAATGAATTATTGGATAATGTGAAAGTTATTTTTTGGTATGTTTGTTTATGTTTTGGGGGAGATATTTTTTATTGTAGCAGTCAAATTAATATTTTTTTGTTGAATTTTTAGAATGAAAATGGAATTGAGTAATTATTTTAATAATAATAAAATATATATATGTATATATTAAAAAATGTGCGTTTTGAAGTGAAAATGATGATATGTTTGGTTATGTTTTCCCCAAAACAATATTATTCCGAGAAATATAACCAAACAACGCCATAGCAAATAGTGAAACATAATTTCATTTCTAAAATACGCATGCAAGAAAAATATGCAGGACTAACCTCAATTTTCAAAGCTGCAACGGATTACCATCGTTCTTAACTTCACAGTATATGCTTCTTTCCTCCACCTCTCTCTTTTTCTTTTCTCTCATTTTGTAGTATTTTCTTTGTTGCATAAGTAGAAAACGTGCAGACACGACACCGCATAAAGCAATTTACATATCCACAAATGATTCTGATTCCTCTGACCTCGACAAATATCAACTATTTTTTATTAGTGTTTAACGGTCCACCTTAAAAAACATTTTCGAAATATATCAAACATATAATACATTAATATCGGACAATTCAAATTTATACAATTTTTCATATGCTACTCAAATATAAACGCAAAATCTAATCCAGAAAGCAATTTCTTGATGCACCACTCAAAATTTAATTAATGCAACTTTGGATCACCTCTCAGAATACACTTTCCTTCATCTCTTCTCCTGTAAGAAGCCCGACAATGTAGTACAGGAGATTATCAAGAAAATAAACAGCCCTGGAATTTGATCAGAGACAGACAGAAAAATACCCTTTTATCAAAATTCAAATTATAATAAATTCCTCGTATACTGTTTTCTTCTGATCAATGAAAATAATACCCTCTTTTTGTCTATTTATTTTCTTGCATTACCCAAAAATGCACATTGGAATTGTATCAGTTCCAACTGAATCATCATTATTACAATAACCATCTTTTGTAATAAATGCATGAAAATCAATATAACTGCATATCAGAACTATATAAGGCAAAAATCAATACTATTAATTACAGTTAACAAATCAAAATCAAGCGAAAATCAGAAAAGAGATGTGATACATAAGATAAGATCAGAACAGATCAGATATATAGTACAAAACGAAGTCTTCTGATTTTCACAAAATGTCATCATTTCTGAATTCTGAATTCCTTCAGGGATATACATACGGTATGTGTGTACTGTGTGTATTTGCACGGTCAGTGTGTGTATATATCTATACATACAATAAGAGTGTATGTAGATATAGATAAAATTCGGGAGTGGTGAGTAATTATTTATATTCCACCTGGGACTATAGTCTCTATACCCCTGAAGCGCGCGATAGAGTGTAGGACTCTTTCTTTCCTGTCTGTGTGTGTGTCTCGTCTATCAATAAATACGCACACTTCTGAAACCCTAATTATTATTGGCGTCGCTCTCTTTTTTCCAGAGGGGAAAAGGGAAAGGGGAAAGTTTAATTACGTGTTATTTCGATTTAGAATTTCTGGGAAAATGGGAGAGAAGGATCCGCCGCCGGAGGAATTCCGATGCAAGAGAACAGACGGACGTCAATGGCGGTGCAAGCGTCGTGCGATGGACGGAAAGACGCTCTGCGACATTCATTATCTTCAGGGCAAACACCGTCAGCATAAGCAGAGAGTCCCGGAATCCCTGAAGCTTGAGAGGAATGTGGCCAAGAAGAGGGAGAATAATAATGGAGAAGGCAGTCGGAGGGCTTCGAAAAAGACAACAATGCCCCTGGCGGTGGCGGAGAAGAAGCGGAGGAGGCGTGTATCTGAGGCGTTGGACGAGGCTTTGAACAGGATGAAGTTGAAGAGAGGTGACTTGCAGTTGGAATTGATCAGAGTTTTTCTGAAGAGGCAGGTGGAGAAGCAGAAGGAGAAAGAGTTGAAGGATAATGCAATTGGCGATGAGACGAGAGAGTTGCCTTATGGAGTTATGGCTATTTCGCAATCACCTTCGGGTTTGCAGAAATTTCGTGAAAATGATGGGTTGGATGTGAAGGTTGGTGTGGATTCCAATGGTAATTCGTTTTTACAGAGGCATTTTCGATCAAAAAACATTGAACCACTCCCAATTAGTACAATGCAGGTTGTTATCTTGCTTTCCTGCATTTGTTTATCCGGTATACAATTCTTGTCTCTAAGTAATATACATCTACTTTTGTCTTGACATTCGTCATTATTTGAATTGGATTATGTTTTTCTCATCACATATAATTTATTCAAATATTTTTGATTTTGAACTAGGTTCTTCCATTTGCGGAGAATGTGAAGAAAAAGAAACTAAAGAAATGCCATTGGTGTAGGGAGAGTAAATGTCGTTGCTTGATTAAGTGCTTGACTTGCAGGAAACGTTTCTTTTGCGTAGAATGTATTAAAGAGAGGTCTGTTCTTCTTATCTTTGTCTGGCAATAATTTCTGCTGATGTACCACTGGGAATTCATATTCCTCTCTTTGGATCCTCTAAGAAAAATTCATTTGCTTATCTGCTGTTATATTATGTGTTTTCTTGTGCTAAGTTGCTTAATAGAACTTGCGCATAATACTCTGTTCCTGATCTATTAGATACGCATGTTGAGTTAATTACCTCATCCAAGAGTTAGCTGAGGTCCACTGGTGAAGTCAGGGGGTCATTTTTGTTATGCATGAATGCACTAAGAATTGGATTGAGGCTTTTGCAATTAAATGTGAATGTACTTGTATTCTATTTCTCAGTGAAGAATGAATAAGTAGCATTCTTATCATATAAGATACAATTATAGCATGTCTGTAAATTTATAACTTAGTAATTATTGAACTTGTTCACTCCATACGATAAATTTATTGGTTCCTCTTCCCTTTTATTTTTATTTTTTATTTTTTTTGGGGTGGGGGGGGGGGGGAGGTGGGTGGGCTGGTGTTTAGGGGGGAGGCGGGAGGGGGGAATCAAGATTCCAGCATGTTGGACAGCCAAAGAGGACAACAAAGTTCTTTTAAAGATCCATTGTGCAACTTGTTCGAACTATTATATCAGGACTGGTCAAAGTTGAGAATGTTTGAAATTAAAGAAAAGGCGGATGTAATTACTAAGCCATCTATTTGAGCGTGAGAGCGCCACAGCTAGAAGTGGACGATTAGTTTATTATGCTCTGCTATTGAATATAAAATTATTGTCTCAGGGCAAACTGGCACTAAAATTTGATTTTCATTTAGGTATTTTGACAAGCAAGAAGTGAAGGTCAAGTGTCCTGCCTGTCGTGGAACTTGTAGCTGTAAGCTCTGCTTGAAACTGCAAATCAGGGCCAATAATCATAAGGTTTGCATGGGAAATGCTAAATTTTGAACTTTGAAATTCTTGAATAAGCAATGGAAATTGGTTTATCTGTTTTCTGCAACCCTTCTTTCCAGGAATGTTATAGAGGTGGAAGGAAGCTGGATAGGATACAATTGTTTCACTATCTAATCTACATGCTTCTTCCTGTACTGAAAAAAGTAAACCATGATCAGAGTATTGAATCTAAGTTAACAGGTATGGGATACATGAGCTCATCCTGTAATCACTGAATTGTTATGTTACTTTTATGATTACACATGTGGTCTCATTTTCTACTTTCAATAGGAAAAGAACATTGTGAAATCAAGATTCTACAGACTAAATTAGGCTTTCATAGATCATGGTGCTGGTAAGTCTCATTTTGCTGCCATATACCTATGTGCTTAATGCAATCAGGTGACTCTCTTTGTGACTGTTGCCTCTGGTGATTTAAACTATGGCGCAGCAACAGATGCAAAAGTTCAATCTTGGACTATCATAGGACCTGTACAAACTGTTCGTATAACCTTTGCTTAAGTTGTTGCCGGGAGCTTTCTCAACATAGCTTATATGGAAGTTTTAAGCTCAAAAGTTGCAAGAAGAGAAAAATATATTCATCTGGTGCTGAGCCACTATTTAAACAGAATATTTCAAGGCAGAATTCTGGTGGGCTACCATGTGTGTCAATTGTTTCCTTGCAAAACTGGGAAACTAGTGAAGATGGCAGTATCCCTTGCCCACCAAAAGAAATCGGAGGTTGTGGTGACAGCCTCCTAGATTTAAGATGTATATTTCCCTCTAATTGGACTGAAGATCTGGAAGTTAAAGCTGAAGAAATATTGTGTAGCTATCACTCTCCAGAAACTGCAGATATTTCTTCCTGCTGCTCGCTGTGCAACGACATTGATACCAACAATGGCGAACTTAAGCCACAAAGAGAATTATCTAGGAGAATAGGTTTTAACGGAAACTATCTGTATTGTCCTACTGTAAAGGATCTCCATCAAGAAACCCTTAAGCATTTCCAGAGTCACTGGAATAAGGGTCATCCTGTTATAGTTCGAAATGTGCTGAGGAGCAATACAGGTTTATGCTGGGATCCAGTTATCATGTTTTGTTCGTATATGGAGAATAAGAGCTCTGAATCTTGTAATGAAGATGGTGTGAAAGCAACGGACAACTTGGATTGGTGTGAGGTCTGTCGTTTTTCTCTCTCTCTCTGACCCAGCAACAGTAATTGTTACGGCATTTGAAGAGTCATATAAAGTTGATATTAACCTTTGAATCAACACAGTTTTGATCATAGAGAAGCTCTAGTTCATGCAGCATGGTATTGGCATTGAGATTCACACTAGTTGCGCACTATGTTTTTCTTTTCCATGTCTGCCTTGTTCTTAGTTGTGCATACTGAAAAACATAGGAGAAGAGGGTATTTCTTTAGTTCCTTGAGTAGGCACACGTTAACTACTCTGCAAATTTGGTGTTAAAATCATGAAAATGCCCATTGGGCCATTTGCGTCTGCTCACATGTTTCATTTCAAATGGAAACATTCCTGTTGCAACATTTCTGTATCAATGAATTCCCCGTAGTCTTTCATTGTCCTCATATTGGATTCCATTGTGATGAGTTTTACTTTGCACTTCATCATCATATAAATGCAAGCAATATGACAATGCAGGTAGAAATTGATAGGAAGCGGATATTCATGGGGTCACTGGAGAAGAGAACACATGCAAGCGTACAGCAAAAAGTTCTCAAACTCAAAGCTTGGCTTTCTTCCCATTTATTTCAAAAGCAGTTTCCAGTTCACTATAATGAGATATTAAGTGCTTTACCACTCCCAGAGTATACCAATCCAATGTCGGGCCTTTTGAATGTCAGTGTGAAGTTGCCAAAGGAATTGCCAAAGCCTGACCTAGGTCCCTTTATCTATTTTTCATATGGAGGACCAGAGGAACTTATGCAGGCTGATTATTTGTCAAAACTGTGTTATGAATCACATGATACGGTAGGTCGTTGTTAAATATATGTAGATTATCCATCTCTTGATTCAACATATGCACATGCTCTAAGTCCTCTACATTGGTTTATAGATATCCCATGAACTGCATTGATCAAATGGTTTCTCTATAAGGTTGGTATAAGCACACTACTTATTCTATTTGCTTTGAACCTCAGGTCAACATTCTGGCTTATGCCACAGATGCTCCAGTTTCACCTGAACAGATTAATAAAATTGCAAACTTAATGAAAAAATACAGGGCTCGAGACAACCGTCACGGTCAGTCCTTTAGTAATTCTAGTGATCAGAAAGGCAAATCACCGTTGCAGAGCGAAGACACCGGTGAGTCAGGTTTGCAGGACATTGGAGAAAAAATACACCTGCCCAATGGAATGAAAAATGTACCTTTCTACTCCAGTGACCCCCTTAAAGGTCGAACACTAAGCATCGAAAACGGAAATTTGTCAGATGACAGTGAATCTGATGCTGAGGCATCAATTCTTTGCTGTGGAGGCATTGAAAACTCTGAAGACTCTGAGCATTTTCAATGGGATGATATAGAAAGCTCTTGTTCCAGTGAAGATAAGCCAGGGATTGGTTCTTGTGGTGCCTTGTGGGATATTTTTCCCCGAGAAGATGTACCAAAACTTCTAGAATACCTTAGGAGACACTCCAATGAGCTCAGCTCTACATGCAGCTACTTGAAACAAGTATGATTACTTAAAACGAAATCTTTTATTACAAACGGCAATGTAAGAGTAACAATGGATTCATGTGTATCTGTTACAGGTTCATCCTATTCTTGATCAAAACTTTTTCCTTGATTCATATCACAAATTGAGACTTAAAGAGGAGTTTGGTAAGTGGATTTTAAGGGTTCCTACCTCTGTCTACAATTAAGCATACACGCTAATTGTATAGTTTCTTTTCACTGATTTCAGATATACAACCATGGACTTTTGAGCAATGCACTGGAGAGGCAATCTTCATTCCTGCTGGATGTCCGTATCAAATCAGAAGAATCAAGGTAAAATTGCAAACTGAACACTCTTGCCTTAGATTTATTGGAATTATAACTCTCTCATGTTCAGTTTATATGCTGCACTGGTGCATGCGTTCTTTTCTAGTTGGAAGTGGATGCCTATTTTAGTATGTTTACTAGAGTGTTTTAATAGGAAATATGTTCCAAATGGTCCGATTATTTCCTCTTTTTCCTGCCAGCTCTCTGAGACCAGTTTCTTAGGGTAATATGGGAAGAATGTAAATTCTGCATTCAATTTATACTTTATTGGCTGACTAATTTGATCATGTAAAAGCGTTTCTGATGTCACGGCCTTCCATCCGATGATGATGGGGTTCCCCTGATATTTGGATAGCACTATCAGTTACACGAACATAGATGCCATTAGGATGCCATTAGGATACCATTAGTGAATAGGTGACTTCTGCCTATTTACGGCAATGTATGAATTTTGCAGCTGAAACTGTATTTCTACCACTAGAAAGTGCATCTTCTTTTTATTAACAGCTCTTTCACTTTTTCAGTCATGCGTAAATGTTGTTTTGGACTTCATCTCACCTGAAAATGCTATTCAGTGCATTCAGCTGAATGATGAAATTCGTCATCTTCCTATGCAACACAAAGCCAAAAGGAAAGTGATGGAGGTAGGATCTAAAAGATACATGCCAGCAATAATTTTGTCTGTCATTTATGTGAAGGTCATTAGATTTGGAAATGGCTTTTACAGGTCGAGAAAATGGCTCTCCAGGGAATTAGTGCAGCAATCGAAGACATATGCAACTCCATGGCTGTCAAGCAAGTATTCCTCTAAAACTTCTCCAGTCATGCTCTTGCTTTGGTCTCTTTTTGTCAAGCTCTTGCTTTGGTTTCTATTTTTCAAGCTGTACTCTTGATGGAGATATTTTTAAGTTAATGGTTTCAGAATATACTAGAACTTTTGCCATTCATAAATTCCCCATTGAATTCTGTTCTCCATGGTTGGAAATCTAGAATTCTTTTCTTTTTTATCATTTACTAAATCCACGTGATCCAGGGTTGCTGATGAACTAATGGAAGCACTCACCATTTACAGAGATGAACTGCTCCAAATCTTGTTCCACTGGATAGTTTATGACGTAACCAGAACCTCCATGTAAGTTTGCTAAATCTAGAGATTTCTATTGCTGCTTCTGCCAATTTCTTATGTAAGTCAATAATGTATTGCAGTTAGATATACATTCCCTGAAGGCATGAATGCACAAGATCTGACATTTCTGCTGTTCCCTACTGATCTGATGAGAAAACCTTTTACCTTGACAAAGAGGTTAGCAAACTTACATTATGATCCCCACAACTACGCTCCGAGCTTTTTCAGACTGGACTTTTGGATTGCCACTGGCATGATAGCTAGCCGACAAATTTTCTGACTGCTCATAGATTAAGACCATGTCCTACTTCTGATGGTGTTTTAACTGTCTCCACTTACAATATACTCGTTCAACCTCTTCATCCTTTATCCATGTCACTATAAATTAAGAGCCATATACCTCTTATTTAGACTTAGTTTTCACGCAGCTCATTGTGCTAAATAGTTGCAATATGCTACACACATTCTTGCTTGTCCGGTAACCATTTTATAAATACAATAGATCATCCCGTGACTGTTCATTAGAACCCCTTGCGAAGACTGCTGCTGGGGAGAGATTATTTTTCGTGAAGATGCAAAGAAGGATGGATGGAAAAGGATTTCAAGTATGAAACAATTGTATGAATGTGTTATTTGACTCCATTGAATTTCTGCTGTAATTTACATAGTAATAAGATGTGCAGTGATATTTTTATGTACATAAACAGCTCCAGCTCAGATTTGAACAATGTTCACATTAGAAAACATCTATTGAAAATATCGTTAACTAAGATATATTTGAGTCAACACAGTACACTTGGAATGCGTTAATATTAAAAGAAAATCCAATGGCTACACGCATAAACGGTAATTATCTTAAAAGATTTGCAATTTACAAGCAACAAATTAAGGCTTATATAGGACATAATTGATTCAGGCAGTCAAAAAGTTGTCTTGTTAATGAATCATCGTTCCCAGTTTCTGCAAAAATAGGATTCTTGTCAATTATTGTAACTCGATACAATTGCACTAAAAAAGACCTCTATATCAGTCGTCGCCAACCTCAATATAGTTCCAACATGTCAATAGAATGTTTGCCTGAATTCTAAAGGCAGCTAAAGATGTAAACGAATTATATGAAGAGCAGTATATAACTATGTGAAGTGATATACAGTTTTTAGTGTGATCTACATTGTCAAAATTGTTGTGCAGTAATAGCAGCAGCTGTTGAAGACCATTCAGGGTGCCATAAGTCCTTCAATTGTATAAGAAAGTGATTCTGCCCAGTCAGCTTTCAGCAGCAGTGTTTGCAGCGTCTGCATCACATCATAATCTGGATCCAGCTTCCGCTGCCAGCCCTATAAGCAAAAAAAAAACTAAAATTACGTGTCGATCATAATATGAAACAGAATGATTGTAGGAATATCAATAATCCTACCAAAAAATGATAACCCTATGAAAGCATTATATACTTCAGGGAAATGCATCTTTTTGCACCATGGCACATATAACAATCTTTTCTAAAACTTGTTAGCATGTCAAGGAGATATAGTGTAAAGATGTTGCAACAAATAGACCTGGCAACTAACTCCTCATCCCAACTTTCTCCCTCCAACTTCTACGACAGGAAAGTATAATTTGGTAACAAATCGAATATATTATATGGTATATATGTTGCATTCAAGAACTAAGCTCATAACATGTTAATAAACATGAAGAATATGTTGATTTAACAGAGGTTTCATGCTGTGTCCCGAATAACTGAAAATCAAAACAATAGATTACCTCAAGTACCAAAACCGTCACCATCACAGTGCAAACATTGCCATCAACATTTACTTTATGACGCCGAACTTGCTCAAGTACTTGGTGCATGCAGTCAGCAGGATGGACCAAATCTCCTTCTGGTGTACCCCAAAAATCAAATGACTCTTTCACTTCCTATTAAAAGCAAAGAAAACTACGTTATATAGAATGTACAACCACAGAGGTTTTGCTATAAACCTCCCCTGAGAAATAATTGTACAGGAGGGAGAGAAATACATTGGGAACTAGTTGTGACAGTCACACCGCAACAAACTAGGATGCAATGTCTTCAGAAATACAAATAAACTCGTGTATATTGCACTCATAGAATTCTCTAATAGTTTAATTAATTTGAACATTTAAAGTGCGATCATTCCAACAATGGACAATGTACAGGAACCCCCCCTCTTTCTATTGTTTAGAAAGGCAAAAATGCCTCCAGATACCATCACATTAAGCTGTTCATGAATTCTGTTGGGTTCTTGTTCAATTAAAAAGAGAAAATAGCAAAAAAGGTCATAGAAGAGCACACAGGTGAGTCTTCGACATTCTTAATCCATCTATTGCATTGTGCATGGCTATGAACTTCATATGATGGAAATACAACTCAAGAAACGCAATTAACTGATGAAAATAGGCATGATAAAAACCTAAAAGAGAACTTATGTTTTAGTCCCTTTGTACTTTGGTCTATCTAGCCGGAGCAAGAGGAATTTAGAAACGAAAAGATGTTGGAAAGCAAAGGACCACATTGAAGGCGCTGCGCCTAACACCATGCAGTATAAACTCACTTAAATAAATGCAAATGCCAGTTACTGACCTGAATGAAGCCCTCTGGCTTTGGACAGTTCTGTCTCTTCGACAATCTCAGCGTGCACTCTGCTGCAGTTTGGCCATCTCTACGAGCAACAGCCTTAAAGAACTCCAATAGATTTATGCGGTCATTCTTTGAAAGTTCGGCAGTCATGCCTACATCAAGGAATATAACATGAGGCTTGGTCTTAAAGAGCTTTTTGCGAGAAGGCTTGCCCTGAGCTACACGAACAAGGATGTTTCCAGGATGCATATCAGCATGAACAAAGTTGTCTACCTGACAAGACAAAGAAAAATCTCAGACAGATGAACTATCTCGCTAATCATATTTAAGCACAAAAGAATACTAGCCGTCTTTCCCCAGCATGGGCGGTTACAAAGAAGTCAAATGTATCATTCTAGTAACTAATCCATGTTCCGTGAGCCTAACTTATGATGTCATTTTTAGAAAACAAAAAACATAAATAAAACATAATATTACCAACAGATATGCATGGGCAAGGAGGGCCAATACAGACATCAAATTCAAATTGCAATATTTAGTCCCCATAAGACGAGCTATTTCAACTCTTAAACATTAAACACCACATGTAAGGACATCAGAAATAGTCCACGGGATCAGAAATCAAGCCAACACATTCATTCAGTTGAGCTTCAAGTTCTGCAATTTTTTTATCACTAGCCAACGGAGAAAAATAAATAAGTGCTCTTACACAACCTTTGTCCTCTTACAGATCAACAAAGTATAATGTGCCAATTTGATCATACTTGGTATTGATAGCTGATGGAAGTCAATTAACCCACATGTAAGTTCCTTGATATACCAAATTAGTTAGTTTTATGATGAAAAACAGTATGATGAAAAACAGACATGAAGAGACACCTAGAATAACTTCATGTAAATGTCTTGTAAGCCTCATAGTTTGTATTGAAACTAATTTAGCAAACCACAGACAAATTTCCTTCATGGATTTGGTTGTTGATCAAGAACCTACAAGCGACAATCAATAAACTGGAGCCAACAACCACCTCAGCTATTTCATGATCCGATGATCAGTACTGATGAATAGTAAAATTTCACAGAAACCTGAAGCTCCCTTGCAGGCATAATCACAATAAAGAGGGAATAAAGATAGCAAAATTCGGAAAACCAACTTATATATATGATAAAGATAGAAGGGGTATAGGAAAAAGGAGATATAAGATACCAGGAGCATCTTCAGTAGTGCATGGGTTCCGATATGGGCAAGAGCACTTTTAATCCTATCATTCCCTTCAAGCTCATCAACATAGTGAGAAACACTTTCTCCATGCTCAAAAGTTTCCACCAAAACAGCAGGATGGACGAGAGGATACACAGGCTTTGGGAAAGAAACATCCCTCCATCTGCGGAAATTATATATGAAGCGGCTCAAATGAGCAGCTTCTCGAGCAAGATCAACTTGAGACATCATGAAAACTGCAAACTGCTGGACGCTTTCATCAAGTCTTAACCAATTCAGTGTGGGAATGAACTTTGACATTTTCGCCACTATATTAATTATCTCAAAATCCCTTTTTATGGATTCCCCAACTCCTGGATGTCTGACCTTAACTGCAACTAGCATTGGCTTAATCTGGCGACCACGGTATCTAGACCGCAAAGAAGCACGGTGCACTTGTGCAATACTTCCTGATGCCACAGGTTCTTCCTCAAATTCATCAAAAATTTCAGAAATTTTACGACCAAAAGATTTTTCAATAGTCTTTTTGGTGTAGGCAAAGCTATGTTGAGGTGCTTTTGAGTGAAGTTTTGACAATTCAGCACATAAGTCTGTAGGAAAGAGATCTGGTCGTGTGGCTGCCCACTGCCCCCATTTTATGAATGCTGGACCTGCTCTTTCTAGAGTTTGATGAACAACCTGAAGCCATAATTTCCTAAACTGAGGTCCAAAACTATCTGCAAATGGAGCCATGGCAATACTTGGTGTAAACAGCACAGCCAGATATAAAGCTCTCAGCAACAAGAAAATGCATTCAAAGGTGGAGAGGATCAGTGTGGTAAAAAAAAGATGGCTGTCTTCAGCACGCATATAGAAATTATTCCTCGGCTGAAAGATATCCGTGTCTGGAGTAGCTTGTGCCCATGCTAACTGGTTTCCACACATAAGAGCAAATACACCAGGAATAACTATGTAAGAACGGCTCAAACCCAAGATGACTGCCTGAGCAATTCGGTTTATGGGGAGACGAGTCTGCCGCCCATTATGTACAGCTGTCTGTGCCAACCTCTTCCAAGCAACTTGGGCATGATGAGCTATAGCATTACTAGGGGGAATGGCTGAATAACTCCTAACGTAACTATGGTAGAAACCTCTTCCCACTTCACATGTTGCATTCGAAGCATGTCTCTTGCTAGGCAACAAGTATTGCAAGAACAATCTGCATTGAGGAGAACATAACCCAGCTCTGACATTGGCTCCATATTTTGGCCCTTCTAAACCGACGCTGTTTCGTTCTTTCCACAAAGATTGCGAGACTCTCCTGATGTTTCCAATTGTCAAGAATCTGCAACCACTTAAGGAGGTCAAAATACCACCCAGAAGTATATTTAATCAAGAAACAGATAACATTTTGTTCCAACATCAATGGCAAACTTTCAGGAGCTACACCAACTAGATTCCCACAATATTATAACCACAATTTTGATCAACAAATGGTTGCATATAATAAAAGAATGCGAAACCTCAAGAATGCAAAATCTGTGGATTAATTGTACAAAATACCACCTAATTATCCGACTTAACACACAATAGAAAAGATTCAACCGCATCAAAACCACAATTCCCCCCCAAAAATTAAGGAGATTCTAAATATCATATGAGAAATGAGAATATAACTAAACAAGAATAGAGGGGAAAAAAACAAATAGACCGCTCTTACGAACCTCAACATAGTGAAAACTGGACACTAGATATTTGGGTATGGACTAAAGTGCACAGGAAGCGAAGTGCGTTGCCAACGAGCATTTTCTACAAATCAATGGCGATTCAATCATATGGATCACACACCATTCACGAATTCAAGAATCAACATAAAAAGAAAAGAATAATTATTTACACCTTCTTCGCTCAGATTAGTTACCAACCAAAGACAAAAATTCTCGTAGATTTTGGGAAAAAATACCAGAATCTTGAAAGCTTGCAAGTTTGATAAAACCTAAGCGGAGGCGGCGAAAGATGAAAATGCATCAAGAAGAAAACGGGTTCTGTATTAAGGGTCGGACCATCTGCCTAATTTGGGTTCGAATCTTGGCTCACGAGACTTTCGGCGACTTCAGTGGGGCCTGTGTGTTGGGGTGGGGGGCTGGTTTTCTTTCGACTATTCAATGGAAGTACCTTTCTTGACCAATTAAGGGGTACAGCAAATTTTCCCCAAATTTAATTTAGTAATAAAAAATTAAAAATAATTTAGTTTAAAATAATTGTCGAATAGTTAATTAATTCAGTGAATTCACTTTTACATTTTTATGAGTGAGGTACTGAGTGGTTAATCTGTCCATTAATATTACTATAAACACAAGTTTCTTTGTTTGCAATAAATAAAATTAGACAAGAAAAATCTATATAAATAAAATAAAATTGGAACTTATCAATCAACTGTGAATTCAATCTCTAATATAATTATCTGATTCTTCCCTTCCAAATATGATCTTGAATTTAATAAGCTCCGCAAAAAATATCTTAAACACTTGGATGTCCTAAATTTGATTTGAAGAAAAATAACGTCAATTTGAGGGTTTCACACCTGAATTTCGAATCAAATGCCAAAATATACGAGCTTCGCGAAAGACGCTTTGAACGTCGTGAATCTCCTTGAATTTAATTTAAGTACAATAACGTCAATTCAAGGGTTTTGCACATTAATCCTTGAAACAAATGTCATAATAGAGTGAGCTCTGCAAAAAACTCCTTGTACGCCATGGATCTCCTTAAATTTGATTGAAAGAATTGGTAGATTGCTTCAAATTTCCTTTAACTTGCTAGAATTTGTGTTGTGTATTGAATGAGTTTTGATCAACCTTTTTATATAGATGCTTGATGGGAGACTTCCAAATTGATTTGAACTTCTTTGAGGGTTATTTCTTTGATAAAATGGTATCAAATATGAAGAAATAATATCAAATATGAAGTGATAATATTAAAATATAATATCAAATATATTTGATTTGATTGGTCCATAGGCACAGACATTTTATCTTTGATACTTATCAATGTTTGACTTAAGCTTAAAATAAATACTAGAGTATTAATTAAAATAACTATTCATCTTTTGAAATTAAATTTAATAAATTCTAAGATAAATATAAAATTTTAAATTAATAACTAATATATTATTTTATATGTGTTACTCTTCACTTGAATAAAAATCGATATGTCTACAATTACCTTCACTTTTATATATATTATATGTGTGAATAAATAAAAGTTTATATGTAGAATTTAAAATTTGAATTCTCACAAATTTAGGTGTAAGTAAATAAATTAATTAATTATTTTAACAGAATTGAATGTGCCTGTTGACAAATGATAAAGGTGGCCCTTTTCATAACTCAAGGGCCCTATTAGCTTTGGTCATTGCCCAAAACATACTCAATAATTTTGAATAAAAATGTGCATTAGAAAAGTTCTAAAAAACTCAGTTGAATTTTTCTTTCTTCAGAAAAATAATAATAATAATAATGCTGAATCAATGTCAATTTAGGGTGCTCCAAAGTGGGCTAAAGACGGGACAGAAAAGTAAATCTGCAGGCCCATTGTTTGTTCCTTTTGGGCCTAAGGGAATAAAATATTACTGGTATTGCTTTTGTGAATTGTCCCACATGTAGATGATTTTGGAGGCCAGCCTAACTATGTTAGTTGGGTTGGCCCATAAGAGTGGAAGGCATTTTAATTTATGATTCCTAAATAAATTCATGCTATGACTTATTTTGGGCCGTAGAAAAAATGCACATTTTATGACTGTCAACAAGTTGAATTTGAATTAGATCAATTATATTCGAATTTGAATATGATTATCAAAATTCATATTTAAATTCAACCTGATATTCTTTAGGATATTTGGTAATCAATACCAAATTTGATTTCGAAATATATTCGAAATTTGATAAAAAATTCCATCTGATTTAATATATATATATATTTTCCTTTTTGCATGGTATAATGATATTTTATTTATAAAGTAAATTTATGTTATATTTAAATTTTTAACAACTTTTTATTATATATTGTCTAAAAGTTAAATATTTTAATATTAAACCCTTGTTTCATATTATATTAATGCATATATATGAATTATTATATATTATACTTGACATTTTATCGAATCCTCTTATTTTTTAGGCTAAAGACTCAATATTAATAACATAATATATACATTAATATAAGTATTAGATCAATATAATATATCAATTTTATTTTAAAATTTTTATTAATCTATACTATTATATATAGCACAACAGTGTGGGACCCACAATTATGTAATTTTGATTGCAATTTTGGCCAAGTGGCAAATTTTTAGAATTTTGAGTTTTTTTAATTAAGTTAAAAAAATTTCATTAATTGTTGATTATTATCCTAACCGATATGATCATATCTTATCTCTGGTTTTCTTTCAACAAATAAATTTAAAATTCAAAAGGTCTTTGAGGAGCACCAAATTAAGTACTCCTACAAAAATGTTATTCCATAAATTTTTATCCAATTAAACATATCATAACTTATTTATCTCTACTTTCACTCTTCTTCTTCTTCTCCTCCTTCAAGATAACTCTTTCATTCTAAATTTTTAAATGAACTTTTATTATATTCTATTAGCATTCATATATATATATATATACTATTATATATAGCACAACGGTATGTGACCCACAATTACTCAATTTTGATTAGAATTTTGGCCAAGTGGTAAATTCTTAGAATTTTGAGTTTTTTAATTAAATTTAAAAAATTTCATTAATTTTTTATTATTATCTCTAACCGATATGATTGTATCTTATCTTTAATTTTCTTTCATTTGAAATTGAAAATATATCTCTCCATACTCTTAAGTAAGAACTTAATTTAAATTTAAAAATATAATTTATTTTATTTATTAACAATTAGATATTAATACTAGATTATAAAAAATTGATAAAATCTTTGTTCTTTAATAGTTTAAAATAAAGTTGCTACATCTCCATTGAAAAAAAATAAACAATAGTCTCTAAGATAAAGTCATTACGTTTTTAGTTAATTCACACTAAATTTTTAAAATTTTAAAATTTTTAATTAAATAAAAAAAATTATTGGTAGTTGGTTGGTCTATTCATGATAGTTGAACACTTATCTATTCCATATAAATATTTCTAAAGTTTCGAAATTATTTTCTTGGTTGAATAAATAATTATTTAATTAATCTTTAATATCAGAAAAACGATTATCTATAAAATTTGTTTCATCTCGCGCTTAGAATATATCAAATATTTCTTAATTTACAATTTTTTTAAAGATCTTTTTTAATTTTTCTCTTAGCTTTAATAAATAAATTTATTTGTACCTGATTGTTTATGATGAAAACTTTTTGAAAAAAATATTAATTTTATGACTAATTACAAGAGGCTATGTGCAAAATAAAGTACTCATAATTAATTTAATGGTTTTATTTATATATTGAAGTATCAAATTCAATTTTAAATATAATAATTAATTTAAATAACATTCTAAATATTTATTTGGTCAATAAATCTAATATAGCTAAATATAAAGTTGAGATTTTTCAACCAACAAAATGCAATCTAATAAGATATAACAATAAAGCAAATTTCATCAGACGACATCAAATCTCTATCAAATAAAGATTTAATATTATTCTTTAATATTATATATAATTATAAGATAATATCAAAAATGTTTCAGTAGGTTAAGACTCTTCTACTTCATACACCTATATAAAGGGGTTATGCGATTCCATGCAAACATAACTGGAAGAAATAGAAAAAATTCAAATTTCAAAAAGCTTTGCCTTGGTCTTTCAAATCTGAAAGAAGGAGAAATCGATAAAATTTTCCACAATA
Source organism: Jacaranda mimosifolia (assembly GCA_018894105.1). NCBI lineage: Eukaryota > Viridiplantae > Streptophyta > Magnoliopsida > Lamiales > Bignoniaceae > Jacaranda > Jacaranda mimosifolia. The sequence goes on from CM032129.1 coordinate 30,410,087, forward strand.
AATTCATTTTCTGTTGGAATTTGGCATCTATTGAAATTTTGATTTCATATATATAATTAAACATAATTATCTTTTCTTGATTGTTGAAAAACCGATATTCTCTATGTTAATATGACAGGGTATGACAAATGAGTTGGGCACAGGAAATGGGTGAGCAAGAAAATTTGCATCAAAGAATGATTCTTTTTGACTTAATTGTAAGGATTCAGGTGGTATTTTCTTCATGTTCATTTCAAGTATAAGATATATCGAATCATATAAATGTATTTGTTGCCCCCCTCCCCTACTAGAGTACTGCTACAACCTTAATATTTTAAGGATCATGAGAAATATTGATTATTAATTTATTTTACCTTTTTTTATATGAATGATCAAGAGGTTTGGATATGAATGATTTTTGATGGAACAGTAATAGAAATTATTATATTAATACGACGACGATACAATGAAGTTGGGAAATATAGGTAAATAACATGTGAAAAAAAATGTTATTTATTATTAGTTCACTTTCAATAATTATTTGGAATACAGAGAATTTTTTTTATCATAATGCAATTTCAGGTTGAGAAGGTCTCAAAGCATATTAAAAGGTAATCAATTTCTGATATAGAGTCTCACAAGTGACCAAGGAATTCAAGATAAAGATGAATCATGTCTTAATTTCTATTTTAAAAGAAAACTCATAACTTATGTAATGTGATTTCTGTTTTTATTGATTGAGTATTTGTAAAACTTGAAAAGGTTAATATAATGTTACTTTTGTTTTATCAGTAGTTTCTCAAAATGTGATTAAATTTATGCTAGATTTTGTATTTCAAAACATAGTTTTTAATACTTTTAAGGAGCATTTTCTTCCGTTAATATAGTGTTTCATTTGGCTTAGCCTTTTAAAACGTGATATCAAAACTTTTGAGCTAATTGTATAAAAATTTGCAACAACTCATTTGGCCGAATAGCATTATCCTTGCACTTATATGTATAAGATTTGGTGTTCAAACTCAAAAATATTCCCAAATGTATTCACCTTTTGTTTGAGATTTTTTTCTTTTTTTAATTGTGCAGTAAGTTTTTATATTATTAATATTGTCTATCATTCTTTCATATCTTTGCATGTATTATTCTTTTTATTATATTGTTCAATTTCTTTTAAATTGACTAAATTGTCTTGGGTTATGGAAAAAAATAAGAGTCTTTGTATTTTTACATCGTACTTTTTTAAATTGATAGTAATGTGATGAGCTTAAGTTTTCATTGCTTTTTATTGATATTAATATATATGATTTGGTGGGGAAAACTCTTTAATTTTGATATTATTTATCTAATTAAAAAAAACACGTATTAAACTTACTTTTACATCAAATTAAAAAAATACTAATATATTATATTTTCAATAATAATTAATTTCATCCGTGCATAGCATGGGGTACATGCTAGTATATATATATATTTCATCTTTATATTGATTTATTTTCGATATACGCATGAGAAATGTAACATCATGTACAGATGTATTTGTTGCTCAATTATCCTTTAAATCTCTATTTTTCTTTTTTTCTTTTGTGTGTGTGCGTGTGTGTGATGAATATGAATAAATCTTTTGTTGAAAATAAAAAAATATTATCGCATAATTGTAAGTGGATGATTCATATTTAAAAATGATAAACCGAAAAGATTAGAAAGTATTTTTCTTTTTAATTACTTGCAAATCATATTACTTCTTTTTTACCTTTATTTTCACATCCGCCATTTGGGGTTTTGAACATTTATCAGGACGTGTAAGGTATTTCTTTAAGTTGCAAGTTTTGCTCTTTTTCTTTCTTTTTTTCTTTCTTTCTTTTGTCAATTATAATAATTTGATTTAGTTTGTAATTCATTATAATTCCTTTTTGTTGGGTTAATTTTTTATTCAATATTCTCTAAGTTCACATGTATTTTTATTTTCTCTATTTTGGACCATAAATATCATGTTTGAAAGGCATCTTTTAATTCTAATTTTGGAAATTACTATTGTCATTTTCACTTTCAATATTCTGTTTTGGTTTTTATTCATATTTTTTTTTATCAAATTAATTCGATTTTTTCAAGTTACCTTTGTGTAAATAATGTATGTATGACACACACACACACACACATGCACTAGTTTTTCACTTTTCATATTTACTTGGTTTTAAGGACTACCTTTTATTTTTATTTATTTTTATTTTTATTAATTAATTTAGTTTTATTTATTCATTACAAATCCTTTTTATTTGATTAATTAAATAACCCAAGTTTCTTTACAAATATCCTAATTGGATGTTTTACATAATTTTTGTAGTTTTATCTCTATTTATATATATATATATTTTTTTTTTTTGTATAGAGCAAGAATTTCTTAGACAATATTTTATATATTTTCGAACTGCTTATTGATTTAACGTAGAATATTCAAGCTAATAAAGAAGGACCAAAATAATTTTATTACGAAAAGATATTTTGAAATATGTTAGATTTGTATTTTTTATGTGGATCCACTTGATCCAAATAAATTAAATCATGACTTGAAATCAAAGTCGTTGATTCTCTATAAGATAAAGTTTGAAGTGAATACGGTGTTGGTATATATAAAATTATTCCATCATATGTTATGTATGTTGCTCTATTCACATTAATAATTTTATTAAAGTACTATAGCATTTTTATTTTAATGCATACTATTAAATATTACTACTGAACTATTTAAAATAATATTTTTTTTAATAATGATGATATTTTTTAATTTATTAGTTAAGTGAATACCGTGCATAGCACGGGATTTATGCTAGTATTATATATAAGAGATTAATTTAATAAAAAATTATTAAAATTCAAATTTGGATTTTTAATGGATTCGATTGCATAATGTTCATCTGATCCACTTATTTTGAATTAGGAATATTTATAATCGAATTTGATTTATCGAACATTTTAATCAGATAGAAATCCTAAAATTCGAATTGAATTCAGATCGAATTCTAATTAAAATATGATCCATTAACAGTCCTGCATCTATCTAAATTTGAATTTATCTTAGTATATAGCCCAATTGGTAAAATATGAATTTTTGTAATACTGGTTTTATTCTATTTTGCTTAGAGGATATTTGTGAGCTTACAAGCTCCTCCAAACATCCAATAACATATTTGGGAGTTTATAAATTTTCATAAAATGCTCAGCAAAATTATTAGAAAAAGATTTTATAAACTCCCAAAGTAAAACGTTAAGATATTATAATTTTTTGGAAAAATAAATAAATAAAAGGAGTTTCTAACAAATTTCTAAAATCTTAACAAACTAGTTTAATTTTAACCATATTAATTATAAAATTATTATTATTGATATTTTATAATTTCAAAAAATATATTAAAAATATAAAAATTTATAAAAAAATTTAAATAAACTTAGTTGAACATACTCTCAGCAATTTCTTATTTTATCTTATGAATTTTTGTAATACCAGTTTTATTCTATTTTGCTTAGAGGATATTTGTGAGCTTATCCAAACATCCTATAACATATTTGGGAGTTTATAAAATTTCATGAAATGCTCAGTAAAATTATTAGAAAAAGATTTTATAAGCTCCCAAAGTAAAATGTTAAGATATTATAATTTTTTTGAAAAAAAAAACAAAAAAAGTTTCTAACTTATTTTTAAAATCTTAACAAACTAGTTTAATTTTAACCATATTAATTATAAAATTATTATTATTGATATTTTATAAGTTTAAAAAATATATTAAAAATATAAAAATTTATAAAAAAATTTAAATAAACGTAGTTGAACATTCTCTCAGCAGTTTCTTATTTTCTCTTTTCTAGGACCAAAGAATATATTTCAAGAAGTCTTAAGTTTAAATTTTCGTAGTGTAGGTTTTATTCTCTTCACTTAGTGTCCCCCCCCCCCCTCCTCTCTCTCGCACGCGCGCACATTTAGAATGGTTAGATATACTTGTGGTTAATGCACACTCGATGTATGTACAATTATTAATAAATACAAATATATAAATGAAAGATAATATAATTGCAGAAAAAATGAAAAGAAAAAAAAATTATGAACAAATAAAAATATATATAATATTCATGAATTATTGTGAAACTAAGTAGACCTAGCAATTGGGTACCCATTGGTAACCCAATAATAGGTAATGACGGGTTGGATAAATTTATCCGTGAGTAAATTTATTCTTTTTTTATTGCGTACAAGATAGTGGACCCATTACCCATAAGGATGGGTAATGGATACCCATGGGTACCTATAATAATTTTATATTTTTTAATATTTGAAAGGTAAATTAATATCCACCTTGCAACTCACATGATGTTATTAAAATATTAACTAAATAAAATTAAAAAATAATAAATTTATTAAATTGAATAAGTACCCAAAGCATATTAATAACGTTGTAATTTAATACTTATAACTTAAGTATTCAAAATCCATCAAATTTAAAGTATATTACATTTAAAAGTTCAAATTTAAATCTCATTACATGTCAAAAGTTTTTTGAATTAAAAGTTTAAATATCACTCAAACATTGTTGTCATTATATGCGAAGATACTAGATTCATGAAAATACGCACAACAAATTATTTATCACTTGACTACATAAGTGGCCACTATTTGAAAATAATTTGTTGTTATACACTATTTTGTATTTAGGGTATTGCTCTAGGGTATTAGTTGTTGTAATTTTTTTATTTGTAAAATTAAAAAATTAAAAGTTAGATTAAAATTTTTAAAAACATAAATATATATACGGGTAACCTGTGAGTACCCACAGGTTGGGCCATAAAACGATGGGTAATTTGGATATGGGTAAAATTACCCGCATTTTATTGGGTTGAAAATATAAGACCCATTACCCGTAAATATTTGGGTACCCACGAATACCCGTGGGTTTGAGTACTATTTTGCCAGGTCTAGAACTGGATAGGAATGAGGTGGTAGTTATTCTATAGCTATAGGAATAAAAAAAAAATACTTAATCATAGAAATATCAATACAATAATATCAAACTACTAAAGTATACTAGCACACATTTAGTGTAATTCAAACTTATAATATTTTAGTCATGAAATCTCTACCTTATCATTAAGGACAAAGGCCACTATTCAATATCTTGATATTGTCAATAAAATAGTTAGTTGTATTCAATGAATTTGAAATTTGAAAATTGATATAGATATAAAAAGAACATATCAAACAACACTTAATGCTAAAGTCAACAAAAAAAATTCCTGACGAATAATATTGTCTCGTGTATAAGATATTATTTTAAACGATGTCGACAACGTCATGAAAAATGGAAATTTTACACGAAAAGATTAAATAAATTATCGAGTTAGCTTAGAAAGTTATGGTAGCGTTGACAAATGACATAAGATGTTTAGAAAATTTGAAATGTAAGAAATGACATAACAAGCTTATAGCTTATTATTGGTCATTATTCTTACAAAGGGATCCACCAATCATCAGTGATTTCATGTGGAAATTATGCAAGTCATTGTCCAAATGATAATTAATGCTGTGTGGACTTGTGCAATGAACCCAACATGTTTCCAGCCGTGGATGAAAATCTAGGTAGCGTTTTAGAATTGACAATTTAAGAGTGGTTAATTATCATAAGCTATCATAGTCAGATGGTCAAGGGTATGTATTTCGCCGCGACCTAATTGACAGGACTGAAACGACAGGCACCATGGTGTGTGCGTCGCTGGGTGCGTACCCAATACACAGTGAGGTGCGTACCCACACCCAGCATCCACCAAACCCAAACACCATATATGTGTTTTATTGTTCTTTATTAAACTATATAACTTCATAAACTACATATTAGCTCCAACTCGAAACTTATACAAATTTGATCTGAGCTCGAATTCAAACATTTTTTGAACCAACTCATCATACTTGCGAGCCTGTATTTTTAAAAAAAAAAAACAATATTTATACATATAAATTATAATATTACATTAATTTTTTTATATATTATAAAATAATTTCACGTTTCAAACTCAAGCTCGAGCTTGAACTTGAGCCTATAATTTTATCACAACATCGATCTTAATGAATCGAGCCGAGCCAACTTGAGCCACAATTTTATGAGCTCGTCGAGCTCAATTCATTTGATTCGATCTCAAACTTGAGCTTGAAAAAATGGTTAAAGCTCGGCTCGACTCGTTTGCATCCTTATTAGCAATGCAATGATGGAACTAGAATTCCATTCCCTGATCTGTACATATTCTTTCTATATTATTAATTGATTTAAAATTTAAAAAATAAATTAGGATATTTTTATTTTTAAAAAAAATATTTGTAAGACCCAAACATTTTATTTTAGAATCTTATAAGCATAACTTTTTAAATAATTTACCAAAAACTTCAAATATATTATAAGATGTTTTGAGAAGCTTATAAACTCGTGCATACACCCTCTCAATTTAATCATATTAATTACAAACTTGTTAGTTACTAATATCTTATAAGTTCCGAAGTCTTATTTTATGAACGCTTCAAGATTTTATTAAAAAATAAATTTTAACATCTTATAAATTTCAAATATATCTTATAAGATTCAGAAACTTATGACATGTTTGAAGTAAATTAAGCTAAACACCCTTTTATTAATACTATGTAACACTTTTTGATATAGCTCGCCAAAGTCCTAAGGGCATATAAATGAAAAAGGTCAAATAAAGAGAACAACATTACTAATCAGAATGGGCTACTAAGCTCACTTAAGGTGGGTCCCTAGGTCTCATGGTCTCAAGCCATCAGGGACCTAATTAGTAAAAGTACTATCATTCACAGCCCAGAGTGTTCAAATTCAATCCAAAAAAAATAAATAATGAACCGATTCAAAAAATCAAAAATCGATCAAAATTGAATTTTTTTTGGATTGAATTGGATTTTTTTAAAAACCGATTGATTTTCATTTTTAATCTCAAAACCGATCCAATCCAAATCGAACCAAAATTTATATACTAATAATATAAAAAATGTATATCTTAATTGCAAAATACACAAATAAATTAAAATAAACTAAACCTAGGATTTTTTTACTTTCAAAAATAAAAAAACATAGGAATAATTATTGTGGACTTACAACTTTATAGTTGTGTGTTCTTACATAATTTAATTTACCTACACATAAAGATTGGTGATATGATTGCTAAATGGAATTTACAAATTGATTGATTAAATTAGTTTAACTATTAATAGTAACTTGTCAAATATTTCAATTAAAAATTTTAATTGAAAAATTAAATTAACCGATCCAATTAAGACTATTTAAAATGGGTTGAATTTGATCGGATTTATAAAAAAAATCTAATCGATCCAAATCGATTCAATATACATTATATAGTTTGAATCGATTGGCTTTTTGTCCCAAAATCGATCCAAATCGAACCATGAACACCCCTATTCACAACAAAAAATAGAACCAAACCACTTATTTTCTAATTTATGTATTCCCTCTATACAAGCATATTTTTCTAGTAGAAGCCCACAACTCAACGATATATGAAAAAGTACATTGGATTCAATACCGCGTATAATCACTTTTCTAGCAATTATTGCTAACAAACTTGTTACAACTCATAGGTTTAATTTCAAGCCAAACTTAAGACACGGTAGAATAAATCACACCTTTTGCCTTTTGGGTCTCGCCAAACTTAAGTCCCCTTGTCCCGGCCAGCCAATAACACACAAAAGCTTAAGTCCATACATAGGAAAGATAATCAATCAAATCGCATTCATTTCACCTGGAAATTATATATATTATCTTAGAGGAAGAGAAATTCAAGTCACAATTGGGCAACCAGACAAACATAGAAAAGACTCCAAAAATAAATAAACCAAAAATATTAGCTAGCTCCCAATTCCGGGTTTCTTTAGTGCAAAATTTCTATATTGTGGGCTTAATTTCTTCGTGTGATGTACTGTCAAAAGAAAGTTAATTAGAAAAAATACTAAAAAAAAGAAAGCTTATGTTTGGTTATGTCTTTTGTTTGATTTTATTATGCGTTTATTTTGTGTTTTGAGATAATGTGAAAATTATTTTTTGATATGTTTGTTTATGTTTTGAAAGAGACATTTTTTACTGTAACAGTCAAATCAATGCTTTTTTGTTGGATTTTTGTGGTGAAAATAAAATTGAGTGATTTTTTTAATGTTAGAATAATAATAATAAAAAAAATATATAATGTGTATATATATATATGTATATATTAGAAAATGTGCGTTTTGAGGAGAAATGAGGATATGTTTGGTTATGTTTTACCAAAATAATATTATTTTGGAGAAATATAACCAAACAAAGCCAAAATATGAGGAAAAATATTAGGAGTTAATGTCTTTTTTGTCTTTATTTCCTCTATTTCAAGTTTCTCAACTTTCCCGGCTTTGGGATTCAAAACTTGGAAGTGCTTTTTCTTTGGCCGGTTGAGCTAAGAAAGGGACAGATGCAAAAACCTTTTCTATGTACAATGTGGTCTATTTATGAAAGTTTACACGCATTGTGCGTGAAATTATTAAATTATAAAGCTTATCCTACGTTAGCATATTATTAATTTTCTTACATAATTTACTACAATTTTTACTATTTTCTATTTTATATTCGATGCATCCATCATGTATTAAACAATACCAAAATTTTCAACGTATTAATTTCTTAAATTTTTTATTACAATGTTTTTTTATTTACATACACACTTAGATTTCATTAAGGTCGACCCTTGAACTTCATATGTGAATATGCGAGAACAATATTATTGTTCAGTTGACTAGTTGGTAATGGTTTAATTACAAAACTTTGACAGTTACATTTTTTTATTATTATCTTATCTATTTATTATTTTATTTTCTTATTTACACGCATATTTGGAGTTCATTCGAATTTGAACTCAAACTTTATACATATAAATATGAGGGTGATGTCATCGACCAATTGACATGCACCTCATCATATCTGTTTCTTTATATTTCAAATGGCAACTCAATTTAAATTTTCCAAAGATGCATTTTAAGCCCTATACTCCCACAATTTTTTTAAGATAATCTTTTAGTAATAGGCTTCATTTCTAACCTAATTAAACAAGAAGAGGCATTGAAGGACCAATTATAATTTGTAGTGTTGGTGACGAAGAAGTGATGTACGTGTGATTTTAGCTCCACCTTGGAAAAACTAATGTTGTCTATGAATTATTAGTTATTACAGCCTAAGTAAGATTTCTGGGTTCAGCTCTGACTTAAATTGTGCGAAGAGTTTGACAATCAATCTGCCTCGGGAGTCGAGACAAACCTTTGTCTTTCCAATTCGTTCACTTTAGTGCCGTTTGATTTTGTTTTCAAAAGGTCCTTTTGAAAACGAAAACAGGAAGTTATTAATTTTTTTTCTCATTTTTACATATATTTTTATTTTTAACACAATTTCTTAAATACTATTACGCTCTTTTTTTATTTTTTTTCTTACTTATAATTGTACGATTTTTAATACAAAATACTATATTTTTCAAATATAATTTATTTTCGATCATTACATTTTAAATAAAGTTTTATTTTTAAAAATATATTTATAATTAACTTTTTAATATTTTTTTTATCAAAAAAAAAATGCCTCTAAAAAATAATTCAAACTGCCGTCAACGAGAACAATAGCAAGCAAACAAGACTGTGTTTGGACTTCTGCACTAATAATTGCGCTACTGACTCCAATAATTTCCCTAGAGCTTCAACGGTGCTGTTGGGGTGAGGATCTTATCTCTTATTTCTCTACGGCGGGAGGGCGGCTTTAAAATTTTATGCCCTTTGGGAAAATAATGCAGCCTAATGAGTTCTTTGGGAAGTATTTATTAATTTTTAATGTAAAATTAAATATATTAATATATAATTAATGTGGGGTCCCACCCAATTCTCTAAGACAATAGTAAATTTTGATTGAATTCCAAGAGTAAAGCTTCCATTTCAACCCACAAAAGTAAAAAATGGATGTTTAAATTAAAATGAAATTATAAGAACTTAATATAAGCTGAGTTCTAAAGGTAATTAAAATTAAAACATCACAATACATTTTGTTATATTTAGATGTGACACTATTTATAGTAGATTTAAAGTAATCAATATTGTACGATATCAACTGACGAATTTTAGATGGTTAGATAATGAATGGCTAGCAGAATACATCAAATTTCAAATAAGATCAAATTGAATTTACATCTATTTAAAATTTTTCTTATAAAATATTATTTTCAGTTACAAGAAACCGACATTTTCATCTTTTTATTGCCTATCCAAGTATATATCCTCATCAACAATAAACTAAAACTTGCATTCTTAAAAAATATTAGAATAAACTCAAAAGGAGAAGTCAGGATCCAAGTTATTATTTCCTTATCGGAGCCGCCAACCCTCCACTTTTTTTTTTTTTTTAAGAGGGACAATCAGCATAACAACTCTCCTTGAATATAACTATAGAAGTCCCTCACCACTATCAAATGTCCGATTTAAGCCATAATTATTGTTCAAAGGATGAACTTGTTGTTATAATCCCACCAAAATGCAAATTAGCCAAGGCTTCTTCACCACATAGCCAATCCTCTACTTTACGACAGGATAATATGTCGTTTTACAGCCAGGTCATCTTGAAGACACGTGCCCCAGTAAAGTGGGGCCCATTCTTCCTATTATTGACAACTGCTGACGCAACTGGGTGTTTGACGCAAAATTGCATGGGAGCTAACACAAGAGCCACGCCGTGAATTTTTAATTCAAGTGGTCCCCACCATATTATCCACCCTCCACACTTTGCCACGTGCTCCATCCTATGTGAACCCCCTACCCATCCCATCCATCCATGCAAAAATTTAAAAAATTAGTTAAAGTAAATGACTTGAGAATAAATTTATATTTAGATCGTGTGTAAAGATAATAATAATTATATAAAATTTAATAAGTTTTAGATGCAGAAAGATAGTAATAATAAAAAAAAAATAGAAAATATATAAATTATTAGAAGAAGATATGTAGATTATTAAAAAATATATTTTGAAATAAAAATAAGTTACAATATTGATAAAAATGATAATAAATTGTTGGTAATTTATTTTTAAATAATAAAAATAGTTGAAAATAAAAATAAAATAGAACCACATTGGCTATCAATTATTTTGATTTAAACATTCCTTCTTATTACTTTTAAATTTGTGATAACAACAATCATTACGTAATATATATTAGTAGTGATAATCTTTATTTCATGACTTATTATGATATTTTTATTAAAAAGGCACATTACTTAATATATATAATTAATGATAATTTTTATGAATTACACCATGTCCGGCCAATAGTATAATGATACTACAAATACAAATTATTTTTAGTTTTAGTGTATGCTTAATTTAGTATACTTATACTTTTTACTCCTTATTTTACTTTATATTGACCTTTTTACTAATTTCGCATCCAAGAATTTTAGGTGAACTTTTCAACGATCCCAACTCGTCTTTATTTTCAGATCAAAATCAAATTAATTTATCTGACTATAAAAATCATCCAAATAAAATAGTGTTAATTTAATAATTAATACCTTCCCTGTCTTCCAATCTAGCAAGGGATTAACTCCTAACTATTAGTTCTTATTTTCCTCTTTAAGCAAGTTAACAAAACAATAAGGCAACATAATAATGAGATAAACATCAAGTTTACTCAAAATAATCAGACATAAAGATATAATAATTTTTCTGCCGAGTGGCCTGTGACCAACGGCATAAGTCTCTCATATAATGTAGGAGGTCGTGAGTTCGAGCTCTAACAGATTCTTGATGTGCGTGTTCTAATTAATTATTTCTACTTATATATATTAATAATTAAAAAATAATATAGTAGGAAGGCATTGATAAAGTAGCTGTGGTTTCCCCTTTTGTAGCCATGCAAATTAATCAATCTTTATCATAGTGAAGCCAAAAATACAAAATCAACGGTGATGTCTTATCAGCATTCGTGAGCACAAAAAATTCAGTTTAAATCTTCTATTCTATTTCATTTTATAAATATGTCTTATCAGCATCCGTCGAGCAAAAAAAATTCAATTTAAATCTTTTATTCTATTTTATGAATATATGATATGTGTATTAAATATTTTTTTATAAAAATAAGATACACTTAATATAAATGCAATAAGTTGGAATAATAGATGAAATAGAGAATTCAAAGTACAAAATGTTGGAAAAAATTACTACTTCAACCGAAAATTTTACAAGAACTTGAAAAGGCTAAAGATATATAATCTTCTCTAGATCACTTTGAAAATATTCATTATATATTGAAATCATTGACGTACGAAATATCTGGAATCTCAAACTCCAACATGTTGCTATTGATACTGTAAGTTGAATCCGAATGCAATGGGGTCGGACTGGACGAACGGGTCGATATATTTGACAAAACGGACTGGAAGCTGAAATTGTTGCTGCTATCGGATTTAATATTTGAAGTCTCTGATGATGGAGTCGGGTCCATCACCGGTTGATCCGACCCATAAAACCCGTAATTTGTTACCGGCGAGAAATCCTCCGTCAGATTAGTAGAAAGCAATGATCCATTGCTTTGCTGCCAGTCATTTTCCCGGGAACTTTCCGACCCGAGCCCGGCAAGATTTGGTCGGAACTGCTCAACGTCGTCGTAATGAGCTTGACCACGATTGGGAATTGGTAAATCTTGAACCGGGTTTTGCATTTGGCAAGTTTGGATTAATGATGGATTATGGGCTTGGGGATTATAACTGATTAGCTGGTGTGGGATGAGGAAATCCTGGCTTTGGGGTTGGGAGGATAAGAGAGAAGAGGCTAATCTTATTAGTTCGGGATTAATATAAGGCTGCAATCCTGACAAGCTGGAAAAGTTAATCCGGGGTAGTGAATTTAGGATTGTGGAAGGGTCGAGAAGATCAAGGCGAGGACTATGAGTCAGGGGGTCGATTCCCATCCTTAGGAGCCTTTTTCTAATGTTTGTATTCCAGTAATTCTTGATTTCATTGTCAGTTCTTCCGGGAAGACGAGCAGCAATTGCAGACCACCTGTTTGTTTAGTCAAAAAAAGGGGTCAAAATTTAACACAAAGACTAACACCCCGTTTTTTATGTTTTCAAAGGACTATTTTTATTTGGAAATGTGTTTGAAAATCGAAAATTATCAATTTATTTTAAATTTATTTTATTATCATATTAATCAAATTCAATATATTCAATTTGATTTAAAATATACACTATCATCTTAAAATCATTACGTATACAAATATTTTGTAAAATATATTTTTTAAATATAAATTACTTAAATTTTCAATTCTATATCAACCCTAACTGAGTGACCATTTGGCAAAGTGGCATAGGTCAAATGTGAGGTTAGATAATCGAATTTGATAGAAAGTGATGTCAAAAGTTTGAATCTAATAAACTCTTCGTATGCATGTGCTTACAGAGGAAAAAAAGATTCTATACTTACTCTAATCATTAGTTGAAAATTATTTAAACATAATGAAAAAATAATAAATAATAAAAAAAAATCTCATTTTCATTTTAAAAATAATTACTAGCTTCTCAATTTTTAAAAATATTAAAATAGAAAATGAAAATATAAAAAATATCCAAGTGGGCCTCTCTTTTTGGACTCCAAATGCTTACTTGTTCCCAAGAATGTTGTGGAGTTGAATAATTGTCTCCTCTTCTTCAAACGAAAATCTCCCTCTCTTGATATCTGGCCGGAGATAATTTGTCCACCGGAGCCGGCAACTCTTCCCGCACCTTTGCAGCCCTACAACATATATAATATTATCACAAAAAACCAACCAAAGAAAAGCAAAAGAAATTACAGACAGAAAGACTGAGAGAGGGAGGAACTAACCAGCATTCTTTGGAAGAGTTCTCCAATTTCCATAGCCATTCTTCTGTATATAATCAATGAGTTTCTGGTCTTCTTCTTGAGTCCATGGCCCCTTCTTGAGCCCAACTTTTTCACAGCAAGGAGCTCTTCCCATGGAAAAAATATATATAGCAAACCTCTTTTGTCTTGAAATGAAGTTTAATTAAAGGGTTCCTTTTACAAATTAAGAGACGAGAGAGAGAGAGCGAGAGAGAGTGTTGGGTACGTTTGGGTGATATATATGTTAGTATATATAGTTGCGGGAGAAGTGGAGGATAGGGTAACAAGAGAACAAAAGGACAGTCAAAAGGGCCATGTTACCATGGCGACGTGTCCTCGCTCTTTGGAGAAATTATGAATTCATTCGCCATATTTTTCAGGTTTCAGTATCTTGCTGCAAGGCCAAAAAGCCAAAAAGCCAAAAAAAAAAAAAAAAAAAAAAAAAAAAAAGAAAAAAAGAAAAGGAAATTATCTACTTCTCATTAATTAGATATTACAAATTGTTTATTGTGTATATACATGTGTTTATTCTCTTGTAATTGTCAATTGATTTAATGACATTATTTTTACATTTATATGTGTGAGGTTTGAAATTCGAATTTTGATAAACTCACAAAAATCTTTTTCTTGTATGGTAGGCAATAGTGTAACTTAATCTATTTGAGAATCCTCAATAAAGAGTCCATTTGGTTTTGTTTTCATACCCCACTCTCATATTTTTTACTATTTAAAAATAAAAACACTTTACTTTTTATATATTATCACCCGATATTATTTTTATTTTTATTTTCAAAATATATTCTTTAATAATCTATATATCTTCTCTTTCTATTTTATTATTTGTATCTGTCTCTTTACTTTCAACCTACTAAACACAGCATAATTATTACTTTTTCAATAATCTATTCAAATACAAATTCAATTTTGACTCATTTTTATTAATTAATTTTTCAAATTCAAAAAATAATGAAAATAAAAACTGAAAACAAAAATAAAACCAAATGGGCCCATAGCTTCTTCTGAGTCGAAGTACAACTGCCCCACGCCTTTTGTAGCCTTTGGGAAACATGAGGGGGCTCACAGGAGATCCAGGCTATTCACAAGAGTATCATAGCAGGAAAATGAGCTGGTTGGTTAGGGTTAGGATCTTAGACCTTACATATATAAGTGAGAGCGTGATATGTATTACTCGAACAATTGACCATCCAACTACTACTTTATTCAAGTATCATTTGTACGACATAGATAATACGTGAATATGATAACCACACACCCTACAATAAGATCACTGTATGCACTATTCAATTAGAAATACGTATTTTGATGATATTTTTATTTTCGTGTAATTAGTTATCTATTTTCCTCTATAAGAAGATTTTATCGTAAATTTATTACTTCAATTCTCCTTACAAAAAATATAATCATATATCACCCCATTTTTTAGAATAAAAATATCCAACCTCCCAGAAATGATCTTTAATTTATTTAAATTAGATATGGTACTACTAACTTTTATTTATTTTAATATTTTTAAGGATGGTATTATAAAAAGTAAAAAAAAAGAAGAAGCATTTTTTCAGCTATCTATAACTTTGTCACAAATGAAGCTAGAGTTATAAAATAGAATGGATGGAGTGGCATATGAACTCTTACCTAAAACCTTGAAACCAAATCCAAATTGGTAAGAGAAGTAGAAGTACTATACATAAGCAATTAATTATTTATTGGAATTTCTCTTTGTAGGTTTCACATCAAATATCATTTTCTTGCAAGACGTAACAAATCACTTTCATCGACACAAACATATGCCACGTAACAAGTGTTGTGTATTATTACACACAATACATTGTCCTACATTGAATGTTATGTCCTTAATTAATTGAATTTTTCCATAATCTGTATTTGACTTGTATTCCCTTGTCTGATCCGATCTGATCTGAAGTTTTGGAGTTTTTCTTGTAGTCATTAAATTTGAAGAGTTTAACTAAGAGTGCGTTTGGCTAAATTTCTTTAAAAGATCTTATAAGCTCATACATCTTACAAGAAGTTTTTGAAGTTTACAAGATGTTAGATCTTTTTTGAAAAAATAAGTTCTTAAAATTTTGGATAAATAAGATTTTGGAGCTTATAAGACGTTAGTAATGATAATTTTGTAACTAATATAATCAAAATTAAATTAGTTTGTTAAAATTTTCAAAATAAGTTAGGAACTCTTTATTTTTTTAAGAAGGGCTTAATTATAAGCTCATAACATCTTATTTTAGAAGCTTATAATTAAGCTCGCCCAACCACCCTCTAAGTTCACTTGAAGTTCCTCGTAATTATTGAGGAAAAATAAATAAAAAATACTATAGTTTAAAATAAATTATGTATATTATTTATATATTTGTGTGTGTGTGTGTGTGTGTAAAGTAAATAATTAATCAATGTAGAGAAATAGAGGAAGAGCTGACCAGTCAATTTAGAGGGTATTTGTTGAGCACTTATAAGCTATTCAAAACATTTTATAAATATTCAAAAGTTTATAAAATTAATTTTATAAAGTGTTTGACAAAAAATTTAAAAAAAGATTTTATAATTAAGCTTCCAATATAATAAGTTGAGTCTTGCAACCTTTTCAAAAAAAAGTGAAGAGTCCCTAATTTATTTTTAAAATATACTCCTATAATTTAACTATAATACAAAACTAACATTGCTAATATTTTATAATTTTTTAGATTTTATTTTATTTAAATATTTTGTAAATTTATTTTTAAAATAAAATTAATATTTTATAAACTCCAAAAACATCTTATAAAAAATAGGAGCTTCTAAGATACTTTAAATAAATATAACCAGACACCTCTTACTGAATTAATTGGCCGGAGCTGAATTCAATTAGTTTTTGTTTTAAAATTACACTGTCTGACGAAAAAGAAGTGTATTTTCTTGCCGCAGATTGTGCAAGCCATTATATTATACATACAAATCCATGCAACAGGCCCACTTTCAAATTTAACTTGTCACACACACACACACACACACACACACAATATATATATATATATAAGATCGGGGTAAATTACAAAAAAAAGATGATAACAATAGTCAATTCGAGATGTAGGACCAAAATTTTAAGTAACATTAAAGTAGGGGCAAAACTCATTAAAAAATTAAAAAAAAAGGACAACTACCATCAAAGAGTACAGTCAGCGCCAGTGATTGCTTGTGCGGCGCCTGTGCCGGTTTCCACATATATGCTACGCAAGCGCCACACAAACAATCACTAGCATTGACTGTGTTTTCGAGTGATCTCTGTCCTTCTCCTTTTGATTTTTAGTGAGTTTTGATCATACTTTAATACCATTCTAAATTTCGAACACAAACAATCACCGGCGCTGACTGTGTTTTCGAGTGGTCTCTGTCCTTCTTTTTTCGATTTTTAGTGAGTTTTGATTCTACTTTAATACCACTCTTAATTTCGATCATAAAATGCAAAATGGTCATATCTACTCTCCTAATTTTGCAAATTTCCCTATAAGACCCCTCTACATATTTTCCACTCCATGGAAAGACTAAATAGATCACTCAATTTGTCTACTATCTGAAGTTACTATTTTTGTATTTTAGTTGTGTGTGTATATATAGTTACGACGTTGTCTCTATATTCAGTTCTTGGAGTTGATTCTTGCGGGTAGAACGCTGTCTTTTTCTTTCATTTCTGCAATTTTAATCTTGATTTGCTATCAAGCATATGCAACGTCTACACATTTCAAGTTCATTGACTTTTAAGCTCCAATAGGCATCCAAAATAGGAGCTTCAATAGTTCAAGTCGATTATCAATTAATGATTATAACCATCGCTATATGTTAGCTAGTAAATATATATATTGGTCGAAAAATTTCATGCCTTTAAATTCTGAGTCATTAGATAAGAGTATATTATGAGTCCCAACCACCCAGAAATTATTGTCTCGAATTAGGCGTCAAACGAACTAAAATCCAAAATTTCAAAAATAAAACATATAATCAAAATTACAACTTCTAATATTATTTTAATAAGAGGTCGAAAATGCAATATTATAATTACAGTATCATAATATGAAATATAGACATCATTATATATATATATAATAATACAGAAAATATAGAAAAAAATATTAAATCATTAATTGTCCCCAAATCAATACGTGTTTGTTGTACTGAACAATAATTTTATCTATTTCTCACCTAGTGAAATACTTATAATGTGATTTCTACGAGTACAAGAATTTTAGAAAAATAGACACAAATAATATTTGCAATATTGCTTATTACATAATATTTCTCAATATATACAAATATTTTTTTTCTTTATCAGATACATTACATCAATTCTTCGCCAGTCTTTATTTAATGGATCATATGGCACTACAAACGTAGTATAATAAATTCAGTAACACCTAGAAGGCCCTATACGTGGCCTAATATTTATTACAATGTACTAACTCCCAATCGTGGGGACCAAAATAAAAATAGACAAAATTATGTAATAAAGAAACCTTTAAGCATATAAAAAATATGTCAGTCTACATATTACTATCTATTGTGCATTTATTGGATCACAAATTAATGTTAAATTTTGGTTTATATAGTAAGTGGGAGACAACCATTATTTATTTTTCTTTCCCGTTCCAGAAAGATTAGGACACGCGTTACATATTACTGTCTCTTTAGTGGATCACAATGTGTAACGATTATCATATCTTAGATGTGGACATTGAAAATTATGTGTAAATGAAATGCGAACTATAGGCCCTTTCTTGTCCACATTTCACGCATATCTTAATGAAGGTGTTAGATTTTGGTCAAACATTATTATTTTTGTCGACTCGTGTGTGCTCTAGGTTCCATTACAATTTACCTTAACTGTTAAACTTTTGACCAACCTTGAAACACACGTTTGAGGTGAAACACAAGTTCAGTTGTGTGGATCTGTAACTCTCATGAAGGCGATGTGGGGTCGAAGTAATTCGGTTGTATCAATTTTAACCCTAGATTAAAAGTGAGTTCGAGACTGTGGTGGATATTTATATTAGCTTGGGGATGATCCCCCACCCAAAAAGAATAAAAAAAATTGAATCTTAAACTTTATACTTTATGTATAAAATTAATGCAATTGAGCTAAAGGTTATTTGTCCTCTCTTTGATTAGGTACGTGTCATAAATTTTACCAAATCATTTGTCTTATCCACTATTGAACCTTTTTTTATGAATAAAATGGTAGTGAGGGGATTAATGTACTACTTTTCATTGAGTGTGATTATGGAGTTATTTTATTTTTATGAAGTATTTGATTCAAATTATAATTATTGTTAAAGAAACAAGTTATTATTAAACTTTTTTAACTAGTAGAGGTATAATAAGTATGGCAACTTTAATTGAATATATGATCAGATATAGAAGTTTTTCGCTATTGTTACGTATTAAATATGAGTTATAGTCACCAATAATTAAAGGGTGAGCTCATCACTATAATCTAAATCATTAATCAAACTGTAGTCCACTCAACACAGAGGCAACATGATTTATGGACTATTACAGCAACTGAACTCAAGCCCGTAATCTCATAATAAGTTATGAATTAGTTCAATTGAATTGTCACATTGATTTTTAGATTATGAGAGGATAAAGATGATTTTTTTTATTTAATAATTTTATATTTAACGATCTTGAATAATTGTGAAAAAGACGTCGATCCATGTATGGAAAGATCATTGAGTAGGTTAATATACTAAAATGAACTCTTACATGATCATACTTAGACTATTCTAAGCAATTGCATGCACATATATTTTAGCATTAGTGGATTTCTTTAATTTCCACAATTGCAGCATTATATATTATCAAACAAAAGGATGATGAGAGATTTGGTACATAATTGTGGAGAAGATGTGCAACACCTGGCTATAGAAATTCCAGATCCTTCCTAGGAAAATTGAGTGCTTCCGAAATTTGATTGGCGAACTGCAATTTGATTGGTGAACTGCAATTTGAATCAAGCTCCGAAAGCATTATCTTCAATAAGAATAAAAAGGAATGACCACTGAGTTCTTTTTTCATATACTAGCAGTCGTTTGCACGCAGTTCTTGTGCGCATAAAATATTTTTGAATAAAAATATTATCATATTCACTATATTAAAAATTGATATGCATCACAAAAATATATTTATAATTTACATAATTATGAAAATAGCACTTACTTAAAGTAAATTTTTTATAATTTATTACCAAATTAAAGAAAAAATCTAAAAATAATTAAAATAGGTACATCGTGGAAGTTTTTGAATAAATATTGATTATTTGTACATATAATTTTTTATTGAATATTGAATAAGTAAGAGGGTAAATTTGGTATATTGAAATTTGGTATCATAACTTTCATTTTAGACATAAAAATGCCTTCATTTTTATAATAGTATAGATATCTAATTTTTAACTAAAGCAATTTCTATCACAATATTTAATGAGAAAAAGGTGATGCTTTTTCTGCTATATTTATTTGTTTGCTTTCAGCATTTTTATTTTTATTTTTATTTCATGGTGGGTTAAGTATTTTTTTTATTTATATACACGCACACATATCAAGAGTCCGTTGTGGCTTGAACTTCTGACTTCCCACATCATGTATAAGACTTATGCTATCGGGCAACAAACCACTTGATTTCATGATGGATTAAGTATGTGTCCATTGGGCTGGCCTTGGTGGGCTTGCGCTGGAGCTTTCCGTTGGGTCAGAATGAATTGAAAGCATCCAAATCTACTATATTGGACAGCTTTAACAAAACCCTAATCCCAACCAAAGCCCAATGAAATTCAATTTTTTTTTAACTCAAAGCACTTATAACCCAAATCATAAACACAAGATAACCCTATTATATCAATTGGACTTGTCATATGTATTTATTTATTTATTTTCAAAAATTCACCAGTAACAACATGTCATATGTATTGCCTTTTACTTTTATTTTATTTATTTTGTTGATTCCCTCCCCCCCCCCCCCCCCCACCCCCACCCCCATATTCAAACCTCAGAAGTATAAGTATGGTAGCGGTATCACAGACACTCATTAATTTACCGATGGTCTTGGTTGAAAAAAATTAGTTGTTTTTACCATTAAATAAAAAAAAAAACCCACATATTTTACTAATAAATTAAATAATTGAAATTTGACACAAATTTCATTCAACATTAAAATAAGAAAATTTACTCATAATGGACTATATTTAAAAGGGCACTAAATGACAAAAATACGAATAAGTACTTCTAAGCGTATAATTACGGAAAAATTGTTTTGAAAATGAGAGTATGTGGATAAGTACGTATAAGCCCTGTCTATTATTTGTGCAAGCCCTAAGTATGTGGAGACACGTAGATGTTAGGGGTTTTTTAGGATCCCGTACTCATGGTTCTAACTTATCATTAAGTAATCAGTTTTTGGTTATTCATATTAATTTGATTTAATTCTCACATTTGAACTATCATAAAGTAAAGAACTATGGTTCTACCATAGAACCATCTTCATTTAAAATTAAATTATGAAAAATAAAATAAAAATCATTATCCTTGTAATACTAGATTACCAAATTAACTTTATTAATTTTAAGAAATTAAAAACCTTTTTTTTTCTTATATTAAACCCTAATTCAATCAGAATTCAACCAGAAGAAATAAACCCTAACAAACAAATTCAACAGAAGAAAATTAATTTTAATTTTCTTAAAGTTATTTATTTTAAGAATTCAACCATCATAAACCATCATAAAATCCTAATTTTAATTGGTTTATTTTCTTAAAACCCGTACGGGTTTTCTAGGGTTTGTTAAAATTAATTTACTTCTGATTGAACCTAGAAAATCCGTACTTCGGGAACCATAATGATGTTTTCTAGGTTTTAAAATTAAGAAAATCTATATTTATATATAAGTTTTCTAGGTTTAAAATAAATAATTTTAAGAAAATTGTAATGCCCCAAAAATTTACTTCGTATTTAATTGATTAATTTACCTTATTTTATTTCATTTATTATTTAAATTAAATATATATATATATATAATATCTTAGAATTTCTTAATTATTTTATCCTATGTTTACCCATTATTCTATTTAATTTCTTTTATTATTTGCTATCTCAGTTAGGAGATAATACATATATATTTTTTGATTTTTATTTAAAAAAAGAAAAGAAAAGAAAGTTATAATTTTCTTATAATAATATTATATTATTGGTAGGAATTAGTAATTGAGACCTTATGAATTAATAATAAAGAGGTCAAATTTATTATGGAGTTATTCTATTTCTAGGTGATTAATAATTAGAGTTTCAGTTGAAACAAACCACTTATCCTATACAAGATATTAGACCTATACCCTAGAACCCTAGACTCACATTCAGTTTTAAGAAAAAGAAGAGAGAAAAGGAGAAAATCGGAAAAGAGGGCGGCGACCTGCGCAGACCCATTAGAAGAAATCGAAATCTAAGGAAATTTGGTTGGTACTCTTAATTGTATGGAGAAATTTATTACCAGTCCTTTAATTGATGAAATTGATTAGTGATTGTTGGTTAATTGAAGAAAATTGGTTAGATATATATATATATATATACACACACACAATTGTGTCTAGTGCCGATCTTCTGTTTTGTAGTGTGGAGTTCATGATGTCCGGTGTGCAAGTTTGTCTTCTTCCATGAAACTATGCCAAAAAAAAAAAAAAAAAAAAGAAAAGAAAAGGTTGCAAAGAGTGAGAAACTATTTTCATTTTTGTCTTCTTGCAATTAAAGCTTGTTAGGGAGCATATTCTCACATATATATACATATATATAGATACTTAGATATCTTGTAAATATGTGCTTATTTCAAACATGCATATGTGGACTAGAAAGTTGTATCTTGATGGCACAAATCCAAATTTATATGTGTGTCTGTACATATATATATATATATTTATGCTTCCAAATTCATGAAATTGGTTTTCACAAATTTAGACAGTAGAAGTGGATACCAATTTAGGCCGAATGTCAGTTAATTGGTGATTGATGTGGTTATTAAATGAATCAGGTGACTCAACTACTTATTCGATTAACTTTGAGATAAGTGATTGACTTCTATGATTGATTTTGAAGAGGGAAAATATCAATTTTGGTCCCCCAAGTATGTCACTAATTCAATTTTGATCCCCGTATTTTCACTTGCATCACATTGCATCCCCAAGGTTCAATTTTTTAGTTCAATCTCATCCTTCCGTCAAGTCAACCGTTTGATAGCTCACGGCTGATAATTGTGGGGAATTGTTGGTGCCATTTCCTACTAGGTCAGCTCCTTTCCTGTGTATTTTCTTCTCATATTAGTCTCTTTTACTCCAAATTTGTTAGGTTTTAGTTTGTTTGTGATTATTTAGGAAAAAAAAAAAAGACATCTTCCTCCTCTTCAAGTGGTTTTAATAGTGGAGTTACACAAAGGGAAGCAGTTTATTGTAAATGTGGGATACAACTCCCATTGAAAACTAGTTGAACAAATTTGAATCCTGGAATGAGGTTTTGGGCATGTCCAAAATATGGGGTGAGTCCTTATTTTTTTCATTAGACCTAGTTTATATTTGTAATCAACAAGCTAATTATACTTTATTTTTTGTTTTTCTAGACTAGGGGTTATTGTGGAGTTTTCATATGATTAGACCCTGAAATGTGCCATAGGTCCAAACAAATAATTCCTAGATTGTTGGCAAAAAAGAAGAAATTAGAAGAGCAATTAAATGAATCCTTGATAAAGGAGGAAAAAATGGAGGCCGAATTGAGGAAAACGAAGAGCAAAGTAAAGTTGCTAGAGAAAGAAGTTGATGAATTGAAGAAGAAAAAAGTTTGTGTTTTAATTGTATTGGCAATTATTATTGGTTTATTTGCAATAATGATAAGATTTTTGGTGTTAAAAGATAGCAATTTAGGAAAAAATGTGAACAAATTGCAACTTATGTAATTGTTCTTGTAATGTTTGTTTAATGCTACTTTTATGCTTATTGGTAGGAAGTTAAACCTCAAGGGTAATTTGATTACTACAACCTTCATAAATTGCTCTTTAAATACAAAATAATATCCATTGGGCATGTCACCAAATTAATTCAAAGAAAAGCAAGTGCAAACTTAAACTAACAAACAATTGTTCCACTGAATGTGTGCAAGTGGGAGCCCAGAAAAAAATTGTTCCATTGAATGCTGCCTCACTTCCCATGAGAGCCCGGTAGGATTGCCTTCAACTGGAGGAAAGAGGGCAATGCCAACTATGGATTTGGCAAATGGCTTGTTTTTATGGGGTGAATCTGAGATGTACACTCCGAAAATGGCATAAAAATACTAAGATCTAACTTATCTCAACTTGTAAATTTAGAGCTGCTGATGTTTTCATATCAACAGTGGAACACTTCTCTCTCTATAAAAAAAAAAGAAAAAGGAGACCAACACAAAAGCAATATGCCAATCGATAGAAATGAGGCCAACAATCTATTCAAAGCCAAGCACAAAAAGCAGGAACTGTGACAGCCAATACTCCAAAGGTGTAGAATCTTCAACACTAGTTCAAATACCTCTAAATCAGCAGCATTTTCTTCTTTCAATCGAAGCAATGGTCGAATTTTGGGTTGGATTAGAAGTTAGGGTTTATGTTGATTTAGGGATTAGAAGTTAGGCTTTGCTTTCAGTTTTCAAAAACCCGCAGCATGTGAAAACATTCTGCCTTCGTGACTCTCACGTGAGGTTGCCGTTAATTGTCAAACGGTTGACTTGACGGAAGGATGAGATTGAACGAAAAAATTGAACCTTGGGGATGCAATGTGATGCAAGTGAAAACACGGGGACCAAAATTGAATTAGTGACATACTTGGGGGATCAAAATTGATATTTTCCCATTTTGAAGGTGAGTGCCTAAACCTATAAATACTATATGTCATTATGTTTCAAAACCCAGAAGGATATATGCTATTGTACAAATTGCTTATGACTTGTTTTTTTCTTACACTACACTATACGTATTCCACTGCGCACAAAAGAATTTTTTTTTAATTTCTGCACAAAAGGAATTATATATTTTTTTTCTTGTTATCTTATTCCTAAATAAATGAAAACCTATGTTTTCATGGCTTTTCTATGCTTCTAGACTAGCAAATTAAATTCAATGATCAACTGAACTACTGGATTTATTGTTTCTGTTATGGTTAGTTGGATCCAACTTGGTCTGAGTGTGCGAGGAATTTCACTGTGCAGTAGCGGGCTAGCCGGTTGAACCCTAAGCCCCCATGGCCTAATCCCCCCAGCGCACAACAGAAGCCGTTTGTGACTGAGGTGGGTCGTAGGAATTCTCGGGGATGCTCGGGCACTGTTTGGTAAGGTCACACCTTGCCCGGAGCAATAAGGGATTATTATGGTGAGAGCCATAAGGTTGACTGACTACAGCAAAACTGACTGATCATCGTATTTAAGTTGATAGTTTAGGAAATTGTTGACAAAATTTTGAATGGTTACTGCTTGATCATTTATAAATTTCTCAATTGTTACTGCTAGACGATTTTATGAGGTCCTTTTTATAATACTAAAAAATTTCTACTGTACAAAAAAAATTTTAATTCAAGAACTCACTTTACACACTTTTGGCACTCACTGAGTCTTTTACTCACACTCTTTTCCTTTTCTTTACTTCCTTCTGGCAGATATAAATCCTAACCCTAGTGAGGAGGTGGATCCTGCACACGATGAAAATAAAGGGTGAAGATGTAGTTTTAGAAATTTCTGTAGACTAGGATATTTCCTATTAAGTTCGCTAGTTTTGCTTTATTTGTTATGGATTTTATGATGCTTAGTTTTGGAAACATTTCGATACTTTGAGTTTTATGTTGTGAGTTTGCTAGGAATTGGATGAGTTCGTATTTAACCTTATGTTTTGGATTGTTAATTTTAATTTTTTTTGGGATTAAATTTTACGCTCAAATCTAGTAAAAATATGGTTAAATTTTGGGGCGTGACAAAAATTAAAATTAATTTTTTTTCTGTTCAATTTGTTTGTTAGGGTTTATTTTTTCTAGTCGAATTTTGATTGAAGTAGGGTTTAATATAAAGAAAAGAAGGATTTTTAATTTCTTAAAATTAATAATGTTAATTTGGCAATCTAGTTTTAGAAAGATAATGATTTTTATTTTATTTTTCATAATTTAATTTTAAAAGAAGATGATTCTATTAGAATCATGATTCTTTACTTTATGACGGTTCACATGTGATGATTAAATCAAATTAATATGAATAATTAAAAAATAATTATTTAATGATAAATTAGAATAATGGGTACGGATTCTAGAAAACCCCTGGCTTGTAAGATAGACATGCAATTTTGCCGGGATAAGTTCAATGAATAATCTCGGACAGCATAGCGGTTACTTGTGATTTAATAATGTTAGCATTTTAATTTGAGGCAAAACCACGAACTTTGGATATGCCAAATTGACTTTAACATCGCCACGTCATGGTTTGACCTTTGCATTGTAGTAATCCTTTTGAGCATGACTCCGTAAGCATGTCTAGATAGTTCTAGTACACTCTTTTTTCTAGGATCATCGTTCTTATCTCCTTTTTGAAATATCTCAAAATTTAATTATAGTTTTTAAAAAATATTTCTTAATAAGTAAAAAAAATTATATATTTATTTTAACACATTCGATTCTCAAAGGTGGAATTTTTAATCGAAAGATATAAAAAGAAATATATTATCATTTCTCCACAAATGAAAGGGATGATGATCAAATCCCTGACGAGATATGGAGATTTGATATAGGATATTACATATCCAATGGAAGGAATATATTTTTGATCATCAGAGAACAACAACTTCAAAAGATGAGAAATTAGAGATAATTTATAAACTGTATGAAGAAATTCAACGATGTTTTTTATATTAGATAAAAATAAATATCATGAGAAAATAACTTTTGACATCAAAATAAACATATTAGTTCTTATTTACTTTTTTGTATAATATAAAAGGCTTTCAAAATCAAACGCAAACACTCGTTGATAGTTAGGGCCCGTTTACTTTCATGAATTAGATAGGATGAATGCCCACATCCTGGTTCTCCCATGTTTACTTTAAGTAATTTGGACCTTGTAATAAAAAATTAGCTCACAACTATGCGGACTATTTGTTGGATGACTTATCCGGCCCATGAGATTTGATAGTTTTATCCTAGGAACAGTACTGTAGCTTCAAATAATTTAGGGTAGTGGCGCCAATCAAATAATTTAAAAATAATTAAAAATATATTTATATTAAAAATAATTAAAAAGAAAAACATATATATAATTATTAAATAATAATATATATCTAATGATATTTATTATTAATAAATAATAATATACATCTAATGATATTAGATATATATATATTATAATGATATTAATAACAAAATGGAAAAAATTACCCTAAATTTTTTATTTATAAGATTTTATTTTCATGTGTAAAGATATTGTATTGGAATGGAGAAAAATTAATTTCTTTATGTTTGGAAAAAAGTAGAAATGGTTGGATGTTGTGTTGAAATAGATAACAAATAATTTCTTTATACTAAATAGAAAAATATTTTAATTAAGAGAACTTTAGTCTTTTATAATTTATCATGATATTATAATTCATAAAAGTAAAATTCAATATAATAATCTATTTTTATTATTTATATCATTTCACAAAGTAAACATAATTCAAAAAATATAAAATTATCCAAATTATACTCTCTATTTTTCATTTCATCTTATGACCTTACATTCTATATCACAAAATAAACGGGCCTCAATGAATAAAACGGGCAGCCGCCATCCACCCAACTACCCACGGAAACCATGATCTACAGCCCGACCCTAATCGAGCAAGCCCGCAGTTTATTTCACAAACGCCACTCCTGTCCCTTTCACAGCCCGTTGTTTTCCCAAAATCCGTCAAACTAAAGAACCCACCAAATATCTCTCTCTTCTTCCTATATATCTAAGCCCTCTAGACTCTGGCCCCCATCCAGTTACATTCCAAAGCTGCTGAGAAAAGTTCCATATACATCTGACCATTGTAATCTGCTTGATCGGTTGATTAATTATTGGGTTTTTTCTTTGTGTGCAAGAGCTTGCGATACATGAGCAAGGCGGCGTATCAGGCGGGGATGAGGGTGTTCCAGGGGATCAAAGAGCAGGCCTCAAAGTGTGATTCTTCAGCCATAAAATCAATCAAGGATTCTAGTGCTGCTTGTGGTTCTTCCTCAAGGCAGGCCAGGAAGTTCTCCGAGGCTATAGACTCCACGGCGTTCAAGGCGGCTAAGGCTGATCACAGGATAAAACAGGCGGAAGAGTCTCTCCGGACAGTCATGTTCTTGAGCTGTTGGGGTCCCAATTGAGGATATCATTTTTCACTTTCGTTTTCTTTTGTCTCTGTATAACTTTGTTCATATGAAACATAGGAGTTTTCCCTTTTGAGTGAGAGTAATGTATAGCTCTTTCTTTATGTATACACATGAGAATTGGGAAGAATTGATGTATGATGTGTATGTATATACATATATACACTCTTGCAATCAAGAAAATTTTCGAGTACTGGATGATATGTCGATTATTCCATTAATCTTATTCCCCTTTTCCGGTTGCTCAATTTTTACGGTGCCATACATAAAGCCCAAGAAATAATCCATAAGATTTGTGGTTGCATGAATGGGAAGAAAAGGATTACAAATTATGGGTTTTCAGAAAAAAAAAAAATAATAAAAAAATTATGAAATTATTTTTGACAGATCAAATTTTGAGATAACAATGAAAAAACCTTCACTTACAAGTATAAATAACTTTCGGTAATGTTTGGTTATATGTTTTTTGTTTGATTTTATTATGTGTTTTGAGAGAATGAATTATTGAAAAATGTGAAAGTTATTTTTTGGTAGATTTGTTTATGTGTTGGGGGAGATATTTTTTACTGTGGCAGTCAAATCAATACTTTTTTATTGAATTTTTAGGGTGAAAATGAAATTGAATGATTATTTTAATGTTAAAACAATAATAAAAAATATATAATATATATAATATATGTATGTATATATTGGAGAATGTGTAGTTTAGAAAAAAATGGGGATATGTTTGATTATGTTTCCCCAAAATAATATTGTTTCGGGAAACATAACCAAACATTCCCTTCTTTTTTTTATAATACAATAGATTTTACACATTCAATTAAGAGTGAGTGGTAAAGGTATTATTTACCTTTTCTATCTTTTTAATTTTTATATTTCGTATTAAAAATAGAGTTCTTCTATTTATCTATTTATTATTTATTTTATTTTATTTCTTTGGGAATTTACATCATGGACCACAACACTACGTTATCTTAATCTTAGTCATCAATCCAATCAATGCATAAACAAGGCACCGTGTTCCATCTATTGCTTGAATTTCTTGTATACAAGTGATCAAAATATCCTATTTTCCTTTTTGTAATATTTTATTTTCTATCATGTATTTTTCATATTCCATTTTGAATTGATTGAAATGAGACGACTCAGCGATAAGTCCTATCATCAAGGCATCATTCTTCCTCCCACTTCGAGATAATTACCTTCAAACCGGGTTCAATTGCATTATATTGGGTTTGTTAATGAATCGAATTTTAATTCGAATTCGATTCGATATGAATTTTAGAATTTTTATTCGATTAAAATATTTAATAGATCAAATTCAATTATAAATATTCATAATCCGAAATAAGTGGATTGTATATGAAATTAAACAATCTGATCCATTAAAGATTTGAATTCGAATTTTAATATTTTTATTAAATTATACTCTTATATATATAATTAATAAAATTTTTAAAATAAAATATATATATTATATTGACCTAATATCTATATTAACGCTTATATTATACTATTAATGTTTTAACCTAAAAAATAATAAAGATATTCATACTATATCAAATATAATAATATATAATAATTCATCTATGCATTGATATAATGTGAAATAGGAATTTAGTATTTAGATATTTAAATTTTGGACTAATATATAATAAAAAGTTGTTAAAAATTCAAATATAACATATATTTGCTTTGTAAATACAATATTTTTATAAAATTCAAAATAAAAAAATAAATCGAGTCGGATTTTTTAGTCGAATTTTGAATATTCATTAGATTTAGATATGTTACCGACTAACAAAGATCATATGGGATTTCGGGTAGAATTCGGATATGAATTTTAATAATCGAATTTGGATTCGGATATGACAATTTCGATTTAGATCTGACCCGTTGACAACACTACTGATTATATATAATCAAATTCAGTTTTGGGCTAACTTTCATAAGTCCAATAGGCTCAATCCAACCCAAGAAAAAGAAGAAGTAAAGAAAGGCCCAACGGGCCCATCATATAGTTCATGAAGGCCCAAATGGGCCTAATCATAAGAACGTCATATCCCACCAATTTCAGCTACGCTACTGGTATTTCACTTTTGAACCACACGCACACTCAGCCAGGAGATAAACCTCTCTACGCTTCTTCTTTGAATTGAGAAGAAAAGGAAAACTATGAGTGCAATTAAACCTCATGGGGGAAACTATCAATTAACATTCGCCTTCAAATCCCGCATTTTCGCGAATAACAATCGGATGAAAACACGAATAAACATTTCTGCTGATCGGAGAAGAAAGCTTGCAGTAAAAGCTTCCGTCGGCGATAGCGGAGAGAAGAAAACCGAAAGGCAAAGTTTCTTATCGCTGGAAGAAGCTGGTTTGGTCGAAGTTTCCGGCCTGAGTTCTCACGAGCGATTTCTGTGCCGATTAACGGTAAACCACAATATCACCGATTGCTCATGATAAGTAAATTTGATGAAGTAAGATTCTATAATTATACCGTGTTTAATTTGCGTGATGAATTCAGGTTTCATCGTTGAATCTGCTAAGAGTGATATCGGAGCAGGAAGGTTGTACGATTGAGGAGCTGAATGCGGGAAAGATATGCGATTGGTTCCTTAAAGATAAGCTCAAAAGAGAACAGAATTTGGAGTCTGCAGTTCTTCAATGGGACGATTCCGAATTCATGTTGTAATTATAGTCTCTTTGATTTGTTTTCACTTTTGTTTTGATAGTTTGTCTAATTAATTGTTGTTGATCTCCCTTGGAAACAGATCGATTCTTATGACTGGGTTTTTCTTCTTGGTTCATTAATCTCAAGTTCGCACAATAATAATTTTTGCCTAATCGCATTCGAATTTGAATTACAGTGCAATCGAGTCAAGCTAAAAACAAAATTTCTAAGCTTGTGTTTAAAGCATATATGTTAGGTTCGAATTCGACGAGTATAATATTTTGAGTTCAAATTTAACTTGACTCAATTAAATTCGAATTGTCAAGCGAACTAAAAAATTGAGAGTTCAAATTTGAGTTTGAATTTAAAATAAAATAATAACAAAATAATATATATTTATTAATAAAATAAGAATAATGTTACATTGTATACCAACTCACGAGCTGTAAGTTTAAATTTAAATGCAGACGATTTGATATTGACTTCAAACAAAGATCAAATTTAGCGATAATCGAACTAGCTTAAATTCAATTTGTGAGGTCTGCGAATTGTCTCGACTAACTTTTACCCCAAATTTTGATGTGATAACTTATTTATAAGATGAAATGAACATAACATGATAATATGTCTCCTTCCATGCCCTGTTGAAAAGAGAAGAACTCGATGGTTTTTAATTCATCATAATTAGAAGTAAAAATTTTAATAAGAGTTTCGTATTTAGAAAATTTTTTTTTTAAATTGAGTCATTTTTCAAGAGTAATAGCAATAAGACTTACCAGCTACCACTTAAATATAAATTTACGCAATTTTTTTTTATTCATTTCTTTAAAAGAGAATCGTCCCGAAACTTATTTGAGTACCTCCTTATAGCCTCGATTTCACCTCCATTTAGAGTTAGAATTGATGCAACTGAAATTACTTCAATCAGTGTCGCCTCACTAGGGTCACAAGTTAGATTTACTATTATTAGATGTAAAGATAAGGAATGACTTTGTGAAGCGTGGAGCACACGAGACGCAATGAGGCAATGTGTTTCAAAGGTAGATAACAAAATCATTCGCATCTTTCTATCACATAATGACATAACAACTCATCCACGAGTTTGAAAAAAGGCATAAAAGTGAACATGCATTCCAAAGTTGTGCTCACGACTTTTTCTTTATTCTTGACTTTTTATGTGGAATAACACAAATTTGATTTGAGAGCTTAAGTCACGAGAAATAGATATATGATTTCATCTTAATATTTTGTAATCAAATTGTTGTTACCTTGCTTTTTTCTAATACATGTACGGAGAATAGGGAAAATGTTCATTCTACCCCCATTGAATTTTAATCCCTAGAACTTTAGGACTTATGCAGCATCACGTGAGTTGGATTGACTTGACTTGATCTAAATTCGGAGCAACCATTATTTAGACCTTTGATTAAGTACAAGTAACTTCATCCAATAAGCTACATAAATTTGACAAGACATGTCCACTTTAATTCTCAACATAAATACCTTAATTATATGATGTCAACTCAATATTTTCTACTCATTCATTATATTTAGTATTAGACGTCACATCCTTTATTGAATTAAACTTGATGTGGGTTAAATAAATGGACTTTAAATTGAGGTCCATATTTATTTTTTACAATATGGATAAATAAATGTACCAAAGATTGAGGCCACATTTATTTTTCAGTGTCATGGAACCATAGTGGATTGGGTCCAAGGTCAATCAAGCTCAACAACTTATTATTATAAATATCTCAATTTACAAGATTACGAGGTATGCAATATTTATCTTTGAATTCCGCATAATACTCTCTATATATTTCATTCTTTCTATCGAATACTGACTTGAGTATCAAAAGATTTTTGTCAGAAAACACACCGACATCCCTAACAATTTGACGTTGAGCGCAATATTTGAATTGGAGTAGATATTAAAAGACATTCAGATTCGGTTCAAAAGTGAATTTTTCCGTACTCACACCAAAACTCTGAAATTGTTTTTTTGAAATATCCTTAGCAACTCTACATTTATTATAATTTTAGGTTTAGATCTCAAGTCTAATCAAGAAACTTCTACCGAGTCGATGAAATGAACTCAAGTTGATTTCTACTATATTGAAATCATATTAATTCATACTCAAGGTCTCTTCCTCCTAAGTGAAAGAGTGTACTATACTATTGCCACCCGGATTTGAACAGGATTCCATTCATTCCAACCTTTTGCTTCTAAAATTGTCAAATAGCACCGCAACTGTGGATTGATTAATCAAGCCATTCAGGATTATGCTGTCCAATCAACAAAATAAAGCCAAAACCAAACACCACCAAAAAGAAATTTCCCTTCATTTTCCAAGTCAAAAATGCTCATGTCAACCACTCCACCTTCATTATAATTAATAATATATACCTACTAATTAAGCCACCTACATACTTAATTAAACCTAAAATTTTGACTTGAATTATTCAAAAATGACCAGGAAAAAAGAATGCCAATATCCCTCTACCCAAGATCCAATTAGTGAAGAAAATGATTAAAAATGTGATTTTATTTATTATTTATTAGAACTAACATTATCCTCGTGCTTAAATAACTCTATTAGCACTTATTTTATTGTAAGAGAGAGGACATAATGTGGGTTTGTAGGTCTTGTTCCTTAGCCATAGGTAATAGGATTCGTAAGGCCCCGTTTGGTTTTATTTTTATTCTCATTTTTTATTTTTATTATTTTCAAAATTTGAAAAAGTAATTAGTGAAAATAAGTTGAAAATTAATTTATATTTGGATGGATTAGTGAAAAAGTAATGATTATATTGGGTTAGTAGGTTGTAACTGGAGAAAAAAAATAATAATAAAATAAAGAGAGAAAATATATATGTTATTGAAGAAGACATATAGGTTATTGTGGAATGCGTTTTGAGAATGAAAGTGAGAATAATGTTAGATGAAAATGTATAAAAAATGAATTTTTTCAATTTTTAAATAATAAAAAATGTGAAAAGAAAGTTTGAAAATAAAACCAAACGTGCCCTAAGATTTCAAAGTACATACTCCATCAGTTAAAATATTAACTTATAAATTTTTATTTATTTGTTTGATCCATGATCCCACGATTCCCACCCAATTTAATTGGGACAATCCAATGGATTCCCATCTAAAAATTAGTTGATATGTGATTTGGTCAAATGGTTTTATAGAATTTTAATCCATTATGGAGCAGGTGAAAAATTATAACAAAATTACGTAACTATTTTGTTCGATTGAGTTCTTAGGTTAATTTCAATAATTGCATCTTTTATTAGTTGCATTTGAATTTCAATTATATAAAAATGGAGGGGGGGGGGGGGGGGGGGAGAATTGTAAATATAAACCTAGCAACTCTTATTACTAAATTACTACTATCAATTTGTCCTTTACACACGTAAAGTGGTAGCTATACCATATTACATTAAATTTTGAACAATCTTTATACTATTAATTTTCAATTTCAAGAAAAATACTTTTTCACTTCATATAAATGACAAAATACAAATTCTATGGCCAAAACATAATAAAAAAATTTATAAATATGTATGCATATAAATCTTGTATTTTTGAACTTTTGATATTTTTATAACTTATAACATAAATCTGAATTTTCTTATGTAACATTAAATAAACTAAATGTTGGTATTGAGCTCAAACTCAAAACAAGAATAGGATCTCATGATTGAAAGAAATGAGTGATTTTCACCTCTTTGTAATCCAATGATGACGAGTGGATTATGAATTATTTAATACGAACCACTTTAGTCAAATTCAAACTAATTTAATTAACAAAAATGAGGTCCTCTTTGAATCAATTAATTAATTACGAACCACCTTAGTCAAATTCAAACTAATTTAATTAACAAAAATGAGTTCCTCTTTGATTCAACGATGATAAGTGAGTTGCATATTGGCCCGATTAAAACCACTTCGAGTCAAAGTCAAACTGATTCAGCCCGGCCGCCCCGTGGGCCAAAAGAACCCGACCCGAAACTAACCAGAATTTAAACCAAAATAAAGGTAAAAAGAAAAACAATTGGCCGTTGTAAACTTTCCAAAACCTGCACAGAGCCCACCACGCACTATCAAACCTGTTCAAAAGTTACCCTCTCCAAAAGCAGGAAAACCAAACCAAACCAAACTCTTCCCCCACGCGACGTTGTTTGTGCGCTCCGGCGACGGATATTGGCCACTGAAACATGGTAATCGCCGAGGAGAAGTCTTCGTCGTCGTCGTCGGCGGACGGCAAAGTCTGGGGGCTATTCAAGCTTCCCTTCCGAAATTCACATTCGACGACGTCGGCTTCATCAAATTTCGTTCATTATCAGCAGAATTACGGTCATGGAAACAGTAACAGTCATTATCAGGTGGAGGGATCGGGTGCTCAGGGCAACGCTGGACCCTCAGTTTCTTCAGTTGCCAGATCTCTGCTGCCCACACGGCGCCGTTTGAAGCTCGATCCTTCTAATAAGCTCTATTTTCCTTGTATGGACTAGCTCTTTCACTCCTTTGCTCATCTTTTCTTCATTTTTTTTGTTTGGATAGTGCCTTATTACATTTGCTTTAGTGTTTCTTATACTTGCTTGTTGATGGTAATTTTGTTGGCGAAAGATTCCTTTTTGCCCAGTTTAATTAAGCTTGATCTTGGCTACAGTTGAGCTTCTGTTTCCTTTTGACGGATGGTTTGAATTTCTGATAATTATTTATTTAGTTGGTCGATTTCATATATATTAGGTATTCTGGAAGATTCTTAAGTTCTTGATAATTCGAGATCTTAATAAGATTGAGAAAAACTATTATCCTGTATGACTGGAAGGTTTGTTTTCCTCTAATTTTGTTTTAAAAACTCTAATTGGGAAAATAGTGAGTAGAATTGGTGCAAAAACAAGTGAATCATATGAGACTTTGTCTCCTGATGGAGCTGCAAGTCGAAAATTGGATTTTTTCACATGTTAGTAGTCTAAAATGGAAAGATGCTGCTGCTGGGAAAGGGACTGTTTCTTTTTGAGTAATAGCAGAATGGTAAAGATGAGCTGAACAGGGGAAATGTGTCTGTCTTTGCCAAACAGCACTTACGAATGACAATTGTCATGTTCCAGGTAGGAGATTGATCTTTAGTGTATAGCTTTTGAAAAATCTACGTGAACTAGTACTTGCAGACTTGATAAGTGAAAGATAAAGCTTACTAGGAACTTTGGGCCTCTTTCTTTTCTGATTTTTCTGGTTTCATGTAAAATTTCTTAAGATCTACTTGAGAGATTATCTCCTCTATGAGCCTAATTACCTGCCAAAAATACGCACTCAGATATCCGTGCAAGTGGGGTGTGTGTGTGCTTTTTTCTTTTTTTTTTTTAAATATAATTCTAAATGCTGACAGTAAATTTGTAATTTCTTTGGATTATTTAGTGTTGTGGATCTGCACATATGGCACAGATATATTGGCTGAAAGCTAATTCATTTTATTTGTGGCATTAACTTGCTTTTTCTCTTTAACTACCTGCAGATGAACCAGGTAAGCAAGTCCGAAGTGCTATCAAAATTAAAAACACAAGCAAGTCTCATGTAGCTTTTAAGGTATGTTTAATTTTCATTTATTTTCTTTCTCTCTGGTAATTTCTCTTTACGCTGGTAAAGAATTTCTAATTGATTTTATAGCTTCAAATATTATGGTTTAGGGTACTTACAACCATATGCTACCTTATCTATTTTATTGTTTTTTCTTCTGATGATATTTATTGTTGTTGTTATCTAGTTCCAAACAACTGCACCAAAAAGCTGTTTCATGCGTCCTCCTGGGGCCATTCTTGCTCCTGGTGAGAGCATCATAGCAACTGGTAATTGTTTTCCATGGGATTTTTCACCTATTTCTTTTCTGTTGGAAAATTCTGAATTTGTATATCCAAGAATGCAAAAATGTGAATATTTTGAACATGCTTTTTTTTTCTTTTTTTTGGTAAAAATTGACTTCTCTTTCTTTGTCTTGGATGTTTCTATTAGTATTCAAGTTTGTAGAGCATCCGGAGAATAATGAAAAGCCAATGGATCAGAAAAGCCGGGTGAAGTTCAAAATCATGAGCCTAAAAGTTAAAGGACCAATGGACTACATACCCGAACTGGTTTGTCTTCTTCTGCTCCTATTCATCCTCTTGGCTTGATTATAGCATCCTTTCAATGTTTATTATATATGAGTTGAGTATCTTCCAGTTACGTTGAGTAAATTCCTAAGTCAGAACAAAACTACTAATTAATGCAAGCACAGTATCATCAAGAGAAAATAGCGCATGGTTGTTTTGAAATATTAACAACATTTCATTTGTTCAAGCTGCGCCCATATCCACTGTAGATGCTATTGGTGGGCGTCATACATTTATTGTCTCCAGAGTGTGTATGGAATAGAACTTATGATTCTGATGTGTTTAATGTTCTCTTGGATCAGTTTGATGAGAATAAGGATGAAGTGGCTGTGGAGCAGATACTTAGGGTTGTGTTTCTAGATGTGGAACGCCCTAGTCCTGTAAGTGAAGATTTTCTGACTCCTTTATGTTTGTATACCTGTGAGCCAATTGCTCATTGCAGTGTAGTTGGGTGCATACTGAAAGCACGGGTTTCTTATAGACCAGTGCTGATCCATACCTGCTTTATCTTTGAAGGCTCTAGAGAAACTAAAGCGCCAGTTGGCTGAAGCTGAGGCTGAACTCGAGGCTCGCAAGAAGCCTTCAGAAGACACAGGTACAAAGTTTATTGGAGAAGGACTTGTGATTGATGAATGGGTAAGCCATCTAACCTTATAAAAATTCTTCTTTTGAGCTGTTCACTCGCATTTTTGTCCGATCCTTACCCTTTTGCTCCTGAAAAATTTTTCTTCCCAGAAAGAAAGAAGGGAGAGATACCTTGCTCGTCAACAAGTAGAAGGGATTGATTCTGTATGAATGGAGCTTCTCTTGAAAGTCTTTACTTCTTACTGAAAATTTTCTTGAATGTCCTCCTGATGGTTGTGTATTTAGTTATGTCGATGGGTATTCTGCCAAAGTGTTCATTAGGGAATGGTGTTCTCTTCTGTCAATACGACAGTTGTGAGTTGAATTGTAACTCGATGTACTAATTATTAGGCTTATTATTGCCACATATATATGTAGATATGTGATTTTGCTTCCTTAAAATGAGACTTAACCTCAATTCTTGTCTCCCTTCTCTTTCCGCAGTTCCTTCTGTTTTTCTTTTCTTTGAGTTAAGTTCATATGGTCATCTTTAGGTATGATATCATGAACGTCCCAAAGGGTCATTGAACAGATTCGATTATTTGATCAATTTGGCTTCTGAACCGAATACTATGAACGTCCCATCCAATCTCAAATGTCAAGTTGACCATTGTAGTATTGAAATAAAATAGCTTACACCTTTCTCTAGGGAAGTTATTTCTATGTTGGAGATGCTAATAATCCTCCCTCTTTGGCTTTGCCTTTTATTCTTTCTAATTTAAACAATATTTAATTCAAGCTTTTATTGTTTTTGTAACTTTAAAAAAATGAATAACCTAAACCCTACAACAAAATATTTGAGTTTTCAAGAATTACCTCCTTGTGATTATAAAATATACATTGTGTGAAAAGATGAACCAACAATGTGAATTTTATCTATATCTATACTATTAGGAAAGTATAACCCCATTTTTTTCTCAAGTAATATACCTAAATTGCTAAATTTTTATCTTGTAAATTTTATAACAAATTCTTGTATAGTGTATCTACTCAATATTCCATTATTATCAATTTATCATAATTATTTTATTTGTACAAAAGTTTAAATAAATATATAAAAATTATTTTTAAAAAATATTATTAAATAATTTTTTTATTTTTATATAAAAAATTTAGCACATGCATAGAATACGCTAAAATTGCTAGTATCTATAAATTGTATCCGTACAAGGCAATATATTTTAGTAGATGCTGCAGCCTGCAGGCTATGCAATATCACCCACTCACCCTTGTGTCAAATCAATTTAATAATTGGGCCTATATGGACTTCTATGACCTTTTAGTTATCATGACTGGGCTGGATAATTCAATCCTAATTCCTAGCCAAGCCCGCAAACTAGATCCATCTCGTCTTGGGCCTCAGTCTGTAAGCCCAACAAGGTTGGACTCTATGTTTCAAACGATATTTGTATGTCAATTATTTATGCTATTTGAAGTCAAAAAGAAATTGACTTATAGTCCGGTGGTATCAGTCTCCCCTATTATGCGGGAGGTCTTGTGTTCGACTTGAATGACCATCGTTGTATATTTTATGTGTATCTGATTTTATAGTTTGTATTTTAATTTATTTGATTTGATAATATGATAATATTGACTTATTGAAAGGATAAATTTTGCTATTTGTAATGTTTTCTCAAAAAAAAAAAAAAAAAAAAAAAGGAATTAGAGGATTGCTTTAGTTGAACAAATCTTGGAATAGATTCTTATTGTACCAAATTTATCAAGTAACAAGACAAAAGAACCTGATGCCCATTTTAACCAGCCCACTTTACACATTATTATCTACGACGAATATCAACTTTTGGGCTACTTGAATTAAATAAACAAATTGCAGAAATTTCAAAAAAGAAAATATTCAAAGATTGTTTTTCATTATCTATTTAGATACAAATTCAAGAATAGTCTTTCAATTAGCTAATTGGATTGAAATAAACTCGATTTGAAAAAGACTGCTATGACCTGTGCCCTAAAATCAAATATAAGTTATGTCATTGGAATTTTTACTCAAGGAAAACCTTGAACACTCAAGTCAGTAAGAAAAAAAGGGTAAAAGGCTAGAGAGAAATATATGATGGGAAAAGAAAATGATTTTGTACCAATTAATATGAAATTATGAAGTATTTGTAAGTGCTCGTTATTTGACAAGTGGACACGAGTAGAGTGGCATGGTATAGACTGCTTCATCATGAATGATCAAATGGATCTGAATTAATGAATTGCAAGTTGAGTTCAGCCCAAAAAAAAGATACATGGTTTTATATAATTTTTCGATTAGTTATCCAATCACTATCGTATTTAAAATTACTTATATAAAAAAGCTCTTACACTCATAAAATATTGATTTTCATTCCACCACACTAAATTGTTACTCTATGGGAGTTAACTCTACAAATAACCCACAAATTTCAATGATTTAAGGATCAACTTGAGATTTTTCTCTACATACTAAATAATTGGTATACTATAATTATTCTATTGTCCATAAATTGCCTCTCCCACTAACCACCCAAAATCTACCATCCATAACTCTTTTTACTCTTTTCATACTCCCAAATAATAGACGACTGGTTTATGTATGGAAAGATAAAGTACCACAATGACCAGTATTAATGAAATGTTAATTTCCTTCAATTTTCTAACACACACTAAATGATAGCAAATTTTTACACGATAATTTCATTAATATTATAATCTTTTTTAATGTTTAATGTACAACCCTAATGTTTCTATTTGAACCAAAAAATGCTTCCATTTTTCCCATTATTTTTTCCCCCAAACCACATCATGTCAAAACATAAATTTTTGAACTTTATCCAAAACTCTCCAAAGAGAAACACCATGAAAGAATGGTGGATAAAGTGCTTTTTTGTCTTAAAGGAAAAATTGTCCCCGAGAATCATATAGATTTCACTTATCAAAGTAACCCAATTAAATCTGTGAAAAAGAAGAGGAACAAGTATCCATTCATGTACCACTTATCCCTTTACCAATCCAAAAATAAACAAATAAAGAGAAAAGAAAAAAGAAAAAAGGAAAAAAGATGTATCACTTATCCAATTCTATCCACTAACAAAAAGTTTAATTTCTCTCAAATTCCATGTTAAGTCATGTGATTCATGTATGGTTGTTGCAATTTTCAATTTCCGTGACCAAATTCACTGTCCTATTTCATTTCCTACGTTAGCAGGTGAAAAAAATAAAATAAATAATTAAAAAGGGCAATTGATGTTATTCTAGACATTATAGTCACCTCTTTGCTTCATTTGTAAGACCGTGACAAAATTAATTATTCTTTTTTCTTTTTTCTTTTTTATAGAGAGCATTATAAATGACGTAATGTTATCCTTTTAACAAAGTAATATATTTTTATTTTCAAATAAAATAAATCTCTATTTTCAAACTAAACACAAAGCACATAAAATGCACAATGCGCCCATTACGCGCTGAACATAAGACTTCTCATTTAATAGGGGAGACGGACGATACTTGGATTACAGGCTACTGGGCTTTTTTTTTTTTTTTTCTTGAAAAATAAAATAAATGGACAATGTTTCTTTCGTCACCAAAAAGGGTGTCGGTCTCATAATTTTGTGACAGAAATTAAAGAAAGGGGTGATTCGCGGCGGAGAACATGTGAAATTCGATTCCCACTTTTGTTAAAGTAGTGAATATTAAGGTTAGCTCATTTATTGGTGCCATTTGAGACCCTTTAGGACCAAATCTAACTTTTCTTTTGGACATTATCCTTATCCATTTCGTACCAAAGTGAAAAACAAGAAGATGTACTTTATTCAGTCGAAGTCGAGTGATTTTTTGATCCAATAATATATATCCTAAAAATAAAAATAAGATTGGAGGCGTGCACATAAATAAATATTTTATGAGAATTAAATGACTTTTCTTGTTTGCATTTGATAAAATTATAGACAAAACCGCATTTTTCATTTTGTAATTTGGTTTATTTTGAGATCTTGTCTTATAAGTAGTTGAATTTTAAATTTAATAATGTGGGTTTCATAAAATTATCACAATTTGTCAGATTTTGTAAAAAATTTATAATTTAGCTGGAATTAATGATATGATATGTTAAAAATTAAAGTCACATTATAATATCATAATTTGATTTCAATCAAATTATGAATTTATAACAAAATCAAATTAAACGTGACAACTTTTTAAAACATCTAAGATTAAATTTGAAATTTAGTATGTTACAAGACAAAATTTCAAAGCAGGCAAAATCATTAGACAAAAATGCAATTTTCTCTAAAACTGTACATAATATGTTTCGTTTAATCATCAAGCACAAAGCAAATTAGGTTGTCGGTTTTGAGCTGATGTTATAGTATGGGAAGAAGGTTTCTGATTGATGGTATTAGGGGTATAATTTTTATGATATTTTTTATATTACTATAATCAAATTTGTTCATAAATAATGATGTCTAATTATGTTGAGATGATATCTGCGATGGTACACATTAACGAGAGATCTTATTTAAACTAACAATTTGGTACATTTGATGAGTTTGCTAAAATTTTATAGTATTAAAATAAAAAAGAACAATCGTTTATTTTTTTTATACATTACTATACTTTTTAATCCTTTCAATGTATTTATTTAAATTCTTTATGATGAGTGTAAAGGAAAAATTAAGAAGGAAAATGTAAAAAAGTAAACAATTAAAAAAAAGTATTAGAAAAGAGAGAAGAAGACAACCTTAGAAATTAAATAAAAGGCAAATAACTAAATGAGGGTATTTTAGGAAGACTACTAGCAAACATAGCAAAAAGAAATACGTGCTTTATATATAAGTATAGATATGCGTCTTGATTGGTGAAAATAATGGACAACTTATGAACTACCTCAACAAGACAATATTTTCCTACTATTAAAATCAAATCAAGTAATTTAAAGTACAAACTTCATATTTTTTTTATGTACATAAAAAGTTCATTCAGGTTCAAACTTTTAACCCCCCTCATAATATATGAGACTTACATAATTAGGTCACAAGCCACTCAACAAAAAATTGTATGTTCAATATGGTAACTAGCAACTATCAAATTGGTTTTAACCATATGTCTGAATTTTAAATTTTAGAAAAATATTGAAAAGAAAAATATTTTCAATATTTCAAATGGTGTAGTTTTATGTTGTAACTTGTAAGTTTTATATCTCCATTTTTTTATTTTTTTTTTCCTGCTAAATTTCTTTCTCCAAACGCAATTTAAAACTTTAAAAACTCGTGTGTACGTCTATATCCTGGTAATTCAAGCATAAAAAATTGTTTTTCATTTTCTTTATTGTAGAAGCAACTAATTTTATATAGATAATTAGGGTCCATTAATCTTTCCATATAAAGTTACTGGGACCTTTTCGAAATTACATAATTGGCAAGAATTAAGGTGAATATGCATTGTAAATTTATGAATACCCAAATTTAAATTTAAGGGCTCGTTTGCTTGTAAAAATTGTATGAAATTTTGAGTTTTTTAAAGATGAACACAAAGCCTAATAGCATCAAATCTCTCCGGAAGGGTCTCGTATTCGGACTCGAATGTATTTCTTTGTGTACTTTATGTGTGCATCTGATTGTGGAGTTTATACTTTTATTTTCCTTGATTTGATAATTGACTTATATTAACTTGTTGTAAGAATAATTTACTTGATTTAATAATTAAATTTTATAAACTTATTGTAAAGATAATTTTAATCATTTGTAGTGTTATCTAAAAAAATATACATGA
Source organism: Jacaranda mimosifolia (assembly GCA_018894105.1). NCBI lineage: Eukaryota > Viridiplantae > Streptophyta > Magnoliopsida > Lamiales > Bignoniaceae > Jacaranda > Jacaranda mimosifolia. The sequence continues at coordinate 30,453,664 of CM032129.1, forward strand.
ACAAGATTACTTCAGCCCAATTCAACAACATCGAAGCAAATTCAGCGACAACAGCCATTTAATGGATGAAATTTTGGGGTATTAACTTGATCATATCTACTACAAACTTCAAAGAAAAGAAGAAAATACATGGAGACAAATCCATCAGCAATCACATTGAAATTGTACTAATATTTGTGAAAGAGTAAACTAAAAATCCAGGCTTTTATTTCTGTCATACTTTGCGGTAGCTATCCACTCCCTTCTTCAGCTCAATCGATCCATTCGCATAATCAGCATCAGCCATAAACCTAGACCAGAACCAATGGTCCTTCCACACAATTACCATTTCTTCAATCGGAATGTTCTTCGTCTCCGGCAAGAAGAAGTATACAAATATAGTCATCACCAATACAAAGAATCCGAAGAACAAAAACAATCCGAACTTCAAATGGCAGAGCATAGTCATAAAGATTTGCGCCACAGCAAAAGTGAAAATCATGTTCACAGATACATTCATACTCTGAGCAGCAGACCGGATTTCCAGTGGAAAGATTTCACTCGGCACTAGCCACCCAAGAGGCCCCCAAGACCATGCAAATCCAGCAACGTATATGCATATAAACAGCACCACCACAATCGCGTACCATTTTGGTAGATGGCCTGGATCCCCATCAACCCCAAATTTCACAGCTATGCAAATTGCTACACAAATCTGAAAAACAAAATCGACATTCGAATTATTATATTATTGTTGTTGGGCACACTGCGGAAGCAATTTAAGTACGATATTTGATTTATTAGAAATCTCAAGATCACATCCATGAAAATTGAAGAGATCAAATTCTTGGAGACTAAGAATTATAGTCAAACTTTGTTTTCAGATAACCGAGTCAAATCCTAACAATTATGATAAAATTGTGACAAAAATAGATATTAGGTTGAAAAAACACAGTACCTGACATATGAGCATTTGGATACCCCCTTCAAGGAAGAGGAACCTTCTTCCCCACTTATCCACTCCATAAATGGAGACAGCGGTGGCCAAAACATTCACCCCACCAGTGATCACAGCCGACATCAATGCTGCATCGCTTCCAAAACCAATGGTTTTGAACAGAACGGGAGCATAAAACATGATCACATTAATGCCGGTGAGTTGTTGGAAGAAAGGAATAGCAATTGCCATTGTCAAGTGTGGCCTATACTTCCTCTGGAGGAGGTTTCTCCAGGGGTGCTCCACTTTGCGGGACGCCTCACTGGCTGCCATAAGATCGTTAAACTCTTCATCCACATTGGCTATGCCACGGATTCTCTTGAGTTTTGTTTTGGCTTCGTCTTGCTGGCCTCGCTCGATCATGGAGTTTGGTGTCTCTGGGAGGACTAGTGATCCGATGGTGATGATTAGTGCAGGCACCATTGCACCACCCAAACTCAACCTCCATCCCCATCCACCCTTAATTTTGGCGAAGCCATAGTTCAACACATTGGCTGCTAAGATGCCTATTGTGATGGACAATTGAAAGCCAATGTTCAGGGCTCCTCTGTATTTGTATGGAGCCATTTCAGATAGGTAGAGTGGCACAGACTGTAAAAACAAAGCAAAATATATTATTATACTTTGAACAAATAATTAGGGGTTAAAAGAAAAAAAAATAAAAGGGAGAAAATATAATTTTCTTAGGGGGACAATGTCAACATCTTAAGTAGTAATTAATCAATGAGAAATATCATATAATGTAATAATAATAGAATAAGTTTTATGGGATTTTTAAGAAACAGGGCCGCTTTCAAGTCAATTTCTGGACTTTGTTTGCATTCAATGCCGTTGCATTTGGAGTAAACGATATTTGGACAAAAAAGAAACAAACAAAAACGTCACGCGGAAAGAAAAACTGGGCGAACATTATTGGGGTTCCTCATTTTCAAAAAGTGGGTTTTCTTTTAATCATTTCAAAGTATGACAAATTTAGGTAAAGATTTGGATTCATATATTAAAAAATAGTAAAAAAAAAATTAAAATTGCTAAAAAAATTAAAAGAATGGTTGAAATATAGTAGAACTTAAAAAAAAAAAAGACATACGGATGTTAATCAAAATAATTAAATTTTCATTTAGTGGCATGTAGCCCAACGACATCAGCTCCCTTATTATGTGAGAAGTAACAAGTCTAGGTCTGAATGGGCTTCTTTGTGCACATTTTATGAATTTGTTTGTATAGTTTATACTTCAATTTATTTGACTTAGATAATATAATTATATTAACTTGTTGAAATGATAAAAAATTCATCATTTATAATATTTTCTCTTTAAAAAAAATTAAATTTTCATGTTGATGTCCCCTAGGACAATTTCTTTTAAATTGTTTCCCTTAAATAGATTATTCATATATATATATATATATCATTCTATAACTCTTTCCAAATAAAACTACAAAAACAATCATTAAAATATTTTACAGTCAATAATATGATAGCAACTTTCCAATTTAATTCAAGATTTAAATCAATTTATTTTTTTTATAAGTACAATATCATAGCTAATTTCTTAATTATTTACTATGAGACATGAACTGCAACTAAGAACTTATTATCAAATTATATATATTTGTCCCCGAAAATTTTGAATCAGTTCAATGTTAACAGTCCAGACTAAATTTTATTAAATTTACTTGACATATAATCCAATCACCAAATATTCAAACTCCAAAAAAGAAATTTAAAAAAAAAATGTAAAGAAAGATCAAAGAATTTATTTCTTTCCCGAAAAAAGGGGGGAAAAGCTGGTTTGTTCAGAGCCCATCATTTTGTTAAAATGCTCTCTCTGTCGTTTTTCATAACACACTTTCTCTGAACTCTTCATTTAATTAGGGATCAGATCTGAGCTACCACCAACCGTTGACCCACAAATTTTGAAATTATTTTTCACCAAAAACCCACAACAAAAATATTCAAAACAAATCCAAAAACAAGAACAGGGCAACTTGAAAAGTCTCAAAACAATAAAAACAAAAACAAAGAAAACATGTTGAGATTTTAGAAAACAATTTTTTTGTTCTGTACTTACAACTTGAGAAGAAAGAACAAGAGAATCGGAATATTTTAAAAAAAAAAAATGAAAAAAAAATGCGAATCTCTTTGAAAATTGATTCAAAAAAAAATAAAAAAATACAGATAAAATCTCTTTGGCAGGCAGACAAATCACAAACCTGATTAGCAAATCCAATTCCAAAACCCAGAAGAATACGGCCAACGATCAGCATCCAAACGGCCTTAGCGAAGCCGTTGATCAGAGCCCCGGCGCAGAATAGTACACCCCCAAACAGCATTGACAATTTCCTCCCCATTTTTCTCGTCACCGTGGAAGCCACAATCGACGACATAAGTGCAGCCAAATATAAGGAAGACGTAAACATAGTAAGCGTTTGGCTGTCAAATTTACAGTACTGATTTGTGGTATTATCCGCCTTCTGCTTCCTGAATACAGACGGGAAAAATTTCTTCAGGAATGAATCCATTGACGTCACTCCACCTGGAACCAAACAAATCCTTAATCAAAATCGAAGCTCCATAAACAATTTTTTATTTTTTTTTGCATATAATCGTGTATATATACCTGAAATTCCGATATCATAACCGAAAATAAGACCGCCCATAGCGGCGATGACGCAGGTGACGATGACATACGGCGTCAAGTTGCCGGGATATTCTTTCCCCACGCCTGGGCCAGGGCCAAAACCGCCGCCCGCCATTGTCTGAACTTACTGAGCAGAAAGTGAGACTAGAAAGAAGGGAGAGAAGAGAACGATATGGAGAAGAATTATATGACGTTAAGAAAGAAAAGTTTGACAATATATATAGAACTATGAATCTCCTCCTAGACTAGAAAAATGGATACCCAAGAGGTGAGAAAATGAAGGTATTTGTTGTGTAGGGTTATGGGATGGGAGGTGTATATATAGAGAAATGTTGACTTAAATTGTATCCCATGCCCACAAGACGTTAGCTGTCAAAAATGTTTTAGCTGTATATTAATCCATAGTGAGTAGATTATGTAATTTGAATTAACGTTCAATTTGTCATACCAATACAATAGAGTTTTATTTTTTTTCCATACTTGTCTTAAACTAGGGGTGTAAATATTTAATGCAAGTTGGCCTTTTTTTGGGGATAAGATATGGAGTGATCATGACCAGAAGATTGATATTGCGGATTTAATAACCGTTATGGTGTACTGATATTTAAATTCATTATCAAATATAAAAAGTTTAATTTGAAATGAAATTTTTTTTACTTACAATTGCACATCTCTAAGAATGCGGTTATTATTGACATTTATCATCTGCACTATCTTTTGACTCGAAAGAATATAATCAGTTAAGGGTAACCACCTGACCTAGGATAATTATGAGGCACGATTATTTCAAGCTAACCGTAGTTTTGCATGGTGCTTTTGTTGTCAAATGTGTAAAAAATTAAAATTGTGTCTCTAGTAACAATTATAAATTTTATGTGCGCGTTGTGCACTTTATGTACTTTGTGTGTAGTTTATTATTTGATTTGAGAATATTTGGGAATAAAAATATATTGCTTTGTTGAAAGGATAATATTTCGTCATTTGTAATACTCTCTATCAAAAAAATTATGTAAAATATAAATATGTCAAGTATTATCTCGTCAATATATAAAATAAAAAAGTTTGATTTTGTTAAAAAATTTCGCATCAAGTGGGAATTGGATGAAGTTAAATGGTTGGATCATGGATGGATAGTAGTCAATCGTCGAATTTGCTAGTAGAAGTCGCAGTGCACACATCAGCCACCAGCTCAGTTAATTTATCCTTGTCCTAATGTTGGGATTGGCTTGACTTGAGGGTCCCATACATGTATTTCGACTTAAGCTATCGGTTTGGCTGGGTGGCCGGCTCGGCTTGCTCACTCTGGAGATTGAACTCAAAAGGAGTTTTAATTATATTATATTTGTATGTGTAAACTTTATCCAGTTCCTGCTGGCTGATGCTTTATATGCTATTTTTATCATTTTTTTCTCAGGAAAAAAAAAGTGTGGATTATTTAGTAAGGACCAAGAATTATCCACAATTATAGACTAATTAAAAACAAAAAAATAATTAAAAAGGCATTAAGAGTAGAAACGTACACGAACTGTGGTTCGTTTGATGATTTCACACTCATTAAAAAGATTGTATGATCTGTTCACTACCTTAAATATTTAGTGCCCGTTTGGTTTCATTTTCATATTTTTTACTATTTTAAAAATGAAATACATTACTTTTTTATACATTTTCATCCGACATTATTTTTATTTTTATTTTAAAAATATATTTTTCAATAACCTATATATCTTCTCCCAATAACATATATATTTTCTCTCTTTATTCCATTATTTATATTTCTCTCCATTTACAACATACAGAACCCAACATAATCATTATTTTTTTAAACAATATATCCAAATACGAACTCATTTGCTACTCATTTTCACTAACTTTTTTTTTTAAAAATTTGAAAAAAAAAAAAACTAGAAATAAAAATAAAACCAAACGGGCACTTAGACATTCAGCTATAATATCCTTTTTCTTAATTTTAGATCATTTTTTTTATATCAATTCTTGTTATTATTTTATAATATTTACTCAAGACACAAGATGACTTGATCATTGAAAATTTTCTAAAACAATTTGCTTGTAGTGCTTATCGAACTTAATAATGATTATATTTCGCCTCTCATATAACAAATAAAGTCCTTAAGAGTAAAAAAGTAAAACAGACTAAAATAGTCTAATTATTTAAATAATAAATGAATAAAAAGATAGAGAGTTCAATTAATTAAAACCACTAAGAAGGGCATTTAGATTCTAGTGAGTCGAAGCCCTCTAGAAAATCACTAAAATTACTAAGCCTCAAAGTCAAATTGGACAGAGAAAATCATTTGCACAAAATGGATAATTGAGAACTCTGCATCACATTCCAAAGAAAAGGAACTCTAAAATTCAATGACTTTATGACTCTAACTCCGTTTTCAAATAGCATCAATCTCCAAACATAAAAGTTCAATTTCATCTAGATATTTATCATGCTTCACACATTAGTAACTAGTAAGAGTTCAATACCTCATCAAATAAGAGAATAATAATTTATAAATTATTTAAAGACTCTCAATTCTTTTGATATCCGACAACATTGAAAATTATTATAATCATTTAATCTTATTATTACAATGGATGAATAAATTCACACCTAACTTGAGAATTCGCCCACAATAGCCCACATCACATTGAGTAAAATATAGAGTTGAAATTGACCTTTAGGCTTTAGATTCATATAAACAAAGCTATGAGGGGTTTCAGTTTCCCACTATGAATTATTTTTCTTTCTTTTTTTTCTTTTCTTTTTGTTTTTTTTTGCTCAAAAGCAGCTTATGCCCTTAAGAAATCAATTAATAATATAACCCATAGAGCAATGAGGAGTAAATTGGACTCAAAAACTTGCATTTTTGAAAATGAAGCGATATTGCTGAGTCATCAAATTAGTTTGTGACTACAACATTTTATCGGTGTCTGGATGTAATACGTTTGTTTGGGTATGCGTCGGTACCATAATAATTAGTATGGTTGAAGAAACGTGGTAGTAAAGTTTTATGTACCCCATTCATCCGCCCTCCAAACACGCCTCATCTCTACACGCTTGAAAAACATCATAAATTAAAGGGTTAAATTCATTTTTCCCCCTCTATACTATAGGGTATATATCAAATATCTATATATACTTTTAAAATCTTCAAATACCCCCTTAAAGTCACATGTCTTAATAAAATAATCGACGATGTCAAAACTCTATAGTAAATTATCGATTTAACCTCATAAAATAACTAAATAGCATAAAAACTTAGGATACATGACTGCTTTTTCCGCACAAGCAGTCTCTATTTTGTTGGTTCCATATGTCTTGTATTATAATGGAGTTGTTTAATGTTCTTTTCAAAAAAATGAAATGATTTAATATTTTTGTTGGATTAGGAGTTAGATGATGCTTTAGGTCCTAAAATGAAAGTAATAAAATTGAAGAAACTAAAGTATTATATAATAAATCCCAAGGATATGTTGGACACAAAAAATTTCAATGATATATGTATAAAAGAAACATAATTTTAGTGCTAAATCAGCCAAACAACCGTTACTTTTCTAACAGTAAAAAAGTTTGAGTGGGGTATTTAAAGGTTTTGGTAGTACATGTGTCAAGTATAAATGTGTCTACATAGAAAAAAATACTACGTATCCTAGGTTTTTATGCTATTTAATTATTTTTTGAGGTTACATCAATAATTTACTATAGAGTTTTGACACTATTCACTATTTTACAAACGACAGATGACTTTGAAGGGATATTTGAAGATTTTGAAAGTACATAGAGGTATTTGATACATATCCAATAGTATAGGAGGGCAAAATGAATTTAATCCTAAATTCAAATGAATTAAAGTTAAATTTATTTTATCCTTTGGATATTATGGGGTTGATCATATTAATTACAGGCTCTATTAGTAAAATTTTCAAATGCCTTGTAATTTAAAAATAATAATAAATAAAAAGTACTCTTAATTAAGTTAAATAGAAGGATAAATTCACTTTGCTTTTTTATGAGAACTTAAATAGCATAATGAGACCCTCTACAACAAATGATATTAATTTTGCACTAATTTTTTATCAACTCTAAGTTATTAAATAAAATAACATTTAATTAAATTTAAAATAAATGAATAGTTCAAAATAGACATAGTATATGTGATATAGGATGGCCCAAATCAGCGAAATCCAACACTCAATCAACGGCCCAGGGCCCAAGTGGCTCGTCGACCCTATTGATTGATCGACAAGGCGCTCCATGGCCCTCAGAGCTGCTCGATCTTTGTCGACCCGTCAAGGTCGATTCGCAAGTTGAATCCCGCACAGTACTCTGCCACCGCATTAAATGCGTTGACTGGCAACACACCTCCGCATTAATGGCGCATGCCTCCCCCCCTCACCGTCTGCAACTGCAGACACCGCAACAGTGTGCCATCTTGTCCTGCAACATAAAAGGACATCCAGCTGGCAATATTCAAACGGGGGAATTGACCAATTACCTCCGGCAGGAGCTGGAGGTCCCTTGGGTAAGCCAAGGGTTTCCCTGATATTTCCTATAAGGGAGGGGGATATAAAAACCCATCAACCTTGCCTCTTACAGGTAGGCACTCATACACTCAAAAGCCCCTACATTTCGCTGCTCGATTTGAGAGGTCGAATATATATACTGACTTGAGCGTGGGAGGGCCTAGGCCGAGGGCCTCTCGGCTAGCTTAACGTTTGCTGTGATTGCAGGATTCCAATCCCAAACCAATCCAGAAGATCATACCACGGATCGTGATTCAGACCCGATCCGTATTCTTCATCGAAACCGAACCCTTATCAATATGAAAAACACATTAAACTCATAGTTGTTTCAAATAAATTTGTGCTGCTACCATCTTATGTATGGAGAGAAGTTGCAATATATATTTTCATGTAAGATAGTAGTAAGAAAAACATACATGAGCAATTTTAAATTTAATTTGTCTTCTCCATATCTTGAAACCATATTTTACTATTTATTTATTTTAAATTCATCAATCAAAAGTTAATTTATTTAATAAAGTTAGTATTGGATTAAATTTAATATCAAATCAGTAACATTTAATTGTAGAGAATGGAACAAAGTAGATTTATATCGTTTTATTTATTTTAGGTATATTTTTGTCCATCAACAAGAGTTTCTTCAATTCAGTGAGACATTAAAAAAAAAATATTAATCTAGAAAAAAATACTAACCTTATAATACAAGGAGTTGAGTGGCTTGTGGTCCAGTAATATAATTATCTCACATAATATAGAATGTTAGGAATTTGAGTTCGAATGAACTCTTGATGTGCGTGCGTGTATATAAATAATCCAATGAGGTAGAATGAATTCAACGCTTGAACAAATAAATAGCAAATATAATAGAAAAATAAATGCAGATTAAAATGAAGAAAAAGATTAAAAATAAAAATAAAAGCAAACAACCCCATAAAACGTTTTACTTTGCATGTTACCCAAAAAGTGGCAGCTGATCGCTAATCAACATTAAATTCTTGAAAGAAAAAAAAAAGAGAAAAGAAAAAATAAGCCCTTTTGAATATTGAATCTTACTATATATGTATATTTCTAATTCTTTTTTCAAAAAATAATAATCTATTTATGAAGTAATTCTAGTTATAATTGTACTGAGAGACGACGCACCCAAAATTCAAACACGAGGGCTTGACTCGGAATGAAGTGCGGCAGCGGGGACAGCCAACTTGGGTCTGGGGCCCCACCAAAAGACTTAACCTGATTGGTTTTCTGTTGGTTTGGATGTGAGAGGGCCCCACATTTATTAGCTTTGCTGGGTGCAACTTGGATTTTGGAAGATGGCTGCGACCTCGTTCACACCATTACATGACGTTGTTCCTTAATTATTCTCTTATAAAATACTTTAGGGTTAAGGTACTTGAAATTTTATAAATCGATTCATAATGAGTATTTTTCTATTTGTTGAACTTATGATTCATAAAAACATATAAAATATAAATATTATATATATATGATAAGTAATAAAGTGTCGCACATTTAATGTATAAATTTTGTTTAATTCTTTCTTCAATCGATATTGACTAATTAGATTGATCGAAGATGACGTGAAAAGTTAAATTGTGTTCATAGATGGATACTGACATCTTTGGATAATGATATGTATTTTAATATTTTTTAGAGGAATGATGAAATTTGATCAATTTAAAGCATTTAATTCATAAGAGATCATACTAGCAATTTGCTTTTGCAATATGCTAACAAGTATCTCTACTTCATTCACATAATTAAACTATTTATAATATTTTTTTGATGGATTAATTTTAAATTCTCGCTATTTTTTTAAATTGTAAATTATTTGCTTTTTTTTATCTTTATTGATCGTCGAAAAGTCATCATTGAGCATATAAGCACTTTTGAATTATTAAATTAAATTTTACCATTTTACCCTTTACGAGTGTGGAACCACATCACATAGTATAGCGTGCATAAATTTAATTTTTACTTATCCAAAAAATATATATAAATTAAATATGAATGTACATGATTCCGCAAGCTCCATAAGATAAGGGTGGGATGGGAAGAGCTAGGTTGGCCATATCAACAAGTCAACCCCTAGCTCATCATGCACCTAAAGTCAACTATACATCGTATATAATGTATCCAGATTGACCATACTTAATTATTACTTTCCTAAAAATAAGGGCTAATTTCAAAAACAATATAACATACTTTATACCAACGAACAAATTATTCTTTTTTATTTTAATTTAATAACCAAGGGAATTGAGTTTATTACATTAACTTAAAACTTTATTGTAGACGTTTTTGGACCGTTGTAACCAATTGTCTTTCTTGGACCCAACAAGTGCATGTGAACATCTTTAACCAACAGGCTAAGGATTGCGACTTTATTACCAAGTTTGTACCTCAAATTTAAGAATTAGTTGGTTCCAAATTCTAAGTGATTAGAGGAATGTTGCTGTGTTTGTTTGCTGTGATGTCTTCTACTTTGTTTGTATTAATTGGGTAATGGAATTTATGCGAATTAATGAAATTAGGGATGAGATTTGAGAAAATATTTTCTTAAAGATGTCTTGTCCATCACAAACAGAACAACATATAGTTGTAGTTTCTCTCTTTTCGGGTTTTTTTTTTTTTTTTTTAACATCACACTTGATATCTTCATAATTTATTTTAGATTTGTTCTTATTTATTTTTTTCAAATGATTATTATTGATTCTCCAGTCTTTTTAATAGAACTCGAACTCATAGTCGATTAGTTCACAAGTGTTGGAACTTACTACCTAACTATCAATATATCTTTAGGTTTATTTTTATTTTTTAATATAAAAAAGAGACACTACGAAAAATTTAGGTATTTGCTATGAAAAATTGCTACCAATTATAGCTTCAAAACTTTCATGATAAATATAATTTTTCAAAATAACAAGTAATAGAAATTATTATTTATCTATTTATAGCCTTATTAGTAACAAGCGCAATAGAGTAGTTATAGCAGACAACATCAAACACATATATTGAGATTAGGTGAGGTTGGTGTGGTGGATAATCTTCACGTGCAATCTCACATATCAAATAGAGGAATAAAATTATAATCCATCATATTAACCCACTATTGTAATCGCAGCTATTAACTAACTATCAAATCAAACAAGGCCATAAAGAAAAAAATAATCACTAACTACGGATTGGTGAAGTGAAAATTAGTTATGAAAGTATTTGTTTCGAATTCAATTTTGATCAATGTCATAGTTAAAACTGCAAACTTTGGCATCATCAACTTTTTGTTTTTGAAGCCTTAATATTTTGTAGTGAAAATTATTATTAGTTCCCAACTACTATTAAACTCAAATTTATGATTAATCTATTGCAAATATAAACATCTACCACCAACTACGGATTGGTCAAGTGATAATTACTTATGAAAATATTTGTTTCGAATTCGATTTTGATCAATTTCATAGTTAAAACTGCAAACTTTTGGCATCATTAACTTTTTGTAGTTGATGCCTTAATATTTTGTATTGAGAATTATTATTAGTTCCCAACTTTATTTTATTCTTAGGTTACAAATCAAGTTTTTTTTTTTTATTTAAATAAACTCTCTTTGTTTTTTGCTAAGAAATGTTTACAAAATAGACGAACTCATGATGACTATGATCTTAACCAAACCATACAAATTATTGAGAACGTCCTATCTATTAAGCATCTAGTGGCATATTTTGAATGAGACTATGAGAGTTCACATCCTCAATTAGATTTTTCAAACGGCCAAATAGAGTAAAAATAAAAATAAAATAAAATAAAAAACTTAATGAGTAAACAATTGACTTGAAAAATGGTATTTATTCTTATTATTGCATGTATATATGCATCAATATCTATCATAGCCTCAAAAATTATCTACTAATTTCAAAGTATTAGAATATCATGAAGACCAATTATATGAGGTCACATCAAGGTTCAAATCATAAATAAATAAATAAAAAGGGTATACGACTAGAACGAAATGATGGAGATTGATAGGGTAACCTTTGTCTCCTAGGAAGTGTCTTTGATAATTTTAAATTCAATTGAAAAGGGTATTAGGATGAGCCATAAGCTAACTCATAGAATCCTATAAAATAATTAAAAATTTGTAAAATATGAAAATATTTAATAAAAGTTTTATTAAATTATATAAATATTTAAAATAAAAAAGTTAAAGAACTTATAATTTTTTGAAAAATTAAGTAGTTAGGAGAGAGCATATTTTATTTTTAAAATTGTAATAAATCTCCTTCATTGAAATATCTCAATAAATTATTTTAAGTAAAATACAATAATTTTATAAATCCTAAACAAACGTTGTTTTTATCCGAACCCTCGATTTTGTTTTAGATGCAACAAGAAGTGAAAAATAATTTTTGATTATTTATATAAAAAAAAAAAAACAGCAGATTCGGCAGCACGTTAGTTGCAGTAATATCTTTTAAGATATAAAAAATTATGTATTTTTTATAATTAATAAATGAACACTCTCTAATTAGTAATTAATTGTTTAAAAGCACAACTTGAACATGTACCAATTTTCTATTACATCAAACTATAACATAAAAGCTAAGTCATGAAAAGGTTTTGAGTTTGTCCCCGCGTCTCATTGATAAGCATACGATTCCCATGTTGTTTTATTAATGTCAATAAGTTGTATATGAATTAATTATACTCACAATACTAAATAACAAATATCAAAAAGTAAAATCTCAGAACGTTAAGTATAATTAAATTTTCAGAAATAAAATAATAAATTAAAAAAGGTCTATCTTTTTTGGCCAAAGCAAAGATTCCAAGTGCCTTTAAAATTATTAGTTTTAATTAGTAGTTGTCAATGTTTGATGGTTAATTTATTTCTTAATTGTCAAAAGCAATGAGCTATTATTTTTGGTGAGTGACAACGTTTCTCATCTCCGACTATAATTGTGCATGATGTGGAAAAAATGGTATCCTTGAAAATAAGTCAATATTTACACCTTGAATAGCGAATCCATCTAAATATAACAATTTAGATATACTACAATTATTTAGAAATGTTGATTCCAAGAAACGTGGCATAATCAGCTTACTGGCAGAATTGCAAAAGTACCCAAGGACCAAGGACTAGGGTCGTCGATTTCAAGACACGCGGCAGTATTTGAGGAATTGAGGACAAATCCTTATATAATAGTATATTTCTAACCCCTATAAATACCCATTTGTAATCATTGAGGGGGACTTTTGGAAGAAAAAGCTTTATACAACAATTGCAAGTTATTATGTTAAAACTCTATTATTAAGTTGTAATCTTGTTTTTCTTCAAAGATTCAGAGCCCATTTATAAATAAAATGGTTCATTTAGAAACATCTCAAATCAGTGCGTGACTCGAGAGTTAATATACAGGTAAAGTTCTAACTAAATTGAATCGAGTCAAACATGTTGTTATTTCAATTGTTTTTTGAATTTTTATCATGTTTTAAATAATTATATTTAAATTTAATTTAATTACAATTTAATTGAGTTTCAACAAGTTTTTATCAAGTCGAACACAACTGAATTCTAAATCTTATTGAACATGAAAATTTGTTTAACTTCAATTTATTATATTTAACAAATCAGGTGCCAGTTATTTTATAATTGATTAGTATGATCTATTATTGAATTTAACCTACATTTTTTAATATATGCAAAAATGTATTTAAAATTTATTATGATTCGAATTTCAAATCTCACATATTATGCTAATAAACCATTTAAGTTAGGCATATACACAAGTAGAGTTATCAACTTAACATATTCATCAAGTTGCAAATGTGTCCTTGATACTCTATATTATCAAAAGCTTTAATAATTATTAATGTTGCTGTTACATGAAACACGGGAAGAAAACTTAATTAACTAACTAATTAGTTAATTAATCATGCATGTGCAGACATGATTAATTAAGGAGACAAATCAATAACTAATATATATTTATCCGCAATCAAATAGCATGAGAGTGACAGCTTAGATATTACAAAAGAAGCATGATTGATGGGCATTTTGTTGTATCTTAGACTTAAAGAATGAGGAAGTCATGATTGTGTTTGGTTATGTTTTTTATTTGATTTTATTATGTGTTTATTATATATTTTGAGAGAATAAATTATTGGAGAATGTAAAAGTTATTTTTGGGTGTATTTGTTTATATTTAAGGGGAGATATTTTTTACTGTGATAGTCAAATTAATGTTTTTTTGTTGGATTTTTGGAGTGAAAATAGAATTGAGTGATTATTTTAATGTTAGAATAATAATAAAAAATATATAATATATATATAATATGTATGTATATATTGAAGAATGTGCGTTTTGGAGAAAAAACAAAAATATATTTGATTATATTTCCCCAAAATAATATTATCTTGGAAATATATAACCAAACAAAGCCCAAATGATTTTCTTCATGCTATGCGTAACATTATAGGGATAATACTGCTCAGTTGGGGGGCGTTGAACTTTGAACTAGGGATAGAATAAGAATTTTTCATTATAAGTTGCGAAATTCTAAATTATAAAAAATATATATATTTTTTATTTCATCATATATACTAATTATTTAAAATTTATAGTCTCAAGACAATCGATAAAAGAAAAATAGAAAGACAAAGAAGCACCATGGCAATGAACATATTTTAAATAAAAAAACGGATAATTTTATAATTTGATATATGGCAAAATTTTAATATTTTAAAATTTTTAATATAAACAATTAAGTTTTAATATTTTGAGTGGGCAGCTGCCCTGCCAACCCCCCCCCCCCCCCCCCCCCCCCCCGGTATGCTTTGAACGACTTCGTATTTTTGTAATGCCAATTTATGTGCTCTCTATAGATACATATATATATATATTTCCCCCCACTTTCGTGTGTGTGTGTGTGTGTTTTATTTCTTGTGCTATATACGTTGAATTGCTGCAATCACCATAAAGGCTGGATATTTATGAACACCCCTTTTTCCGGCATGTCTTTTATAATAAAAACACTAATAATATTGTTTAAATTTATTAATATAAATAATTATTAATATATTTTGTTGATTACGATATAAAGGATTGATCTTAACTCAACCTCTATTGAAGTTGAGGAAACTCGACTTAAACAAAATTAGGTAAACTTGGCTAGAACAAGAACGAGTATGAAAATTCTATTCTAAAAATAGATAATGTGTTATGATACTTTTTGTTTTGTCGAATCCTATTTAAATTTATACTTTGATGATTGTACATGTTAAAAGTTTATCAGGACTTGGATTTCTTCAGGAGCTCAAACAACACAAACAATTGTTCTTTTAGCCCTTAACATAATATAAGTGGGTAATCTAACGGTAAATTTTTATGCTCGCTAGAAGGTACAATTTCCAGTTAGAATTTTATAGTATAGTTGGAGAAATTAATAATTAGAGTAAATGTCACTAATAGTTCCTAATATTTCGATTTAGTATCACTTTAGTCCTCAATCTTTAAAACTTCATCTTTTAGTCCCTAACGTTAATATATCGTTTCACTTTAGTCCCTTAAATCATTTTTTGGTAGTTTTTGGCCGGAAAATTGACCAAATTTGACATTTTAAGGGCAAAATTATCAATTCATAGTTTTATGTTCCACTTTAATCCCTATATAAGGTTTTATGTTCCAATTTAGTCCCTACGTTACTTTTTTTCTTTTTCTTTTTTTTTTTATAAATATATGTCCATGTGTGTATATATATTTGTGTATAATATATGTGTATATATAATTGATACTAATATTAGTCACATGCTCATATATTATTATTAATATTTAATAATATATTATTGATATATTAACATCATTTGTGATACTATTGTAATTAATAATATTACTAATATTATTATTGATATGGGATAGCCCAATAGGCCCAACCCAATAACACTCAATTAGGACAGGAGCTAGTCTGAAGCTCCCTAAGCAGCTCGACTGCCTTTAAACCCAACTCATTTTGGACCATGCAGACATTCGACTGCCACTTGACCTCTGGATCCCTCTCTGTCGTGGTGGATATTAGCGTTCTTGATCGACTAGGTTATAGCTGATAGCCTCCGTTAGGTGACCTCAATCTTTCAGCCAGAATGAGCTTGGTGACCAAGATCCTAGTAGATTTTCCTGTTGGAGTGCTCGTCTTGACCAGAGAGGTTGAGGAGTGACGAAAGCCTTTTGGCCACATTGAATGCCTTGCCAAGCGCCGTGCTGCTGCATTAATAGCGCATGCCACCAACAGTACCACCTTTTGCAGCTGTGTCAGGTTGGGGAGCGCCTCTAGTGTACCACCTTCTCCTAGGTAGCTGCCTCCTGAAACAACACACAAGTTGGATATTAATATAGCAATAATATATTATTAAATATTAATAATAATATATGAGCATGTGACTAATATTAGTATCAATTATATATACTCATATATTATACACAAATATATATACACACATGGACATATATTTATAAAAAGAAAAAAAGAAAAAGAAAAAAAGTAACATAGGTACTAAATTGGAACATAAAACCTTATATAGGGACTAAAGTGGAACATAAAACTTTATATATGGGCTAAAGTGGAATATAAAACTATGAATTCACAATTTTGCCCTTAAAAATGTCAAACTTGGTCAATTTTCCAACCAAAAACTACCAGAAAATGATTTTAGGGACGAAAGTGAAACGATATATTAACGTTAGGGATTAAAAGATGAAGTTTTAAAGATTGAGGACTAAAGTGATACTAAATCGAAACATTAGGGATATTTAGTGACATTTACCCTAATAATTAACTTCTCCTTATAATTAAAAATCTATAATATTATAAAAAGGAAGGCATTTTTGTATCTAGCATAGAAGTTATGGTACCAAATTTCAATATTTCAAATTTATCCTTTTACTTATTCAATATTCAATAAAAATTATATGTACAAATAGCCGCCATTTATTCAAAAACTTTCACTATGTACTTATTTTAATTAGTTTTAGATTTTTTTTTTTAATTTAATAATGAATTATAAAAAGTTTACTTTAAGTAAGTGCTATCTTTATAATTATGCAAATATAAATATATTTTTGTGATGTATATCAATTTTTAATATAATAAATGTGAGAATATTTTTATTTAAAAATATTTTATGCCCGCAGAAACTGCATGCAAACGACTGTTAGTAACTAAAAAAGAAAGCCTATGACATAGGATATATCTTGGGGGAAGGCAAATTTTCTTTAAGAGCCCATATGAAGATTGTTCTCATCCTAAAGCCATAAAGGCATAAACCATCCTCAAATTAGCTTAATGGATCATTATTTCTTTTGCCTGAAGTTGGGCCTTGGCCTAGCTCCTTTACTGGCCCGTTCATATTTTGGCCCAAATCGGGTGGCATTGTTACCGTTACATTAGATAAAAATCTAGTTTTTTTGAACTGTTTAAAAAAGTCTTAAGCCTGACGTGACACTCAATCCACGAATTATGGCCCACTTAGATTACCCAAATTGATTAGTCCAGAAATTGAGGGGAACACATATGGTAAGTGACAAAATACTAAGATTTGACCTCAATTTTACCAAGAAAAATACTAAAAAAAATTATTCTCCTTGTAAGAATATGCTAAGGAAGTGTTTGTTCTGATACAATCCTGAGCTGTATTTATTAATTTTGTATAATTATTTTTTCTACTATGATCAATTATTATCAAAGTTTATTTTTATTCAGTACATCAACTTTTTCTTTTTTTGTTGTTCTTTTTTTCTTTTAAATTTACACAAATATACTCACCTGGAGTCAAACTTGATTTGAGCAAAATACAAGCGTAAAAACTGTATCACTCGACCAATTTTTCTTCTAAATTTACACAAATATACTCACTTGAAGTCAAACTTGATTTGAGCAAAATACAAATATAAGAACTGTATCACTCGACCAATTGATCAGTATCTTATTCTTCTATTTGAATGACAACAGTTCAACATCGATTTCAATCTTTCTTGACCATTATAAGTAATTCGTTTTTCTTGGAGAGAATCTTTGCTAGCTCGATCAATTTGTTCGAATGTCTAAAACTTACCAACAGATTACCCATTTTGTCTCCATTTATAAGTAATTTGGCCGCTTTACTTCCAATATCCCATGTATGACTTCACCAAACAATGGAGATCAGATTTTTTCAAGTAAAGTATATCACAATATCACCAAAAAAATCTTGAATACAACAATATTAGAACCAAAACAAAGAGACAAGCAAGGACAGAAAGGAGGCAGATCATTTATCACATTTTCTTTGGCTATATATTAAAAGAAGTATCCAAAACAACCAAACGGCCACACTCACATGCCCCCATCTCCAGTTCATGTCATTCCCATGTGCACATGGCCACAAAAACATAAGAATCATCCAAATCCTACCCTTTTTTCACAGTAAATTAACTGAAGATAGCACTTTCATTAGTTCTATACATATATGTAGAGATGAACTTTATAGCCCTTTTTGCATTCTTAATACTGACAATCAAGAAATCTAAATTATCCCAAAAAGGAACTAATGTAGATTTACACAAAACTCTTTTAAGGAACATAAGGAAAGAACACTCAAGAATGCCAGAACCCACTCAAGATACTGCGGAATCTATTACTAGATAATTTTCTGACAATCTTTTTAGCATCCGAAACTTCCTCTTCTGCAAGCTTTTCGATGTTCTTCAGGTAGCCTGAGCTGACTATCTTCTTTCTGGCACTATTGCTACTTGTTAAAGACATCAATATTGAAAGCAATAGCTTTTTATTACCAGAATTCACCTCCCCGGGATCAAGCATTTGCAGCAGCATGCCGACATTCTGATCATTCTGGACGAATTTCTTGCGGTTCTTGGGCACAATCAGCATGTTAGAAAGTGTTTCGGCTGCCATTTCTCGTATTTCAAATGATTTTGACTCGAGAAATTTAACAAGAACTGGCATAAACCCTGCATCCCCCATTACCTTCTTAGCTTCCTCGGATGTCCCACATAGCCAAAAAGCTGCCTTCAAAGCCAATTCTTGGACAGAAACCTCCCCGTATCGAAGAAAATAAAGTATATGATCCATAAAGGCATAGTTTATCAGTATACTTATCGAATTCTCAGATGAAAAACATATGTTTGTGATTCCTCGGAAAGCCACCTCTCTTGTCTTTGTTGAGACTGACGATTTAGGATCAAGAATTGAGACTAATGCCCGAATCCCACCTTCTTCGATGATCTTTTCTCTAATTTTTTCATCCCTATAAGCCATAGTTTGCAATAAATCAAGAGAAGACATCTGGATCACCTCATCTTTAGACCTGGCAAGCTCAACTAGCTCCGAGATCGCCCCTTCTTCAACCATAAATCTCTTAATTTCTTCGACCCCAACCAGATTTTTCAATACCCCACAAGCCAAAGAAATTAATTCACTCCCACAATTGCTATTATTATTACCACAAATCTTCAACAGGGCAGTAACTCCTCCATGAGCAGAAACCGACCAAACATTGTCCGAATTCTCAGTGACTTTCATCAAACACCTTGCGGTAAACTCTTTACTCAACTCACTCCCCGACTCCAGAACTCTAATCAAAGGAGCAATTATCCCTGCACCAATCAACACACTTTTGTAAGACTGAAAACCGGCAATCAAAGACACAGCTTTGATGGCCTCTTCTTGAATTTCACGCTCTTGAAAATCAAGAAAATTCACAAGAAAATTGATGAAACCATCAAGCTCCACGGCAATCTTCACATATCTGTCGTCTTCTTGAATGACTTCATTAAAGGCCAAAAGGGCTTGCTTTTTCATATCACTGCTGCCAATTTTCAGCCTTGAAAGTAAATCATTAATATAGAACTTTATATCATCCTTGGAAGCCGAAAAACTTGGTCTTGAGACCACAATGGCGTAGCTCTGGGTAAGCAATCCCACAGCATAAATATCAGAAAGACTCTTTATATGAGTATCCAACTTTGCAGAGAGCAAATCAAGATCGCTTTGCATGAGGAGCTTCCCACTATATGAAAACTCCAAACACCGCCCCGCGAGCTCATCGCAGTTCTTGATGGTGGCTAGAATTGACTCTACAGCAATAGAAAGCGATAAATTTTCGCTGGATTCACAGTTTTCAATGGCGGTTAGGCTGGAAAAAAGCTCTTCCAGCTTGTTTCTAATGGATTGCCATCTCGAAGTAAAGGCTTTGATTGAATGTGTGAGAGAAATTAGTGAAGAGAGAAGCAGAATTGCTTGCTTTAGTCTTGGCTTTCTAGTGGATGATTGATGAAGTAAGCTGGTCTCCTCTTCACCCATTTCTTGGACTTTCATTGGTTTTGAAGAAAACCCATTTGCCAGAGATGGGTTCAGGTTTTCCGGCGACTGAAATTCAAGATTCCGGCGAAGGATGAGTGTTAGCGGTATTGAGAGGATACGAGTATAATTTGAGGATCTTATCTGCTGAAGACAAGGTATACAGTGCTGCTTTATCTTCTGCGGGTTTGTAACAAAACAGGCAGCTTGTTCCGATTTTACCAAAATGGCCCGGGAGATGTGCGCTGGTTAGAGGTTACTAGGCGTTGACGATAGGGATATTTTGGTAATCACAGCGCTCAAATTGTGGGGTTTCAGTTAGGTCGTTGGGACATATTAATATAGTGAGAGAAATATGCATGACAACGCTTTCACAATATTGTTCTTTTCTTCTCCCCAAGTGATCTTGGAATTTTCTATTATAATGACTATTAAAAAATTAATTTAATTAATGTGAAATTTTATTATTATTATTATTTTTAGTTTGTTCTTTCCTATTCATTTCTTGACTTTTTGGTTAATTTAATGTACCCGTAATTTTCCTAGGAACAACAACCTATGTACATATTTAGAGCTTAATCCACGTTTGATGGGCACTCTTGATGTACGTGTCACCAACTGATTAATTGATTTAACAATATTATCCTGGTATTTATATGTGTAAAACTTGATATTCAAACTCTAATAAATCTTAAATAAGCATGTAAGTCTAAAAAAAATATAGAGAATGTTTGGTTATATTTTTTATGTGATTTTATTATATGTTTTGGGAGAATAAATTATTAAAGAACGTAAAAGTTATTTTTTGATATGTTTATTTATGTTTTGGGGGAGATTTTTTTACTGTAACAGTCAAATTAATATTTTTTTTATTGAATTTTTTGGATGAAAATGGCATTTAGTGATTTTTTTTAATATTAGAATAATAAAAAAAATATAATATATAATATGTATGTATATATTAAAAAATGTGTGTTTTGGAGGAAAAATAAAATATGTTTGATTATGTTTCCCCAAAATAAAATATAACCAAACACTTCCATCTAATCCTACTAAATTCATACCATATCAATATGTAACAAACGAATAATTTGATAGTAAATTCCCATGTTTCTAAATAAATTATTTGTGAATTTAAAGAGTGTTTACTAAACTTACTTTTAAAAAATCTTACAAGAGATTTTTGAAACATATAAGATATACCTTATTTTAGAATTTTTTTTTGAAATATTTGGATAAAATAAGATTTTGGGGATTATAAAATATTAGTAACGGTAACATTGTAATTAGTATGCTTAAAGTTAAATGATTTTTTTAAGATATTAAAATAAGTTATGAGTTTTTCACTTTTTCTAAAAGGATTTATAAAATTCTTTTTTTTTTTTTTTTGGAAACTAACAAATTATTTTTCAAGAATTTTTACCAAATTTTTATGGCATCTTATATAAATTTTCAAGTATCTTATAACATGTTTTGACAAGCTTATAAGCTCATCCGAACACCTCTTTCATATAAGTTCACCCAAATACCCACTAAATAAATTTGGGTAAACTTATAAGATATTTAAAAGCTTATGTTAATCTCATAAAAAATAATCAGAAAACCAACAATAATTATCTTTAAATAAAAAATAAAAACTAATACGAGTGATATATTTGTCGCGTCCTAGAAATGACTTGACTTTTATGCGCTTTTGTTTATATGCTGCCAGGCGACACCCTGCAGTCTGCTACAGGCTATTTCATTAAGCATAGGTTTTGCAGCTTAATTATAATTAGTGAAATCACTTTTGGTAATTGGGGTATGATTAAGGGCTGCTAAGTATAGTAGAAAACAGTGTGATTAAGAGAGCTGTTGTTCCAAATGGACCACACATAATAAGGACAGCCCTTTTTAATTAGGTGAAAAGGATAAAAGAGAAAGGAGTAGCTTTCTATACTGTGTTGGGGCTGGGCAGTGGGCACCTTCACCCCACCATGTGATAACCCTTTGGCGCTTTTAGGACCAGCTTTTTTATATTAAGGTGAACCTTCGTTCCAATGTTTGTTAAGAATAAAAATGGAGTCTTATCCCTAAATATACAATGCCAAATTCCAAACCCTTTTATCTTCCAAAAAAAAAAAAAAAAAAATTATTATGACACATCTCAAGGTTCTAAACTCAAAATTAAGAGTTTTTTTTTCCCATAAAACGGAGGGGAAAACAAAAAAAAGAGATTTGATCTGTTGCACTCTTTATATCTATCGATTCAATTAAAGTTTGTCTGATAATATTCGAAGGAACTCATGATACGATGTACGATATGATACTTCTATATTTCGTTTTTGTTGAAATTAGGATTGAAATAGTTTTAACATCAATTTTGATGAGGGAAAGTTCATAAAAGACTTTTTTGCCTCGCTCGGGCCAAATTAGTTGTCATTCTAGAGCAAAGATTTGCAGCTTTTTTTATTTAGGTAGGTTCAACCTAAATAACAACATGTCAAATGACCTGAAATTCTTATCATTAGATGGAAATATGTCAAACAATCACATCTATTCATTCGATCTTGATCTGACACGTTCATACTCTTTTCCGATTATAAGTACTTTTTGGCTCAAAACATTTAGTTTTTGACATATATTTTTTATTTTCTCAACCTCAATATCCAATTTAACTTAGACATCAGAGCATTATAGCCGAGCTCACCCAACGACCTTCTAACTTAGTCCTACGATTCAAGTTCTAAATCCCAGTACCATTCAACCTATACGAGAGATGAGGAGAATGCAATAATTGATTTGGAACTAATTTAAATAACAAACCCAAATAATATATGTACTCTACTTTATACCCTTTTTAGATAGGGCGAAAATTTCTCCTCCTCAACCATAAAGGTGGCCAAAATTTGAATGAATCACATGAGTTGGGAGTGCAAGTTTATTTAGAAATAAATTATGTGCAAGATTGGAAGTGATCATAGGGATAAATATGTACTTTTCCAATAAATTTCCATTCCAAAGATTATGTATTTCAATCGAATATATACTAATTTGAAAAATCAACAAAATCCTCCTAAAAATAAAAAATAAATGAGAAATTCTTGTTGTCAAATAATTGCCAGAGGAAGCTCACGGGACAACGAGAAACATGCGCATCACTGGCCTAAGGATTTTTCTAGAAGAATTTGAAAAAAGAAATATAATAATAGACCACAATAAATTAAAAAGTGTAGGCTAAAGTGTCTTATTAAGTCTAATCCAGTTTCATTACAAGACAAAATGCCCATAATTTTGTTTGTCACGGATCCTTATTTTACTCTGACCTATGTTGTCATGAGTGTGCTTTTAGAATAGGTGTCGAGGTTTAATTTGTAATTCACTTGCTGCACAAATTTGTTAAGTGAAATTTAAGTGGGGCGGTGGCAGATAATTTTATTTATTTATTTATTTTTATTTTTTGGTCTCTAATTAATTTTGAACTTTGGCATCCCTTTGGAACAATTAATGCAGGTTTAGTATATTGTATATCAAAATGAGTTGGTATGCACCATAAAAATTTATTCCTTTCAACCATATTGTATTGGTAATTTCTACCAGAAGAAAGAAAATAATATATTGTAACAATATGGGAATTACTTCTACTCCAATCTTTTTTCCCTTTCCTTTTATTTTGTGGGGGGGAGGGGGGGGGGGTTGTTTAGCCATCAACATCAATGGTAATGTTTGGATATGTATTTTGTGTGATTTTATTATGTGTTTTAGGAAAATAAATTATTGGAGGATACGAAACTTGTGTTGGAGAATATAATTGATTTTTGATTATGTTTTAGGGAATAGTTAAAAATTGATTTTGGAGAATTTTGTTATGTTTATTTATGCTCTATGGGAGATATTTTTTATTGTAGCAGTCAAATCAATATTTTTTTGTTAAATTTTTGGAGTGGAAATAGAATTGAATGGTTTTTTTATTGTTAGAATAACAACAAAATATATATAACATATATAATATATATGTATATATTGAAAAATGGGGAAGTTTTGAAAATAATAAAGAATAGTAGAAGGTATTTTGGGGGGAAAAATTATGTTTTAAAAGAAAAATGAAGATATATTTGATTATATTGTCCCAAAACAATTTTGTTCTGGAAACATAACTAAACATTCCCAATATATTTTTGTGTTAATGAATTGTATTTCTGTATAAAATTAATGTAGTAGTTCGCAGAGATACTTTATTCTCGTTACAAATAGGTCATTCTAGAAAAAGTTCAGTACTTCTTCTTCCTGTGTCTGAACCGCCAACTTTGGCGAATAAAGCCATATATTTATTCTCTTTTTATTTATTTTTTTCCCGTCCCATTTATTTTTTATTGGCTGTTTGAGTTTGTAATAGAAAAACTATCTAATAGAAAGAAAATTAACATATTTTGAGCATCTATAATAATTTTTAAAATGTCAATATCAACCGGTGGAAAAAATAATCCATTCTTGTAAATGAGATTAAGAATTTAAGAATTTAGGCAATGCAATCAAGTTGAGCTGAGTCGAGTTTGTTAAAAATTTAAGAGCTTGAAGTCAAGCTTGAAATATATCGAACCTAATATTTTAAAATCAAGCTCGACTCCTTGAAAAATTGAGTTCAACCCGACTCGCTCAATTAAGCTAAAGTTTCAAATGAATTATAAACAATTGTGAGCTCAAGATCAAGCTTGAGTTTAAACTCGAACACAAAATAAAATAATAGTAATATAGTATATGTTTATTAATAAATATAATATTTAATTATATGGCGCTCACGAGACTGAAATCTAAATTCAAAGGTTAGAGATTAAACTTGATTCAGCTAGACTGAAATTCGAAATAATTCAAACTCGTCTTGTAAAAGTCGAACTGACTCGATTCATTTGCACCTTATCTAAGACAACTCAACAATGCACTTATGACAGTGAAGACATACAATTGTACACACTATGATAAATTATGCTAAACTATCATATCCAATCTATGAATTGCCCTATAAGTAAAGAAGTAGAATTGATAATTTCAACAATCAAGAACATAGTACTAAGAGGAAAGCAAGAAAAGGACAAAACATAAGTTTGGAGTGATATTGGTTGGCAAAGCCCATAAAGGAGGTATATTGGTGATGTGTTGCCATTTGAAGGGTGTCCAAAGTTAGGTAGAAAGGGAATTGGCCCTCCAAGTAGAGGATTCCTTCATTATATTGATTATTGGAACACCTTTAAGTGAGCCACAAGTGAAATCCAAATATGAACCATACTTTGCTTCCAAGAGAAAAGGTCTATGTAAACAAGATGATCATGTCCATCCATTTCTCCACCAAGTTTGTGCATACATGTAATCACATATTGATTATTTCAATTTGTCCATATAGAGAATTTTAAGATAAATTTGTAGATTACTTTATTTTTCTCATTCAAATGAAATAACCTTTTATAAAAATAAAAACTTTTATTGCATCTACAGACATAACAATATCTTATGAAAGTTGATCTTTTATGTCCAACGATAATTTTAAGACAATACATAAAATATTGTCTCATATTTATCCGTACTGACGAACCTTTTGTTTTTATATATATAAAGATAAATTTTCTCACTACATATACAGATAGAAATATATAATTCAATTGTTTGCGATAATGAATTCTGATATCATATATTTACTCACATGTACAATTTTCTACATTTATAATATTTGTAAAGTCATTTCGATGATAATTGATATTGTTTTATGTCCTTCTCAAATTCATTGAGTTGAATGTCTAATTTGATCAAGCATTAATCTTGGATTCATAATTTCATTTTGTAAGACATTAATGAAGACTTCATTAGATACAAGTGATTTGGTGGCTTAGAATTATCATATTGATGGTCTAATAATAGAGCAAAGTCTATTTTAATCGGCTATGTGTAGTTAATTGTTATTCTAGCACCAAATTGATGCCTAATAGTAAAGCTTAAGTGTAAAACCTATAGTCATTTTGGTCTAGCTAGGAATGTAGCCTATAAAACTTGAAAGAGTTTTAAATTAAATTATTAAACCAGTCAAAACATATAAATAAATAATAAATTTATAAAAAAATAATGGAAATATTGAACTGATCAGCAATTTTCATCCATCTAAAACACTTCTTTTACATTATATATTGATCAATAAGTAAATCACTACATATATATTACATTTGACATTAATTTTTCTCATTTTTTAATATCCTTTTTATTTTTGAGATTATATCTATAAAGCTACGGTCGGATATTAATCGCAAAGTATAAGGCTTATTACATTTTACTTGAGTCTATTAACACTACACATATATATAAATTTAATAAAAGAAATATTATTAAAATTTGTATTTAAATATTTAATACATCATCTTACTTAATTGCATATCCAATATATTTATTTAAGATGTTAAATATTTATAATCGAATTTGATTCATCGAATATTTTAATTTATTAAAAATTTTAAATTTTTGATTGAATTCACATCAATTTCAAATTAAATATACATAGATTTGCAGTATCGCATTTTGCTTTTGGATCTACTTACTAGTTGTAGGGTTATTATTGGCCTAATTGTACACATAATGGCCCAATCTACAAATTTTGCTTAAGAAGTTCCGCAACAGATCGCAGTAGTACGGAACACAAAGGACGAAATTGCACCTACGTAGTAGGGTTAATAATGAAGATTGTAAATGAAGGAACGTAAGCACTAACAAAATTCCACGAAACTCATAAAGATTTACATAAATATGTCAATAAATTATGATATGGTAATATCAAATTTTATCACATATTAAAAGAGTCAAAATTACTCTTAAAACAAATTATGAATTATTTGTCTCCCTTACATCTGTTGAGATATCTTCTTATAAGGATAAAAAACTCTCAATATATATCAGAATAGAATAATACTCAATATAGTTGAGTCTTTAACGTTTGAATGAATCTGGACATTTTCATATATAAAAACATCCAATACGATAGAAAGTTATTTCTTTAAACGCCACAATCTAACTATCTAGACTTCCATTTCTTTGGAACTATCCTATAGAATCGAATTCCGTTCTTTTATTTGAGACATCGTGACAGATGAGCAGCATCAATTGAATTGATAGACACAAAGACGAAGATAAAAACAAGTTAAGATATAAAGTGGTGCGATGAAAAAGGATTGTAGATGTATAGAGTAAGGTTGGCTTTAGCCTTCAGGGCTGTCAGCGGAGCGGATTTTAATCTGAATTTGATTAGAATTCGATCTGATTATTTAGAGATCTTTAATCAATAAAAGATTCGATGGATATGATTCAAATAAAAAAGTTCGTAATCCAACATAAGTGGAACGAATATGGATATGGTTTGATCCGATCCATTAATAATCCGAATCCGAATATATTTAGTAATATTCATATATAGTATTATATATATGTATATATAAGGTCCTATAATAATGCCAATGTGGAAATTTGGATGAAGGAAGTGTTGAACTCCTATGCAATATATCAAATCAGGTTCTTTTCATATAAATTATTAGATTTTAAGCTTATTTACAAAATAATTACATCACTTGTTTCTCTATTTTATAACAAAAAAAATGATATGGGTAGAATAATGAGTAGGAGCCAATGCAATAATATAACAAGAATGCAAGCAAATCTCAATTTGATCAAAATGAGTTTCTTTTTTATAAAACTTTGAGTTTGTAGTTAGTTGATTGAATAATCAAGTGTAACTATGTATTTATAATGACAAATAAGTATTATTATTGGAAACAAAACATAAAATGTAATGATTTGGATTCTACTAATTTTTAAAAAAAATAATAAATATATGATGATTTTGGAAATATTTAAATTTGAATTTTTTCCTATATCTGACTTTTATTTAGATTTGAATATAGTTATACCAATTACAGATCCGATGAATTTTGAATCGGATTTGGATATGACATATTACTTTCATATTCGAACTTAAATCCAACATGATCCAATTTGAATCCGACCAATTGACAGCCTTAGTTGGCTTTATAGCATGTATTCTTCATAAATTGAGAAATACAAGTAAACAATACGCATAATTTGTGTAATTAACATCTCTTGTCTCATTTGGGGTGATTTAGCATGTAAGGACTTAGGTGCAGATTCTTGATAGAGATCTATATTAGATTCTCATTAGACCAAAAATTATGTATGCCGTCAAAAGGCTGGGGCTAAGGCTAAAGCTAAACAGAGTTGATTAACTGAATGTACACATTCTAGACAAATTCAATTTGATTACAGAAATCCAGTTGTATATATCCATCCTACATAGGTGTAATTGAAGTTTCATTAAAGGCTAAACTTTAGACGTAATTGAACTTTGGTTAAAGGCTAACTTGAGTACATTGTGATTTGAACCTATATTAATCATGGGTTTGAAGGTCTAGTGTTTAGGTTAGGAAGCAATATAAATTATTTATGCCAATAACATGGGCTTGTGTACTAGAATCCAATTGGGCTGTGGGCCTAAAAACAGCCCATGTCTTAAGACCCTTGAGTTCAAATGGTCCGTACAATAAACTTGGTTAGGGCTGTCAATGGATCGGATTTTAATCTGAATCCGATCCGAATTTTAGAATTTTTATTCTATTAAAATATTCGATAGATCAGACCCGATTATAAATATTTAAAATCCAAAATAAGTGGATCGGATATGGAATTAAGCAATCCACTCAGTTAAAGATCCTAATCCGAACATTAATATGTTTTATTAAATTAATACTTTTATATATAATATTAATAAAGATTTTAAAATAAAATTTATGTATTATATTGACCTAATATCTATATTAACGTCTATATTATATTATTAATATTGAGTTTTTAACCTAAAAAATAAGGACATTGATAAAATGTCAAATATAATAACATATAATAGTTCATATATATATTAATATAATGTGAAAAAGAAGCTTAGTATTCAAATATTTAACTTTTGGACTAATATATAATAAAAAGTTGTTAAAAATTCAAACATGACATATTTACTTTATAAATACAATATTATTTATAAAATTTAAAACGAAATAAATAAATAAATCTGATCGAATTTTTTAATCAAATTTCGGATATCCATCGGATTCAGATATGGTACTGATTAACAAAGATCCTATAAAATTTCGGGTCGAATTCGGATATAAATTCTGTAAATCGAATTCGAATTCAAATATGGCAGATCCGAACCAAATCCGACCCGTTGACAACCATAAACTCGGTCGAATAACGTTGATGTTGTTTGTGGTTAATTGATCCAGTAATATTTTCTATTTTAAGTGTGCGTGCACTAAAAAGACATTGTTGGTTTACCTAGTTAATTTTGAAATTTAAAATAATTATAAGTCATGTCTAATCTTGACCAACCAATTTAATTTTTTGGGGCGTAACGAAAAATAATATAGCATCCTTTTCCAACTTAATTGAATAAATATTAAATAATACAGTAAATTAATATTATTGCTGTACGAAACATTATTGAATCACCATTGCTCCACTTAAAAAGAGTAAATTCTTAAGTTGTTAAGAGGCTATATTTCTTCAAACGAAAGCGACATAATGATTATTATATCCAGAATTGGTCCAAGTAAAAGACTAACAAAACCACAGCCATGACATTGATCTTATTATTGCAGTCTGACAATTCAATGGTTTTGAAGTGGCATTTTTCATCATTCTACGGCTGGGAACAAATAAGGAAAGAGAAGAACAACTTACATGTACAAAAAAACACTTTAGATAGGGACCAGGTAGCACAAATCTAGACTGTCATAATTAAGAATAAATGTCATCACATTTGCCTAAAACAACATTTCCATTGTCCTGAAATCTCAGATTAGTCGACATCTAATCTGCTCTTATGAATTAATTATACATCTCCAGGTCAACTGAAATTCTCCCATTCAGTCTTCAGAATGCATGCTTCTTGGCCACCTGGATTCTCAATACTGAATGCTGAATTTGCAATTGACAATTGTTAATCATTCTTTGATACAGTTCCCATAGATTTAAGTTACAAACAATACAACAGGAAAGAAAAAGAAAAACAAACTGGAGAGAGCTTCTCTTGTAAGAAATGCTCTTGATATTCCTCCAGTCATTTCTACCAATTCGGATGAATCAACAAAGAAATGAGCTAGGATTTGTAAATAGAACCTCAGGGCTTTTATTATACTTCTTTCCACGACCGTTGTTATATTCAAGTATTCAACTATTTCACCTCAACTCTATCCAAGAATTTAGGAGACTTTCCGTCGCAGATCCTGCAAGAACATCGAGTACACAGTTTGTGGTCAGAAACCGGGCAGTTAATAGAACGAACTAGAGAACTGATATCTTGAACAAAAGGTCAACAGATGGCAGTCATCATGTGACTTATTGTGGACCATAACTGGCGACAGTGGGTTCAGGTAAACTGGGGCTCCATCGCAAATGTGGCGAATTTGGAGTTAAATAGAGTCTTGGGATGGGTACCTAGTCCTAATATTATAGACCTTGACAGGTTTTGGTTTGGTTTAAAAACGGGTCTGACGGGTTAGACCTCCTGGGTTTGGGTCCAAGATGAGACTGGATGGGGCTAAAGGTTGCCACTTTGCATTCATAGAACCAGTTAAAACAAGGAGCGTATGCATAATGTGTTTGCTCTTTGCCTATTAACCAGTTGGTGTCAATTAATAATTGAGCATTCATACTTCCCTCACCACAAGGAAGGATCAATGCATCCTCAAACTTCTTTGACACAATTATGATATGGCAGAAATAAGCAGCAATATATTCTAATACTTCTTTAACTAAGGCAGTTACAAGATGACAGAAAGCACTAACCCTTTCTTTTTCCATGCGTCAAAGAGTGAGAACGAAGGGTGGGGCATCCTGTCTTGGCCCCGCCACAGAACGATAGATGTAAATTTTGTCTGCTTGAATGTCATCACTTCCCTCATCTTTGATTACTTCAACATTCAATCTTGGCATCTCCCTTGCAAGTAACCTGCAACCTTTTATTGTCACCTTACAGGCTGACATCCACAACGATCGCATCATTTCATATTTCTCTAGCCCAGATAGCAGAGCATCATTTCCAAATGGACAATCTCTTATCTCAAGCTTCCGCAGCTTTGGGCAACCTTCCAGAACACACTGCATCCCCCTATCACTGCTGCCAGCAAAGGCCACAGAAAGAGTCTTGAGATTTCTAGCATACTTCCCAATATACTCAAATGTCATATCAGTAAGAAGGCCTGAAACTGAAAGCCTCCGGAGTTTAGTGCAAGTCTTAACCACAGCAGCAAACGCCTCATCCATAGGTTCGTTTGTCAGGTAATCTGGCTGGCATGGACTCATTATGCAAAGACGAAAGTGAGTAAAATCAGGGCAGTTCTGCACTATGGTTACAACAGCAGCATTAGTCATCCTCCGGCAAAAGTAGAGGACATAGCGAAGTTTATGGCATCCACGAGAGACAGCCAAAAAGCCCTCCTCCGTTACCCCATGGCGATGATCCAGGTCAAATGGATCAACAGGGAAGACTCGCAGTTCTTCAAGCAAGGGACAGCTGGAACCAACGGCCTCAAGCCCCTTGTCTTCAACAGTATCAATAACCTATTGTAAAAGAATTTAGTTTAGATATCAGAACATGCAGAACAAGTAAATGACTCCAATATCAGACATGGAAAAAAGGACATGCAGACAAAAAATTTGATGCAAGTGCGGAACATTAGCCTTAGAACTTCTATCTCTACTTTATACTCCTTACTGCTCTGGAGTTCCCTGCAACAGGCAGTAAGACAAAATGCTTTTTCCTGCATACTTTGTAGTCTCAATTTAACCTTATCAAGGATCAAATTCTTCCACAACAGAAGCACTTAGTAGCAAGCCATCTTAAATATCAATTTCTTACCCAGAGGCGCCGTAAATTAGGGCAGTGGGCAAGAAGGTTTGCAAATTCACCACTTTGAAGGACCACATCGCTCAAGTTCAAGAAAGTCAGACCAAAACATGCCCTATAAAGAACAGGGAGATAGACGGAGGTGGCATCCCACAAACCTGAAAGAACTTGGAGATTTTTACAATTACCAAATGCACTTTCAATGTCCGCAAGTTGGCGAGGTGTGGGTTCTTGCAGGAAGGAGCCAGTACCCAGCTCCATTAACTGAGGGGCATGCACGAGCAGCCGTTGCAGTTGATCCAAGGTAATGCTTTCATTGACCTTCAGAACCCTTAATGATCTGCAACGACTAACAAGTCTCTCAAGGGCATCAAAACTCACCTCACTGTTGAGGCTGGCGAAGTTTAGTATTTCCAGTGAGGAAAAGTTCTCCGGGAAGCAACTCAGCCAACCTCCACCAACATCCACTGTTACACTGTCCTGTATGTCGAGCTCAGTCAAGTTCCTAGAAGCAAAATATACACATCAAATTGTTTCCTTGAGAAAATTTGAATACAAGAACCAGAAAATGTCATACCAACACAAAAATTGAGGGTATGGTTGAAAACAATACAACATATTTCAGCAATAGCCAAGTTTCCAAGTTCATTTGTTTCGTTCATATTATATTTTATTTTTTCTATTGGCTTGTTCTTTATTGTTATCATATGCTTTAGTCATCAGCAAATTAAATGCTATATTCGTCACATTTCAGAGTTCACCTTTCCCTTTTTCCTGAAATCATTCTTGCAATGCTCTAACCGAATACTAGATAGAACGGCAGATGTAGAGCACCTCAATAAGATGCTTATACCCACAAAGCCAAGAAAATTTTATTATCTCACATAATATTCAAACAAATAGGTTCAATGTTGCAAACACAAAGTAGATATGTTTCTGGCACTTTAAGAAGATTTTTAACAAATAAAACTGGAAAGGTATCCTGCAGCTTCTCTTCGAGATTCAGTAAAATTATTTAATAGATTTTGTCCACAGGGCATTTTGGCTTCTCCAGTCATGGGATAACTTTGCAACATAAGTAGTTCCACAAAATCTTACTGTAAAGCATGTTTCCAAATCAACTGTTCTTCTCTGTGTTGAAAATATATTCATCAAATATTTGTACATTCATCCCCATGGTGGATTCCCACCATGGGCATTTTATTTTTATTTAGATCTTATTTGTACATCAAATATATTCATCCTTTACTCAACAAATTGTTTAGTAGGAAGAAGACTTGACCATTCAAAGCAAGCATTAGGAGCCAGTTAATGATGAAAAAGAAAGAAAGAGAAAACAATTCAAACTTATTAGTACAATTCTTAACTCAGGAAAGAGATTTACAAAAGAAGTGATCTATGAATAGCCAATTAGTGTCATAGTTGCAAGGCAATCTCCCCATTAATATTGTCATTAAATGCAGATACCTAATTGTCCCCAAAGAAACAAAAGAATTTGCTGACTATTTTACCAGACAATGGCAACTTCAAGAATGCAAATTTCAATAAAGGCCAAACAATGTTCAACTACCTCAATATCATTGGCATCTAATCAAAGCATGGACCCTGGTGGTCTGACACCACATAAAAAAGTAATATGAGTGATAAAAGGCATAGCCAATCACAAGAGGGCGAAAATGCAGAAAAAAGAGAGTGACAAATAGTTGTAGAAAAAACTGGAGAAGGTATATTAAAAGAAAAAGGATTTCAAATATCAGAAGTCTCTAATTCCTGTAAATACAAAGTTTTTAAGCCATGTAAAATCGTATGCAAGTCAATTGTAGATCAAGATTGTAGCATTTCCACTGATGTATATGCAAGAAAGTCACAAATCTGCAAGGATCGGACAAAAACCAGATGCTGCATCTCAACATAAAGAACCAAAACAGAATTTACAGTACCAATATCCAATAATTGGACAGAGAAAAGGCATAACATCAGAATCTGACTGTGTTTGCAAGTTGTAAAATATTTGTATATATGGTCAGTGTCAGCTAAAATAGTGGCATGTCCAATCAAAAACCATTGTGATTAAGCCTTCTCAACCAAACATATCTTCTAAATTCAAATGAAGCCATCAATAATTCAATATTCATATGTGAATACCATGGTGAAAATTTTGAAGAACACAAACCATTTTCCAATCATGAAAAACATCTCAAGCATTCAACAAGGTAAGACCAAAAAGTTAGTTCACAAGTCACTGTACATTCAAAGCAAATGTGGACTCTCGTGGCCACTGAATATGGAGGCATGTGGGCAAAGTGTGACATAATGGGCATTCTATCCATCAAGTGCCAAGTAACAGGTCGGATGTCACATCAACAAAGCAACAAAAAGCTCTGAAAGAAACATATGAAGTATAAGCACTCAATTTCCCACTAAAATCTCTATCTGCTACCGTAATAGAAGAAACCCACAGCCGCCCTCACACCCCCCCTGGGGGTTGGGGGGAGGTGTTATACATGGACCCCGTTCCACATCCCACTACAAATATGCAGTATGCATACCTGGGGTGGTCACATGATATATCAAAATAAACTACTATGGCCATTAAACAATATCTCTTCAAACAAAATTAAGTCCGAGCCCACTATAGCAAAAGTAATGATCTCAAGTAAAGCTACAAGCACAGTCAAATGCAAGCAATTCCTAAGAAGTCATCATTATAAAACTGCATATTAGATGAAATAATTTCCATTTCCAGAAAACCAAAGACTTGTTCATAACCAAATCTACAATTTCACGATTCCTAAAAGAATTAAACAAACTGGACAGTGTAACCTTTAAAAAAATATTTAAAGAAAACCTCAAAAAAAGATGAAAGAGCAGACTCTTACCTACAATGACTGGTAATGGCTCTGAGCCCATCGTCAGTGAAACCATCACAACTTGACAAAGATAAAGCCTTGAAGCCTGGAAATGACTTGGCTAAGAGCTCCAAGCTCTCATCACTGACAGTCATCCTCTTCAGCCTCAGCTCTTCAAGAAATGGGTAAACCTTGGCAAACATAACAAGCCAAGCATGAACATTAGCACCCCAATCTCGTGGCAGCATATTGAAATCAGAAAACCGTGGCTTCCCTTTGAGACTGACACCCTTAATTCTTGGAAACCTTCTAGCCACAATTTCAGGAGAGACTGAATAGCAGTTTCCTATAAAAAGCTTTGATCTTGTCCATCTCTCAGCATTATACCAGTCTTTGCACACAAGGGAGACCGAACTCCTATCCTTGTGCGAATCTATGAGTGAGAGAACTTTTTCCAAGACTTCATCTGGGAATGGCGAGCAAGGGTGACTTGATCCATTTGAGTTGGCTGAGTTTGATTGTGAGCCTTTGGATTTTTTGGGGTCTGGATCCATTTGAGTTTCTTGAAGACAGTTGATTCAGTGCTCCGAAGAGACCCCACAAGAACAGCAAATTCTTACATAAACAAACGAAAAGAATCAAACCTTTTTTTTAATCTAAATGCACATGTGCTCATAATGCAACTATAAAATTCAAGGGTCACATGAAAAAGAAAAGAAAAATCCCAGAGAAGAGGAATCTTATAAAAGTGTAGATAGACTCACTTTTTCAAAAAATTTGAACCCATTTCAATTAATCGTATATTTTTAATAATGCAGTTAAAAGTGACAAATCTTCAGTCCAAAGTTTTGGGTAGGAGACAAATCTTAAAGCGAAGAGGTTGACAAATTCCTTTTCTCAAAAAAAAGTTACCAAAGCAGTTCCAACACTATTGGCAGAAAATTTGAATTTTTAATCAAGGTTCTAATAGTGGAAAGCTCAGTTCATGTTGGTATGCAAATACCTTCAACTATAAGCTGCTTCAAGGTTGAAACTAACATCGTAATAGAAATGGTTACAAAAATGCAAAAGCAAAATTATCAAGACATTGATACAGAGACGCAAGTAACTACCTCAACCCCAGAACAGAGACAGAAACTCACCAATAAACATGACATCCAAGAAGATTTATATATACAAGAATACCAATTATTTCTGTATGCATATGCAATTGAATTAGACAATAATTGAAACAAAAAAAAAAGAAGAGAGAGAAAGAAAAGAAAAAGAAAAACTAAAACTCTGGGGTTTTTACCTAAATGTTGAACGTACAAACAAATCATTGTCATTTATTCAAAAAAGGAAAATCAAATTAACAAATAGTATATTCTGTATAACATAAGAAAATAACTTGATAAATTTAAAGGGTGTAAATGAGAAGATTATTCATCTACTAATATTAGATCATTTGCTTGGTAAACCTCTAAAGCTTTTCAACAATTCTAGAGGTAAATTTTTTGTTCAACATTAGAACTATCAAAGAAATATAGTACGTATTTACTATCAAACATATTAACAGGAAAATAATGAGATTTCAAGAATATTTTAGACAACTAATTAAGGTATTGAGGAAATTTAAATAAATAAATAAAGAAGAAGGAGGAGGAGGTAAAATCAAATGAATACTTTTATGTTTGATACATCACGATCAACGTAAATTCACAACACAAAAAGAAAATAGGGTTTCAGATGTTTTTCCAATTTTCAAGACCATCTTTCTGTCTCTTACAGAAAATTGAGATTTCTGTGTCCCAGCCATGTCACCAGAGGAGGACTAACATACCATCAAGTATCAGTTTTGTTTACTATGGTTCTCAACATGTTTTGGAACAATACAAGAGTGACAAACTCTAAAATTCACCAAAATGTAAAGGCAACATTATTATTAACAAACTCGTCCTAAAAGTCAATCATGTTTCGAGCTTGCAAGTGAAATCCGAATATACATATATATATATATATATATATATCAAATCAGTTTATTTCACACTTACAAGCTATCCTTACAAGGTTGCTAGAAACTTCATATTCCAGAGGAAATTTGTCGAAAAGCTCGCACTAGATAGATCCCATATTCTCCTAACAATCACATTCAATCAAAGATTAGCTTCTGTAGAGCATTAAGATTTACTGCTATGACAATAGTAGGAGAACAGAGGTGGATAGCACTTACAAGTCATTCAAAGATGTTAAACTTGAAACTTGGTGAGATTGGACCTCGAAAGCTCCTGTAGCCACCATGTAAAACTGATCAGTTACAAAATGGAGCTCAGAAAATTTTTGGAGTATTCATCCACAAATTATTAGGAAAAGTATAAACAATCAATCATAATTAACATATAGAAAATGAGAAAACAAATTGGATTTTGTCTCACAGTGCAATGAGGTTTGACCAATTCCCAGTGAAGTCTAGTGTCATGCCCCTGAATTCATTGTCTGATGCCCACCTGAAATCCCAACAATCATTCAGAAAGGGCATAATCATTGACAGTTAGATCAAATCATTACTTTTCCACACGTTTTAAGAAGACAAAATTAGAGATTTTTTTGTTAGCTCTCTTACACTTTCTCCAAGCTCCCTAGGCTAGCAAATGTTGCAGGTATGGGACAGCTAACTCCA
This sequence comes from Jacaranda mimosifolia, assembly GCA_018894105.1. Classification (NCBI taxonomy): domain Eukaryota; kingdom Viridiplantae; phylum Streptophyta; class Magnoliopsida; order Lamiales; family Bignoniaceae; genus Jacaranda; species Jacaranda mimosifolia. The sequence goes on from CM032129.1 coordinate 30,491,591, forward strand.
GCACTATCAAATTATCTGGCAAGATGAAAGACAAAAATGAATATTATTATATTCCAGCCACCGAATCAGCCGTAGAAACAAAAACCCTAGAGAAATTCGAAATGGCAGAAAAAAGAAATAAAATAAATTCAAATGGAACTAAATGAGCACTCTTTTATGGGGGATGGATCTGAATGGTCTACTGTAACGGCATGGGCAGGCAGTGGCGGTGGGAACGGAGGGCGCGGCTACGGCAGCAGCACAGTGGCGGCGAGTCGAAGAGGAGAAAGGTTAGTTTTTACGATGAATGGAAATAAATCGATCTTGGTGCGGTGCGGCGCGGCGGCGGCGGCGGCGGCGGCAGCGCAGTGACGGTGGGTGAAGCGAAGAAGTGGTGGGTGGATCGAACAGGGGAAGAAATGGGCGGAAGTGGAGAAGTACTCTCAGTATGGCTGAATTTTTATTTTTACTTTATAAATTTAGAGATAGAAAAAGAGTATAAGAGATGGCTATTATCAAATTTTTAATATTAAATTTTTGAAATTTTGACGTGGATTTAGATTTAGTTTTTACCATTTAAGATAATTTATAATTTCTTTTTTCTTTTTTGATAATTTGATGCATTGTTCAGAATAAAAATTCTCATTATATTTATATTGATAAGATAATATCTCAAAATAATTGAATTTTACGTGTGTGAAGATACATTTAATAATTTTTAATTTCTAATTATATTATTTTGTAGTAAAAGTAACTGTTTTTGTCATAGATAGAGATAAAATAATTTAAAGAAATATTTAGTACAAAGCACTTGAATATTACATTATGGAATATTAATATTAATTCTCGTACGGCAATGTATAAATTTTTAGTTAGACATACATTATTGCTACGTATAAGTACGTAAAGTTTTTAATTATTACGAAGCCCCACCTTAGCCGAAGGCCCGAAGTTGACAGTAGATGGTAGGGGAGTACCTAACCTCCACCGTGGTGTGAAATGCGCACTCCCTCCCGTCTACGGTCACATACGACGTGCGTACGCTGGTGTGTAGCACTGTAGCTGGACCCGGCGCACATTAGATCTGCTGCTGGTTGATTTGATTAAATTTAAATCAAGATAAATTAAAAATAGGTTCTAAGTTTTAACTGCTAGGTAATTTTTTAGTTTTTATCTCCTTCCTATCATTATAAAATTAGCGTCCGTTTGGTTTTATTTTCATTTTCATTTTTTATTTCAATTATTTTTAAAATTAGTTAGTAAAAATGGGTTTGTAAATGTCTCAATATGAATACTAACAGAACAATATTGCATCAAATTGAACCTTTATTATCTACAAAATCAAATTCAAATTCTTTATTTCATTTTCTATTTCATTTTATGAATATATGACATATGTATTAAATATTTTTTTATTAAAATAATTAATTGAGAATCAGATACACTTGATATAAATACAATAAGTTAGAATAGAAAATAAAATAACAGATCCAAAGTAACAAAAATCTGTCATTATAAGGGCTAGTGAGACAATATTTCATCGAATAGAACCTTTCATGTCCATTAATAAATTGAAGCATTATTGTATATAATCAAATGCTTCTCTAAAACTCATTATTTTGCCAACTAAAACATGTTTGGTTTCGTTTCCAAAAACTATTTTCAAATTTTTTTATTATTTGAAAATAAAACTTATCAATTTATACATATTTCACTGTAAATATTCTTTATTTTAATTTTTAATTTATCCTAAGACTTAATTTATCATTCTATTACCACATCAATCAAATTCAAATTTAATTTGACATAAAATATTTACTATAACTTAAAATTAATAAAATATATATATATACTATAAAATATAATTTTTTTTAATCCACTTTGGGGGTTGTCATGTTGGGCTATGATTTGGCACCGACTGTGCAGTCACGTGCAACAAACACATGATTTCATAATATTAAGCATAAAAAAATAAAATAAAATTGTTAAACACATAATTAATTTGCTCATATATATATAATTAACTCCAGCTCAAAATTGATAAGTTTTCACTCTTTTTTTTTTTTTAATAGTTTGGTCGAAATGCATTAAGCATTATAAAGCCCATTAAAAGGAAAAAGAATAAAAGAAAAGGGTAAATACAAATGCCCTTTTAGCATATAATTGCTGGATTTGGTATCTATTGTCATCACATTGTGCAAGTGGTCCACTTATATTTTGGTGAAGGTCTTAGAGGAATAGGGTTCATATAAAGAGTGACCAACTTTAATATGAAGTGTTAGATTCCAATACTTCATCATTGGGTTTAGGGATAATAAACTTAGATATCATTCATTTTGACTAGACATAAATTTAATTTCATATTTTATTAAATATGCATTGGGATTGAAGAGCTCGTAATTCGATATTTGCCAATTTTATAATAAATAAAAAATAAGTAATTAATGTTTAGCATAATTATTTTTTAAGCGTTATTTCTCTTCAGATGGTGAAATCTTTTTTCGAACTATTATTGTTCTCTGATCGATTCATACAGTCCTCGTATCGTATGTGTGAGACTTGAAGTTTAAACTCAAATGACCTTAAATGTATGTATACGTATGAATAAAAAATTTAAAAAAATGCATTTCTAGACTTCAATGTAATTAATTCTTGCTTATCATGATAATAATTCAGTTGATTATATCCGTAATTTTCTACATAAAGTTGTGAATTTAAACTTGTCTCAGCTAGTAATTCATGGATCAGTCACCTACATGATAATGAGGCTTAATTAATTTGATTATTATTTTGATAAGATTATGATGATGGATTTGTTTTCAAGCAGTAATTTTAGTTCAAATCGAATATTCTACAATTATTAAAAAAAAAAAGAAAAAGAAAAAAAGCCTCATAATCAAGCCCAATAAATATCGTTATGTTGATGGTCCATCTCCTACTTTTTCATTCTTTAGAGAAACATAAGCTTAACTTAAAAGTGGGGGACCTTGAACAAGATGTCTAGAGATTTAATTGCAATGATTAGAATATTAATAAGTTGCAAAAAAAATTTGGCACAAACAATTAATGGATACATTACATAGTCGTGGCATGTTCATTCTGCATTTATTCGTGTCGTTTGAGAAAAAAATAAATAAATAAATAATCTTATTCTCACTTCATTTTGATTTTGTCCATTTGGTTAGTTCAAATCATTCTATGCAAATAAAATAAAGGGTAGAATAAGGCCCGTTTGGTTTCATTTTCATTTCCATTATTTCTAAAATTTGAAAAGTCAGGAAATGTTTGGTTATGTTTTTCGAAAACAAGATTGTTTTGAGTTTGGGGAAACACAACCAAACATATCCTCAATTTTCCTCAAAAATACATATTTTTCAATATATACATATATATATTTATTTATTATTATTCTAAAATTAAAAAAATCACTTAATTTCATTTGCATTCCAAAAACCTAACAAAAAATATTAATTTGACTGCTACTATAAAAAAATGTTTCCCCAAAATATAAACAAACATACTAAAAAACAACTTTCACATTCTCCAATTATTCATTCTCGCAAAACACATAACAAAATCACACAAAAAATATAACCAAACACTCCCTTGGTTTGTAGAAATGAGTTAAAAATGAATTTGTATTTGGATGAATTGTAAAGAGAGAAAACATATAGGTTATTGAAAAATGTGTTTTGAAAATGAAAATGAAAATGATGTTGGGTGAAAATGTGGAAAAAATGATTGTTTCATTTCTAAAATAGTAGAAAATGAGAAAATGGGCAATTGAAATGAAACCAAACGGGGCCTTAAAACAACAATTATAAATTAAAGTGTATATCTGCATTTTTTTTTTCTAATGTGTGCATATGCTCAATAAGAATTTTTTTTAAGTTTAAAATAAATACCTTAAAATATAAGTACAAAAACAATATTATTCAATTAATTAACTAGTCAACTTTAACCTTAACTTGTTATGGTTTATTTTTCAATTAATAACTTCAGGTATCCCAACAAATTATCACTTGAGTCAAATTGATCTTATAGGGCAGTTAGCCCTTCTTCTTTTTTTTTTTTTTTTTTTTTCTCTGTTTCTGCATTCCTATTTTTGTTTCTATTATTTAAAAAAAAGAAAAACTAAATCTGAAACATTAAAAAAACTGAGAAATGTTTCTAAACCTTTTTTTTTTTAATTTGAACAACCTTCAACATGTTGTTTTATCAATTTTAATTAAATATTATAAATAGTTATAAATTAAAATATACATGTGCATGTTATTAAAATATATAAATACCAATATTTCAATAAAATCAAGTACAAAATCCTACAATTAGCAATGCATTTTTTTTTTTGTTATATTTTTTATTTTTGGTAATTGGCATTAAGCTCAATTCAAGAAAATCTTACCAATAATATTACTACTCTATTTATCAAAAAATAAAATAAAAATAAAAATCAACATCATATTTGGACTCTACGTTCAAATAATGTTGGCCAATCACAAAAAAGTGATTTGAAAGGGCTTTTGCTTTCATAAGCTGGCAAGAACCAATGGGTGATCAAATTAAATTAATTAGGTATGAAAAAAATTAAAAAATATGGGAAAAAAAAATCAAAAAATATCAAAGTAGGTGTGAAGTCCCCATCCAAGTCTTCTTCTTCCGAGGAGGGGCAGTTTTAAAGTATTTTTCAGTCATAACAATTTCAATGTATAATTAATTGTGTTGGGATGAAAGTTCAAAAATTAGGTTTATGGGGAAAATTTTAATAGAAAGTTATTCAATTTATCTCAAATTTATTAATTTTCTCTTTTTAATATTCTTTTGAAAAAGATTATTTTATGTAAATTTGAAGAAATGATATGGTGGGCATATGATATTACGAACCCTCCAATGGACTAATATATACAAAAATTTTATTTTTGGATGTATCGAAGGAAATTGTGATATGGGAAGTTGTAAAATGAGTCGTTACACTTGATATGGGTATATTAAAAATCCCCCAAATGCCCTCGATACTCACTACCAGTATTTTTTTTTATTTGGTTTGAATTGTTTAAATTCGATTTGGTTTTAAAATTGAATTAATTTTGAGTCTCGAACTTTCACTGTGTTAAGGGTCCAAATTAAACCACCTTAATTGTAATGTTGTTGTTACGCGGCACCCCTATGTATAATTCTACTATTGGCTCGCTCACATGCACATTTACCTTCAGAAAATTATCTTATTTTAACCAAGTGATGATTTATATATCAAAGAATTTCATTACATCATTTTCAGACAATTCTAACATTTATTTGTGCATTCAGACCCTACTTTGTCCACCCAGATGCTACCATCTTCAGTTTCGATGATTAATTCAACCTATGATCTGAATAAGTAGTTTTTGAATTCAAATCAAATTTTATTATCTTTGAATCTCAACCTTCATTTTTACTTTCAAGCCCTTCAAATCAATTCAAACCGAATACTCCTAGCCTGAGCTATTTCAACCAATTCAACCAAATTGTAGAAGGAGTATTTTTCAAACTCAAATCAAACTTGATTATGTCGAAATTGTAGCTCAATTGTAAAGCAATCTAACCACACTTACTACCCCCTCCCCCCCGCCCCCCCAACAAAAAATATATATAAAAAAAAACCCACCTAACATCCTAACATGATTTGTAATTTTTCAAGGGCCATTGCAAGAAATTCCATGTTGCAAAGAAGAAAGAAAGAAGAAAACAATAGTGATAAAAGATCAAAGAATTTCCCAACCAAGAAGATAAGATCAAATGGAAAATGCCCAAAAATTTTCAGAAAACATGGAGGGGACTTGACACCACCCACACAAAGAATGCCCACTGTCTCTGTCCCCTTCAAATTTGAGGATTTATGACATTACTATTACTCTATGTAACTATGCAAGAATCATTTTGGTCAGAATTGACACCTAAATTCTTGTCTCCCCAATTTTAAGAATCCCATGTTACTACCAATTGTCTTTTTCCCCTCACCATGTCTCCATCATTTTCCTAATCACTGTACCCTTTTTGTCCAACTCCCCCTTCAGCACTTCAGTTAGGCCAACCAGCCGCCGCCGTCCCCCCACCCCGCCCGGCAGGGGTTGCCACTTGGCATTTCATTATTGGATGAAGTTTGTGAATTATTAGACGAGAATATGACGAAGTGATTTTGGGTGATTTTATCTGTTGAAAATGTGATTTTAGTAGTTAGCTAACTATACTCTACTCAATATCTTTGAAATTTGTTTATTTCTCTTCAAAGTGATTTGATTTGTTTTCAGTGCATTTTAGGTAATGTTTGTAGTTTGGGATATGGATGTCTGCGGTTTAAATTCTTTATTCCATTCTCTATTTCATCTCATATTTCATTTCATAAATATATGATATGTGTATTACATATTTTTTTATAAAAATAATTAATTGAACATTAAATACACGTGGCATAAATACAACAAGTTGGAATATGAGACAAAATAGAAAATTGAATAAAAGATCTAAAGTGTGGGCGACTAATCCTTATGTAGTAACAAAAAAATTACATGTAAATCTATCGTGAGACGTGAAAAGTCTTGATCCTTTTGTTTTTGGAAGAATAATTTCTCATATTGTAGCAATTATATTGGATGTACTAGTAGATCTATTCTATCTTAGTAGACGCTCGTTGTTTCGTTCTCTTTGTATGAGAATTGATAGTTTTCTCCTGATTATGATTGGTTCTCTAGTTATTTCCTATGATAATTATTAGTTATTTGTTATTATTATCAGATACGATTTAATAATTCAATACTCTTAAAAAAAAAAAAAAACCTAATTTAATAGTCAATTGGGTAGCATGAAACTAGGCAAGTGACTCCTTCAAAATGTTGGGCTGGTCTTTTGGAAATCATGGGTCATTGGGTTGGATTCCCATCTCACAACATTAGTAGGCCCAAATTATAGCCTACTATTTTGATTTCTCCCTTGGACACCAAAGTATTAAGAATGATATATTTTTATTTTTATTTTCTTATGCTAAAAATCTAATGCGTAAAGAATGAAATTACCCATTATGCCCGGATTAAGACTAATTGTAGTCAAACATTAATCATCACATTTCATCATATATTATAGTTAATAATTAATAAAACCAATATTAAAATCCAATCTTTACCCAATCAGACACCAAACCCTCAATCAAAACAACTTGAAAATACCTTTTTTGATTATTGGTTTTTGTTTAGAGAAAACATTACAAATGACAAATTTTTATTCATTCAACTAGATACACATAAAGTGCACAAAGAAGTTTATTCAGACTTGAACTCAAAACCTCCAATATAATAGGGGAAACTTTTTACAAATAAACCCATACCCTTAAATGAGTGTTTGGTTTTATTTTCAACACCTATTTTCATTTCCACTCAAAAATAAAAAATAAGAACTATCACTTTCTCTTTATTTTTACTCAAAGTATTCCTATTTTTATTTTCAATAATTTTTAAACATATCATATCATCCTATTATCATAGCAATTAATTCAAATTTGATTTGACATAAAGTATCCACTACCATTTTAAAATTAATAAAATATACATATATTTTTAAAAAATAAGTTTTTTAAATATAAAAAAATATAAATAAATCAACTTTTCAACCCTATACCTTCTCTAATCATTACTTTCCAACAATTCATCCAAACACATTTTTATTTCCATTTTAAAATTATGACCATCTTTTCAAATTTTAAAAATAATCGAAAATTGACCAGCAAATGCAATACACAACACCATAAATCCATTTATAACATAGCAGTAAATGTAATATATAAAAACTAATACCAAGTGAACAACAAAAACAATGTCCAAAAATCATACAAGAAAACACATATAATAGCTATCATCTCATTCATTTTCATGATCATCAGCCAACTTTGCAATCAAACCCTCCAAATCCAAAGCAATCTTGGCCTGCTTGTCTGCCATCTCAATTCTTGCTTCATTTTCATCATCTTCCAACAGTATTTTCTTCCAAAACATATAATCACCAGAGTTTTTCATCAGGCCAGTTTCGGAATTCCCATCAACCCCCTCCTGATCCTGCTGAACTTGGCTCCCGGTCCCGGAACCATCATCAGTGGACAAAACTGTCTTTTCAGGCAATGGAGGGATCATCTCTTCTTTGCCCATTTCTTCTTGATCATCTGGATTAATCTTCTCTGTCTTTTCCGGATTATCCATCAACGGGCTCTCGGGTTTATCCAATCCGGGCTCATTATCACCACTGTTTTCTTTCCCAGTTTCTTCTCTTATTTTCTGAGCAAAGGCTTCTTCACATGCTTTAGCCCAATAAACCATCAGTCTCCTCGACTTGTTCTCAATATTTTTCACCTCTTCTTCAAAGGCCATAATGTGGAACTCCATTTCTTCTTGTTGCCTTTTTAGCTTCTGAATTTCCATTTTTGATTCATTTATCTTATTCCTCAGGATTTCTGGCCTCATCTCTATTTTATGATACGGTGTTCTTTTATGGCATCTCCTTTTAGCTATCTTTTCAGGTTTCTGATTTCTTCTCTTGATATTTGGCAGCAAATATTCCTTCCCAGCTTGAAAATTGGGATTTTCATATTCCCATTGATGATCCACTCCTATTTTACGGAAACCCTATAACCATTAATTATTAGATTGGATTAAACACTACCAAAAACACAAAGTATATACTGCAAAAAAAAAATGTTAGAAAATTAAACTTGCAGCTATAACCACAAATTTTCGTAGTAAATGTAATTTTTTTAAAGTAACAAACAACATAACTTATTCGCTATCAATCTACTGTGTCAGAACTTGGGAGATTAGCTGTGTATTAATTTTTCTTCAAAAATTTATAAATATTAAAAAAAATAATAATCGTCAACTACGTATTGGACGTAGCAAAGGCTTACGAGAGGATTTATTTCAAATTTGACTAGATCAATTTTATAACTAATTAAAATTATAAATTTTTAGCATCGATTAATTGTAGTCAATGCACCTAGTTTTTTTTTAAATGATGAAAATATTAAAAAAAAAAATGAATAAATTCAAATATTAAAAAAAATACTTACATAGTTGTTGAGCTGATAGATAAAACTTGAGAAATTACTATGCTTAAAGTACTTGGGAAGTATTTCTGCAGAGAATTGGAGGTGATCCCAAATAATGAAACTATTGCCTAATAAACTCCATGAAATAACAGAGTTTGTGTTTAGATCATTCACTATACTGTAGGTCTTGGTCAGGAAGGCTGGAGGACCCAACCCGCGTACCCCATTTCGGCATCCAAACATATTTGAAGGTTGTCGCTGTAAAGATGATGAAGATGGCCAGGTTCCGCCACCTCCTCCGCCACAATCATAGATCTGTCTGATCATCAAATGGTTCAATTCCTGATATTATTTCAACTTTTTGCCTAGTTTTCTTTTCAACACTTAGCCATGCATGCAGTTGGTTTAGCAATTTATAATTTGAGAATAGGGATGGCACACACTAGTATGAATAATTTGAAATACTTGGGTGAACCAAGGCCGTTGATCTTCAGTGGCAAGAGGTGGGGACAACGATCACAAGATTGTCATATCAGAATATATTCTTTAACATTTTAACTTTATTTTGTACTATTTCATAAATGATATTTTTTTTATTGGGTAAAAATAACATATTTGTCATTCACTTGGCATGCATGGTCCGCAGTTTTCATTAGATGGTACAATAATGTAAAAGTCATGCTGTGGAATTGCTTAAAATTGTCAATTATTAAGGGTAATTTTAATAATTAATATACAGTTGATGGAATTGAATTAAGTGATCACTATATCAATATACTAATCAATAATTAATTTAATACATTTGTTAATAACTAACAAATTGCCATGAACAACTATGCGAATTAGTGGCAAAATATTCAGCGATAATATTGAAATTGTTGCTATTACATGAATGTTTATTTTGACACAATAATAATTCTTTACAAGTTCAATAATGAAGAAAATATATATATATATATATATATATTTAGTGTGTCAATATTGACACAACACATGTTCAGAGAAAATTGGTGTGTTTGCGTGAAGCAATCCGTTATTTCCATACAAAAAAGCGGCTGTTCGAGCATATCATACCTCAAGCTCACATGTAGCCGCAAAATTTGTTGTCTGTGAAGTTTCATGTAATCATGCAAAAAATTTCTGGGCCAATTCACCCAACACAGAATGTAGATATATGCACTAAGAGGATAAAAGAAACTCTAGCAGTTGATTTCATTATTCAGGAAAATAGAACATATGGCTCCTTAAATGCCGCTTGAGTCCCTTCCGAAAATGAAACGCCGCACCCAGTCCGATATCACCAGTGCTCTTGTACGCCAACTAACTAGCTTGCTGAAGAGATAAAAGACACATAAATCAACAAATCACAGTTCTATAGTATTTGGGTGACCTTATAAGCTCCTCGAAACATTAAAATAGTTTATAAAATTTTGAAAATTTATAGATGTTATAAAGTATTTTGGTGAATTTCTTAAGAAAAAACTGTTATAGAGTAGCAAAATAAAATGTTAGAATCTTACAAGTTCTTTTAAAAAGAAAGTAAATAGTTCCCGGGTTTTTTAAAATTTTAACAGTAATTTTGACCATATGTCATTACTAACATTTTATGCATTCCAAAGTCTAATTTTTGAAATAAGATTAACATCTTATAAGCTCTAAAATTTAGAAACTTATAAATATTTTTTAAATAAATTTAACTAAACATCCCTCTTTTATGTTAAAAGAAAACTCACCTTGCATATACAGAATACCAAAGCCATTGAGTGCTACGACCAACTGAAACCCAATCTCCGGGAAGTTGGGCAGCCGTCTGCTCTCCTCCCAAAGGAGCAAATTGTCCAAAATGTTTGTACCTTGAGTATATCATAGGAAATACATAAGCAATAAATCCTCCTTAATGATTATCTTCACAGATATTGCTGCTAAATTATTAAATAGTCATGCATTTTTTCAAAATATTATTCCAAACCCGAGCTCAGAGCACTTCATTATTATCTGGCATAAACTTCCGAATCAATGTAAAAGGAAGGAGCTTCAGAACTTTTGCCTCATCAATTTGGACTTATGTGTATGGAGACGGGATATTGGGGATGGAAGAAGAAATGCAGAATGGCTTCAAAAGAAACAAGCTCAAACCTGAAAGGGTGAAATCTATGACGTCCTTCGCCCCTGAACCGCAGAGGCCCTTCCGGATTCTTCTCACACTCCTCCATTCTGTTGAAACAGTCAGCAAGATAGGAACCTTGCTGTGCTGCAACCTGAAATGTCATCAACGGAGCATCACAATGTCATCACATGTTTCTAGCAGAAAAAAAGGTTTAATCCACCATGATGTCTCAATCAGATTAAAAACCTGGGCAGTTGGCGGAAGGTTCTTCATTTGAGAATCAACTTGGGAAAGGGCCGACTTGAACTCTTCAAGATTCACTTCAACTGATTCTTTTACAGCATCCCCTTTTGAATCCTTCAACAGATCAACAAGACTCCTCATCTGTCTATTTTTCAAATAGAGTTCTACTTGGGGGTATCTTTCACATATATCATCAAGCACTTCTTGAAATTCCTTAACAGTAAGTGTTCCCGAGTTGTCTTTATCTGCCTTATGAAATATAGCCCAAATATCTTCCTAAAAATATAAAGAAACGGGGTTAAGATTGATGGGAGCTCATGAAACAAAACAGTAATTATGAATTATTACAACCTAGGCAATCCCAAATGAGATTTTTGGAAGAGACAATACTAGATTGATTGAGTTGGAAAATAAGATACCATGACTCTCCGTTGATTGATTGTGGCACAATCCCCTAGTGCATATATGCTGTCATATCCTTCTACTCGCAGCCACTCGTCAGTTGCTAGAACGCGTCTATTACCCTGGACGAACATATATCAGAATATAATCAGCTAAAAACTATTAAAAACTAGGCAAATATTACAACTCGCAACTCTTTAAGAAAGCTTCATATGTGTCTCATCTATTACCTGACCAATTTGCTTCATAAAATCCATCATAACTGGCCGAGTTCCGATACCAGTTGACCAGACAACCATGCCGTATGGCATAGTGGATACTCCCCCGCCATTCTTAACTTCTTTCGTGGAAAGTTCTTTGTCCGATACTTTCACAACCATTGCCCCAGTTTTCACATCAATTCCATCTCTCTGAAATTTCTCCTCAGCAAAAGCCGTAATTCTCTTGTCAAACCTGCATCAAGCAACTTGCATGAGACCATAATACAAGGCGTCCAAAAATGATATATTGCATCTTAAATCCTAAGACTCATATTCTCCCCCACGAGTACATGGCTATACATATCTTTGGGTCGCCGGTGGAGCAGCAACAAGAAAGGTATTTTATCAAAAAAGAATCAAGAGAAAAAGAAAGAATTGAATTGATCAATAGATTTCTCAAAACAAATGAAAAGGAAACAAAAAATGAAACATAAACCATGGATTAACTAAGCCCTTTTGGGTATTTTCTTAAAGAGGAACCTCATGTAAATACAATGACATAAGATTTGATCTTGATCCTGCTCCATTCCAGAGAAGGAATGTTTGACAAGTACGACTTTTTTGGGAAATTGGATGCATGAACAATTAAACTAATCATGTTATATCAAGAAGTTTACTTTAAGCAAGGAGGAATTTACATGTTCAAAATATGATCAGTAGCTTCAAGAAGTGTGATTTTAACCGCCTCTTTAACCTTAGGGTATAACTTGACTAGATCTTCATTCACATAATCATGAAGCTCTGCCGCAAACTCTACACCGGTTGGACCTCCACCAACAACAACAAAATGAAGAATTCTGTTTCTTTCTTCATCACTTAGATTGGGCAAACTGGCCCTCTCGAAACAATCAATAACCGTTCTACGGATCTTCTGAGCATCCTCTATTTCCTGCAGAAGAAGCAGTTTTATGCACCAATACTATGATCATGTTTCAAATCTCACCACAAGGAAGAGCTTCACATTGTGTAGGGAGATATTGTTGTGCTGCCCGAGAGGATTATAATGGACATAAAGGATATTACCTTCAGGAAATGGCAATTTTCGGCCACACCAGGGATGTTAAATGTGTTTGCACGGGCTCCAACGGCAATCACCAGGTAGTCATAATCTACAACAATTTCCTCTTTCCCATTCAGATTGTCAGCCAGACTGGATCGACAGTAAACTTTCTTATTTTCTGCATCAATTTTGAAGCACTCTGCTTCCCAATAGTGAATGGCTACCCTTTTCTGCCAGAAAGAGAGTCCACTGACTAAGCACTCAAACTCAAATATAACCACCACAATGAAAAGTCCAATTGTTTAGCCTCTGAAAGGTTTTACTTTTATCCATCAGCAAAGCACATCTTCAAGAAGGGATTTTCAACTGATCAAAGCTTATCTTGACCATGCAGAGTAAAAGTGAGCTAAAGATTGAATGGCTTCTAGAATTAAATAAGAGGTAATCTGCTAAATTTATTAGAAATTTTACAAGTTCTTCCATCTTATAACATGTTTTTAAAGCTTATAAGATATCAGATCTAATTTTAAAAATGAACTCTTGCATAAAATAAGACTTTGGAACTTATAAGATGTTATTAGTGGCAATTTTGTAATTAAATAATCAAGATTAGTGGAGTTTGTTAACAAAGTTAACAACAACTTACTTTTTCTAAATGAGCTTACGAGATTCTAACTTTTTACTTTGGGAGATTATAAGCTCTTTTTTGGAAAAATTTACTGAACACTATATGACATCTTATAACCTCTCAATCTCAATCATCTTATAAATATAGATGTTTTGAGTAGCTATAAGCTCACCCAAACACCCCCCAAGTTCACAGAATGGATATCCATATAGTACTAGAATGAGAGGACAACAACTAATATTGCAACAAGATCATTTTCCAAGCTCAAGAGAAGAAAAAGAAGCATGTGAAGTAACATGACAGTATGATAGACAAGTTCAATGACGAAGATACAAAGAACAGTTTTGAAGATAACAGATAAAGAAATTACTTATACAGTATTCTATTCGAAATACTTACCCGTCTAACAATGTTCCGGATCGGTTCCACAATGCTGCGAGCCTCCACAGTGCCACATGTCACGCTCGGCAGTAATGGGGTGAACGCAAAAAAGTTACGTGGTGATATCACCTGGACATCGTATGATGAATTTTTCAGGTTTTTAAGGAAACTCGTTCCAGCCCAACCAGTTCCTAGTACCACCACTCTCTTTTTCTTGCTATCAGCCTCAGTTGAATTGACAATATTCACTCCATCCTCTGATTTAGCATCTGAAAACGCCACAAGGCTCCCACCGCTGCCATTCATATACAAAACTTGAAATTAGATAACATGAAATATATTTCGTTTTATTATCTTCCTGAAACATCAAAGGCAAATTCAGCCAATATCAAGATAATTAGGACAGAATTATAAGATAAGGATCGTTCATAGAAAAGGTTGTCACCCCCAAGGATGAGATCTTATCTTCTTCCTTCACTATTACAGAATATGAACTAAAATCTAGCAGTGAGCGTAACTTTTACAACCCATATATGACCAGGCAATTAAGCATAAATCTGGTGTAAATACAAACTAATTCATAAATTTACAAAAAAGCGAGAACGAAATTATGATACAGCCCAAGTGGAGAACTTAAAATTGACTTTCTTTTCTACAAACTCGAGCCAAAACCTGCCTAAGTTGGCCCAAAATTTACTACATAAATTTATTGTCGCTAAGACAAGGAAATGAAAAGCTATAAAGAAAATGTTCAAGTATAACATTGACAAAGTCTCAGCCCTAGGCAACTAAACTTTTTACCCCTAAGCTGTAAGAATTCATCCAGATCAAGCCTTCAACTTTATTAAGAAAATCACAAATGACTAAACCGTTTTCAGACAGAAAAGACCATAAATTGCGCCACCATAATCATGAATCTATATCATTTCAACTGCTATTCGGTTATCTGATACTTAAGAAGACAAAAATTTAGCATTTCCACCTCCGATTCAATAGCAAAAGGAGACTACCTCAACACCAATAACCACAATTCATTAATTAATCCTACTTCAAACAACAATACCATTTCAAATCAAACAAGAAGACAAATTATAAAGAATTCTAACAACAGAAAACAGAATAACCAAAAAAACTGCACATACGGAGACAACAGAGGAAAGAATACCTGACGGTGAAAACAATCAACATTTTAGCAAGCGAAGGATTTTCACGAGAAGTCCTCCAAGATCTCCGAAACATCGTCATCTTCTGCATTTCTTAAACTTTAACTGGAGATCACCTACGAACCAAAACCAAAACAGAGGAAAAAATCATAAAACAAACACAAAGGCATAAAATTGGAGCACAAGCAGAAAAAGGAAAGGAAAAAGAGAAGAGAGGTTTACGTTAGGCTGTTCTTAGCTTTCCTGTTAGAGAGAAAATAAAGTAGAGAGAATTTAGCGTGAAGGAAAAATAGCCCAAAAAGGTTGGAAGAGGGCACAGGGGAATATGATGGCCTGCGCTGTACCTGAACTGTACCTGTACCATTGTCGTCAAGAAACTTCCGACTTGGCCCCTAAGAACATGACACGTGTCTTTCGCTGGCCTGCTCCTTTGTCCCCGCAGTAATTGGACACGTGCGTATTCGAGGGCTCCGCTTGCTTCGTTGACCGCAAAGAAAACGTACAGCTTTCGGTGCGGAAGGTACATCTGATGACAGCATATAATTTTGAGTTGAAAATTATAGCAATGTTGTCCCATTTTGCAATAAAATTTTGTGAATCTTGACTTTTCACTTTTAATTTTATTTCATATTTTGAATTAAATTATGGTGATTTTGAAAAGCTCAAGAGCATGCCTTAATAATAGTATTTTTTTTTTTCCATATAGTTTTAGGATATCTTTTCACACTTGATGCTACATTATTATGTATTTAGACAGTAAAAAAAAGAAAAATTAAATTAAAGTACTTGTCAATGAGAGTGATCTAAAGAGATGTGACACAATTGCAAGAATTTTTTTTAAAAAAAACTTTTTAACCAAAATTTTTTCGTGGCAGCTGATTCAACATTGTTTTAATGTATTTTTCTAAGATTAAATGGATGTCATGTTTCAAGAGAATCTCCAATTGCTTCATTAATTTGAATACTTAGATAGAGTTTCCGTATTAATTACTCCAACTCCTCTCATAAGATCATTTTTTTAAACAATGATTTTTTTTTTTAGATAGGTGAAAAAGGTAGGGGAGGGACAAACAACGTAGAAATCCTCCCTCAACGTAATCATATGAATCTCCCACTGTTGTGAAATGTCCAGTTTGAATCATAGTTACTGTCCCAAAAGACGAGCCCATCACCATAACTTTACCAAAGTGCTAATTAGCCGAAGCTCCTCCACCGCAAAAGTAACCAATTCACATACTACTATTGCAAACAGGTTCGAACCCCGTAACCTCCTGGTGGAAAGTAATAAACTATATCCAATTAGACTTCCACCTTGGTGATTTTTCTACGAAAACAAACAATAACATAATCACTGTATTTATTTCTTCCTCTACTTCTTGTACAACCCAAATGGTTGTGGGCTCTTTTCTAACACAGATTGGTAAAAGAGATTCTGCAAATTATTCAAATTTATTTACAGAAAAGTAATTCAAATTATTTTTGTTGATATTGAGATCTCAGGTTATGGGGGGCAGTCACAAGAATCATACATGATTTGAGGACAATCACAAGAATCCATAAAAGACTTGACCAACTGAAAATTTTCTACACACAGGACTTTACATAAAAATCTACTGTTGTACCCAACCATTTAAGCCATTCTTAGCATTTGACTCTACAAAGTATACACACAGAGATAGGAGTAGGCAATCAGTATGGGCGAGGAGGAGGCGGTGGATATAGTCCGGGATGCTGTACATCCATAGGAAAGTTCAGAGGGGGAGGCCTCAGAGAAGAAGGCTGGTGGTAGACTCCAAATTGCTCCATATTGTGAGGAAAACTTCCATATGGAGGCGGCAAATTCATTGGTAAAATCACAAAGGGAGGCCTCAGAAGAGAGGGTTGAGGACATACTCCCGAATGCTGCACATCGTTAGGATAACTTAAGTAGGGAGGCGGCCTGGAAATTTGGGTCCCATCAGAACCTGTGAAAGGATACAACGGGAAAAAACATTAGATTTCACCAAAATTACATAAAATGGATAGAGTTGCAATTGAACTGAGTCAACTCACGAGCCTTATAAATAATTCTTATTTGCAAATTCACGAGCTTATATTAAATATATATATTTATATGCAAAACATTTTAATATTATAAAAATTTATAAATAATTAAATTTTCCAAGCTTGAGCCTAGGATTTAATTACAAGTTCGAGCTAAACGAATCAAGCCGCGCCCAGCTCGAGCCCTTAATTTCTTCAACTTGTTAAGCTGGAACGCGAGCCCCAAAAAATGGTCAGAGCTCGGCTCAATTCGGCTCATTGTCAACTCGTTTGCATTCTTAATGTAGGACTTTGCTTATGTTATCACAGAGATAATCAGGAAAACGAAAAAGTCATTTACCCACCATAAGGGAACAGTGTAGCAGACTCACACGCAGGATGCCTCATACGAGGGGGATCGCATGGTTTGCCTCCAGGCTTATTGGCATTACTACCACTGCAAGTGTTGGACAATAATGACGATGTTCCAGGATACAGCTCAGCAATGTTGCTTCGGCTCGGATCAACTGTAGCTCCATGAAATGGATCATGAGCAGAAGGGACTGGATAGAAGCTCACACAAGGGGCTCCCGATGGAAGCTGAGAAGAGTGCGAGCTCTGATAATGATCGCCAACTCCTGAGGCATGTAGAATAAAAGGTCATTAAGGAAAAGAAACCTTGTAAGCAAATTCGCTATATTTTATGCAGAAGGAGAAGAATCCTCGCAAGTTGCCTTGATTTTGACGTGATGCACCGGTGTATGACTGAATTGGGGCTTTCTGACCATGTTGCGATGAAGAGCTACTGCAAGACATGAGAGAATTTTCACGTTCTCTATTCATCTCATCCAAGGCTCTTTGTGACTCCTCTCCACTAAGTTCCACAAACCTAACCTTAAAAGGCAAAAAATCACGTAGAAAATTCAATAATGCAAAAGATGGAGGAGAGTTAATTACTTAAATACAATTTCTATGTTATACCTGATCAAAATACTCACCTGCCCTAGGCATGCCTTTGCTCATGGGCAAAGTATAATTGGCTGCCAAGTTAACAGTTTCAAGTAATCAAAGTAATGTCATTTCTTGCACGAAGAAACCAAGAAAAAGTCAATTGACAAAAAGAAATAAGGATACCTAACCTTTCTGTTTACTGCTTCAGCAGGAACTTCCTTCCCCATTTATTTAAATCTCTTTTCCGCCCACAATTTGAGCTCTTCTGACCTTGGAAAAACCACAACAGCAATCTGATACAAGGAGATGTTAACAACTCAACATCAAATTATTTTGCTTGCTGTAAAATATTGAAAGGAAAATCCATAGAACAGTTTTTCCCTTTTAAATACCTTTGTGTAATTTGCAAAAGGCTTTAGTTTACATTTTCGAGCACTCTTGTAGACATTAGTTTGATCAATAATGAAATTACGAGGTATTTTAGAAGCCTGGATAGAAGAGCATTGAAAATCTTAGTTGCACGATCCATCAAACGGTCAAACCTCTCGCCATAATTATGCTTGCGCAACAAACCAGGCACCTGTCAGGAGGTTCAACATAACTCAAATTCATCAAGTAGCAGAAGACAAATACAAGAGTTTAGGACAAAACATAAGAATGAAGATCAAGAAAGATACAACAAAATGGACAAACCTTCATCTGTTCCAGAGCTAAATTTGTCCCAAGAACAACGCATCGCTTTTCAGGATGCTCCTTCACCCAGTTTTCAGCCCAAGTAGTTTTTCCAGAGGCCGGCAATCCCACCATCATTATCACTTCACAATCATTTTGATTTAAAAAAGCAGGTCCTAAAACAGCATTACCATCCAAAAAGGCAGCAGCCCAGGGTTTGTAGCCTTCTTCTGGAATCAAACCATCATCAATGCTGCACTGCAACTGGACAACCACATTTTTCAATAAAACATGTGGGAAAAGAGCTGATTCCCATTGAAACTTTTGGGTTGGAGAACCCTCCACCCCTAGGCCAATTGGACCTGCATCAAAGTACTTTGCTACACCCAACCATTTCCCGTTTTTGGAGAAACCAATAGAAGCCATGGGCTTCTCTTCAAGGTTGACAGCACAAACTATGGTGTCGCCAACTCCAAATTTTTCACCATAGTCGTAAAAGTTGCCTGAATTAGAAAATTTCCCAGTGCCACCAAACCCAAAACTGTTCAAAGTTTCTCCAAGATTTCGCACAGAATCATCTCCTCTAGATACACCAACACAACAGACATGTTGCAGATCTATCGAAGTATCTTCCATGACAACCGGTTGTGCTGATACTATTTTGCAGCCAAAGCAATACTTCCCTGTGGTGATTCCGACATTTGCCCGAGCACCGGACCAGCAATAAGCAAAGCCTTCCTCATAGAGTGCTGAACCTTGTAGACCATCTCTTTCAACATTAAAATCTATCAATGCATAAATCTTCATATTAGTCTATTGCTCACTTGATTAAAAGCACAAGTAACTCAAAGGCAATCAGCAAAACAATATTCAACACTTACTAGTTAATAGAAGATTAACAGACACCCAAAAAACTATAAACTAATAAAAATTTGACATAGAAATGAAAAAAGCCTAAATTTTCAGATCAACGATTATTGAAATTCAGTATAAACAAGTTGAGATCCATAGGGTTCGGTGTTGAGAACGAAACAGGTAATTAAAGGGCTGAAAACAGTTGCTAAATTGTTATAACAATGCAACAAGTCTCACAGGCATGAATCACCCTCGGAACAGACGTCAATGATTTGCAGGGAAGACTTATAAACTAAATTCAACACAATTTAAAATGTGAAAGCAAATCAGCATACTCCCATATTTTCTATTGCTGATTTTACTCTCTAACAATCAAATGCATGTAACTCAGACTTGTATTCTACTTTTGTTCCTTGAGTATCTTTTCTCCCATTATTTCATTAGTTTCTATCACAGATACTCCTGGTATTAATCCATTTTCAATTTCAATTAAAACCCAACTCCCAAGTCTCCTTAGATTTGACTGAAGGCTGTTAGAAGCAGAACTTCAACACCAATTACATTTCACATTAGAAGATCATATCATTCAAATTTCATCACAATACTTAGTTTAATAAAAACATCTATTATTTGCCCAAAAAACAGAGAGCTAATAACCATCCTATGGATCTTCTGAGCATCTTCTATTTCCTGCAGAAGAAGCAGTTTTATGCACCAATACTATGATCATGTTTCAAATCTTACCAAATGGTTAAGGAAGAACTTCACATTGTGTAGGGAGATATTGTTGTGTCGCCTGAGAGGATTATAATGGACATAAATGATGTTACCTTCAGGAAATGGCAATTTTCGGCCACCAGGGATGTTAAATGTGTTTGCACAGGCTCCAACCGCGATCACAAGGTAGTTATAATCCACAACAATTTCCTCTTTCTCATTCGGATTGTCAGCTAGACTGGATCGACAGTAAACTTTCTTAGTTTCTGCATCAATTTTGAAGCACTCTGCTTCCCAATAGTGAATGGCTACCTTTTCTGTCAGAAAGAGAGTCCACTGACTAAGCGTCAGACTCAAATACAACCACCACAATGAAAAGACCAATAGTTAAACTGCTGAAAGGTTATACTTTTAGCCATCAGCAAAGCACATCTTGAAGAAGGGATTTTCAACTGATCAAAGCTTATTGATCATGCAGAGTAAAAGTGAACTAAAGATTGAATGGCTTCTAGAATTAACTAAGAGGTAATCTGCTAAATTTATTTAGAAATTTTATAAGTTTATCCATCTTATAACATGTTTTTGAAGCTTATAAGATATCAGATCTTATTTTAAAAATAAGCTTTTGTATAAAAAAAGACTTTGGAACTTATAAGATGTTACTAGTGGCAATTTTGTAATTAAATAATTAAGATTAGTGGAGTTTATTAACAAAGCTAACGACAACTTACATTTTCTAAATGAGCTTATGAGATTCTAACTTTTTATTTTGGGCTCAATCTCAAACATCTTATAAATATAGATGTTTTGAGTAGCTATAAGCTCACCCAAACAACCCCCAAGTTCACAGAATGGATATGCATATAGTGTTAGAATGAGAGGACAACAACTAAAATTGCAAACAAGATCATTTTCCAAGCTCAAAAGAAGAAAAAGAAGCATGTGAAGTAACATGACAGTATGATAGACAAGTTCAATGACGAAGATAAAAAGCAGAGTTTTGAAGATAACATATAAAGAAATTACTTATCCAGTATTCTAGTCCAAATACTCACCCTTCTAACAATGTCCCGGATCGGTTCCACAATGCTGCGACCCTCCACAATGCCACATGTCACACTCGGCAGTAACAAGGTGAACGCAAAAAAGTTACGTAGTGATATCACCTGGACATCGTACGATGAATTTTTCAGGTTTTACCACTCTCTTTTTCTTGCTATCAGCCTCAGTTGAATTGATAATATTCACTCCATCGAGCTTTCATTATTTCCAGATACTCCTCTGCCTCTTTTAATCTCCCACACTTGTAGAGACCGTTAATCACTGAAGTAAAACACAATAAATTAGGAGAGATTGAACGGTATTCCATCTCAAACAAAATCTTTGTAAGCCCCTCCATATCATCATCTCTACCATAACCAGAAACAAGATGAGAATATGTATTTTCATCAGGAGCAAATCCTTTATCCAACAGGATGGTCAACATCTCATCAGCCTGCTTTGTCTTGCCATTTTCACAAAGTTTCCCAAACATCTCATTAACAGCTGAACAGCTAGGATGAAGCCCCAGCTTTACCATTTGCTTGCAAAATACCAAGCTATCCTCCAATCGTCCATCTGAAGAACAACCTTTAATCAGCTGATTAAATGTCTCATCCAAAGGCTTGAAGCCCAACCTTTCCATCTCTTCTAACAGCCCAATTGCATCATCAATCCTCCCCTCCTCACAATATGCCCCAATGAACAAACTGCAGACGAAAGCATTCTCTTGAAAACCTCTCTTAAGCATTTCCTCATATATCTCTTTAGCAGCATCCGAATTCCCCATCTTAACTTTGGCAAATACAACCAATGAGTATGAAATAGTATCCAAGATCATATTGTTCTGCAACAGCCACTTCAATAACACCAACCCTTCTTCAATCCTATCCTCCTCTATCATCTCATAGACCAAACAAGTATTCACAATGAGGCGAGGAGCTGAACACCTCTTCCCGTTCATCCTATCTACAATGCTAAGAAACCTCTCCAATTTTCCTCCTTTACACATAGCGCTAACCATGATTTTCATTGTCCCTTCATTTGGGCATATTCTTGTGCCAATCATGTGCTCGTATACACTCCAAACCAAATGAGCCTTATCAGATTTTTGCATCACATGCAGCAGAGTATTGAAACTAATCACACTCAACGGGAACCCATTATTAAACAACAACTTGCAAGCATTAAGAATATCATCAACCATCCTCAACTTAGCACAAGTTTGTATAAACAAGTCAAACACAAATGGAACTGAATCAACAATTCCATAACTACCGATCAATGAATCAAGAACAGCGATTGATCGAGAATTACCATCAGAAAAATCTTTGGTTAAAACTGATTCAAACATTGCCTTGGCATCCTTGATGAGCCCCGCTTTCACCAAAATGTGGATTATCATGCAGTAATTGGAAAGCCCATGTTCGAAATGCATTTCTCTCGCTGACCAATGGAAAAACTTGAGGGCTTTTCTTGAATTGATAGATTCTTTGAGCTGCAAGAGTATTTTCTGAACTATAGGGTTGGTGAATTTGACTGAGCTGAATTTTTCTGAAAGGGTTTTCCAGCTCTGTCCTTTGTGTAAAGAATCGATTAGGGAGATGATGATAGTATTGTCACTGATGTTGCTTTGATTAGGATGTGTTGATGTGTGAATTAAGGTGAAGAATGGAAGGGAATTGCAGAATAGAGTTTGTTTTCTGCGTGAAGAGATTCGACACAAATTAGCCATTTGATGAAGGATTGAGGCAGAAGAAGAGAGCGACTTGTGAACTTTCTCATATGAGTTTTAAGTGGGAAATGCGAATTAAATTGTGACAAATCCCATGAAGGCTTGGGTCTCAATTATATTGATAAAAGTTTTCAAAATTCTGATGACACTTCGAATAAAACTCAATAGCTAAAAATACTTTTCAAGATTTGTTATTATTGGAGTATTGGTATTAAAAAGTTCTTTTTTTTATTTATACACACGCAATTCAGGAATTCGTTAGGGTTCGAACTCCTGACCTTCCATATTATATGATAGACTTATGCTGTTGGGCCACATACCACTCAGCAATTAGTATAAAAAAGGTTGTGTGATGGGAGTTTATGGAAGTAATTTGAATTACTGTAATCTACACACGGATGGATAACAACAACAGATTTAAATATCATAATTAATTTAATGTGAATGAGAAATTAATGTGAAAAGTAGGTTACTTAATAAGAAAATGATACAAGTTGAAAAGTGAAAATATGGAAAGTCATCAATCCCAATTGAAAATTAAAAAGTGACATTGCCTTATGAAAAGTTGTGAAAAAACTATTTGTTAAAACATTTTCTTCAATAGTTACGGTGCTAATAAATGTCTATTTAATCTATTATTTTCTAAAAAATATATTAGTTTAACGAAAACCTTTTCTAATAGTATGTTCATTAAAAAACAGCATTCCACTTATAAAAAGGCCCCTTTGAGTTTGCTCATTTCGTCAGTTAATTTGCATTAAATGCATTATTTGTCTATAGCATTTCTCAATATTGACACTATACATATTCGAAGAAGTTTGGTATGTTTGAACAGAGCAATCCATTATTTATACAAAAAAGTGATTGTTCGAGCACATCATATCTCAAGCTCACATGTAGCTTCAAAATTTCGTGTGTTTAAAGTTTACTATAATCATGCAAAAATCTTCTAGGCCAATTCACCAAACACAGAGAATGACTATAGATAAACGCACTAAGAGTATAAAAGAAACTCTAGCAGTTGATTTCATTATTCAGAAAGATAACACATTCGGCTCCTCAAATGCCGCTTGAATCTCTTCCAAAAATGAAACGCCTCACCCAATCCGATATCATCAGTGCTCTTGTATGGCAACTTATTAATTTGCTGAAGAGATAAAAGACCCAAAAATCAACAAATCACGATTCGAGAGTATTTTAGCGACCTTATAAACTTCTCAAAATATCAAAAATAGTTTATAAAATTTTAATAATTTATAAGATGTTATAAAGTATTTTTGTAAATTTTTTAAGAAAAAACTCTTTCAGAGAGTCGTAAAATAAGAGGTTAGAATTTTATAAATTTTTTAAAAAAAAAAGTACACAGTTATTGACTTCGCCCCCGAACCGCAGAGGCCTTTCCGGATTCTTCTCACACTCATCCATTCTGTTGAAACAGTCGGCAAGATAGGAACCTTACTGTGCTGCAACCTGAAGTGTCATCAATGGAGCATCACAATGCCTTCTCTCGCTGCTCCGCTTGCTTCGTTGACCACAAAGAAAACGTACAACTTTCGCTGCGGAAGGTACATCTGGTGACAGCATATAAGTTTGGGTTGAAAATTATGGCAATGTTGTCTCATTTTGTAATAAAATTTTGTGAATTTTCACTTTTAGTTTTATTTCATATTTTGAATTAAATTATGGTGATTTTGAAAAGCTCAGGAGCATGCTTAATAATAGTATTTCTTTTTTCCTTATAATTTTAGGATATCTTTTCACGCTTGATGCTATATTTATACTATTATAAAAAAAAAGGTTGTTTTGTTTCTAAAGTGAAAGTTTTTATGATTTTTTACATAATTTGTCCTTCAATTATTCCAGCAACTTAAATGAGTAATGCAATTTGAAGAATAAAACAAATCATTTAGCACAAAAAGGTAGTTTGAATACCAAATTTACTATTATTCCAAATTTATCATTTAGAAATGATGGTTCAATAAGGTCACAATTGTACTTTTTACAAAATCCACAGACCCACAAATTTGTATTGTTAAAATTTCATCTTTTATTATTTTTTTTATCGTATCAAAACATCTAACACAATTTTAATTTTACTCATAATTTAAATTATTTTATGTATTAATTTTAAATGATTCAATAAGTAATTTTATGCGCGCAAAAATTGCGTGGAACAACTACTAGTTATTATGTATTTAAACAAATCAAAAGAAAAAATAAATTAAAATATTTGTCAATAAGAGCGATCCAAGGAGATGTGACATAGCTGCAAGAATTTAATTATTTTTTTTTTCTTAGAAAGTTTTATGGCTGCTGATTCAAGCGATCATTTTTTATTATATTTTTCTAAGATTAAAGGGACGTCAAGTTCCAAGAGAATCTCCAATTGCTTCATCAATTTGAATACATGAAAATTGTTACCGTATTAATTACCCCAATTCCATCATTTTATACCACGATGATTGTTTTACTACGAAAAGAAACAATAACATAATCACCGTATTTATTTCTTTTTCTACTTCTTCTACAGCCCAAATGGTTGTGGGCTCTTTTCTAACACAGATTAGTAATAGAGATTCCGCAAATTATTCAAATTTACGTACAGATAAGTAATTCAGAATTTTTCAGAGATATTGAGATTTCAGGTCATGGGGGCAGTCACAAGAATGATACATGATTTACGGACAATCACAAGAACCTATCAAAGACTTGAAATTTTAGAACCATAGGTACAAATTCTGATGAACCCATTTGACCACTGTGAAACCCATTTGAAACGAAGATCACATCAAAGGAAGCCAATTCGAAAACAACCAACTGAGAACTTTTTACAGCGAAGACTTTACATAAAAATCTACTCGTGTACCCAACCATTTAAGCCATTCCTAGCATTTGACTGTACAAGTATACACACAGAGATAGCAGAGAGATGGCAGGAGGCAATCAGTAGGGGCGAGGATGAGGCGGTGGATATAGTCCGGGACGCTGTACATCCATAGGAAAGTTCAGAGGGGGAGGCCTCAGAGAAGAAGGCTGGTGGTAGACTCCAAATTGCTCCATATTGTGAGGAAAACTTCCATACGGAGGCTGCAAATTCATGGGTAAATTCACAGAGGGAGGCGTCAGAGGAGAAGGTTGAGGATACACTCCAGAATGCTGCACATCATTGGGATAACTTAAGTAGGGTGGCGGCCTGGAAATTTGGGTCCCATAAGAACCTGCGAAAGGGTACAACAGGAAAAAAACATTAGATTTCGCCAAAATTACATAAATAGGATAGAGCTTTTTTAATCGAACCGAGCCAGCCCGGAAGCCTTATGAGCTGGTTTGAAAGGTATTTGAACTCAAGTTCGAGGAATTAAGCTCTGTTCGAACCAAATAATCCTCATTGGCATATTCGTGAGCCGACTTATGAGCTTATACTTTTAAAAGAAAAAAATATTTATGTATAAAACATTATAATATTATAAAAATTTATAACATAATTAAATTTTTCAAGCTCGAGCCTAGGACTTAATTACAAGTTCGAACTAAACAAATCAAGCCGCACCAAGCTCGAGCCCTTAATTTCTTCAGCTCGTCAAGCTAGAACTCGAGCCCCGAAAAATGGTCAGAGCTCGGCTCAATTCGACTCATTGTCAACTCGTTTGCATTCCTAATGTAGGACTTTGCTTATGTTATCACAGAGATACTCAGGAAAACGAAAAAGTCATTTACCCACCATAAGGGAACAGTGTAGCAGACTCATACGCAGGATGCCTCATGGGAGGGGGATCACATGGTTTGCCTCCAGACTTATTAACATAACCATCATTGCGAGTGTTGTACAATAATGAGGATGTTCCAGGGTACAGCTCAGAAATGTTGCTTCGACTCGGATCAACTGTAGCTCCATGTAATGGATCATGAGCAGAAGGGACTGGGTAGTAACTCACATAAGAGGCTCCTGATGGAGGCTGAGAAGAGTATGAGCTCTGATAATGATCGCCAACCCCTGAGGCATGTAGAATGTCGTCAATGAAAAGAAACCTTGTAAGCAAATTAGCTATTTTTTATGCATAAGGAGAAGAATCCTAGCAAGTTGCCTTGATTTTGACTTGACGCACCAGTGTATGACTGAATTGGGGCTTTCTGACCATGTTGCGATGAAGAGCTACTGCAAGACATGAGAGAATTTTCACGTTCTCTTTTCATCTCATCCAAGGTCCTCTGTGACTCCTCTCCACTAAGTTCCACAAACCAAACCTTAAAAGGCAAAAATCACGTAGAAAATTCAATAATGCAAAAAATGGAGAGTTAAATACAATTTCTCTGTTATACCTGATCAAAATACTCATCTGCCGTAGGCATGTCCTTGCTCATGGGCAAAGTATAATTGGCTGCCAAGTTAAACAGTTTCAAGTCATCAAAGTAATGTCATTTCCTGCACAAAGAAACCAAGAAAAAGTCAATTGACAAAAGGAAATAAGGATACCTAGCATTTCGTTTAATGCTTCAGCAGGAACTTCCTTCCCCATTTCTTTAAATCTCTTTTCAGCCCGCAATTTGAGCTCTTCTGCCCTTGGAAAAACCACAACAGCAATCTGACACAAGGAGATGTTAACAACTGAACATCAAAGTATTTTGCTTGCAGTAAAACATTGAAAGGAAAATCTATAGAACAGTTTTTCCCTTTTAATTACCTTTATGTAATTTGCAAAAGGCTTTAGTTTACGCTTACGAGCACTCTTGTAGACATTAGTTTGATCAATAATGAAATTACGAGGTATTTTAGAAGCCCTGGACAGAAGAGTATTGAAAATCTTAGTTGCACGATCCATCAAACGGTCAAACCTCTCACCATAATTATGCTTGCGCAACAAACCAGGCACCTGTCAGGAGGTTCGATATAACTCAAATTCATCAAGTAGCAGAAGACAAATACAAGAGTTTAGGACAAAACATAAGAATGAAGAGCAAGAAAGATACAACAAAATGGACAAACCTTCATCTGTTCCAGAGCTAAATTTGTCCCAAGAAGAACATATCGCTTTTCAGGATGCTCCTTCACCCAGTTTTCAGCCCAAGTAGTTTTTCCAGAGGCCGGCAATCCCACCATCATTATCACTTCACAATCATTTTGATTTAAAAAAGCAGGTCCTAAAACTGCATTACCATCCAAAAAGGCAGCAGCCCAGGGTTTGTAGCCTTCTTCTGGAATCAAACCATCATCAATGCTGCACTGCAACTGGACAACCACATTTTTCAATAAAACATGTGGGAAAAGAGCTGATTCCCATTGAAACTTTTTGGTTGGAGAACCCTCCACCCCTAGGCCAATTGGACCTGCATCAAAGTACTTCGCTACACCCAACCATTTTCCGTTTTTGGAGAAACCAATAGAAGCCATGGGCTTCTCTTCAAGGTTGACAGCACAAACTATGGTGTCACCAACTCCAAATTTTTCACCATAGTCGTAAAAGCTGCCTGAATTAGAAAATTTCCCAGTGCCACCAAACCCAAAACTGTTCAAAGTTTCTCCAAGATTTCGCACAGAATCATCTCCTCTAGATACACCAACACGACAGACATGTTGCAGATCTATCGAAGTATCTTCCATGACAACCGGTTGTGCTGATACTATTTTGCAGCCAAAGCAATACTTCCCTCTGGTGATTCCGACATTTGCCCGAGCACCGGACCAGCAATAAGCAAAGCCTTCCTCGTAGAGTGCTGAACCTTGTAGACCATCTCTTTCGACATTAAAATCTATAAATGCATAAATCTTCATATTAGTCTATTGCTTACTTGATTAAAAGCACAAGTAACTCAAAGGCAATCAGCCAAACAATATTCAACACTTACTAGTTAATAGAAGATTAACAGACACCCAAAAAACTATAAACTAATAAAAATTTGACATAGAAATGAAAAAAGCCTAAATTTTCAGATCAACGATTATTGAAATTCAGTATAAACAAGTTGAGATCCATAGGGTTCGGTGTTGAGAACGAAACAAGTAATTAAAGGGCTGAAAACAGTTGCTAAATTGTTATAACAATTCAACAAGTCTCACAGACATGAATCACCCTCAGAACAGACGTCAATGATTGGCAGGGAAGACTTATAAGCCAAATTCAAGACAATTTTACATGTGAAAGCAAATCAGCATACACCCATATTTTCTATTGCTGATTTCATTCTCTAACAATCAAATGCATGTAACTCAGACTTGTATTCTACTTTCATTCCTTGACTAATCTTTCCTCCCATTATTTCATTAATTTCTACCACAGATAATGCTGGTATTAATCCATTTTCATTTTCAATTAAAACCAAACTCCCAAGTCTTAGATTTGATTGAAGGCTGTTAGAAGCAGAACTTCCACACCATTTAGAAATCACATTAGAAGATCACATCATTCAAATTTCATCACGATACTTAGTTTAATAAAAACATCTATTATTTGCCCAAAAAACAGAGAGCTAATATCTCTTTCTAAGCATACACAACCAATGCAAAAGAATTACCATGTTAAAATGGTACAGAAGCAGCACAAATTATACAAATGGTCTCATCACTCAAGTGAGATCAATAACAAAATTCAAAAATTAACCACAGCCAAATCCAAAATTCATCTCTCTCAGGTATAATTCCTTCACCCTAGAAAATAACGAACCCAGTTCCTCCTAATTCTTAAAATTTTCAATTCTTATTTCCCTTTTGAGGTCACAAAAAATCTAAAATCACATCCAACTAAAGTCAGTCATCAATTCAAAGCTTCAGAAGGTTCGAAAAATAACTAAACACAAGAAAGAATCAAGAATTCCCAGAAAATTGACAGAAAAGAATGAGAATTAAATTAAAACCTATATCGCAATCAGCGGGATTCAGAACAACCCGCACGTTGGAACTGGCGGAAGATTGAGAGGGTTCCAATTCCTCCACTCTCGCTTTCTTGAGCTGGGGTTCATCATTTAACGGCAGCTCGCGTTTCGTCGACGCCATTTTTCACTCTTCGAGTGTATCCGATGTACGTGTGCTTGTTAAAAACGGAGGAAATAATAGACTAGGAGACACTTTGCCGCGGCTTTTATAAGGAAAAAAAGACGAACGAAGGAAAAGAACTGGAGTGTTCAAATGTGCAATAAGCCGGTGACTGACGATTCGAATGCGCTTGTGATTTAAACTAGTGAAAACTTAGATAACCGGAGGATGGGAAACCGCAGAGGAGAGAAAATTACCTACGACTTTTGGAATTCTACTATAAATTATAATTTTGAGGGTGATTTGGCCAATGATGTTCGAAATTGACTCATATTATATTATTTAAAATGAAATTCATTCTAATAATTGTATTTATTATTTATGCATGGATCGTAAGGTGGTATGTGTACTTAAAAATGTTATTCAAATTAATGAAAGTGCAATGAAATAAAGTCTGGCCCAAAAAAGAAGTTTCTGGATTCAAGTCCAATCCACTGGAGTTTACCATTAACCCATTGTGTTTGAAGCTCAAATAAAGAGCCCAAACTCATATTGTCAACTACTAATGGCCTGTTTGTTTTAATTTTCAAACCCTAAAATGAAAATATAAAACCATCAATTTTTACATCATTTTCTCATACATTTTCATTCTCAAAACATTACTTTTTACATTCTCTCTCCATTTTTATACATTTTTCAACCCTATTATCATCTATATCTACTTTTTACATTATCAATATTTTTCAAACAACATTTACCACTGATGAGGGTCCGAATCGTAATACAAGTACTTCGATTCCGATCTCTATAGGGGTTAACCCCAAAGGTGGATATCTTCCGTTGATGATTTTTGAGAATCCTGCAATCAAGGCGAACGTTAGGCTAGCCGAGTGGCCCTCGGCTTTGGCCCTCCGACGCTCAAGTCAGTATTTCCGGTATCTAACAATGAAGTAAGATAGGTTCAGTGTGTTTTTTCGCATACCTTGTGAGGCAAGACAGAGGAGTTTTTATATGCTTCCCCTTGTAGGAAATGACTGGTAAGCCCTTAGCTTACCCTTGGGGTCTTCAGCCTCCTCCAAGGGGCAATTAGTCTATTCCCCCATTTGAATTTTGCCAGATAGATGTCCTTTCAAGCTACAGGACGGGACGGTATACGGGGTGGCCCCTGCCGTGTCAGACAGTGAGGGGATGGCATGCGCCATTAATGCGGTGGCGTGGTGCCAGTCCACGCATTTAATGCGGTGGCAGAGTGCTGTGCAGAGCTCGACCTCCTGTCAGCCTAACTGGGGTCGAATATGGTCGATATCGTCCGAGGGCTCTGAGGCGCCCGCCTGGGCGTGAGGGGGCTGGTCGAATATTGTCGACATGTCCCATGGGCCCTGGGCCGTTGTCTGAACGTTGGGTCCTTCGGGACACTATCTAGTCGAACATGGTCGACGTGGATCATGGGCCCTGGGCCGTTGTCTGAGACGGTGGGCCCTTCGGGCCACTATCTGGTCGAATATGGTCGACGTGGGTCATGGGCCCTGGGCCATTGTCCGAAACGTTGGGCCTTTTGGGCTACCCTATATCATGAGTCCCCCCACTTCGCAACGCAGATCGAGGGAATCGAAGAGCGGCATTGGGAAGTAGCAAATATTAACGTGTCTCGACTGGGGATTTTTAGAAATCGACCAAGGTTTTGGGCGTCTACTGAGCGGTTACATCGTGGCGCGCGTGGGGCGGCGTTATAGTTCCCCCCATTAATGCGGATGCTTGGATAACCGCGCCTTTTCCTTTATAAATACTAACTAGCATTCAGGCTGCTTTCGCCTTTACCGCTTCAGATATTCCTTGCTGGAAGAATCACTAACCTTTGCGCTTTCTTCAGAGATTTTCTGGGTTTTAGCTTTCCAAATCTAGTAAGTACTCTTCCCCCTCTATTTCTTTCCACCTTTCTTAGAAGAAAATGTTTGGGCTATTCAGTTCTGGTGGTACTTCTGGTGGGGATAGTGAGGCGACTGTGTCTGAGGGCCGCAGGGAGTTTTCTGACTCAAGCTGTTCTAGCTCCGGCGGCTCGAGCGGCGAGCGGGGGGGGAAGCTGGGCCCAGCCGGGTACCTTCTTCTCGCGGGCGATTATTTACCCCAAACTACTATAGCGAGATAATCTCTACCGTCATCTCCTTAGAACTGGCCCGCGTTCAAGAGCTTTACCACATTCCTCGTGAATTCCAGCTGTTAGCCCCTGGGCCTACTGGTCGAATGCACCGTGCCCCTGCCAGTTGCATAACTGTTTTCGAGGATGCACTTAGGTGTGGTCTTAGGTTTCCCTTGAGCGAGGGTATGATAGGTCTGCTTAGGGGTCTTGGAGTGTGCATCACGCAACTGCTGCCCAACTGTTTCTCGACGTTGTGTAGCTTTATAGTTCTAATGTTCCTGTACAACCAACCCCCAACCTTTGAAAAATTTTCAAACCTGTTTTACCTTTGCGTGTTGCGTAAATCCGGCAGCACTGAGGAAACGGGCTTTTATTATCTGAGCGCTCGGCCTCGTCGGAGGTTTCTCGTGGCGCCTTCCTCGTCCTATAGTCAGGCGTGGAAGAAACGCTACTTTTTTGTGTGGGTAAAGGGCGGGTTCGATATTCCCCGAGAGTGGGCGAAGGGTCCGGTCGAGGTACCAGGGAATCACGCTCCAACCTGGTCGAGCACATTCGTGAGGGACCTGGTCGAGCACATTCGTGAGGGACCTGGTCGAGTTTGGTCCCATCGAAGCCACTGTATTCCTCGAGGAGAGGCAATTAGTGTTGGCTGGGTTGTCGCCAGCCCCATTAAATTTTTCCGCTGATTATGAGATAGGTAGACTAACTGTATGCGCCGTACCCTGTCGTTTGCTTATGAACATTCCTGCATTTGACATTTTCTGTTGCTTATCCTGTGCAGACCGCGGCGAAATCATGAACAGGTCCAGGAAAGGGAAGTCGAAGGGCACGGGGCTGAATGTGCCGACGGGAAAAGAGCTCTTCATGGATCGAAGCCCCGAGGCACTCTTTAATTTGCACAAATTCCCATCTCCTCATTTTGGGTCGGATCCAGGTGTAGCTGTGGGCGACTCGTCTAGCATGGTATCCTCAGGGCCGACTGGGTTGGATCCCTTAAAAGTGCTGATGGCTGCGCAGTTCATGGCTGACCAGAACAAATTCCTGGGTTTAACCCAGCCTGGGTTGCTGTGTAAGTTCGCCTATCATGCAAACATGGTAAGATCTGGGAACCTGGATGTCTACTTGTTTAACTCTTCTTTTCCTTCGTTTAGCTACCTTCTAACATAGTCTCGTGTTTCAGGTCGAGCAGCTAGGCTATCACATGTTTCGCCGTTCCGAAGTGGCGCTGGCCGATCGGGAGCGATTGGAGGGGGGTGAGGATGCTGAGACCTTGAAGGTTCAGCTTGAGTCCTCCCAGATGCGGGTTGAGGAGCTTGAGAGAGCAAACGCCCATTATGCCAAAGATATGGAGGCGAAAGACCGTCAGGTGATGCTGGCGGTAACGGAGCAGACTCTAATGGAGGCGAAGTCGAAAAAATTGGAGCTGGATATTCAAGTCGCCTACGAGTCTGGTCGTGCGGCCGGCCGAAGTGAGCGACTGGTCGAAGCCAGGGAGGAGTTTGCTCGGGTGGTGCCCGAGGTGCGGAAGGAGGCCATCCAACAATTTATGGTGAGCCCAGCCTTCCAAGACGCAAGTGTTGTGCTTACTTTGGATGATGCACGGGGTGCGTTTAAGAGGGCCATCACCCAATTACAACATCTGGGTTACGGCATCAGCGATGAGGATCGCTCGAAGATGGGCCTTGGCTTCGATGAGCAACTGCGCCCGCTGGTCGAGGAAGATGTCAACGAGGCAGATACTGCTGAGGTCGAATCTGCCGATGTTGTCGATATGAGCCCTGAAGAGCGGCAGAAGGCAGAACTCGAGAAGAGGCTGAATGCTGTGGGCCCAGAGTTCGAGTTTGCTGGCGACCTTGCCTATGAAATTTCTGAGAACAGGGCGGATGCCGCAGCATTCTTCCCCGCTGCTCCACGGCTGTTTATGCCCTCTACTGCCAGTCCCTCCTACGCGGTTACCGCGGCCGTTCCCGTTGCAGAGGCACCACCTGAACCTCCGTCTGTTTTGGCTCCAGCGCTTGCTGCTGAAGGGTCTGGCAATTCTAGCTAGGCCTTTCCCTTGTATTTTTGACTTTTCATTCTGTATATATGTCTTACTGAGGCTTTATGAAATGATATTTCTTTGCCCATTCTCTGCTGGTGGTTTGCTCTATATTGTCGTTTGTCTACTGCTTTGTCTTCGTTGGTTTAAAGTTTTGTATTGCCAACTTGTGTAAGTCTATAGGATGCAAATAGTGCTTGCTGTAGAACACTTCTTACACTTGTAATATAAAATGGTTTCGCTAACTTTTTGTAGCTAACGTGCGTTTGCGAGCGGGGCTCGACTTCCAGCTTTAAGGGTGTTTTCACCATACGAAGCATTGGTCTCCTAAATTTGGCGGCATGGCCGAGCCCATAAATATGCATCGAAGGTGTCGACTCTGTTGTTTTGAAAACTTTTGGCGACTGCGGGGTCGCTTAAGGTGGTCTCGGCCGGTGGCTTCGACTTAGATGTTAAATCATTTCGTTGACTTCGGGGTCGACTAAGGTGGTCTCGGCCGGTGGCCTCGACTTAGATGTTAAATCCTTTCGTCGACTTCGGGGTCGACTAAGGTGGTCTCGGCCGGTGGCCTCAACTTAGATGTTAAATCCGTTCGTCGACTTCGGGGTCGCTTAAGGTGGTCTCGGCCGGTGGCCTCGACTTAGATGTTAAATCCTTTCATCGACTTTGGGGTCGACTAAAGTGGTCTTGGCCGGTGGCCTCGACTTGGTTGCCAGATCTTTTCAAGTTTTCAATCGCGATGTGCCCTGCTTCTTATAACCGGTTCAACAGATGTCAATTAAACAGTTTACACAAAGAATTTTTTCAAGTTTACCGCATTCCATGGTCGAGGAAGGTCGCGACCTGTATTGTTCGCTAATCGGTATGCGTTGTTCTTGCATACTTTGGTGATTGTATAAGGTCCCTCCCCCTTGGGGTCCAGCTTCCCGACTAGTTTTGAAACCTCCACTTTCTTCAGGACTAGTCGCCCACTTTAAAATTTCTCGGACGGACTGTTTTATTGTAGCGGTCCGCCATTTTTGAGCGGTACCTCTGCATCTTGTTGTAGGCTATTTGGAATTTTTCGTCTACGGTAATTAAATCGAGTGTCCTCTCCGATGTATTCGCTATTGGATTATAATGAATTACTCTAGCTGTGTGCTGAATCAATTCAGATGGTATCACTGCCTCAGAGCCATAAACTAGACTGTAGGGGCTGTGGCATGTGGCCGTTCGAGGGGTCGTTCGATAAGCCCAGAGAACACCTGGGAGATCGTCTGCCCAACTGGCTCCTGTCCCTGCTATCCGGCTCTTAATGTGGTCTAGGACTGTTCTGTTAGTAACCTCGGTCTGGCCATTGGCTTGTGGATTGCTTACTGAAGTGAAGTGCTGCGTGATGCCTAAAGTTTCGCACCATCTTCTGGTGTTTTTGCTCTGGAATTGAGTGCCGTTATCGAAAATAAGGATCTTAGGTAGCCCGAACCGACACACGAGGTTCTTCCATAGAAAACTCTTGATAGCCGCGTCGGTGATCTTAGGGACTGCTTATGCTTCCACCCATTTTGTAAAATATTCGACAGCCACTATGATAAACTTCCGCTAGCCAGAGGTTTTGGGGAGCGACCCTAATATATCGATGCCCTACTGGTCGAACGGCCATGTGATACTAACATTGGTCATTGGTGCGGCTGGTTGATGCTGAATGTTCGCATGTACCTGACAGGATGGGCATTTCTTAGCGAAATCCACAGAATCGTTGAGCAGAGTGGGCCAGAAATATCCGTAGCAGGTAATCTTGTGAGCCAGAGACCTTCCACCCGAGTGGTTGCCACAGATACCTGCATGTACCTCTTGCAATACTTCGTTCGCCTGGCCGGGATCTAAGCACCTGAGTGGCGGGCCGGCGATCGACCTCCTGTACAGCTGCCCATGCTCGTCTAATGCATATTTAGGCGCCAAGCCTTTCAACTTTCGAGCCTGCTTAATGTCATCTGGTAAGGAGCCTCAACTCAGATAGAGTTTGATTGGATGCTGCCAGGATGGGGTTGACTCGTCGAGGCATCTGACCTGGATCCGGTCGGGAAACTGTACGCAGGGTTTATCGGCCACAAGAAATGTTATTGTTCTTTCTCGCGTGCCTTTCGCCGAACTAGCTAGCTTAGAGAGTGCATCTGCTCGCTCATTCTCTAACCGAGGGATCTGGCTTAGTGAGAAGTGGCTAAACATCTGTTTCAAGTGTTGTACCTTGGCCAAGTATTGCGCCATCTTGTGCTCTTTTGCTTCGAAGTTCCCTTCGAATTGCTCCGCCACGAGCTAAGAGTCCGTGAAAGCCGCTAGCCTACCGACCCCCCGATCGACAGCCATGCGCATTCCTGCAATAAGGGCTTCGTACTTAGCTTCGTTGTTCGTAACTGGGAAATCGAGCTTCACCGCGAAGTCATAACCCTCTGCTAACGGGGATCGAAGAAAAACTCCTATCCCTCCCCCCGATGACGTCGCAGACCCATCGACATGCAGAGTCCACGAGTATGTGCTGTCGATGTCCGGACATGGTAGGTCGATCCTTTCGAGGATGAAATCTGCGAGGACCTGTGCCTTGATGGCCGCTCGCGGTTGAAATTGGATGTCGAATTCTTCGAGCTCGATTGCCCATTTAGTGAGTCGACCTGAAGTGTCCGGCTTTGACAATACCTGTTTCAGCGGCTGATTCGTTAACACCAAGATTGTGTGTGATTGGAAGTAAGGTCGCAGCTTCCTTGCTGATGAGACGAGGGCTAGAGCGAATTTTTCAATCTCCAAATAGTTATATTCTGGCCCCTGGAGAGCTTTGTTGCAATAGTAAACAGGGCAAGGGTTTCCATCTCTTATTGCGGTCAACACCGAACTAATGGAGGCTGAAGAGACAGCCAAATATATTTGTAAGACTTCCCCGAGCTCAGGTTTGGCGAGCAGAGGTGGTGAAGAGAGATATTGCTTGAGGTCAAGGAGGGCTTTATCGCACTGTTCATCCCATCTGAACCCCAACTTCTTTGCGTTTCTTAGGATTTTGAAGAAAGGTAAGCTCTTGTCCGCCAGCCTGGCTACAAACCTGCCCAAAGCAATTACTCTGCCAATGAGGCGTTGAACTTCCCGCATTGTGCGCGGCGGGGCTATGTCGAGAACTGCTTGAATTTTCTGAGGGTTAGCCTCGATGCCCCTTTGGCTGACCATGAAACCAAGGAATTTACCACCCCACACTCCAAACGTGCATTTTCCAGGGTTTAGTTTCATGCCAAAGGCTCTTAGAATAGAGAATGTGTGATTCAGGTCAGCCAAGTGATTTTCTGCTTTGTCTGTTTTTACAATCATGTCGTCCACATAAACCTCCATTGAGTTCCCAATCTCATTTTTAAACATGAAGTTAACAAGCCTTTGATAGGTTGCTCCGGCATTTTTAAGTCCGAACGGCATGACGAAAAATCAATATACCCCATTGGGAACAACAAAGGAGGTTTTTTCCCTATCTTCAGGTGCCATAAATATTTGATAGTATCCTTGAAACGCGTCCATCATGCTAAGTAATTCACATCCAGCTGTGGAGTCGACAAGTAAATCAATGCGAGGCAAGGGGTAAGGATCTTTAGAGCAAGCTTTATTCAAGTCGGTGAAATCATTACACATCCTCCATTTTCCCTCACTCTTGGGGACTAAGACAACATTACATAGCCAAGAAGGGTACTGAATTTCAACGACATAACCAGCTTCCAGGAGCTTGCTTACCTCTTCTTGGATAACCTGTGTCCGCTCGGCGTTAAAAACTCTCTTCTTCTGGCGGACTGGCTTATGCGTAGGGTCCACATTGAGCCTGTGGACAATGATGTCCGGGTCGATGCCCTGCAGGTCGGCTGCTTTCCAAGCGAAGACATCAATGTTCCTCCGGAGGAAGTCGACCATGAGGCACTCTAGTCGATCTCCCAAATCAGCGCCGATCTTGGTTGTCTTGTCGGGATTCCCGAGCTCCAGCTCAATTGTCTTGAAGTCTCCCGTCGGCTCGACCCTGGTATCTTCAATCTTTCTCTTCTTCGATGAAGTTCCCTCCTCAGGTTTCGCTACAGGGGCGTCCCCCGAGGGCCTCAACTGGGGTCTCCTTCTCTGCTCACCGGAGTCCACGGAGATTGTGTAACAGCGCCAAGCGTCCTTAATATTGCACAAAATCTGACCAACTCCCCCAGGGGTCGGGAACTTTATCTTCATGTGATATGTGGACGCGATGGCTCTGAAGTCGTTTAAGGCCGGTCTTCCCAAAATAACATTGTAAGCGAACGGGGCGTTGACCACTAAATAGCTAATCATCAAGGTTCGGCTGCGATGGCCCTGCCCAAAAGTTGTGGAGAGGGAGATGGATCCTAACGGCATTATCTTCGATCCCCCAAATCCAACTAGGGGCGTTCTGACTGGATCAAAGTTAAGCTTGCCCAAGGACATCCTCTTTAGTGTCGATGAGAATATAATATTGGCTGAGCTACCGTTGTCGACTAGGACCTTTCTAACTTCGAAGTTGGCGATCTCGAGAGCGACCACCAGAGGGTAGTCGATCTTCCAGTCCATTCCTTGGTTTTCGAGGTGGCTGAGGTCCGCGTCTGAAAAGGATATCGGCTCTGTGCTATTTGAAAGCTGAAAAACCGTCTCGACCTTAGATGGTTTGGTCGAGTCAAGCTGCCGTTGAGTTTACTTCCTTGTGTTTCGGGAGTCTCCTCCCGTGGGTCCCCTAGCGATCATGTCGATGACCCCTCTGATGGGCGGGTGGGCTTCGTGGGCGGGCTTCTTCCCTTTGTCATCTCTTCGCGGGCTGGCCGACCTTTCTCTACGGGGAGTCCGGTCGACAGCGCCCTCCTCTCGTCGATTCCTGTCCTCGACAAATTTCTTTAGGTGCCCCTGCCTGATCAACCTCTCAATTTCATCCTTCAAGTTGAAGCAGTCTTCGGTATCATGCCCCTTCTGTCTGTGGAAGTGACAGAATTTCCCTGACTTCCTCATGGCCTCGGTCTCTGTAATTTTGCGGGGCTTTTTCAGCAGGTTGTCATGTTGAATGGCAAAGAGCACTTCTTTCCTCGCCATGGAGAGCGGTGTATAGTCGTGAAAGCGTTTAATCGGGGACCGACGTCCTTCCCTGTTCTGCTTGTCGTCCTTCTCTTTGCCCTTCCTCTTGTCAGCTTCGATGCTGCCGTATTTCATCTTGTTCATCTCTTCTTGGGTCATGTATCTTTCCGCGAGGTCGAGGAGTTCTTCCATCGTGCGGGGCTGAGCGCGCACCAAAGCGTTAGCGCACTCTTTGTGCCTCAATCCCAAAAACAGCACATCAATCAAGAACTCAATCCTCGGACTGTCAATTTTCAACACTTCTGTGTTGAATTTGGTGAAAAAATCTCTCAAAGACTCCCCCTTGGCTTGCTTCACTGTATGTAAGTGGGTGTGTGGCAGCTTCGCCTTCCTTCTGCTGGCAAACTGGTGCAGGAATTTGTCACAAAGCTGGTCATACTAAAAGATGGATGCCGACTCTAACTTCACGAACCAATCCAAGGCCACACCCTGAAGTGTGGTTACCAGCATTTTCGCATGAATATACTCGTTGTGTCCATGCAGCCGCATCATGTGTTCAAACTGCAGCAAATGTTCACTCGGGTCTGTGGACCCGTCGTACCGCGGGAGACCAGTGGGGATCTTGGCATCCACCGCGATACGTTCATTAATGATTTCTTGCGTAAAGGGTGAGTCCCGTTCCCTTCTAAACCTCGAGGGCACCTCCGGCTGAGGGGGCCTGTCTACGTTCCCCCTCGATAGCTCCTCCAGGCGTTTATTTAGTTGCTGCACCTGGTGGGATACCTCCTCCCACTCCTGCTGATCCTGCTTTCTTCTACCTCTAGAACGTTCGGTCCTATCGCGCTGCGGGGCTCGAAAGGGCCAAACATCATGGTCCACGGAGTCCGCTACCTCTTCCCTCGGCGAGGGGCGGGGCACCTCCCGGTGAAAATGACTCTGGCTTGGTTCTCGCCTAGCTGGATGCCCGGGGGACCCCGGACGCCGTGAGTATTCTACAGGCGGTGCTTGCTCACGCCCCGCTGGAGGGGGGGTGGCGCTGGCTGCCGGTTCCGGCGGCGCGGCTTGTCTGTTCAAGGCGGCTGAAAGCTGGGCTGATATCTGTGCGGAGATCTGCTCACTGATGAGCTGCATCAACTGGGGCATAGTGAGGGTGACTACGGGCTCAGGCTGTATACTGGGGCCTGGAGCAGTCCTTTCTTCGTTCTGGCGGAGTGGGGGGGGCTGGATCTTCTGCTCTCTTCCCTCCCGGAAGGGGCTCGCCTAGTGTTCACCATTCTCGATAGAGGATTCCTGTTTCCCACAGACGGCGCCAAATGATGAGGGTCCGAATCGTAATACAAGTACTTCGATTCCGATCTCTATAGGGGTTAACCCCAAAGGTGGATATCTTCCGTTGATGATATTTGAGAATCCTGCAATCAAGGCAAACGTTAGGCTAGCCGAGTGGCCCTCGGCTTTGGCCCTCCGACGCTCAAGTCTGTATTTTCGGTATCTAACAATGAAGTAAGATAGGTTCAGTGTGTTTTTTCGCATACCTTGTGAGGCAAGACAGAGGATTTTTTATATTCTTCCCCTTTTAGGAAATGACTGGTAAGCCCTTGGCTTACCCTTGGGGTCTTCAGCCTCCTCCAAGGGGCAATTAGTCTATTCCCCCATTTGAATTTTGCCAGCTAGATGTCCTTTCAAGCTACAGGACGGGACGGTATACGGGGTGGCGCCTGCCGTGTCAGACAGTGAGGGGATGGCATGCGCCATTAATGCGGTGGCGTGGTGCCAGTCCACGCATTTAATGCGGTGGCAAAGTGCTATGCAGAGCTCGACCTCCTGTCAGCCTAACTGGGGTCGAATATGGTCGATATCATCCGAGGGGTCTGAGGCGCCCGCCTGGGCGTGAGGGGGCTGGTCGAATATTGTCGACATGTCCCATGGGCCCTGGGCCGTTGTCTAAACGTTGGGTCCTTCGGGCCACTATCTAGTCGAACATGGTCGACGTGGATCATGGGCCCTGGGCCGTTGTCTGAGACGGTGGGCCCTTCGGGCCACTATCTGCTCGAATATGGTCGACGTGGGTCATGGGCCCTGGGCCATTGTCCGAAACGTTGGGCCTTTTGGGCCACCCTATATCAACCACAAAAATATTATAAATTCAAATTCAAATTATAATATTATTTTTTCAAACAATTACACATCACATCATCAATTCAAATACAAAAACTTTCTTCCTTTTAATACCAAAAACACTCAACATCCAAATATATCTCATTTTCACATATATATATATAAACCTATAATTTTAAACAATACATCCAAACACAACTCATTTTCAAAAAAACATATTTTAACTAACTTTTCATTATGCATTTTTACTAAAAAATAAAATAGCTTCAAAAAATGAAATCAAATGGGCAGTAAGTTGTATATCAATAGTCTTTCAAGATATAATATGACAATTAGGGATAGTAAAAAATTCCCCAATTTTTTGATCCCCGCAGGGATGGGAATTGGGATAGGATGAAACTCCCCCCAAAGCTAATTCGGGGACGAGGACGGGGATCACACTCCCCACCCCGCAGAGTTCCCAATCTTGTCATATTAACTAAAATGCTTAATATATATATATTTCATATATACTATTTTATATATATACAGTATTTTTATACTTTTTTAGTAATTTCATATAACTTATAAGAAATTATTAATCATAAATTATATATTAATAAAATAAATTAATTGAGATCTAGTTTTTTTATTATTATTATTTTTTAACCTATTTTATGCTAACCAAAAAAAAATATTTGCTTATTGTTTTGGAATCCCGTGGGGATTCAGGGAATGGGGATGGGGGGCAAAATTCACCCATGGCGGGGAACAAGGACGGGAACAGCGGAGTAGCTCCCCGCCCCATTCCCGCACGTACCATCCCTAATGACAATTCAAGGTGATAGCATTATGCATGACAACGAGATGTGTTTCAGGCTGGTTTGGCTAGACCCAGGATCCACCCCACATGGCACTTGCTCTGACTCGAAACCCGCCCCGCCACCCATTTGGCCCCAAACCCGATGGGTTTAACCTAATCTTTTATTCTTTTTTTTTTCTTTTTCCCATTTGATTCACTCATTGCAATAGGAAATCTAATCAAAATTAGTTCCTGGGATTTCAAACTTGGATGAAGATTCCATAAAAGGAGTCCTAAGTTTTTAAATTTTAACTGATATTTATATTTATATATTAATATATATATATTTATATACTTACTTACTATTATATGGGTGGGTTTAATTAAACCCGCAATCCACCCCAGATTCGGCTGGGTTCTAAATACTTGAACTCGGTGCCCATCTAAAACTCGTTTAATTAGCCCCGAACCCACTTCATTCGGAGCGGAGTCCTGAATTATCCGAACCAATTGCCATGCCTAGATAGGATAAATTAGGGAATATTAAAGAATTTGCAAGGATAGAGAAAAACTCAATTACAGATCAATAATTCGAGAATTCAATTGTTTTAGTTCTATTTAAAAACAAAAAACCTTGTAAGAAATTCATACTTAATCCATCAATTAACACAACAGGAATTTTGTAGTACTGCATTCCGATATTGGCATGCTTTACAACCCGTTACAACTTGGTTCAAATAATAACAAATTTACAATTGTTTTTCTATCTTATTTTCACTCGCATCCTTATTGCTTACTTGAATTTTATTTCGATATATTCATATTTTTCCAAATTTATTCTTTTAAACGTTTTTCTATAATCATTTATGTTAATTATGATTATCTTTACCATTTCTACCTTCCTTCTTTTATCATAATTTAGTCTTACCACACATTTGTCATATCCCTTTTTTTTTTTTTTTTTAGCAAGACCTAAATATAAGCTACATTGCTTCATATAGGGGTACAATTGAGTCGAACAGTGTTACGTTTGGAAAAAAATTTTGAACTCGAGTTCAAAATATATATATATATATATATTAGGTTCAAGCTCGTAAAACCTAAAATTTTAAGTTTAAACTAGGTTCGGATCAGCTCAATAAGGATAGAAGTGGCAAATGAATTGAAAAAAATTGCTCAAGCTCGAACTCAAAATAAAAAAAATAATAATATAATATATATTTACTAATAAAATAAAAAAATAATATTTAATTATACATTGATTCACGGATCTCAAACCTAAATACAGATAACTCGAATTAGAGTTAGAGTCTCGACTCACTTGCACCCCTTCATGTGCATTCCAATAAATCATGACATGTATTTCTGCCAAGTACATACATCTTGGGATCCCACATTCAAATAGAATGTCCTAAGACAAATTCCCTGAACTTTTCCACATTCCTTATTCACTTACAATCAAATACACCCACAAGCCACCCCATCTTCAATGAAAAGGGTTGAAGAAAAACTGGCTTGGAAATCATTTTTCAACATGTACAAAATAAAACACAAAAACTAAAATCTGATGAGCATATCAGATCCATCTAAATCAACCTC
Organism: Jacaranda mimosifolia; assembly: GCA_018894105.1. Lineage (NCBI taxonomy): Eukaryota > Viridiplantae > Streptophyta > Magnoliopsida > Lamiales > Bignoniaceae > Jacaranda > Jacaranda mimosifolia. The sequence continues at coordinate 30,535,506 of CM032129.1, forward strand.
ATAAGTTACAATTCACAAGAATCCATTTCCATAAACAAATTGCTCCTCTGCCAGCCCACTTCATCTTCGTTATCAGAAGCAAACAGGGCGACTGAAATATCGGCCAATTCTTTAGTGCTCAATCTAAAACGTGGAACCCTCGATTGTTTTGGAGCATTTGGAGCTTCAACCTCGTTGAAATCACCAAAATCCTCCACATTCTCGGACATCACTATCTTCCTCGGAGTACTGTAAGCAAAATGCGATTGCTTTGCAATCAGTGTCTGTTTTCAGTCAAAACAAACCAAGTTCATAAGTCCAAAGATGTTAGAAAATACTAGAAATAGTCAATTTGAAATCACAAATGCTCACCACTTCTCTCATTGCTTTGGATACAAAAATCAGCCTTTTCAAGTCATCATGATCCACCCCACAAAGTATCCTTATCTGCATGAGAAAATGATAATTTTTAGTGATGCAACTCCATAAGATGCACAAGCAGTATACAACTAATGATCAGAATTACAAGATGATAATGGGAAAAACGCTGAAGGTCCACTTTGCACATAGAACAAACAAATAAATGCCCAAACACTTCAATCTCGGGCAAGACCTAAACTGAATGCAACCTGTATGGCAAGTACAAGGATGACACACACACACACATCCCTACATAATATTTATTCACTACGCATATTACTTTAAATCAGAAGATTATGTCGTGCATTACTTGAACTGATTACACAACTTGACTTTAACTATGTTTTAATTCAGTTTAGGCCTATAGTCCGCTAATGTAATAGAGATTCGACTAATAATCGACTATTTCAAATAAGTTTTACCTGAATTAGACCAATTGAACAACTACACAATACATGATAACAATGCATAAAAAGAGAATCAATTCAATAGAAGCCAATTCAAGTACTGGAACGTTATACTAACCAGAATTTCTTGAGGCAAATCTTCAAGTACAGATTTCTCTGCAGAGACAAATGAATCTTGAAAGCACTGTCTCTTAGACAGGGAAGTTGGAATACAATCCTCAACATCCCCAAACTCCATACAAACGTTTGACAGAACAACCCTTTTCCTCCCAAATGATGTACTTCTCACTAACCCCATTCCATACCCTTCATTTGCCCTCTTCATATTCGATCCAAATTTCCTCCCAAAGGCCATTTTCTCAACTTCAAACTCCAAGATCTGATTTCAAGTACTTAGAATTATACCAAAAGCCCAAACCCAAATCAAGAATCTAATAAATTAACCCCAAAAGGCAGAACCCCAGAAACTAAAACCCCCTAAAATCTCAATCACAGCCCACAAAAACTTTCTTTGTACGGAATACTACAGAAACCCTGCCCAAAAGACCAAAGTAAATTGACGTTGACCGAGACAAGAACAGTCTTCCAATTATATTTCACCAAGACTCCCTGTTATATGAAAATTTGGCTTGAAGTTTCTAAGAAAATTAATTTCTGAAAGGATAAATATCCCCCACGATAAAGATACATTTTTGCTAGGGACGACTCGGTATATATTAAGCAGAAAAACTAGCCGTTGGAGAAGGGACACGTGTCGGTCGGCGAGAGGTTGGAGGAAGCAACATGGGGGTTAGTTCTGCTGACTAGGCAGATAGTGATCGGTCTAAGTCGGTTGTCGGTTCGGTAGCTTATCTAGAACGGTTTCTGATGATAGACGTGTCAAGGGGGGATGATACAGTTACAGGACGGTGTCTACTTTCACTGCAACAAAAACGTTCCGACGCTGCCACGTGGTGAGATGGGTGGATTTTGTTGGGTGAGGATTCGATGCGGATGTGGTGGTGAAGATTGTAGGAGAATTGAGTCTAAATAGGCGGCGGCGGACGAGCCGAGTTTGACGGCTGCTTTCACTGTTAGATTAGCAGTGGTCCGGATTTTGGAGTATCTGAAATTCAAAGAGATGTAAATTATTGTTTAATTTATTCATCGAGCCCAATTGTATCAATTTGTTATCTTAGTGGGAATGATATAGAGGTCAGAGTAACTATAGTTGCATCAATCATAACCTAAATTAGGAGTGGGATCGAAATTGCGGGGATACTCAGATAATCAGATCAAATTGGAAGGATTCCTTGACTTGAAAAAATAAAAATAAAAATTATTGTTTAATTTATGGTCCAATGCATATTATTTTACATTATAGTATAATAACTAAAAATAGTGATTAATATACAAAAATATTTTTTGTTTGATGTGATAATTTGAAATTATTGAGACTTTCTAATGATATTTTAGGGAGAAAAAAAAAAAGGAAAAAACACATATTTTAGAAAAATCAACAATGTTTAACTTTATTTTTGGAGAGTGAAAATATTTTGAGAAAATGAGCATATATATGTTTTCAAATTGTTTCTCCGAAAAATCATTTTCTTATTAAAATATAAGAGCTTTGTTTAATAATTTTATTGTAATAATTATTTTTTAATAAAACCAAGTTCCATTGGCAACAAGCTTCTTGTTTTTTTCCTTTTTTCCTAAATACACAAAACTTTTCAAATTATATGAAATTGGTGGTGGAAATAAATACCATTATCATTTGTTGAAATTTTAAATTCAAACTTAGTCAATAATTTAATAAACCAGTTCTAACCATTAAGACCTTACGTCCTTACCTAATAGCATTTGGTATTCAACCTATAAGATCAAAATTTTATATGGGTTAGATCCTCTCGGTCTCCTTTGAGCTTGACAAATTCAAGATTAATATAAAGCGATCTATTCAACTTACAAACCTATAAATAAATTGATCCCATCTCAGAAATATCTTTGTTGTTGCTCATCAAATTATGAAATAATCAAAAAAAATTATGTTGTAGTGCTCCATGTTGGATATTTGTGTGCAGAAATTGCTACTACAATTATCTCCTAAAAATTCATTTTAACATTTCAAGTGACAATTTTGGGTGGAACCTCAAAATTAATATTTAGAAATTAGAAAAATTAGAAACATATTTAATGCTTTAAGTTTAATCTTCATCCCTAAAATCCACACACACGCACATCAGAAATTCGTTAAGCCATAAATGAAAAGAAGTATGGCATGAAGACTTCCCAAGGGGCACCCATCCTAATACTACTCTCGCCCTAAATATTTTTAATTTTTTTTTTTTTTACATCATTCAAACTCGAATTCCTAACCTTCTACATTATGGGAGACTTATCGGTAAGTTAATTGTCAAATTATCACACTATTTATGTGTTGATGGGAAAGTTTTACATATCCCGTAGTTTGGGGGGACAAAAGCGTAATTACAAATTTTCCTTGAATTTGGTGAGTCAAAAGAGGTCAACATGGCCAGTGACAATTGATTCTTTTGGTGGGCCTAAGAAAATCTTGGCCCAATTGAAATTTAGTTTAAGACTTAAAGTTATTGCCTTTATTTTATTCTTATTACCCTCGAAAGTATCTAATGTGGTGTCTGCCTCAAGTTCCGGACAGATGGGATTGTGGGCTCGACGGCTCGTGGTCCTCGGATTCCACGCAAATCTGTGATGAATTGTCCCTTTGCAAAGTCTGGCCCATTTAACTCATGAATTTGCATCTCTTTTTTTTATTTTATTATTTTTCTTTTATGTTTGTGGGGGGATGGGCTAGTAACTTTATTTTGTTATTATCTTTATTTTCGATGTTGAGTTTGATGTTTATGGATTAAATGATGTTGCAAAGCCAAGTGGATTGCGATTTTTATGACTAATTACAATTACAGTAAAGTGTTAGGCCTGAATTGATTGTGTTTTCATTTTCATTTTCTGTTTTCATTATTTTAGAATGTGTTTTTATTTTATTATTATTTTACGTGTGAAATGAAAATGTGATTGATTGTAAATTGTGAAGATAGATAGATTGAAAATAATATTTTAATGTAATAGTATTAATTATTATTGTTTAATTGATTGTTGGTCTTATTTTCTTGAAAAGATAAAAAAAAAATAATTATTTAACAAGTTAGTGGATGATGATATAATGAAAAATTAGCACTAAATTTTATGTGGGGTTCATTGTCTTGAAATGATGGGAAAAAAATTAATATTTAATTAGTTTGTGGATTTTAATTATTTTTAACTAATAGGTATTATAAGTTTTTTATAGGTGTGAAAATGAAAATGAATTGTGTTTTCATTGAAAATAGTACAAATAATAACGTTTTCTGTTTTGGAATAGTGTAAAATGAAAAAATAATTGTTCGGAACACAACCAATCCAGCAATTAGGGTTCAGTGAAAATCTTCTTTTAATTGCTTCAATCAATGGTCGATTCGATAAGGATAAAACTATAAAGAAAAAATAAAAATTATTTTAAAATTATATATTATGAATATGAACTTATCAAATATTCATAGTGTATGAACTTATCAAATATTCATAGTGTATGTCAGTTGACAAATATGTTGATCCTGGTTGCAAGGGCAAACTTCACATTTTATGTGTACCCCATCAAATCTCGTATACTTTATGGGGGAAAAAGAAATGAACATCATATAACACTTAACAGGTGTATATAAAAAAGGGTGATCCAGGATCGAAAGCTACGTATTGTTGCGTTTTGGGAAATTCAAAACATATTCAAAAATATTTAGGGAGTGTTTGATTATATTTTTTTCAGATTTTTTTGTTTTTGGAAAACATAATCAAACATACATTTGGAGGGTGTTTGGTTTTATTTTCAAACCCCATTTTCACAAATTTTACTATTCCAGAAATAAAAATAATTACTTTCAAAAAAAATTCACATAACATAATTTTCATTTTCAAAACATTCTCCAACAACCGATATATTTTTTCTCAATAACATATATATCTTCTTTCTCTATTCCATTATTTATATCTCTCTCCACCTATAACCTATTAAAATCAACATAATCATTATATTTTCGAACATATCATCCAAATACATTTTTATTTTCATATCACATCATATAACTAATTCTCACTATTTTTGAAATGATGGAAATGAAAATTGAAAATGGAGATAAAACCAAACGGGCCCTTCTTTTTCATTCAAAGCATTAAAATGCATTTTTCCAAAATACCCTCTTCCATCATTCATTATCCCCAAAACTTTCATCTTTTCCAATATATACATATATATATATATATCATGTATTTTATTTTTTTTTACAATAAAAAATTACTCAATTCCATTTTTACCTCAAAAATTCAACAAAAATCATCGATTTGACAACTACAATAAAAAATATCTCCCTCCAAAACATAAACAAATATATCAAAACTCCCCCGAAACAAAATTTTAACTATTCCCTAAAGTATAACAAAAAAATCATTACATTCTTCAATCTCACTTATGACATTTATTTTCCCATAGCACATATTAAAATCAAATATAAAACATAATCGAACATTACCCTAATCTTTTTGGTGGAAGATGGCCCCGAATGCCCTTATATATTTAAGGATTTTACAGACAAGGGTGCCTATTCATTTCTAACGAAATGTTTGTACAAGGATGCCAATCGGTTTGGTTTCTATCCGGACCCGTTCTAAACTCATCTCACTTGAGGTTGGTTTTGAAAATATAAATGGATCTTGGGGGCAAATCTTCGATTTCAATTGTTAAGTTCGAACGATAGAACTTGTCCCATTATAATATTATATATATTAATTTTATTTTATTATAAATATATTTATGTGATGTATATTCATATATACATATATATAATACACATATTACATACACATTTTATATAAAAATAATAATATTGTCATAACGAGTAATTTATGCATTTGATATATATATATATAAATAATTGTAATTCAAAATATTTTAAACTAAAATGTGCATATATATTTAAATAATTATTTTTTTTATTAATACTACTATTATTTCATATTTAGAAAGTTATGTTGATATTATCTTTTCAAAAAAATACCATTTAAAAAAACAAAAATCGACATACAAAATAGATATAATGGGTCTACTTACAAAGATTCAGATTTAAGCACGGTTGATTTCAGGTCCATAAAAATTTATGTAAAAATAGTAATATTGTCATCACGGATAATTTGTTCATTTGATATCTATATATAAATAATTATAATTCACAACATTTTCAATTAAAACATGCATATATATATAATTAAATTTTTATTAATATAAATATTATTTTTATAGTGATATAATATTTTTTTAAATATTCTTTTTTTAATTGTTCTAGACATAGTCTTAAGTTTTAATAAATCCGCTCCATACCCGCCCATTGCCATCCTTATCAAACTCAAAAGTTACTTCCAAACTAATGTGCCAATAGTCCTTTCTGCCCTTTAGAAATTTACTATTTCATTTGATGTCCTTTAATTCAAAATTTATCGCACAGAGATGATGATATAGACACCTCTTTTTCAATAAAATTAAATACCAATTAACAATTGAGGCACATAGAGATAAAATTGAAGCATAAACTAAAATATCATCCATATTTTTAAAAGAACATTTGCAAACACATAAGTGTTTTAGATTTCCATTATGTTAGAAGAAACAATTTTCTCCCATATTTGTGAATACTATGAAAAAAAATAAAATTAGGCATTTGTCCTATAAATTAGAAGCCATGTCCTAAAAACATCCACAATTATTTATTTATTTATTTATTTATACACATGCATATCGGGAGTCCGTTCGAATTCCAACTCTTAATTTCCCACATTATGTGAGAGATTTATATCGTTGGGCTACAGACCACTCAATTTAAAAATATCCACAATTAACATTATAGCAACGAAATAACTTGTTAATTATAGTACACAAATAGTACGTACTACATTCAAATCCACTCATATATATACTAACAAGACAAAGTTACATTTCTATGGTGTACAATTTTTTTCTCTTTTATGTTATATCCAGAAAATTTGAACTAAAATTTTCAAGCTGTTTCGTACCTTTTTCTAAATTAAAGAAATAAAATCGCACTCCACGCCTTTTCTTTTCTTTCTTTTTTTTTTTTCCCTCTCTGAAAATTTCTACTGGGCAGCATTTAAAATATCTACAGAACAAATAAAACCAGATTAAATATGCTAAGACTAAGCGGCACTGTTAATCTTCATATACTTCTTCAATGATTCTTGCCTCTGCAATCTCATTTCCTCGTTAACCTTCTTGATGAAGTCCTCAACTCGGCGGTTCAACTCGTCCTGACTCGGAGACAGCTCTTTCCAAATCCTGGAACTCGCCGGACCCGGCGGGGAATCGTGGTTGCTCCGCCGTTCCTTGAAGGTCTTCGATTTCTGCAAGTGCAGCCGCCGCGACGCATCGGATTTACTGAGTTGCTCTGTGGGTGGTGGCGCGTGGCGCCCCTCCGTTATCATCTTCCACGTGCTCTCCATCGTGGGCCTCGGTTCTGGAATAACATATACCTATTAATTAATTTTATTTTAAAGAGTGGATAAAAAATTTTATAGTCAAAGGTTAAAAGCTTATACGGATGAAATATTACAGGTAAACTTTTTGAATGGCGTCACGTTTGCATGCGTAAACAGAATGCAAGCGAAAATTGAAAAGGATTAGAAAACGACGCCGTCAACCTTAGTCTAAACTAAAGCGTAGGGTAAAGGACATAAGTCGAGATCCTGGCGGCGCGTGGAGCTCAGAAAAGCCGGGAATCTCTGTTCCGACAGAGAGTGAAATTGAAACCACCAACAGTAGTACGTAAAAGGCAATAAAGGAACACTAAATTTTACCTTCAGGAGTGGTCCCTAAGTTCGAAGAGATCAGAGGTTTCTCCCTTTCCGGCGAGAGATATTCCATTGGAAGTTCCGGCGAAAATGTCTCTTGCGCCTGCGGGCTATTATACGCAACCGGCGAGTCGAGGAGCACATCGTCCTCAGCTTCAATATCAGCGACAATTTCCCTTTCCGGCAAGAGATATGGAAGTTCCGGCGAAAATGACTCTTGCGCCGGCAGGCTATTATATGCAACGGGCGAGTGGAGGAGCACATCGTCCTCAGCTTCAATATCAGCGACAATTTCTTCTTCTGTTTCGATATCAACTTTTGAACCATTCACCACCACAGGTCTCAACTCCACAACCCTATCTTCTCCCTCATACACCACAATCGCCGCCGTCTCCGCCGTCTGCGGCTCCTCATTAACTGTCATAACCTCCGTCTGAGCTGACAACGTCGCAAAGTCCGCCGGCGGAGGAGTTCTGACGGAAACCAAGTGCTGAGATCGAATCGGCTCCGGCTCCGGCTCCGGCTCCGGCTCCGGCTCCGGCTGATTTTGTTGGAAGCGCGAGAACGCGGCGATGGTGATGATGATTCCGTTCATGACTATATATAAATAAGGAGGCTTCAGCAATAACAGAATGATGGACCATATGGCCGGAATTTCACTAACTGCCACTGGAGCAAAAAAATTCATCCCCATAGCTATGGATACAGCTCCAGCTGAAATCAGAAACACTTTGATGGACAAAATCCAAGTGCTCATCGAGCCCATGTAAAGATAAACTTGTTTTTGGATTTTACTCTTTCTTTCTTATCTTTCTTTTGTGGGTCAGTGTGAGATGAGTAGCTTAGGGAGCGAGAAGGATAATTTATACAGGCGGGTTGAGGCCTTAGGCACCGTTTGGATTTGTTTCCATTTTTTTCTAATTATTTAAAAATACATTATTAATAAATTTTCTTCATTTTTACTAAAATTCTAAGGGCTCGTTTGGTTTTATTTTCATTTCTATCATTTCAATATTTGAAAAAATAGTTAATGAAAATGAATTAAAAATAAATTTGTATTTGGATATATTTTTGAAAAAGTAATAATTATATTAGATTTAATAGGTTGTATATAGAGAAAGATAGTAGTAGTAGTAGTAGTAGTAATAATAATTAAAGCTATAAGATATATAAGCAGGGATGAATCCACGGGCAGCAGTGCCGCTCCCCCCCCCCCCCCCACACCCACACTTATATATATATACACGAATTTTTGTAATAAATTTTAGTTTGTACATATTTAATAATTTATTAATAATTTTTATTAATTCTTTACCTATTTTAATTTTGGAATGTTTAAAACAAAATTTTAGACTCATATTTTCAATTAAATAATTCACAATTAGGTTAGGCCCATTAGGATATTTCTATTTTATTTGTTTGAGAACATATTTATAGGAATCTAGCCAAAGAAAACTTTTACAATTTTATAGGAACTCATAGAATAATTAAAATATCTCCCGTTTAACTGTAATGAGATTGAGGCAAAAAGACAAAATAATCATGGGCCAACTTAGAAATAAGATGGAAGATGATTTTTTAGCTGATTGTTTAGTTACTTATATTGAGAAAAATATTGCTAAAAAATTTGACATTGATTTGATCATTAATGAATTTTATGATATGAAAAAGTGTCGTGCTAAACTTTAATGATATGTATTTCGAATTCATAAACTATAAAACTTATATTTGAACTTTTATATTTTATAATTTTCGCCCATAGAGTCTCCGTTCTAGATTCGTTATGTATATAGGTTATTAGAAGAAAATGTATAAAGTATTGGAGAATGTATTTTGAGGATAAAAATGAAAATATATTAGGTAAAAAATATATATAACGTGATGTGTTCTAATTCTCAAATAGTATGAAATATAAAAATAGAATTTGAAATGAAAACAAAGGGAAGGTTCCTAATTCATCTTTATCTCAAAACACATTTCCTAATAATTTATATATTTTCTCTCAACAAATTATATACCTTCTATTTCTATTTTTGTTATTACTCTCTGTCCCCTTACATCACATGTTAAACTCTATATAATTATTATTTTTCAAACAACTTATTCAAACACAAATTCATTTTCAACCTATTTTATATCTTCTTAAATTTTGAAAACTTTAAACATAAAAGATGAAGATGAAAATAAAAACATAAAAATAAATTCTTTTTCACAATTTTTTTCAGAAAAAAAGTACATATTTCCTTCTCAAAACTCTTTCTAAACCTAATGTATCATCCTATTATATATCAATTAAATTCAATTTTGATTTGATATAAAATACCCGCTATTATTTTTAAATTAATAAAATATATATTTTAAAAAAATAAATATTTTTAAATATAAAAAAATATAAAGTAATTTACTGTTTATTTCTATAACCTATTCTAATTATTATTTTTCAATATTTCATTCAAGGGACACTTATTTAAAAGTACCAAATACACTTTTCACTTTTGTGATCAGTCCCCACTTGATTTTTATTAGAAAAAACTCCCTAGTTCTGTTAAAAGTTTAGAGATCACTCCCCACTCACTTAATTTGACAAAAATACCCTTAAAAATAATATTTTTCATTAATTTTTTCTCACTTCTTCTTCATCCGGACAAGCAAATAGTAAACCCTATCATACTAGAAACAGAAAGAACAGAAAAAATGCAACAAGCTCCACAGCAGGAATGAGAATAACGTTAGAACCAAAAACCACCAACCCGATAGTTGCATTATCTTCTTCTCTTTTTATTTTCATCATTTTCGGGTTTCTTCTTCTTCTCAGTTGCTTCTGAGTTTCTTATATTTTTCTGACAATGTCAACCAGTAGTGAAGTAGGAGTGTTCAATCAAGTTAATGGACATATACATTAATCTCGCAAGAAAATGGAGTGAAATCAACGCCGAACACTTCAGTTTGCAATACATAGCTCCACATCAAAAATTGTACATGAATTTGACTGATGATGACGGTGTCATGAATATAGTCTTACTACATTTGACATTGAAGATGAACGTTGTTGACATCTTGGTAAACCGAAAGGATGAATTAAGCAGCAGTGCAAAGAAGAGCAGTGATGGTTTAAGGTAATTCTTCTATAGAATCTAAACTGTACTGCAGTTTGTAAAGTTTTGTACTTGAAGGGTTTTGAAATTGTACTCTATTATGTAAGTTTTATACTTCAAGTGTTCTATTAATGGATAGTGTTATATTAATGGATTATCCAAAATTGTACTGCAACTTCTAGCAGTTTATACTTGAAGTGTTCCTAAACTATACGTCTTCTATATAAAATTATTCTTTTGATTTTCTGAAATTATACTTCATTTTATCAAAGATTGTACTATATTTATTGAAGTTATATACTTTAAGTGTTATATTTATCAATTAACCAAAATATACTGTAGTTGCTAGGACTTTATACTTCAAACGTTTTGAAATTGTACTTCACTTTATCTAAAATTGTACTTTTATTTTCTGAAATTATACTTTCTTTTGTACTTCATTTTATCTAAACCTGTACTTTATTCATTAAAGTTCTATACTTCAAGTGTTTCGAAATTGTACTTCATTTTATCTAAACTTATACTTTAGTTTTGAATATATTATTTAAGTTTAAATTGTTTTACTAATCGATTATCCAAAAATTGTACTGCAATTGCTAAAGTTTTATACTTCAAGTGTTTTGAAATTGTACTTCACTTTATCTAAAATTGTACTTCTATTTTTTGAAATTATACTTCATTTCATACATTGTTTTACCTAAACATGTACTCTATTCATTGAAGTTCTATACTTCAAGTGTTCTGAAATTGTACTTCATTTTATGTAAACTTGTACTTCAATTATCTGAATCTATTATTTAAGTTTTATACTTCAAGTGTTCTACTAATGGATTATCCAAAATCGTATTGCAATTGCTAAGGATTTATACTTTAAGTGTTCTAAAATTGTACTTCTTTTTATATAAAATTGTACTTCTATTTTTTGAAATTATACTTCATTTTACATAAACATGTACTCTATTTATTGAAGTTCTATACTTTAAGTGTTTCGAAATTGTACTTTATTTTATCTAAACTTATACTTCAGTTATTTGAATCTATTATTTAAGTTTCAAGTGTTCTACTAATGAATTATCCAAAAATTATACTGCAATTACTAAGGTTTTATACTTCAGGTGTTCTGAAATTGTACTTCACTTTATCTAAAATTGTACTTTTATTTTTTAAAATTATACTTCATTTTATACATCATTTTACCTAAACATGTACTCTATTCATTGAAGTTCTATACTTCAAGTGTTCTGAACTTGTACTTCAGTTATCTGAATCTATTATTTAAGTTTCAAGTATTTTACTAATGGATTATTCAAAAATTGTGTTGCAATTGCTAAGGTTTTATACTTCAGGTGTTCTGAAATTGTACTTCACTTTATAAAAAATTGTATTTCTATTTTTTAAAATTATACTTCATTTTATACATCATTTTATCTAAACTTATACTATATTCATTGAAGTTCTATACTTCAAGTGTTCCAAAATTTTACTTTATTTTATCAAAACTTGTACTCTCGAGTCAAAGTCACTTTCATCGTATGACTTTACCGATCAATATTACCGAGTTGAGATGTATCAACAAGCATACCAAGCAGTGATAAACACTATTCCTACGTATGATATGCATATGTTCCTTCTAGATGATGATGGCGTCATTAATGCACCTGATTGCCGATCTCAACCTGGGCATAGAAGGACATAGAGGATTCCATCACAAATTGAGAAACGTGTAATTAAGTGTAAAAGGTGTGGTAGAACATGGCATAATCGTCAAACCTGCAAAGAATAAGTAATCTAGCTAAATTTCGTACCTTAATATAGGAGATTTATACTTGATTTCATGACATTTGTACTTTATTTCGGTAATCATGTACTTGATTTAGCGTGAAATTGATATTTTTGTATATTGTCCGAGATATCAGTTATTTTGTACCCCAATCTGGGAGAACTATACTTGGTGTCATGACAATTATACTTTATTTCGGCAATTATGTATTTGATTTAGCGTGAAATTGGCATTTTTGTATGTTGTCGGAGATATCAGTTATTTTGCACCATAATCTGGGAGAATTATACTTGATTTCATGACAATTGTACTTCATTTCGGCAATTATGTATTTGATTTAGCGTGAAATTGACATTTTTCCATGTTGTCCGGGATATCAGTTTTTTTGTACCCCAATTTGGTAGAATTGTATTTGATTTCATGACATTTGTACTTCTTTTTGGCAATAATGTAATTGTTTAGCGTGGAAGTTAGCAAATGGATATTGTATCAGCGTTTCGTACCTCAATCTGAAATATTTATACTTGATTTCACGACATTTGTATTTCATTTCGGCCATTATGTACTCCATTTCTTAATATTTTTACTAATATTATTGAATTGAAATTTGTTCCATGATTTGCTTTTTAAGCCTCAGTAATTAATAATCAAACTCTAAAAATGTGTGTAATATTTATTATATGAATAAAATAATATTAAAGTTTTAAAGTGTTAACCACTAATGTTCAACGAATGAATGTTATCAATCGCAGTAATGTAAAGAATACTTATGTTTTCAAAGATGTAAATAAATGAGCATTTGATAATAATATCTACCCTATAACCCGTACAAATACGTACTTCATCTGATCTGATAATCTCAAAATATTGTACTTGACTATCACTACAATTATTGGAGACTAATTATTCAATTGCAATAAGTGTACTTCAACATAACACCATTTATACTTTATTTGTTCTACATTTGTACTATATTTTCATCATATTGTACTCAAATTCACTATCCGATTTCAATTGAATTGAAGTGTACTTTAACATAACACCATTTATACTTTATTTGTTCTATATTTGTACTTTATTTTTATCATATTGTACTCAAATTCACTGCCCGATTTTAATTTAATTGAAGTGTACTTTAACATAACATCATTTATACTTTGTTTGTTCCATATTTGTACTTCATTTATATCATATTGTACTCAAATTCACTATTCGATTTCAATTTAGTTGAAGTGTACTTCAACATAACACCATTTATATTTTATTTGTTCTACATTTGTACTTCATTTACATCATATTGTACTCAAATTCACTGTCCAACTTCAATTTAATTGAAGTGTACTTCAACATAACACCATTTATACTTTGTTTGTTCTACGTTTGTACTTATTTCCATCATATTATACTCAAATTCACTGTCCGATTTCAATTTAATTGAACTGTACTTCAACATAACAATATTTATACTTTATTTGTTCTACGTTTGTACTTCATTTTCCTCATATTGCACTCAAATTCACTGCTCGATTTCAATTTAATTGAACTGTATTTCAATATAACATCATTTATACTTTATTTGTTCTATATTTATACTTCATTTTCATCATATTGTATTTAAATTCACTACATAATTTCAATTTAATTGAAGTGTACTTCAACATAACACCATTTATACTTTATTTTTTCTATATTTGTAATTCATTTCTATCATATTGTACTCAAATTCACTGTTCAATTTCAATTGAATTGAAATGTACTTCAACATAACACCATTTATACTTTGTTCATTCTACATTTGTATTTCATTTCCCTCATATTGTATTGAAATCAAAATATTATAAATACTTGATGGAAAATTATACTTACATGCAAAATAATATTATAAACAAAGTATGCTTCAATTTACATATGTATGTACATACAAAGTATGATTCAAACCCTACAGGCTTAAATATTTTGTACTACAATTGCTTCTAAAATATACTATAGATACACAAGTTATATACTACATTTTCAGTTAATGTATACTACATGCCTGAATGTTTTGTACTACATATGCTTCTAAAATGTACTGCATATATACAAATATTAAATTATAATTTAATTTAATCTACATGCTTGAATGTTTTGTACTACAGATGCTTCTAAAATGTACTGCAGTTACATAGATTATATGCTACACTTTTGCCTGATGTGTACTGCAAGCATAAATGTTTATACTATATTTGCTTCTAAAATGTACTCAGTTACACAGATTATATACTACACTTTCATTTAATGTATACTGCAGGCTTAAATATTTTGTACTACAGTTGCTTTTAAACTGTACTACAGATACACATATTATATACTATATTTTCAGTAATGTATACTGCACACTTGAATATTTTTGTACTATAGATGGTTATAAAATATACTGCATATACACAGATTATATACTATAATTTCATTTAATTTATAGGCTTGAATGTTTTGTACTATATTTTCTCAACTTCCTCTCCCGGCGTCCAAATCACTTGCCGCTTGAACCGTTGGATAGCTCTCGGCTTATACATTAACTCCACAAAGTTCCAGCCCCGTCCGATTCTCCATGAAACAGTAATTACACTCGCAATAAGCTGGAATTCCAGCATTGCCACTGCACTGCTGCATTCTAAACATCTTCGCCGTTTCCTATCCAAACGGAATCGTCTACTGGTGAAACTTGGTGAGAACGTTGCCAACACCTCAAGGAACACCCCACTGAAACAGTTTCACAAAATTCCTTTTCCAAGCCACTCTGCTCAATACATCTTTGCACTACCTGCGTGCAGTAAGACCACTCCAGGTCGCCCTCAATGTTCGGTGCCCAAACGGACACGGAATGACTTCAAACTTGGTGGGAAGCATCCTCATAACTTAAGGAATATGCCATTGAAACAGTTTTTCAAACCGAACCTCGTAAGAGTCTCTAGTCATGGGCTTTTTTCGCCTTACCGAGTGAGCCGACAACGCCTTGTCGCTCTTAATGCCCCTTGAAGTCAAGGTCGCCATTCTTCTCCAATGAGCGACACATGACATTCTCCTCCACTTGATCCATTGACGTCCTTATCAACATATACATAAGAACTTGAAGTGTATGCGGTGCCCCAACTCAACTCTGATCTCTTTTTGCACCGTATGAATTTAGCTCATCTTTACATAGATTATATACTATACTTTCATTTAATGTATACTACAGGCTTAAATATTTTGTACTACAGTTGCTTCTAAAATGTACTACAGATACACAAATTATATACTACATTTTCAGTTAATGTATACTGCATGCTTGAATACTTTTGTACTATAGGTGCTTCTAAAATGTACTGTATGCACACAAATTATATACTATAATTTCATTTAATCTGCAGCTTTGAATATTTTGTACTACAAATGCCTTTAAAATGTACTGCAGTTATACAGATTACATACTACACTTTTGCTTAATGTGTACTGCAAGTTTGAATATTTATACTACATTTGCTTCTAAAATATACTACAGTTATAAAGATTATATACTACACTTTTGCTTAATGTGTACTGCAAGCTTGGATGTTTTGTACCACAAATAATATACTACCACTTTCAGATAATTTCACCGTATAATATAACACTGAAAAATCACAGACATTTAAAACTGTAAATGCAGAAAACATACATTTGTTTCTTTTTATCACTTCTTTTTGTATTTCGCTTCTTGTTGCCATTGTTTCTCCTTCCATTGTCACAAAAAAAATGGCAAAAATTTTGGTGTCTTTTTTTTTTTTTCTTTCTCCCATCAATGGCAGAGGAACGATTTCGCGCCCTTTTGTTTGGCCGCTTGGAGAAGTCGTCGATTTTAGAAAAAAAATAAATGAAAGCATTCTTCTTGAAGAGAAAAACGCATTTCTCAGGTATTTTTGTTGTTTTCTCTAACTACAAGGATATATGTGTCTTTCTAAAAGATATGGGGAGTGATTTCTAAGTTTTGTGAAAAAGTAGGGAGTTTAATGTGTAAAAATTCAAATGGGGACTGATCACTAAAATGAAAATAGGATTAGGAATTTTTTTCTAATTAACCGTTCATTCAAATACATATCAATTTTTATTTTCATTTCTTAGGGACGCGGTTTGTGGGCTACTGCGAATCTTGGCCGTTGATGTTTGTCTTGTGTGGGTTGGCTCTTGTTTGGAGTGTGGGCGCGCGAGTTGTGGAATATACATGGGTTGACCCCGTGTGGGTCCAAGTAAATTAAGCTAGTCGATATAATTATTGAATTTTGTCATTTAATAGCCCAAATCGAAATTTCTAGCAAACACCCGGCTTTGTCGGACCTAAGTAATATTAGAGTTAAGATAATTTATACTATGGAAAGTTATAGTCTGAATCAAATCTATTCAAATCCGAGTTAATTGTTGTGAATTTTCTCAAGGACTGGTTGTTCAATGTACAATATTATTTATTTATTGATAGGAAATGTCATCGTTTTTACATGAGAGAGAGACAAAAAAATTGTATTATAATAAATTATTTATATATTATAACTATCAGTGTTTAATATAAAGATTGAGGTAATGTTTGGTTAAAAATTGTATGTTTTGTATTATATGTTTTGGGATAATGAGTTTTGGGAGATAATGAGTTTTGGGAGTGTGATTGGGAAATTCAATGAATATTTGTTTATATTTTGGGGAATAGTAACAAATTGTTTTAAGGAGCTTTGATATGTTTATTTATGTTTTGGGGGAAACAATTTTTACTGTAGCGGTCAAATCAATATTTTTTTGTTGGATTTTTGGGGTGAAAATGGAATTGAGTAATTTTTTATAATAAGAATAATAATAAAAAATATATAATATGTACATGATTTATGTGTGTGTATATATATTGAAAAATAAGAAAGTTTTGGGGATAATAAAGGATAGAAGAGGGTATTTTAAAAAATTTAATTTTGCATTTTGAAGAAAAAAAATATGTACGTTTAATTATGGTTTGACAAAATATTTTTATTTGCCAAAATGTAATGAAACATAACCTGATTTTTTCTTAATTTTAAGTGTCACTTATATTTATGTTATGTGCGCGTGAATGTTCTTGTATAACATTTTGTGAACTTGACAATTGACATCAAATGCATAGTGTTTGATATTAAAATTCATCATTTTTGAAGAAATTAAACGGTAAAATTGTGAAAACTCAACAAATATATACATATATATATATTATTGATGAGGGTTGGATCCGTTCGAAACTGGATCAGGTAGATATCTTGATGAGGTTCGACCTCTATAGTCGATATATGAATGTGGATGGACTGAGTCTTGCAATCACTAGCAAACGTCAGGCTAGCCGAGGAGCCCTCAGCTTAGGCACTCCGACGCTCAAATCAATACATGTCGACTAGATAATATGAGCAGCAGAGTAAGGGCTTTTTGTATATGTGATAGCATACCTTTGGGAGGCTGGAGTGAGGTATTTATAGCCTTCTCCTATTGGGAATTTGTCTGAGATGCCCTTAACATGTAGGAAGAATCTTTGTCCTTACATGAGGGGCATTTGGTCATCTCCAACTCCTGTACTATTACAGGTGGCTGCCTTTCCATGTTTTAGAGATGGAGTAGGACACTGTTGACGTGCCTCCTCCTTAGTGTGGCAGCATGGGCGGTACTAGGGTGGCATGCGCCATTAATGCGGAGGCATGCCGTATGTTAGGGCATTTAATGAGGCAGAGTTGGTACTATGCCTCGTCGACCTCTCTGGTCGGTAGAATGATCGACCCAACAATGGGTTGGCACACAGCGCATGAGGCAGACTAGCGGTACGGTCGATCTATCGACCCGCAATCTTGTATACGGCATGGTGGAGTGCTCGTTTATCTGGGAACACTGTCGATCTGGATCGGTAGCGCCATTGGGCCCTGGGTGCAAGATGGGCCTGGCACTACGTCATTGGGCCCGCAGTGTTTGGGCCGAGCCTCTTGGGCTATCCCATATCATGAGTCCCCCCCACTTTCGAATGCTGAACGAGGGGATCGACGAGAAGGATTGGGAAGTAGTTTGTTGGGCGGTTACACGGATCGACAATGATTTTTGAAAATCGACCAAGGTCTAGCGCATTTAATAAGCGGTTACATCGTGTCGCGCATAGCATGGCGTGGAGGTTACAACATTATTACAACTGCTTGGATTGCCACGCTCGCTCACCTATAAATAGGCGTTGTTAAAACAACCATTTTTACTTTTACTGCCTTTGCGTCTGGTCGAGCGTCTAGCCAACTGCTTTCGTTGCTAATATCTTATGCTCTTAGTTCATCAATACAGTAAGTTCCTTCTTTCCTTATCCTCAGTAAGTTCGCACAGACGACGCCAAATGATAAGGGTTGGATCCACTCGAAACTGGATCAGGTAGATATCTTGATGAAGTTCGACCTCTATGGTCGATATATAAATGTGGATGAGCTGAGTCCTGCAATCACTAGCAAGCGTCAGGCTAGCCGAGGAGCTCTCAGCTTAGGCATTCCGACGCTTAAGTTAATACAGGTCGACTAGATAATGTGAGCAGCAGAGTAAGGGCTTTTTGTATATGTGATAGCATACATTTGGGAGACTGGAGTGGGGGTATTTAAAGCCTTCTCTTAGTGGGGATTTATCTGACATGCCCTTAACATGTAGGAAGAATCTTTGTCCTTACATGAGGGACATTTGGTCATCTCCCACTCCTGTACTATTCCAAGTGGCTACCTTTCCAAGTTTTAGGGACAGAGTAGGACATTGTTGACGCGCCTCCTCCCTGGTGCGGCAGTATGGGCGGTACTGGGGCGGCATGCGCCATTAATGTTGAGGCATGCCGCTTGTCAGGGCATTTAATGCGGCACAGGTGGTACTGTGCCTCGTCGACCTCTCTGGTCAGTAGAATGATCGACCTAATAATGAGTTGGCACACGGCGCATGAGGTGAACTAGCGATACAGTCGATCTATCAACCCGCAGTCTTGTACGCGGCATGGTCGAGTGCTCGTCTATCTGGGAACACCGTCAATCTGTGATGTTGATCTAGGTCGGTAGCGCCATTGAGCCTTGGGTGCAAGATGGGCTTGGCGCTACGTCCTTGGGCCCGCAGTGTTTGGGGCGAGCCTCTTGGGCTATCCCATATCACAAAGGTATACTATCACATATACAAAAAGCCCTTACTTTGTTGCTCATATTATCTAGTCGACCCGTATTGACTTGAGCGTCTGAGTGCTTAAGCCGAAGGCTCCTCGGCTAGCCTGACATTTGCTAGTGATTGCAGGACTTAGCCCATCCACATTCATATATCGACCATAGAGGTTGAACTTCATCAAGATATCTACCTGATCCAATTTCGAGTGGATCCAACCCTCATCACTTTGGGAGGCTGGAGTGGGGGTATTTATAACGATCTCCTAGTGGGAATTTGTCTGAGATGCCCTTAGCATGTAGGAAGAATCTTTGTCCTTACATGAGGGGTATTTGGTCATCTCCCACTCATGTACTATTCTAGATAGGTTTTAGGGACAAAGTAGAACACTGTTGACGCGCCTCCTCCCTGGTGCGGTAGCATGGGCGATACTGGGGTGACATGTGCCATTAATGCGGAGGCATGCCGCATGTCAGGGCATTTAATGCGGCAAAGTTGGTATTGTGCCTCGTCGACGTCTCTGGTCAGTAGAATGATCGACCTGATAATGGGTTGGCACACGGCGCATGAGGCAGCCTAGCTGTATGGTCGATCTATCGACCCGCAGTCTTGTACGCGGCATGGTCAAGTGCTCGTCTATCTGGGAAAACCGTCGATTTGTGAGGTCGATCTGGGTCGGTAGCACCATTGGGCCCTAAGTGCAAGATGGGCCTGGTGCGACGTCCTTGGGCCCACAGTGTTTGGGTCAAGCCTCTTGGGCTATCCCATATCAATTATGTTTTGCTTTTATCTTCTAATTAAGAGACAAACATATGCATAAGGAGCATAAAATGATATGAATTTACTAAAAATTAACCACCAAAACATTAAAAGAGAAAAAAGAAATTCCATGGGAAAATCTTGGCCCTGTTTGTTTTCATTTTCACATTTTTTATTATTTAAAAATAAAACACATTATTTTATATATTTTTATTTTTATTCTCAATAATTTATATATTTTCTCTCGATACCTATTTATCTTCTCTATATCATTATTATTAATATGTCTCTCTATCTACAACCTACTAAACTTAATATAATTATTATATTTTTAATAATTTATCGAAATACAAACTCATTTTCAACTTATTTTTACTAGTTAATTTTTTAAATTTTTAAAAAATAATGAAAATAAAAAATGAGAAGAAAAATAAAATCAAACGGCGGTTGGTGCCCTCCCACACACGGCGCCGGGTGGGGCCCTTGACCGACCAATTTTGCTCTTTTGGTTGACAGTTAGAAAGGGTTCCACTTTTCTTACGGAAATAGACACTAAGGGAAAGTGAAGTAAATTTCTTTTTGTCTATACTATTATAAAAAAAAATAAAAGTATTTTTGTGTGTAAAATAAAAGTTATGATATCGAATTTTAATATATTAAATTTACTCTTTTACTTATTCAATATTCAATAAAAATTTATATGTATAAATAACCATTATTTATTCAAAAACTTCTACTATATACCTATTTTAATTAGTTTTAGATTTTTTCTTTAATTTGGTAATGAATTATAAAAATTTTACTTTAATTAAGTGTTATCTTTATAATTATGTAAATTATAAATATATTTTTTATGATGCATATCAATTTTTAATGTAATGAATGTGAGGATATTTTTATTGAAAAATATTTTATGTGTGCAAAAATTACGTGCAAACAACGGCTAATTATTATAAATAGAAATAATCTATACATGTGGTCCCCACAATAAAGCACCGATTTCAAATCCATATTTTGGTGGGCAGCAAAGTTCTTTCTTTATTATTTTCCTACCTTTTCTTGGAAGCATGCAATGCATTATCGAAATTGGTTTAGTTTGCACTTTTGGGCCACCTATTTATAATTTATTGGACTATTATCTAATATAATAATTTAGTGGCCAAACCTCATTGGATTTTTATTTTATATTATATATATATATATTTAATTTCTTTTTGCCACTTTGACTTAAGATCATACGAAGTGCTTACACACAATATAGTATGATATTAATATATAGAATTGTTCAAAGCTTACAAAATCACCTGATCATAAAAGAGAGAATTATATGTCTCCACATGGACAACATCAAGAGTAGTTGGTCTCTTGTTAGTTAAGATTGCCGCTAAACGCGTCTACTGATTAATTAGTACCATACATGTATACCATTATAGTCAAAGTTAATTGAGTAAAGTATATATACATATGTATACATATATATGTATATGTATATGTGTGTGTGTGTTTCAGTGTGTGACGGAATGAGATTAAAGATAATTGACTTACAACACATTTTTCGAAAAATAGACTCAATATAACAGCATCGTTCTTTGTAACAATTAAAGTTCGTAAATTTATCAGTTTACACAACTATTTATGTATCAATAGAAGTTCACTAGCTACCGCGACTCATGATTTTTCAAGTGTAACAATAAGACCCAAGTCGAGGAATTACTCAATATACTGCCAAAATATCATTATTTATAGTTTAGTATTAACAAATAAAATAAATCAATTTGTACTCTTCAACACTTATTTTGAATCAACATTTGCTTTGATCTGTGTTTGTGTTTGTGATGATATAAACTGCTCCCTATATATTATAACTCGCAATACCAACAATAATCCTTTTATGAGAGAAATTTCAAAAATACATCAACAATCAATTTGGTCCGAGATTTCCTCCTCCTAAAAATAAAATAATACAATTTCGATTTATTTCAAACAACTAACTAGATTTTTTGAAAGTGGTCCTATCATGGTATAAGATGAATTAATGCAAGCTAGACACGTATTTTAGGTAGTTGATATTATTAATAGTCATCATATAACTCGTACGCTGTCCTCGTAGCCCATGTCACAATCGTAAGGTTCGTTAGAGTTTGTAATATTCCTGTGGAAGCTATAGCACTACCACGGGTCAAGTCAAACAAGCCCTTATGGCTCTCCTACGTTTGAAGTTTCCTGCATTAATTTAATTCTTGTCTCCTTTTTCTATTTTTCAATTTGTTCACACCTAGACAAACATTATTGGGCCACATATTCATTGTTATCAGGAGTACCATGAGGATAATTTACCGACATTTCTTTTTTTTCAGATATAAATAGACATATAATTTTCTTTTCTGCAAATTATGGATAATGAAGTTTAGTCAAGTTAATCTGGTTAAGTAATGGCTTTAGCTAGAACCTTCTGTTAGCTAAACTAAAACTGCAAGTTTTTGGATAATACTCAACAAATCCACTTGCCGGTTTGAATAAAGGTGATGTGGGCACGCTTCATTTAATTATATATTCACCTAAAAAATTTACATAATTATATATTCACCTCAAGTGTCAAATCGATTTAGATCCTCTATTTTAATATATATTTTATTTTTTATTCTTTTACACGAATGTATGATACGTGTATTAAATATTCTTTTATAAAAATAATTGATTGATAATCAAATATACATCACATTAAAATAAGAGATAAAATAAAATAAAGAATCCAAGTGGTGTCAAACTAGATTTTGACTCAAACTTGTTACACAAATAATGAGTTTGAATCTAACCTATTATTTATGATAGATATTTTTTTAAGGTCATGCTTCGCTGTCTCGATAAATTTTAAAATCTTGACTTAGCCTACAAGTCTATATTCCAAAAATTTATTTTCCATATGGCTCCAGTTAGGCTTTAATGTTACATAAATTTTGGACTTTAGTAAGTTCAACTTGTAAGAAACTTTAACAAGCTTGGTTGTTTCTTAGGCCTAAAAGTTATATTAATAAGTACTATAAATGTGATTATTTTATATTATATGAAGAAGGATAAAGTGCTGGTTTACTGGGTTTTGTATGCTTTTAAAAGATTATAAACTCAACAAATCAAGTGAGATCATGTCATATATAGGATAAATAATAAGCCTCTAATGCACTGTCTGGTCTATTTTCATCTCTGCTGCACCCTCAAGACCCATAAACCAATACAAATTGGGCCAACTCCATCCATATTCAATCAAACATAGCCGAACTCGACCCATTATCATACTAATTAAATTATCAAATTTTACTAATTATGGACGATTTAGATTAAATCATCGTATTTACCTCAATTCTCAGCAAACGATATTGGTATAAATAACTTCATGATTATATGGCGCAGCATACACATTATTTAAGTTACCCACCATACTTAATTTACTTTTTTTATAATCTTGAGTTCAGGTCATATAATATTTCCTGCATCAAATAAATAACTTGAAGTATTCATTCAGATAATACTAAGATTATCTTTGAATCTTAATATAAAACCACAAAAAAAATAAAATAAAATATTGATCCGGACAAATAGGAGGTTGTTAGAGTTCTCAGTTAGTTAATGCACTGTGGGTCACTGGGATTTGGATAAGACAGTTATTAATTTGTCAATATTGTGATTTCTTCTAACAACCATTGACTCTGATACTTCATGGAGCAAGGGACGGTGGTCGGGAAGTCACCAAATTGGATAAAACGGTAATCCTGTGTTTGACGCGTTGGAGGCATTACTCTTTTCTAGAGAGAGTTGGACACACACATATACATACATATATATATATATGTTAGAAATTAAGAATTTATTCGATTAAATTCATGATAAGAAAATTATGTCGGCATATGCGGAGCAATAGCTATTCCTCGTGATGTGGTTCTAAACTATATTTGAAATATAATTTTTTCAGATATTGTGGAATTTTGAGGTTCGGAATATATTGTTGATATAAATTACATTTTTAGTACAATGTTTATTTTTATAATTGATGTTAAAGTTAATATTATAATTTGATTTCAATAGGAGACAATTCTATTAAGGGAATTATAGGTCATTGGACTTTGATTATACTTGATTTTTTTTTTAGAGAAAGTAGCAAGAGCATAAGATTATGCATATATGTTCATCTTCTAATGAGTCATTCGATATTATTTTTTTACGATAAAATTCTCCGTAAAGACATATAGTGGTATAATATTCTAATGCAATTGATCCCTAGTACTTGTTAGCGAATTTGGATTGGTGCATCATCGTCTCTCTTATGTCAATAATTGCTACTTATGAAGGTACGAGGTGAAAGCTTATAAAATATTGTCGAAAATTTGATACTTTTACAAATTTAATTATAATATTTTTAATTAGTTTTCAACTCAATTTAAAGATTGGTATGTCTACAAAATAAGAGAATCTTAGGGGTGGACTAAGGGAAAATGTGAGATTGGAAGGGCAAAATATTTAGAAATAATAGAAGCTAAGTAGGTCTTAAGGAGCTCTTCCCACTATCCAATGGTGAATTAGTCAAGTAACATCGTATAAGGATTTAATTTTGAGTTATAATAAATTTTTAATGGACGTGCATATTTATTAATTTAAAAAAGAAAAAAGAGAGAGCTCTTTTCATTTCATTTCCTTTGACGCTTGGCCGATCTCTTTTTTAGACAAAGAAATTTATTGATATTTTTAAATAAGACTGACAATGGAGTGGATTTTAATGCAATTCGATTTGAATTCAATTCGATTATTTTGAATCTTTAATTGATAAAAGATTCAACGGATATAATTTGATTAAAAAAATATATAATTCAAAATAAATGGAGTTAATATGGATTTGGTTCCATCCGATCTATTAATAACCCGAATTCGAATATATATAGTATTATATATAATATAATATATATGTATACACAGGGTCTTATAGCAATAAAATGGGCTTTACGATGAAGAAAGTAATGGGCTCCTATACAATTATATCAAACCAAGTTTTCATATAAATTGTTAAATTTTGATTTTATTTCTATCATTATTGCATGACTTGTTTTTCTATTTTTATAATAGAAAATTATGCTGGAACAATAATGAGTAGGGGTAGAATGTCATGATATAGTAAGAATACAA
The DNA here is from genome assembly GCA_018894105.1 of Jacaranda mimosifolia. Lineage (NCBI taxonomy): Eukaryota > Viridiplantae > Streptophyta > Magnoliopsida > Lamiales > Bignoniaceae > Jacaranda > Jacaranda mimosifolia. The sequence continues at coordinate 30,561,185 of CM032129.1, forward strand.
TGCAAATTTTGATTTGATCAAAATGAGTTTCTTTTATATAAAACTTTAAGCTATAATTAGTTGATTGAAAATTCAAGGATAACTATATATTTATAATTCCAAATAAGTACTATTATCAACAACAGAACCTAAAATGCAATGATCTAGTGAATGAATGTGATTAAGTCATATCCTATTATTATTTTTAAATGATCAATATACTTGAAAATTTATTCATTAATCTGTTGTATGTATGTTTTTTTTAAAGATGAATATTTTGGATTTGTATTCTATTGAAATTTTAGAAAAATAACATATTTATGATGATTTCGGGAATATTCGGATTCAAATTTTTTTTTTTCAACAATATTCGGATTCAATTTTTTTTTTCTTCGGGATATTCAGTTTTTATTTAAATTCGGATATGATTATATCAACTATATATTCTATAGGATATTGGATCATATTTGAATATGACATATCGCTATCGAATTCAAATTTAGATACAGTATAATCATGTCCGAATCCGACCCATTGACAACCTAAAATTGTAAGTTAAGCAAAAGGCCCAACAACGAAAAAAATGGCCCAGTCCAAAACCTGACCAGGAAACTCATAAGATTAGGCTTATGTTGGGCAAAAAGCATGTTGATGTTTGTTAAGGTTTTGGACTAGCTGAAGTTTTGATTGAGCCGTGTTTGGATCATTACAAGGGTATGGATAAATTTTTTCCATTATAGACAAAATTAATATTTAAAACAGAGAATAAGAAGAGAATGAATTTACACTTGATATGTTGAATAAAAGTTGAACTCATTGGTAAACTTTCTTTTCATGTGCTAAATATAGATTTTTACTCAGTGCATGCCTTGAAGAAATGAATCCGCACTTGATATCTCATGGTTCATCCATATTATTATTTCTAACATCAAAAGTATTTAGTGCATTGTTGCACTTACATATAGTCATATACTCTCATCAAAAAGATGAAATTAAGACAAATTTTGTTCTGAAAAATTGAGATCGATGACATTTTAATTTACATATTTTCTCCTCTATATAATATTTATCGTCTAACATGCAACATTAATAATTGCCAAGTATAATTTCACATGACGACTCTTTGCTTAAAATCAGTTCTTTTTTCCTGTTGATCCTTGCTGAGATATAGTCGTTATTACTACCTGTTGGATGAAATTTTAAAAGAATAAATGGTAGTAAAAAAGAGTAAAAAAGCAAAATATCATCAAGCTAGCATTTGCCAATTGCAATGGAAAAAATTGGTAAATATTAAAAATGATACATATAAATATTATTTACAGCGACGAAAGTATTGTCTTACTAAATTGAAGATTTCAAATATAATGTAAGGTAATTTGTGTTATCTTGGAAATTTATATAAAATTATTAAAACATGAGCATCTTGTTGTAATTATAACTTAAAACCATGATAAATCTGTTCAAACTTTAACTTCAAATACAAAAAATATTAACTCTATTAATCCACAATATTTTGAGTAATTTGGAATAATAATCAGACGAAGGCTCGTCGAGAAATGTAATGTGAATTAGTGTAGTACTAAAAAATTAAGAAAAATAAAATTAAGGAACTAGAATTGTAAGCACTTTAAAGTTTCCAAGGTATAACTTACATTCAATGGGAACAAAGAGCGCAGCAAGGCTTAAAAAGAAGAAAATGAAACAGGCAGTCTTATATGAAACGAACCCATTGAGAAAAAGTATGAAGTTTTAGATGAAATTCATATGATGATTTATGTTCCAATTTATGGCCTACTTGTGCACAAAAAAATGGGCAAGGTGTACTTATAATTAGTGTAATCCACCACTAAATTTTGTAAAATCCTTTCATCCTCACTAAATTTTAGCATTAAGGAATCACTTTTTAGCATTCCCCTAGAAGGGGCGACGTGGGCCGAAACAATCTCGATTGTATGAATCTTAATCTTAGATTGGGGGTGGGTCTGAGGCCGCAATGATCCTCCTACCCAAATTTAGAGTAGAAAAAAAAATATTTATATCTCTATTTATCAAACCTAATAATTTTTGTGAGCTCTGTTTGGTGTAAATTAAGGTATTAGATTATGACTATTTGAATTGATGATGAGATATGTGACTCATGGTATTCTGAATGGTAATGAGCTATTACATCGAAATCCCATAATATTTATGATATTGTCACTCTTATTGGTCTGAGTATTACTAATTTATCTATTGTTGCTTATGATTTTATTCGATTAATTGCTGATTTATATGTTGATTGGTGTAATTGTCTCTAAAAAAATATTACTGAAATTGGATTGTTCACTGGAGTTATTAGAATCATATTTTATTAATGTATTATTTAGGCCAAACATATTAGTAAAAGAGTTATGAATTATGAATCACATAATCAAAATAAGTTTTGGTTTCAGTCATTCAATATTTTGGATCCTTTAATTCAATGTGTGTGTTATCATATCACTTTACAAGACAAATACATGGTAAATATTGGATACATATACTTATGAAAATTATTTTGTTCACTTTAATATTTGTTTATAAAATGTTAAAATGATAGAAAAATTGAGCTGCAGTTTGAACATTTCATTTTGAAATCGAACATATATCAAAATTCAAATTTATAAACTCATCTTCTGCAGTGACCTTTTCATTCGTCTTTTTGTAATATAGTGATTCACTAATACATGCCAACGATACAATAATCTCGATGTAACTTAATTTTTATGTCGGGACAAATACAATTATCATCAACCCTTATGCCAATAATTGCTCTGTAAGGTGGTTCGAAGCCTTTAATTTGTAGATCAATGGTGCAACTTGGCAAATCAACTACTATAAAAATTCAAAAATCTAGATTGTATGTTTGTTATCAATTGTAAGTGATGAATTTGGTAATCATAAACCATTGTCTCAAAAATGCCAAGTGGTCTGTGACCCAATGGTAGATGTCTCTCATATGGTGTGGAATGTCAGGAGTTCGAGCTTTAACAGACTTTTGAATACATGCGTGTGTGTAAATAAAAAAAAAAAGAGCCCATTTTCTCAAAAATTGCTCTTGACATGTGTTTGAGGTATAAGCTTGTATATTATTGCTCAAACATGAAATGCTAATTATAATGAAAGTGTAAAAGATTTAAATTGCACATTTGTTATCAATTGTAATTTTTGAAAAGAATGACAAGAATCTAGCTATAAATAAGTTTGTGATCGTATTTATTTTATTTTTGACTTAGTTAGAGATTAAAATATAAGAGAATCTTAGGGGTGGCATGAAGCTTCAGTCTGGGAAATTTGAGATTGGAAAGGCAAATGCACCCGTTTGGTTTTATTTTCATTTTTAATTTCTAGTTTCATTATTTTTAGAATTTGAAAAGTTAGTGAAAATGAGTTTGTATTTAAATAAATTGTTGAAAAAGTAATGCTTATGTTGTTTTTAAGTGAAAATGAGTTTGCATTTAAATAAATTGTTGAAAAAGTAATGATTATGTTGGTTTTAATAAGTTGTAAGTGAAGAGAAATAAAAATAATAAAATAAAAAGAAAATATATATAGATTATTGGGAAAAGATAAATAGGTTATTGGAGAATGTGTTTTAAAAATGAAAATAAAAATAATATTGGGTGAAAATGTATGAACAGTATTGTGTTTTATTTTTTAAATAGTAAAAAATGTGAAAATAAACTTTGAAAATGAAACCAAACGGCCTTCGAAATAATGGAAGCTCTTATGTCAAGGGGATATTTCCATCTCATTTCAATCCTGCCCCAATTTTTTTTCACAAGGCAGAGAAATTATTTGAGTTTTCAGTTTTGTAAGTAAAATCGGCCCAGCCCAAAACTTGACCCTCCATCTATTAAGATTGGGTTGAAATTGGCAAGGTTTTTTGGAGTTTGTTAAGGCTTTGGGCTAGTCCAAAGTTTAGTCAAGGCGTGTTTGGATTGGTATAAGAGTATGGAAAAAATTTCCATTTTAGCAAAATTAAAATCTAAAAGAAAGATAATAGAGTAGAGTGGTTGATTGCTGGTTTTGTCCTTATATTTGTATGTATGAAATTTGAGATTTGAACCCTGATGATCTTAATTGTGTGTGTCCATATGTGATTAAAAAAGAAAAAAAGAGTGAAAGGGATGACAGAATAAAAATTGATATTATTGAGAAACGTCCTTTTTTATGTACTAATAGGTTATCTATCGATGCCTTGAAGGAATAAGCCCACACTTGATATGTGCATACATATGTGAATGTAAAACAAAAAAAGATGGTAGAATAAAAGTTGATATAATTGAGAAGCATTCTTTTTCATGTATTAATTGGTTTTTAATTAGGGATGCAAATGAACAGAGCCAGCTCACGAGTTTGACGAGTTGGCTCGAAAAGTATTTGAGCTCGAGTTCGAAGAATTCGAGCTCATGTAAGTTTGGAGTCGAGCTCGAGCCAAATAATTCTTGTTCGTACTCTCATGAGCCTATATTTTTTATTTAAAAAAATATTTGTATATAAAAAAAAAAATTAATTTTTTTATAAAATAATTTAATTTTTCGAGTTTGAGCCCGAGCCAAACTCAAGCCTATGGTTAATTGAAATATAATAAAACAAAATATAGTAATTTAATTTTTTTTTATAGAAATTAATTTAACTTTTCGAGCTCAAGCCTCAATTTTATGAGCTCGTCGATCTCGAGCCTGAAAAATAGTCAAAACTCAACTCGACTCGACTCCTTTGCATCCCTATTCTCAATCAATGCTTCAATGTATGAAGCCACACTTGAAAGTCATGATTCATCCTGCTTTAAAATAAAAAATATTAGTGCATTTTGGCACTTACATACCCCCTAACAATTGGATGAAGTTAAGATAAATTCTTTTCAATATGATGAGATGTTGGTAGACATTTTGAATGACACGTTGCCTCATCTATATAGCAAACTATATCATAGATGACATGCAGCATACAACACCAACAATGGTCAGCTACAGTTCCACACGGCGCTTTCTGGCAAAAAGTCACTCCTTTCTCCCTACTAATCTTTGCTGGGATTATGTCGTCCACATCAATGCCTGTTGGGTCAAATTTCAGAAAAAATATATGATAATAAAACAGAATTGAAAGCGAATAATTATCAATGATCTGCTAGCAACAAAAAAGGGTTAAAGAAACACTTTGAATCTTAAGAATCCGTTTGGTTTCATTTTTAAAGTCCATTTTCACATTTTCTATTATTCAAAAAATAAAACACATCACTTTTTACACATTTTTATCCAATATTATTTTATTTTCATTTTCAAAATACATTCTCCAATAACCTATACATCTTCTCTATCTATTCTATTATTTCTATCTCTTTTCACCTACAACCTACTAAAACTAATATAATATTTATTTTTCCAACAATTTATCCAAATACAAACTCATTTTCAACTCATTTCCACTAACTACTTTCCATCATTTTGAAAATGATGGAAATGAAAATAAAACCAAACGGGCAGTAGGCAAAAATGATAAATATTAAAAGCTAAAAAAGATAAAATTATGTAATTTATAGCCGCGAAAAAGTTTCCTCACTAAAAATAAAGATTCAAACATAATTTAATATAACTTGATTTGTATTATTTTGGTAATTTATACCAAAAAATAAAAAATAAAAAAAATAAAAAATAAAAAATCACATGAGCATCTTGCTGTAGTTATAACTTTTAAGCACTTTAAGGTTGCCAAACTGGAACTTACATTCATGGGGAGAAAAGACTGCAGCCAGGCTCAGAAAGAAGAAAATGAAACAAGCAATGTTATATGAAGTCATTGAGAAAAACTATAAGCTGAAGATGAATTTCATGTGATGAAATTTTATTCTAATTTATAATTATTTATAGCTTATTTATTAATTATTAAGCCTAATAATAGAGGATTCCACCACTAAATTGTGGAATCTCCTTAAAGCCTGACTAATTTTAATATCGATGAATTAATATTCGATATTAATATCTCTATTTATTAGACCTAATAATTTCTCTGAGGTGTGTTTGGCATAAATATGATATCAGATTGTGATTATTTGAACTGATTATACAAAAAAAATGATAATGAGGTATTAAGTTTAAGTTATGTGTGGGACCGTGGCTATTTATTTCACTCTCATAAATGTGAGCTATTATGATTTTATTATTTGTTATAATTAATTAATTATTTATGATTGTATTTGCTTAGTAATTGATGCTAAAAATTTGGCACACTCCATTGCGCGCTAGAATTTTTCTAGTGTGAAAATTCATTTGGTTTTTCTTTTATACAATATTATGATTTTTAAGAATTTTAGCTCTTGTTTGGTTTTATTTTCATTTCCAGCTTTTATTTCTATCATTTTTAAAATATTGGAAAGCAGTTACTGGAAATAAGTTGAAAATGAGTTTGTATTTGGATTATGTTGTTGGAAAAGTAATGATTGTGTTGAGTTTAGTAGATTGTAGGTAGAGAGAGATATAAATAATTGAATAAAGAGAGAATATATATAGTTTATTGAGAGAATATATATAAGTTATTGAGAAATATATTTTGAAAATGAAACAAAATAGGTGCTTAATATTATAAATTTTTAGAGTATATCAAAAGAAAAAGTTAAGCGATAGTGAATAATTAAAAATAAATAAATAAATAATTGAAGAAGGGAAAAATTTAGAAAGAGAGAAGAGGTAAAAAACTATCATATCATTTTTTTTTTTAAGTTGAGTTATTTTTGTCCATTCATTTGAAAACATACCACTAAAACCTTGATGCTTTATATATAGCACTAGTCAGTGTAACACGCTTTTTGTACGTGTATAAAATAATCATGAGCTATTTTAAAAGTATGAGTGAGAAATTGGAAGTATGAGTGGGTGCAAGAAAGTTTCTGTGTGTTAGTGGAAGAAAGAAATTACGAACGAATTATAGAGATATTTTTTGTAAATAATAATTTGGTGTAACAATATGATAACCGCCATTTTATGAGTGTAAGAGCTCTTTTTTTTATTATTTTTTTAATATAGTATAGAAGACAAATATGTATTGGATGGTAATTATCATTTTTTTTAAATTAAATTGGTATTATTTGGTGGAGTTACTGAAATTATATTTTGTTAATGTATAATTATTTTTGGCCTCCAATGTATTGAAAGAAAATGGGAAATTGGGAATGGTTGTCTATTTTAATTTTTAACTATTGCTTGTGCCCTAGAAGCTAAGATGTCATATCCTTAGTAGAATTTTAAAAATCTCTCTAATTCAGTAAATTTAGCATCAATATAAATTTTTTTAATATTGATATTTTCTATTTTCAACTTATGTTACCATGGCATGCTCCGAAATTCTTTCATAATACAAATAAAAAATTCACCCGATATTCAATATTTTCTCCCATATGTTGCTAAAAATTTCAATCATTTTCAATTTGTCACATCAATCAAATTTACATATAAAATACATACCAATAACTATTTTAATATAAATATACTTTTTATTAAATATTACATCATCATAAAAATAATATATAATAATATAAAAAATTGACGTGACACCATTAATTAGACAAAAACTAACATAAAAATATATATACAGTACAATTTATCTTTTCTCTTAAATTACAATCAAACATAACTTTATTTTCAATAAATTCTCCATTCCTACCCTCAAAAATCTCTAAAATACTAACAAATATTTTCTACATATTTCATGTAGTGAATAAATGCTAGATGTATATATAAAAATACTTATACATTTGATGTTTACCTATAATATAAAATATATATTATTAAATAAATTACCAATCATCTTTTAGTGTGTTTTCAAATGATATATATACAGTACAATTTATCTTTTCTCTTAAATTACAATCAAACATAACTTTATTTTCAATAAATTCTCCATTCCTACCCTCAAAAATCTCTAAAATACTAACAAATATTTTCTACATATTTCATGTAGCGAATAAATGCTAGATGTATATATAAAAATACTTATACATTTGATGTTCACCTATAATATAAAATATATATTATTAAATAAATTGCCAATCATCTTTTAGTGTGTTTTCAAATGATATAATTAAAATGTCCATACTCTTATTTTTTAATCTCCATGACCAAGTAATAACTATTTCATTTTTCTTATTTTAGTTATCCTAAAAATAAATGAACGCTTTATTTATTTTACATTGTAAAAATTTGAACGCACAAACATCAAATGTATCAATTTACTAGTAAAAGATAAAATATAAATTCAAATAGAGAATTTAACTTGTGAATTAAAATAACACAACAGAAAACAAAAATTATATATCCAAATTTATTTTTCAATAGGCTCCAAATATAAAATGTGAAAAGCATTGATTGAGTTAGGGCTGTCAATTGATCGAATTTTAATCCGAATCCTATTCAAATTTTAAGATTTTTATTCGATTAAAATGTACGATGGATCAAATCATAAATATTCATAATCCAAAATAAGTGGATCATATATGGAATTAAACAATTCGATCCGTTAAAAATTCGAATCCAAACTTTAATATTTTTTATTACATTAATACTCTTATATATAATATTAATAAAAATTTAAAATAAAGTGTATATATTAAATTGACCTAATATCTATATTAACGTATATAATATACTATTAATATTGAGTATTTAACTTAAAAAATAAGATGAATATTGATAAAATATCAAATATAATAACATATAATAATGTAAAATAAGAATTTAGTATTTAAACACTTAACTTTTAGACTAATATATAATAAAAAGTTGTTAAAAATTTAAATATGACATATACTGACTTTATAAATATAATATTTTTATAAAATTCAAAAGGAAAAAAAGAAAAAAGAAAAAAATAAATCGGGTCGAATTTTTTAATCGAATTTCGGATATCTATCGAATTCGAATATGATACTGACTAACAAAGATCCTATAAGATTTTGGATTGAATTCGGATATAAATTTTGATAATTAGATTCGGATTCGAATTCGAATATGATAAATTCGATTTAAATCCAACTTGTTGATGGTTATAAATTGAGTTACTAAAGCAGCCCAGTCATCTAGGCCCATTATCATCACTATATATATTCTTGACTTATTGCGAAACGGTAACCTTTAGATCTAAACTCAATTTATATTTCTTGTTTTTTTGGGGGAAATCTATCGCTCGGTTAGGAATTAGGGTTTTGCGATGCCTCGCTACAGTAGAGAAGACGATCGCAGGAGATCGTCTCCGTACGATTCATTGGAAGATCGACGCTCCCATCATCATAAGGTGGACTAATTTTGTTCACCCCTTCATATTTTGTGTATTGCCAGCCATTGCTGCATATTGATTCAAGTGAATTTTGTTACTGTGATTTTGATTGTTGACTCTGCACCCAGAAATAGTCTCAAGAGTAAAGATTTGCCCCTTTCTTTTTTAGAGTAACAGGTCAATTTCGGTAAATTATGCCCTACAGGAGTATGAAATTGTATACCCAGTATATGAACTATTACACTAGATTGTAGATTAATTTTGACTATGGGAGTGGAGAATTCTTTAACTGCTGAATTTAGTTTCAAGATATCCTGCAGCGATCAGTTTGGTCGCTGTCCATGTACTTATGGATGATGTACCATCCAGGAATATTGTTGGATAAAACAGATATTTCTTGAGGACTCTCATGAACATTACTTTGGTATCCATTCATCTACTTTACATGCTGTACAGTCTGGAGACTTTTTGGTTGCAGTGTAAAGCAAGTTATTGTATATTTGTTAAAGAGATTCTTTTTCCTTCCCTTGCTGATATGAATGAAGGATGATAATGCTTTGTAGCTTTTAAAAGATAGAACAAGAAGGTCAGAATAGCATCTAGATGCTTTTGATTTTAAATGAACTTCTGTTTTAATGTAAAAGCAGATTCTATTGCTCCATGAGTTGGTTTGAAGGTGGAGATCAAATAAATTTCATATATAGACATAAGGGAGTTCTTATTTTCATGATTTTCAATGGATGATGTTTGGTCCCTTTAGTTATGTGATATAATACAGATATGCATATCAACATTTTACTTCTAGTTCTTCTCGTTCAGGGTGCTTCAAATTGTAGTCATTTGTATACCAATTTCCTTGTCAAGTCAATGAATTATATTCTCGGTCCTGCAGCACAAACTTCATGGTTCAGATGACAAGCGATTCAAGAGAAAAGAGTGGAATCAGAGTGGGGAGAAACATCAGAATCAAAAGCAAGATGAGCGGACAACTGTGAGAAATTACAGAGGAAGAACTAAAAACGAAGATTATCATAAGAGACAAAACCAGGAATCCAGCAGGTTGTGATGGAATTATTTTCTTTTGGAATTTGTCCTTGTGCTTGTAGCAATATCGAGGAGCCATCCCAATATTGGGATAATTTTCCGATTTTGCTTCAGTTGCCTTAACTAATCATTGGCGATAATTATGTACTCAGTGATAGCATATCCATGCTTGGCTCTAAGGTACTGTAGCATGTCCTAATGTTGTGGGTGATGTCTGATGTACAGGTATTACAAGGATGGTGGAGATAGAGAAGAACAGTATAGACAGAGATCACCCAGCCGATCAGATGATAGACCTCATGGGAAAGCTACATCTCAGTCAAACTCACCTTCTTCTGGAAAGAGGTTCAAGAGCTTCACTTAACCTTATAAACTACATATGCTGATCTTTATCTTTAATTATTTGTGTTTTGTCTTGTATTCTTGGACTTTTAAATATAGGATGTTTCTACCATGTTGCTCTTTAGTGTATCTTGGCCTTGTTTGTCCAAGTCGCTTATACTGTATGAACAAATTTAAATGATATTGCTCCTTCAAACAACATTCATGATCTCAATTCTCTTTACACTTCTTGAAGCCGTGTTAGCAATTTATCTTTCTGCAGTTCCGTTTCCTTAGCTCTGTAATGTCAAGTGGCACTGTTTCACAAATTCATGTCAAAAAATCATGATTCTGTGATTTATCTATTGATTTTTCTGTTGGTCATCATCTTAGAATTCTATCTTGTTAACAGCAAGCGGACAAGTGGATTTGATGTGGCTCCATTGGTTGCTGGTGCTTTGCCAAATCCTTCAGGTTAGCCTGTAGACTTGTTCTATTATCCAAAATTGCATGGAACAATTTTGGTTTGAATTGCTTTCTGATCTTTTTGTTTTTCTTTATGGAGTTGCGTATGTTTTGGTTTCACATTTCTTTTTATCAATAGTTGAGTATTGTACTAAAACCATCATTATGTTGTTGGCTGTTGTGTGTGGTTTCTTGTTTTTGATTTGTCACCATTACGTTAAGAAGACAATATTGGGCTTCATGTCCTGCCATGCTTCTCATGGGTGTGAGGGATGTAGAATATATGCCAACGAGGAATCGATGCTCCAGTATCAGGACCTTTCCATCTTCAACTGCAACTATTGTTATTTGGTAGACTTGAACTGTAAGCCCGAGGCAGTGGTGAAAATTATTTCTTATTATAGATTCTGAATGCTATACAAGCCTAGGTAAGAATAGGTTTTCTTTATATCTTTGATAATCTGATCCCTTAAGTCAGTATGGTCATTTTGTAAATTTTCAGGCTTTAAGACATGCTGCTAAATTTCATGTTTTGTGGCAGCCGATTTTATTTTAATATTTGACATTGCAGTTGATATCATGTTTGCTTATCCTTGATCATGCAGAACAATTAGCTGGAGTTTCCATGGCTCCTCAAGCCATCTCCACAGTGCTCCAAAGCATGCTTACTTCTGAGACAAGTCAGGTATATCAGATTAATTGATGGCGTTTTGTTGGTTTTTCATTGTCTTTTTCTCAACATTTTTTTCACCTCATTTCTTAAGACATTCTGTTTATTATTAGGTTAACCAGTTAGGTTCTGTTTCATTGTTCCCAATCCAAGCTATGACTCAGCAGGTAACTGGGTGATGTTTAATTTTATTGTCATGTACTATAAGTAAATCTTACTTTTTCCTTGTGGCATTTTCCTTTTCGTAGGCTACAAGGCATGCGCGCAGAGTGTATGTTGGCGGCCTTCCTCCACTGGCTAATGAGCAGGTACTTGATTGCCATATGCTCGCCATCATTGGAATGGTTATATTCCCCCCCCCCCCCCCCCCTCCTCCTTTCTTCCACACCCTGTTTTATGTTATGAAATTGCATTGCTTCAAGTGTCTACTTGATATTATTTTTCTAGTGTCCTCTAGGTTTTGCTAATTGTTATAAATCTCAAAAAAAGCAAATGTATTGTTTCTCTGTTTTCTCCCTCAACTTGTTTTTGTGCATTGTATTTGTGTATTCTAACATGTTTGCTAGGGTGCTTCGTGTTGTATATAGTGTTATCGATGTCCCTGCAGCTGAGTTTGCTTTCTTATTTGTTTCAATTGTTGCAGACAATCTCCAGGTTTTTCAGTCATGTCATGAACGCAGTTGGTGGAAACTCTGCTGGCCCTGGTATGTGGTCTTTTGATGTTTAAGGCAAAATTGTTTATGTAGCAAAGCTTTTATGCTCTTCCACTAAGCATGCTAAACGTATGCGTATCAGGTGATGCTGTCGTGAATGTGTACATTAATCATGAAAAGAAGTTTGCATTTGTTGAGATGAGAACCGTCGAAGAGGCAAGTAATGCGATGGCACTTGATGGAATCATTTTCGAGGTATGCTGAACTTCCCTCCTTTATCATCTAATTATCCAGTGTTATCTTCCTTCTCTTCTCATTGCATATGTATCTTTTTTAGATTTCAAAAATTCATTGTTTAACATTTTTGGCCTAGGTAGTGACTTTTTCCACCTCAACAAGATAAGATAGAACTATGCCATTAACTTTTAAAGTGCATGCATTTCTTTCATGTTACTTTCCAAATGTTGGTTTGAGTGGCTGCATAGCTTCATTCTTATTTTATCTCAACTTGCAAGCAAAAATGAGATGAGACATGAGATTTAGATTAGATGTTGATTTGGTAAGTTGTATTTTTATTGTCCATAAGAATAATTGAAATATGAGCTGGAACTTGGACATCCGTTTTTTTCCTCAAGAGTTAATGTAAGAAAAAAATGTCAAGAAATAATTACCTCCACTTTTCCTGATGGTTATGCCCGCTCATTTGGTGTTTGATCATTTGTTTTGATATGGAAAACATGTCCCAGAATTCTCATAATTTCACTTAAATTTAGATACAATAGCATATGTCACAGGATTGAATATGGGCATGAAACATTACATGCTTCATTGTCTTGGAAAACTGAATGGTTAGGATTCTCTATTTTCTATTTTATCGTCTTAGTTTTCCAATGACAGTGCATTTATTCCATCAGAGACAGGCGGAATATGAAAGTGATCTGGTGTACATTTGAGCTCCTAGTACCTCTCATCTCTCATCCTTTTCTTTTCTTATACTAGGGCGTATCCGTGAGAGTTCGAAGACCTACAGACTATAATCCTTCCCTTGCAGCACCGCTTGGTCCTAGCCAACCTAGTCCTTATCTTAATTTAGCTGCTGCTGGACTTACACCTGGGTAAGTGGCAACCTGACTCTTTTCTTTTATTCATTGCTTAGCAGTTCATTTCAACCTCTCTCTTCTTCTTCTTCTTCTTCTTTTTTTTTTTTTTTTTTTGGGTTGGGGTGGGGGTGTACTTGTGTCTGAATTTGTGTGTCTAAATTAAGCACCTTATCAACTTAGTCCCGGTTAATGCTGAGTTAAACTTGATTCAGATGGATATGGTATCTACTGTGACAATAATTCAAAAATAAAATTGATATGAATGAGATTATTCTAACTTGCGGAGCTACATCTAGGTTATGATGTGGCCCCTGCAAGAGTCCAATCTATAGCTGCATTGAGCATACTTGTCATGTGGGCAAGGCTGGCACCTGGCAGGAATCTTAGCATGAAGATGCTGCATTTACTAATTCTAGTTATTGTGCTCACTTTTACTACCATCCTATGTAATGTTGGTCTCAGAATCAATTTTGTCAGTGTCCCGTTGTTATGTGATTTACCTTTTTGTTTTCTGACATCCAGAACTTTTTCTATTTTATGTGATAATTTAGAGTAGACTTATTAACTATCGTATCAAAAGCTAAACTTAGGCAGTTTGCTCTGTGCACGTGATGGTTTATAATTTTACTGCTTCCAATGTCTGCTGCAACAATAAATGACATGAAGCTAGTGATCACCTTCCAATCTTGAGCTGATTTTACTCTAACTTTTCCTTATTTCTGTTCTATTGGTAGCATCATTGGTGAAGCTGAGGGAGCTGATCGTATATTTCTTGGTGGGGTGCCCTACTATTTTTCTGAAGCTCAGATAAAAGAATTGTTGGAGAGTTTTGGGTATGGTATTTGAGTGATATTTTTTATCACGTTGAATGTTCCTACCTTTTGGAATTATTGAAGAACTAGTTAGTTATGAATATCCTATTTCTGAATTGATATGGCTTCGGACTGATCATTGGCAGGCCTTTGCGTGGGTTTGACCTTGTTAAAGATAGAGATACTGGAAACTCAAAAGGATACGGTTTCTGCATGTATAAGGTATGCAGAGGTGGTGCTAGAACACTTGTTGTGCTTGGGCTTCTCTAAATTAATCTTTTCAAAATCTAGTATTATTTTGTTTGTGTGTGTGTGTGTTTTGTTTTGTTTTGTTTTGTTTTTTTTTCCCGGATGTGGTGTGGTGGGGTGGGGTGGGTGGGTGGGTGTAGTTGTTCATTTGTCCTGACTGTTATTGATCTTGTACAACTTGTTGCTTTCTCTGTGTTTTTGCATTATCTAATGTGCATCTGAGTACCTGCTTGTACTTTTGAATCTACCACTAGTAAATGTTCATGTTTTTCTTAATTTGTCTGAGATTCTCTTCCTAAATTTATTGACATCCGCCCTCCTTGTCAGCTCATGTTATTACTACTGTGTAATGCTGAAGTTTATCTGTTGGTTGGCTATGTTTGATTCAGGACCCATCTGTCACGGATATTGCTTGTGCTGCTCTGAATGGCTTAAAAGTGGGTGATAAAACACTAACTGTTCGGCGCGCCACCGTCAGGTGAATCTTCTTTGATTAAATGCCCTTTATTTACTGTAGAACTTAACAAGATTTGTACAGTACTTGGGGTTTTGTTTTTGGATGCTGTAATGATCTTGCCATGTTATCCTTTCTTTATGACTTGGACTGTCAGTAGCATCCATGTTGGCATGTGAAAGCCAAAAGAATAGAAGCTTTTATTTATGCATTTTCAGCATTTTGGATACTATTGACTATTCAGAATATTTTGGTTTAGAAGGTTATTAAGTATTCTCTTTTAGAAATTTGAGTTCTCTAGTTCTTTGCTTTACATTTACATCAGGATAAGAATATCTGATCTTTTCTTTTGATCTCTGGTCAAGATTTGCAGCTAATTCTGCAGAATCAATGTCAACAAGAAGTTCACTTGTCCCCCACCCCCAACACCACCAAAAACTAAAAAAAGGAAATAAATTAAACTAAAATTAGTGCGTGTCTAATTGTATGCTTGATCAATTTCGTATTGTTTATCATTGATCATTTGAACTGCTGCATTGCTATCTTTTACAGTGGGCAGTTGAAACCAGAGCAGGAGTATATGCTAGCTCAGGCACAACAACATATAGCAATGCAGGTTGAGAGTTGTGCTCTTTACTTCTTATTTTAGTTCAGATCTGCTCTGATTATTCTTGTAGTTTTTAGCTTATTTTTGGCAGTTGGCTAATTTGTGCTTTGGGTTTAAGAAAATGGCTCTGGGATCTGGCATGATGAATCTTCCTGAGGGTGGAATTGAGTCTTTAGTAGATGTGGAAGTTCCAACCAAAATTTTGTGCTTGAGTGAGGTACTTTTGACCTCCACCTTTCTCCGTGTATGTAATTTGCTGAAAAAAGCTGTTAGATTGTACTGTTGTTGGATAGCTGATATTCTTCGCTTCATCAAGGCTGTCACTACTGATGAATTGATTGATGATGGAGAATATGAAGAAATACTTGAAGATATGAGGGAAGAATGCCAGAAATTTGGTATGTATTACTACTTAGCTATGTCATGCTTTCTCTTAGTTATTCCATTTGCTATTGAAGATTTGGACCTTCATCTGCTCTCAAAGACAATAAAGAACTGCAGAATTGTCCTTTGGCTGACATGAGTATCAATGACATTAAGAAATTCTTTAGAGTAGGTCTATAGAAGATGTGTTGCCAGTGCAAATTATTGATTCGAAGAAAATTTTAAATTAAATTCAGATTTTCCACATAATGCCTGTTCTTTATTGCTACATGTTCCTGTTGAAAATCCCTTGCTTCCGAGAACTCATCAAATTAATATGTTCCAAGTGGTAAATTAACTATTAAAGGGTGGCCTTGATGCATGGGCATTGGGCAATACTGGATGAAACTACTTTCTAAAACCCATGTAAGCAATTACCATTGCCATATGGAGGATTTAATGGAAGTTTAGCAACGAAGACTAGCTGTTGGTATATCTGTATTCTGTTTTATTGGGTGGTTTATGAATTATATCTTGATTATCACTTTATTACTAATGATTTTGTGGCATTGTTTGTTACACTCAACTGTCTGGGTGTGCGCAAGACACCTAAGAGTAGAAAATATTAACTTCAGTGCTTCTATTCTGTTGCTTCCCTTCTCTTTTTTCCTCATGGTCCACAATCCTGAATGATGTTTTCGCTCATAGAAATGTGGCAACAAGTTCTCTCTTTGTGAAATTGCAGGGGAGTTGATTGATGTTGTCATTCCTCGTCCGATTCCAAATGCAGCCCACAATGAAGGCATTGGAAAGGTACAATATTTTTATTTTTCTCCACCACTCTAGAAATGTGCTGAACTAATTTTGCTCAACGAAAGCATATGATAAGTGTAATAATGAAGTTGATATGAGTTAATTTTGGAAAGAAAAATGGGGGGATTGGCAAAACTAGAACCGTTGACAATTTACATTCAAGTACTAATGACCAGTAAATCTAAAACTAGATAAAAAAAGAGAACCATGAAATTGGTAATTATGCCCCCTTATGAAAAATCAATTATTTGGGTTACCTTATATCTCATGAGTTATAGTTTACATTCTGGGATCCTTTATGAAACAATCACAGGTATTTTTGGAGTACTCTGATGCTGCTGGTTGTACCAAGGCAAAGTCCGCGCTTAGTGGCAGGAAATTTGGAGGCAATACGGTGATGGCTTTGTACTATCCAGAAGACAAGTATTATGGAGGTGATTACACTGCCTGACTTGTATTTTCTCGTACAATATACACATAACTATAATGTTATTGCGCGGCAATTGAGAAAATTGTTAATGTCTAGTTTTACGCGGATTCTGGATGTAGCTGTAGTAGAAACCATCTCATGACTTGTGATGAGAATGCCCTTTTATATGTTGGGGTTCTGCGTATAGGAATTTCAAGTGCTTGTTCAATTCAGCTCCAGCCAGCGCAAAATGGGTAACAATTGTTGCAAAAATGGATTTTTGTATGATATGAAATTTGTGCTTCTGTAGATTCAAGAATATAATGCAATCATAGCAGGTTATTCTATGACAAGATGGGATATGGGTGAAAGGTAATTTTTATTTTATTTTATAACGTACTACAATTTTAATTTTAATGTAGTTTTATGAAATTTAAAAATAAATAAAAAGAAAAATTATGATAGAAAGATAGTTAAAAGAGAATAGAATGGTAGAAGGAGAAGAAACATTGAACACAAAACTGTATTGTTATTATTTTTAAAATATAATTACTTTTGCCGGCTTATTAAAAATATGGCAAATAGGTATTGAGGATTATATATGTATATATATATATATATATGATATACATGTGAAAATTTTGGTTTCTAATTATTGTTTGAAACTAAGAATGCTTTTACCAGAAATAAAAGAAAACCACCAATCCCTTTTCAGATTACTGTGTTATTAGCCGCGCAAGTAAGCTAAAATGAGAGTAAACCATCTCTCTCTCTCTCTCTCTCTCTCTCTCTCTCTCTCTCTCTCTGGACTCAGTAAACCATCAATCTCTGTCTCCCTGGAGAGAGAAAAAGAGAGATCAAGGAATTCATAGTTGAGAATCTTTTTATAATGAAATTGGTGATATATTATTATTGATTTCTCATTCAATCCATTATATTTACAATTCGTTTGCTTGGATAGATAGAAGAAGGCATGAAACGAAGGATTAAGTTATTGTATTAAGTTTTATTTACATTGAATTATTAAATTGAATATATTATTTTATTTAATTTAATACCATACATAATTCATCGGGTCAAAGTTCATAACTATGTTTTTGGCCCGATAATAAAGTAATTCGCTTTAAGATGAGACATCCCACATCCTAGATGGGATATTTTCATCCGACCCCAATTATGCAATACTAATGGTAAAAAAAAATATTCACATTACCCATCAAACACTAAAAATAAATTAGGCCAAATTATTCTTATTAGTAAAATATATATATAACAATAAATATTATAACCCATCAAAATGCACATATTATTTCTAAAAATAAATTATGCCTAGTTATTCTTATTAGTAAAATATATATCAATAAATATTATAATCCATAAAAATGCACAAATTATTTTTAAAATTAATTTATAAAACATACATAATATTTATTTAATTATTCAATTTCAACACTCATTACATTTTATTTTTCATCAATACCAATTTCTCGTCACAACCAACAAAATAAATGAAGCTTCTTATCATAGAGGGGAAGAGAGGTTGTCAGAATGACGTTGGTCCACCTGTATATATGATCTCAATAACAAGGAGAGCAGGAAATTTTAGTCAATCCCGCCCACAGATGGGAAATTGCTGACTAGGATTACTGTCATTATCACTTGTGATTGTGGATAAGCCTTGGCCCTTATGACCATTTTCAGTTTCCTCGTATCCCACTCATACAAGAAAAGTATTTTTATTTTTCACAGAGATGATTTTAAAAGATATGCTAAATTAATACAAAGGCTTATTTCCAAATACTATTAATAACGACTTTTGGATAATATTGCCACCAACTTTTGCTCCCATTACCGCCTATAAATACTACTTCCAATCCAAGCTGTTCTTATCCATTTCCTATATTCTTAATCTTGAGTGTACATTTCTTCTGTTAGAGCTACCAGCTGCGTGAGATTTATTGTTAGAGAGGGAAAAAGAGAGAAGGGAAGGAAAAGACAGGAAAAAAGAGGTATAGACAGAAGAAATAGTGTGAAGAAAGAAAAATGTTGGCTGTATTCAAGAATGGTGTGGTGAATCCACCACAGGAATTGCATAGCCCAGCCTCAGTAGAGGGTTCTGGCAGGCCCAAGAGTCCAGAGGAGACTTTGAAGGATTTCTTAGCTTCATATCCCTCCAATGGCTTCTCTCTTGGATTTTCAGACAAGGGTTTCTTGGCCTATGCACCACCTCAAAGCCCACTTATGGCAAATCAAAGGTAACCCTTTACACACACACACACGCACAGAAGAAGTTTTCTTTCAGGTGCCTTGAATGTGACAAATTTGGTGATCAATAGAGCAATATCATGAAAGTTTTAGCAAAGAATAGGAGATCAAAATTTGCTAAAAGCATTTGTATTTCTCTTGCAATTCTTAATGTAGATCATAAACACAAATGGAGCAGGAAAAAAAAAAAAAAAACAAAAGGGTCCAAAACAACCTCTTATGGCATTTATAGCCATCTACATATTTGGGACTGGATTTATGATCCAAGATTGTGACTTCTGCAGGTTGTTCTGTGGTGTGAATGATGTATACTGCATTTTCATGGGGAGTTTAAACAACTTGTGCACCCTCAACAAGCAGTATGGGCTTTCAAAGGGTGCCAATGAGGCCATGTTTGTGATTGAAGCCTATTGCACCCTCCGGGACCGCGGCCCGATCCCGGCCCATCAGGTTCTTAAAGAGCTTGAGGGCAGTTTTGGGTTTGTTGTATATGATCACAAGGCTGGAACTGTGTTTGCTGCCATTGTAAGTGCAATTCATTGTAAAAACTTATGCTATTAAACAGTAGTTTGTAGTGAAAAAGCCAATAAAATTTGTGATAATTATTGGCAGGGTGGAGACAAAGCAGTGAATTTCTTCTGGGGCATAGCAGCAGATGGCTCTGTTATGATTTCAGACAATGTAGATCTCGTTAAAGCAAGCTGTGGAAAATCATTTGCCCCATTTCCTGCTGGTATGATGCTAATTATCATTATTTTGCAAAAACGGACAAAATCTTAAACTTCGCAGAATTTTGACTGAAATTTCTTATTTTTGCAGGTTGTATGTACCATAGTGAAAGAGGATTGGTGAGCTTTGAGCATCCAATGAATAAGATGAAAGCCATGCCTAGAATTGATAGTGAGGGAGCAATCTGTGGAGCTTATTTTGCAGTTGATGTTTATTCTAAGGTTAACAGTATGCCCCGGGTTGGGAGTGCAGCTAACTGGGCAACTTGGGGTTAACACCCGCAGCCATTGACACAACTTACAAATAATCTTTTCCTTTTTGGTTTCAGTTTTTATAATTTGATGTGATGTTATGCTGTTCTGGGGGTCTCCCTCAGTATGTAAATGTAGTCCTCTGTGGGGTTCGGGCTTTGTAATTCAAGAAATGGTGTTTTTTAAGATAAGGGTTCGTATAATTTGATTGCGTTCTTGCATAGTCTCCGTATTTACAAGATTCGTAGTTGTGCAACATTTGGCTTAGCAAACCAAACAAAATGGATAAATGACTTAACACATGGAATGTAGAATATGACTAAATATAATGACTGAACACAGAGTTGGTTGGATCAGAATCCCTTCTCTTCCTTTCACTATTTCCAGTTTAAGTTGGTTGGCCGAGAATTGCGGTTTAAAAACCCCGGCTAGGTTTACCAAGCTTACCTCATTGTTCAAAAATGTAAAAAAAAATTCATCTCAGCTTTCTAACTTAAGTTGGCAGTTGCATTCAGTCTTCAGCACTTAACCAGAAATAACAGCTATTTAAGGAGGCATAACTGTTGTATCCTATTTCCTTCATTGACAAACTATCTTATCTCTGGTTGCATAGTGCTTCCCCTATGTTCATTTTAGTGTGTTTGCTTTATAGTAATATCCAAACATGGAGACCTACTAAACCTATAATTCAGATACGTTTCGACTTTCAGTTCATCTTTCAGAGTTGTTTCTAATTGACTTGAGAGGTTAAAGAATTGGAAAATTATGATGGTAATTATTTGACGAAAAAACAACTGGTGAGCATTGGCAAACTATCATCAGAATGGCCTCAGCTAAAATGCTAGATGAAATGGGGGAAAAAAACTTTATTACATTGAGCAAAAGAAAAAATTCACATCTAAATAGTACGGCCCTACGCCCAAAAACAACTGTTATTGCTTTCATTTTGCAGGTAAAAAATCTGAAAGACAAAAGAAAAGAAAGAAAAAAGTTCTTTCCGGAGAAAGAGGATAGTTACGTGCTTTAGTTTGAAACAAGGCAAGGTACAAGGAAGCCCAACTGTACCATCCTCAACTGTTGTCTCAAGTTGGGCCGACGGCCATTAAGCATCCTTCTCTGCATTCTGCTCCAAGTAAGCTCTCTTTCAGAAAGATGAGCTAAGTATGCTTGCACCACAGGATAGACGCCCCGTGTCGAAATACAGTGGAGATTGGGTTCTTCACTTAATCACTCCGAGTCAACATATATCTGCAGCTTGCCCCAATAATAGAAGTCCAACATTACATAACAACCGGAAAATTAAAAAAAAAAACCACATCTTAGATGAAAGGGAAGTTGCCATGTAAAACAAATCCTGAGCAGACCATGTAGATGAACCAAAGTAGTCATTTTGAACATCGTAAGCAACATATGTACTAGAACTTCGATAATCATAAAGTTCTAGTTCATGTTTCTTAATGGTCTTCGTAAGTGCAAAGATGAAAATACATAAACAGTTCATCATCATGTTGATCTCTCCAGTTCATTTGTTCCAAGATGTGTAAGAAAATCCAATGTATTAACAGATCCAGGAACTCACCAAACTGGGAAGGGATATCTGTAAATTCCAGGTAAATATCTACAGAAAGCATAGTATTTTGGCAGGTAACAAAGATTAAACACAACTTCATAGAACCAACTAACCTCGAGTTCTAAAAGAGTGTCATAAGTTTTCTTTTCTACTGTGTCGAAAACTGTAATGCCGCTGATTTTCTGAATCCCATGCTTGATAGCAATCAAGTTCTGCATGCCAAAGATGCAGAAAGATAACAAGAAGTAAGTTCAAAGCAATCAAGTAGGAGGTAGTGCTGAAGAAATCTATCAATAGCACTCAAATTGAAAGTAAGAGTTAAAAGATCTAACAAACTTTATAACCATACCATCCCTACGAATCTGCATGGCAGAATGGACCTTATATTTCTCTTACACTTCTTTTGTTTTACTTGTGTTCTTTTTCAGAGGGTGGAAATAAATTGTGTTACAGAATTTAAAGATGATAGATTAACTTACCAGCTGAAACTTCAATGAGCTAAATGCTTGCAACTCTCCAAGGGTCTGTAAAAGCGCATGAAAGATCAGTAAATACACCATTTTCATATGCTGAAAGTTTCAAGATATTAGTTTGTGCACATCATATTCATCAAAATTAATCTCCATTCTCCAACCAAATACATCTCAAAATTTGGAAGACACCTGCCTCACAGTAAAAGCATTATTGATTAATAATCATGTCAAATCTAGGAGTTAAAGAGTATGTAAAACCATCGTCTTTCAGATTGTAGATCCAACAGTGAGAGCTAATGCAGATATCCAATAAACAACACAGATCTAGCAAAGTGGTGAATAAGAGCAATTTTAGATGGCTCACCATTGTCTGAAGACCATTGACCATTACAGCCTTCTCATCAAGTGAATCACTTTCGGATAACCGTACTTCAAAGGGCCCCAAAACTCGCTCAGTCAAATTTATGAGATCAAAACTCACCTACAGTTGGATTATGAAATGTCAACATTTAAACCTCATAATTTATGGATCCAAACAAGCTCATAAGTTACAAATCCAACCAAATGACAAACACATATTCTGTGGTTTTGGTTCTGCTATCATTGCCAAAGCACTCAATTGAGCATTTCATTAGATACTAATCATGGTATCATTTCAACTTGGATTCATTTGCTTGATCTCGCAGGCAAGCTTTTATGAATATAAAACCGTTAAATAGGCTACCCCTATGTGGATGGCCATCTAGCCCCTTCTAGCTCAAGGACTGCCAGTTACCACTTTGATGAAAAAATACAGATATGTGGAAAATTAAAAAAAATAAAAATGTAAAAGAAAAACAACCTTCGTGATATTGGCATGAGAAAATTAGGATAACTACGACAATATTCCTTAAGATTAAGGAAGACAGATTGAGAAAGGAAATTATCATATGATACAATTTGTTGATGAGTATCACATTTACCAAGAAAGGTTTCTCCAAGACAATGACAGATGGTATCTCCACAGCATGCAACTCAATCTCCTTGCGAGTAATGGGCTGCAAAGTGAATTCATAACTGTAAGAATAATGACGTAACTAAGACAGACAAATATTTGATTGGTTAACTATGTAAGTCATTTGATGAAACAGAGTTTAACAAGTTAATAGTCAAAAGAGCATAACCAAAGTAATAATATCTGAACTATACACCAATTACACAGAAGATGTTGAATTTCTTCTAATATTTGAATAAGATAGCAGTGATCAATTTTAAGATTTTCACATAGAAAAAGGACTTTTCCTTTTGTGCAGCTTTCCAGATGTCAGGAAAAGGATTGGAGATCCATTTACATAGACCAACATTTCAAAGTAAATTTTCAACATTAAACTAAGAAGTTAAAGAAAGAAGCTCGACTTACATTGCCAAGTATATGTTGTGTCTGCAGGCGACCAGGTTCACCCAAATTGGTACGCCATGTTAGCTGAAGTTTACCGAGAATGTTACTTCCCTCAACTTTCACTTGCGCATTGTCAGGCGATGACAATTTTAGTTGATAGAGATAATTATAAATTCCTCCCCCAGATCTGATGAGAGTGGGTTCCTTGAATGTTTCTCTGTCAAAACAAAACAGGACGTAAAGGATATAACAAGACAACACAAAGTTGGACAAGTATAAGACATAATCAATTAAAAAAAAAAGAACAAAAGACTTCTCACTAATCGCTAATTAAAAAGTATTGCTAAATTTACCTCAGCAATAAATTGTCCTCTGAAGAATGATCAGCAACTTTCAGCACTGTTGCACTCCAATGCTGAGCTGGCTCAAACTCAACTTGGTCCATGTAAAGGTTAGATTTCGTATGATTTTCTATACAAGCCTCCAGAAAAGTTGTGTCCTGAGAGAAGAGTGACTTGACTATCATAAAGACGGAAAACTGTTTAACAAAGAACACACATTGATAGAACTGACAGGCACTCAAACAGCTTTCATCACAACCTGATAAACCAAATGCACAATTGCACATCCTATTACCACAATAAGATGATCAGACAAGCTGGCAGAAAATGAGTGACATTTAATGAAGCCTCTGCCAGTGTTGTGCAGCTGCAAATACTAATGTGAATTGCATATCAATGTAGTTGAGTACAAATTAAATATGTTCCCATGGTAACATCTCCAACGACCCATCATCATGAAGGAAACTAACATGAAGAGTAACGTGGGTAACAGACACTCATCTAACCATCCTAAAGTCTGACAAATAACTGCAGATTCTTTCTCCTCGCATTATGCTATAGCAATAATTTACTACATACATACAATGAATTCCAGAAGGTCATGAACTTACACACCATAGCTTTAACCACTCCTCAACGTACCTTAATATTGCGAACCTGCATGAAGAGGAGAGTAATTGTTACATTCTTGAAATGTTAAAGATATGATATGCTAATATATAAATAGGAACTTACAAGAAAACATTCTGCCTGTAATTATATATAAAAAGAAAATTTCTGTATAAGTCTAAGGGACGTGTACATTGCATGGCGTGAGAAATTTCATGATAGAGTACCTTAGTCCGAACTGAGAGGGGGTTAGAAACCATGAACTTGAAAAACTGCGGGAGATACTTCCTCTCACCATCACCATCAGTGTAAAGTGCAGTGCACACCAAGCTATTGATGAAAGATAACAACAATTCAAAACAAGTTAGAATACTCTATACCACAGCACACTAAAACTAATTAGAAAAAGTGATTTTAAAGCGCTTTTTTGGATTAGCTTACGTGTGGGCACCAAGTTCTTTCACATCATGTTCCACAATGAAATCATAACGTCCAGCAGCACGTATTGATTCAACAGGTGATTTTGATGTATCCAAAAGCAGTATTCTCTGTCTTTCCGTTTGAATTTCAGCCTATTGACAATCAAATGTGAAGTTTAAGTTGTGGATTCTGAGTTGCAACTAGCAGCCACGAGGACATTGGACTCAGTGTCTCCCAGTGAAAGCATCTGCTAGAACAAGAATGCTGGTGTGTGTACAATTTCTCCAAATAAATCATCATGGATTTGCATCTTTCATTTGATGTATCTTGGAGAACACGTCACTTTTAATTTCTGTGCTTTCTTGCGGCACAATCTATAGGTAGGTTATTCTAATTCTCATCATTGTTTCTAATGTACAAAGATAGAAAATCTTCTTGCAAAGCTTGAACTTAAACTATGTAAAAGGAACATTAATAAAATTCAAACTAGCAAGAAGACCTTCAACTTTCTGAGAAGGAAAAAGAAAAAAAATAACCCATACGAATGGCAAAAGAGCACACAAACAGACACATGCATCCCTGGCAAAACTCTATCAACCAGTGTGTAGAGACCAAAAATGAGGGAAAGCGTCCAAATGCTGGAAGAGAAAAGAAAATATGCCAGTAGAAAGTGATGACTCAGACTTTGTGACATTCACTGTCAAGTTGCTGGCATAAGTGATTAAAAAGCCACAAAATCTATATAATTTGCTTTCACCTCAAATATAAAGAAGAAAACTAATTTGCTAGGAGCAATCCTCTAGATGCAGTCACCCTGAGCCAAACTATTTAACCACAGTTACGTCATAAATGTACGTGATGCATGTATGGTGTGTGTGTTTGTGTACATGTGTTTATGTATGTATATATAAAGTTGTATTCAACTCCCGGAATTCACGTGTAATGCCATAATGCCCCCGGCCCGCACAACCAGAACCATCTGTTCTTTCTTCAAAACCATTATACAGGACTTAAAATCATCCAAAAGCACATTCTGAATCTAACCATCCAAGTAATAATTCGGAACAACATACCCTCAGAGAAGGTAAAAATTACCTTAATTACAACATCCCGGACTTCAAAATTGGAGCTGTTGTTGATACTTACATAACTGCAAAAAGTCTCCCCCAGATATATCGCCCTAATCAAGAAAAAAGAAATGAGTACAGAGAGCAAAATACACACTTCATTTAATTAACAGCCGAGCTAGAAGTAACAAATCCAAATTCCATTTTCTCACCAAAAAAAAAAAAAAAAAGTACAACCTCAACCAGCACACTGTCCAGTACATTCTATAATATGGAACGTAATGTATATGCGTGTACACATACCCAAAGGATTGGGGGAGGACGAGAAGGCCGGGGAGGCCAAGAGAGTCGGTGGGGTGCTGGAGGAGGAATCTGCTGCGGTAGCTGAGATCGGAGGGATCTACGGCAGAGGTAACTGATTGGCTACTGAGAAGGCGAGGGAGATGAGACGCGGCAACTGGATCGTCGAACAGGTCCTCGCCGAAGAGGAGATCGCAGGGGTCGATTTTGAGAGGGGAAGTGTCCACGTCGAGCGTCGGACGGCACAACCGCATCACCCTGAACGCCAGCGAGTGCGGCGCCTGCTGCCCCCCGCCGCCACCGCCGCTCATCCCTTTCGTTTTCTTGAGTTATCAGAATTATTGATTATCTTCTTTGTATTTGCCGCCGGAAGTGGTGTTGAACACTAGACTCGACTTACAGCCGGAGAAACAAAGAGATGATTGACTGGAAAGCGCACTTCTGTTAGCTAACGCTTTTGAGTTTCATTTTCACGTTTCTCTGCTGCCAACTGCTTTTAATATTGAGTTGAAAAAGGAAAGTCAAAATTATTACTGAAAGGTTCAATGGCCTTAGCAAATGAAAAATATCCAAACAAAAAATTCTTGTGTTATTCCACTAATTAATTAGTCGAGTGATATCGTCCTAAAATCAGAGTTTAAAGTTAGATAACTCGAAATACGTATGTATATATGAATGAATAAATAAATAGTATCAACCCACTAAAAAGTGCATCTAAGAAAATAATAACATGATGTTTAGGGATTGAGTCAAAATTTTTCATTATGGGGGCGCAAAATTCTGAATTACTAAAATATGATATATATATATGTTTTCTTTTTTTAATTTTATCATATATACTAATCATTCAAAACCTATAATTTCAAAACAATCAATATGATAAGAATAGGGCATATTTTCAATAAAATAAAAGGTAATTTTATAATTTGAATGATGATAAAATTGTAATATTTTAAAATTTTCAATATAAAAAATTAAGTTTCAATATTTTGAGGGGGCGGCCGCCCGTATCAGCCCCCTTGTCTCCATCTATGGTGGTGTTTAAGCCTAATTGTATTATAATGTGGACAACTTGGTAGTTTTACATTGGTAATAAGGGCAATCTCATAATTTTAATACTTTTAATTGAAAATGTCAAATTATTCACCTTGATATTTAAATTACAAGCTACAAGATCAATCATTTATATCTTTTATTTAATCTGATACTTCATTTTTTTATTTTATACCATGAATAATCATCAATTGTATAAAGGTATTCTTAAATCAATATTTAATTGTGAATAAAAATATATTATATATATTTATAAAATAAAACATATAATAAAATACAAATTAAGATAAGAGATGGAAAATACTTTGTAAATTTTAAAAGAATTGGAAGTGAAATAGCCTTAATGGCTCGGCGCTGCAAAATAAGCCCCCCCCCCCCCCCCCCCCCCCAACATTAGAGTAGAGATTAGTAATTTACAGAATATTTGGTTAAATTTATTTAAAATATTTTATAAACTTCTACATTATATAAAATATTTTTAAAAATTATAAAATATCATATTTTATTTTAAAAAATAAAATTTTAAAGTATTTGAATAAAATAAGATATTATAATTTGAAAGATGTTAGTGGTGATAATTTCATAATTGACATGATTAAAATTAAAGAAGATCATTAAAATTTTAAAAAAAATTATGAACTCCTTCTTTTTTCTTTAAAAAATAAGAGTTTATAAGATTTTAACATCTTATTTTGAAAATTTATAAATTCTTTTTACAAAAAAATATTTTTTAACATTTATAAGATATTTTGAAAAACTTATAAATTTACCGAAACATCCTTTTAATACCAGATGCACGTGGTCATATTTGAACCTTTAAACGTTGCTATATTTGGTCCTCAGAAAATATAAATTTGAAACGTATTATATGGATTATCATAACATATGTTTGATTTCAATTATAAAAATATTTACTATTTTTGATAAGCTAAAATGCCAAGTTTTATTTATTTTTCTGAATATCTTTTTGAAAATTCAAAATTAATTTCAAAACTTACAACTCATTCCAATCAATCCTCACTTCCAAGTTTCATTTTTTTTTTTTTTTTTTTAGAGCATCATTTACAACAAGTCTATAAATTCAATTATCAAATTAAGAAGATCAGTCTTTCAACAAATCAATAGAATACAAATATCAAATTAAAGAAGATGGAAGCACAAATTTCACAAGACCACAACGAAGAAGTGCATATAAAGTGCACACAAAAACGCTCATTTGAATCGGACACAAGACTCCCAGATAATAAAAAAAAAATTAATGTCATTGGACTACAAACTACTGGACCACGTCCCAGTTTCAAATTTATGCAAGAATTGAAACAGTAGGTCTAATTCTATGGTCTTCCCCTCGACTCGTATAAAATATCACGAAGAGGAAAAAGGAAAATCAAACATTAAATGTGGCCGAAACCAAATGCGACATAGAAAGACATTTGAAAATTTCCAAATATCTAAAAAAAGCTATTCTTCTTCTTTACGTCAATTCTACAAATATTATGGTCTTTCTCGGGTTTGATTAATTTGAAAAGGTTTTAGGTTTAAGTACTGAAAATTAAATAGTCGAGGGGTCAATTAATCGAATATGAAATTCGAAGTTTTAATATTAATGAATTATAATATATATGCAAATAATAATAATAATTTCACTATTTTTGCACCAAGGTGTGCAAAATTTGGTTCAAATTGTAAAGTAAACTGAATGAAACAAAATTTTATTGTTTAGTTTGATTTTATGATTTGAAATATATATATATATATATATATTAATTAGCCCAAACACCGAACAAGAAGTTGCAATTTTAAGCAAAATATTAGAAAAATTATATTTCTTTTATAAATTTCAAGCTAAATTGTAATATTATGGTACGGTTTAGTTTGAAAATTTCCAAATAATATTAATTATTATTTAAAACTATTTGATTAAATTTATAAGCTATTTAAAATATCTTATAAGATACTTGAATGCTTATTAAATGTTAATAAATATTTGGTAAATTTAGTGCAAATTCACTAATGAAAATAGATGTATTGACTTTTTGTTAAAGAAAAGAAGGTTTGGTTACAAAACTATAGTTACCGGCCCTTCATTTATTCAGGATATGATGATAGAGTACTTTATGCAATTGACGTTCTTACTTTTTAAAATGCATTTTCAAGATAAAATTTGTTCATAATATTTAAAAAAAAGGAAGATTTTTTTTCTTCAAAAAAAGATTAAATGTGGAATTTACATAATATTTACTTAATAATTAAGAACAAAACAACCATTATACAAGTTAAAATAAAATGAGTCAAGCATGAGTCAAGTTTCGAAAAAAAAAAAAAATGTAGGCTCGACCTCAATATTTTGAGCTCGAGCTTAGTATCGAGCTCAACTCAATAAAATTTAAATATTATTATTTAATATATATAAAGTGTGCAAAAATAAAAAAAAGTAAATTATTAATATAAATAGTTATTTAATTAATATATAAAAACTATTTGAAAAATAGAAAAAAAGCTTGCAAGCGGAACAATTGAATCAAGGTTTGAACCAAGCTAGCTCATTATAAAGCTTGGGTTCAAGAAGTTCGACTTGAGCTCAAAACAGTTCGAGTTCGAATTAAGCTATAATTCAATTGACCTAATTCATCTTACACCCCTAATAGAAAGCCTAAAAAGTTTAGAGGCCTTAATAAATGAAATTATTCAAACGAAAAATTCTTACATTATGCTACCGGATAATTAATTAAGTGAAATTAAGTTGAAATACGAATTTGCA
Source organism: Jacaranda mimosifolia (assembly GCA_018894105.1). NCBI lineage: Eukaryota > Viridiplantae > Streptophyta > Magnoliopsida > Lamiales > Bignoniaceae > Jacaranda > Jacaranda mimosifolia. The sequence continues at coordinate 30,591,629 of CM032129.1, forward strand.
TAACGAACGCACTAAAAAGAGCACCCAGAAAAAGTATAACGTGGCGTTTAGACCTAATTGTATTACAAGCCCTTCAAACATTAGAGTGGAGATTAGTAATTAGAAAGTATTTGATTAATTATTTAAAAGATTCCATAAATTTTTAAATTTTATAAAATATTTTATTTGTTAGCTTTTATTTTCAAAATAAAATTTTAAAATATTTGAATAAAATAAAATATTAGGGCTCATAAAATGTTAGTAATGATAATTTCGTAATTGATATAATTGAAATTAGAGAAGATCTTTAAAATTTTAAAAGTAAATTGGGAACTCTTTTTTTTTTTTTTTTTCAAAAATATATAAGATTTTAACATCTTATTTTGAGAGTTTACAATTTTTTTTTTAATAATACCATATGTTTTTAATATTTTATAAGCTTTCAAATATTTACAAAATATTTTGAAAAATTATTAAGTTCATCTAAACATTTTTCTAGTACTAGATGCAAGTGGTCGTAACATATGTTTGATTTCAATTATAAATATATTTGCTATTTTTGATAAGAAAAAATGCCAACTTTTATTTATTTTTCATTTTTTCTGAATATCCTTTTGAAAATTCAAAATTAATTTCAAAACTTACAACTAATTATCAATCATCACTTCCAAGTTTCAAACCTACGTAAGAACCGACACCGTAGGTCTAATTCTATGGTCTTCCCCTCGACTCATAGAAATTTCACATAGAAGAAAAGAAAAATCAAATATGAAACGCGACATGGAAAAAAAAAATAAAATAAAAAACATGAAATGCGACATAGAAAGACATTTGAAAAAATCCAAATATCTAAGAAAATATTCTTCTTCTTTTGTTGGATTCACACCAGTCTTTCTATTTTTATGAAAATGACATTTGTTTGGTTGCCTAAACAGTCAATTCTACAAATATTACGGTCTTTGTGGGGTTTGATTAATTTGAAAAGGGTTTAGGTTATGTATCTATAATTGAATAGTCGAGAGGTCAATTAACTTAATATGAAATTTGAAATTTTAATTTTAATGAATCATAATATATGTGTTTGTGTAAAATTAAAAAATAATAATAATTACACTATTGTTGCATTGAGGTTAGGAGTGTATATTCGGTTAAAATTGATCGAATTGTTTCGATTGAAATTGAACCGATCACAAAATCAAAATCGAAATCGAAAAATTGAAAAAAATTAGTTAAGATTGAAACTGAAACGAACCCAAAAAAAAAAAAAAAAAACTTATTTTTTGCATAAAAAAAGTGTGACAAAAGTTTGTTTGATAAAAGTAAGTTTGTTTAATAAAAAATTTGAATTAGGTCAGTTATTCTTTTAGTATCAAAGAAATTATTTGATAAAAGTATATTGATAATTTTTTTTTTTGTATATTGAAAATATTTGTTTTGATAAAATTATAATTTATCTATTCTAAATAAATATATTTAAAATATTATAAATTTAAGAAAATAAATAAATATTTTAATTATTTGATATTATAAAATTAATGAGTGTACTAAAATTGCTAGCTTATAATCGCCAAGGTAGATGCACATGATATTTGCATATTAAAACCTTAATTGTCAAGGTCGAATAGTAAATTAAAATTTAAACTCAGTCTACTAAAGTTAAATATCCAAATTAATCCAATGACATCATATTATATATTGTGGATTTGTAATTTTTGTGAAAAATACAATTATAACCTTATTAAATCTTCATTTCTAAAGGATAATTTTGGAATGTTGATAAAATTTGTATCGAAACTATCTTTTTTATGTTTAATTATCCAATTTATCCTTCAAACTATATTACCAATTTTTGTTGTTGGAATAAATAATAGGACAAATTATACAAATGAACAAAAATAATTTCTATTGTAGACACAAAACGGTCTTTGTTTTTATAATAATATAGATAAAATCTTTATTGGCCAACAGATGCAATATACTGTGAACTCGTTTGCTTAGTATGTTTGGATTAAGTATGATATGTATGATTAGGATAAATAAGGAGTTATTGTGTATCCTATTTAATATTTATTTACATATTTTAAATAATTTGTTATCCAACTTTGATTGTTTGTTTGGCATGATTATCTCATTTGATAAACTATAATTTATTTCTAATTTAAGTTGGAAAATATATCACACCATAGGACCTTGATATACAAGCCAAGAGTGGCCTTAAATGCATGCGGGGGCCCTAACTGTATCAAGGGCTTCTAAAAATAAACCAAACATTGGAATTGAGTTGAATTGTGTATATATCATGTAATATCAAAGCAAGCAAACGAGCTCTACTACCACAGGAATAATCGAATATGATTCAATCCTTTATTCCTTAGTTTGCAATTTAAATTAAATTTTCAATTTTATTCATCAACAATTCAACATACCCCATAATATATATAAGTTTAATTAATTAATTAATTAAAAGAAAATTTTTAATTTTCTTTTTGTATAATATTTTTTTGCTCTTTAAATCATAATCATTTATTTTTTATATTTAATGTGTATTTGTTTGTATAATAAAAAAATTATGCAATTGTACAGTTTGAGTTTTAAAAAAAATATCATTTTTTTTGTATCGTAACTATTCATGGTTTTACATGTTATATATTAATATCTATACTATTTATAAAATGTAGGGTTTGTAATAACTATTTTGATATATTTAGCAATAAGATGATAAAGTCAATTATATTTTATAAAATAAAGATAATGTTGTTTTATTTTCTTTTCTCCAATTTTACTTCTTTTTTTCTGAATTATTTCACCATCTTATCAAAAATTTCCTTTTATTTATCCCAAAAACTTAAAAATACATTAAAATTTACATCATTTGAAAAATTATATATTTATTTATCTTAGATTTAAAAAATTTAATAAAAAATATGAAATAAAACTAAAATTTATGTGAAATAATAAAATTTTATATATAAAAAAATTTGGTACAGAATAGAACCAAATAGATTTTTTTATTTTTTTATTTTCGGTTCAATTTTGGCCAACCGAGTAAAAAAATCGAACCACATCGAACCAAAATCAATTTTTTTTAAATACAAAATAAAAAATTGAATCGAGCCTATTTTTTTTAACACCTCTAGTTTGGTTCGGCTTGATTTTTTGATTTTCGATCGATTTTTCTTTTTAACACCTCTAACTGAGGTGTGCGTATTTGGTTCAAATTGTGAATTAAACCGATTAAATTGAAATTTTAGTGTTCAATTTGTTTATGGATTGAAAAAACATATAAATATTAATTTGCCCAACCACTGAACAAGAAGTTGCAATTTTAAGCAATATATTTGAAAATTTATATTTCTTTTATATATTTTGAGCTAAATTGTAAATTTAATCGTAATATTTTGGTGTGGTTGAGTCTGAAAATTTCCAAATAGTAATATTATTGTTTTGAAAGTGTTGGACTGAGCTTATAAGTTCTTCAAAATATCTTATAAAATGTTTGAATGCTTATTAGTTGTCAAAAAGTATTTGACAAATTCACTGCAAACTCATTATTGAAAATAGATGCGTTAACTTTTTGTAAAAGAAAATAAAAGAAGATTTGGCTACAAAACTACAGTTACCACTTCATTTATTTAGGATATGATGATATAATATTTTATATTATTGAAGTTCTTGCTACTCAAAATGCATTTTTAAGATAATTTTTTTCATAATATTCGAAACAACTGAACTTCTACATTGGCGACAAATCTTATTATGAAAAATATTTTCATATCTTGAGTCAAGAACTTGATTTGTTTTGTTAGTGTCTTTACTGTTCAATTTGGTATATTATTTGAAATATATATATATATATATTGTTATGAATATATTAATTGTGGATGTCCATTTACATTCTCAACTCACATTCATCCCCCTTGAATTCCTTGATCTTCGTAATTCATAAATAAAATTTGTTGAACTATGTGATTCAATTTATAATCATTTATGAATCCCCCATTTTGTAACTCTATAAATTGAGGGTTTTGGAACCTCATTTGTAAGTAAGAAATACAAAAACTTATCAGAAGCTAATCAAAAGGCTTATTGAATTCCTACCTATATCTCTTTGTCTTATTCTCTTTTATTATATTTCATATTTTCATCAGTCAAGTTTAATTATCTTGGCATTATTTTACAACACGTTATCAGCACGACTCTACCTTCGTGAAATATAGTAAAAGTTGAAGACCCTGTTGTTTAAGCAATTCAAGATAATATTAAGGTAAGGCTGTTTATTTCTTTCCTTATGACTAATCTGACTAAATTTGAATTTGTACCTCTTGACATTTCTAGAAAGAATTATCTATCATGGGTTGTTGATGTTGAAATGCATCTTAATGCTATGGGTCTCGGAAACACAATTGTGGAGAAAAATGAGGCTACTGTCCAAAACCGTGCAAAAGCAATGATTTTTCTTCGTCATCATCTTGATGAGAGTTTGAAAATTGAATATCTCACAGTTAAAGATCCTGTAGATCTATGGAAAAATTTGAAGGAAAGATATGACCACCTGAAGTTGGTTGTTCTTCCTAAGGCCCGATATGATTGGTTACATTTGCGGCTACAAGATTTCAAATCAATAAGCGAGTATAACTCTGCTATGTTTAAGATCACATCCCAATTGAAATTATGTGGGGAAAATATTTTCGATGAAGATATGTTAGAGAAAACTTTCTCTACCTTCCATGCATCGAATTTGCTCCTGCAGCAGCAATATCGAGAGAAGGGATTTAAAAAATATTCTGAATTGATCTCATGTCTTCTTGTAGCTGAACAAAATAATGAACTATTGATGAAAAATCATGAGAGCCGACCAACCGGCTCTAGTCCATTCCCTGAAGTGAATGCAACTAATTTTTCTAATTCTGGTCGCACTCATGGTCGTAGTAGTGGCCATGGTCGTAGCCGTGGTCGTGGCCGACACAACTATCGAAATTACAACAATGGTAACCGTGGGTCATTTTATCATAAAGGCAAGGAAGTCCTCCAGAAGAAGGAAGATTTTCATGAGAAAAAACTTGAGAAATCCTCGAAGGATTCTGATAATTCTTGTTTTCGGTGCGGTGCTAAAGGACATTGGTCTCGTATTTGTAGAACCCCAAAGCATCTTGTTGAACTATATCAAGCATCATTGAAAAAGAAAAATAAAAGTGTTGAGGTGAATTTCACTAATTCAATTGATGATTTTTATAATGATGCTAATGATATTGATATAGCTCATCTTGATGTGGCTGATTTCTTTGAAGACCCAGAAGGAAAAATTGACCATTTGATTGGTAACGTTCAAAATAACTAGATCTCTAGTTAGATTTATTATCTAAAAGTTTGTTTTTCAGTCTCTTATTATATTTGTATTTTCATTTAAGTGATGTACTTTTAATTTTTGGTACTTTTGTTATGAAATACAGTTTTTAATTATCTTTTCATTTATCTTCCTGAAGAAGATATGGAAATTGCCAAATATTTGGAATCGACAAATGGGGAAAAAGATGTATGCCTTATTGATAGTGGTACTACCCATACAATACTAAAAGATATGAATTATTTTTCCCACCTGAAGTTGGGAGAAACAAATGTTAATACCATAAGTGGTAGTGCAAAATTAATTGAAGGCTCCGGTAGAGCAAATATATGGCTCCTTGAAGGAACAAAATTGGTTATAGATAATGCACTATTTTCTTCTAAGTCCCGAAAAAATTTGTTTAAGTTTTAAAGATATTCGCAGAAATGGATATCATATTGAGACTATGAATGACTCGAATGTTGAATATTTGTGCATTACTAAGAACCAACATGTGGTAGAAAAATTCCCCCCTCTTTCATCTGGCCTATATTGCACCAAGATTTATGCAATTGAGATGTATCATTTAGTAAACCAGAAGTTTACTGATTCCAAAGATTTTATAATTTGGCATGATCGTCTAGGGCATCCTAGGTCAATAATGATTAGAAGAATAATTGAAAATTCACATGGCCATTCTTTGAAGAATCAAAAGGTATTGAAACCAAATGAATTTACATGTGTTGCTTGTTCTCAAGGAAAATTTATCACGAGATCTTCACCAATTAAAGTGGGGGCTGAATCCCCAGGATTTCTGGAAAGGATCCACGGTGACATATGTGGACCTATTCATCTAACATGTGGACCTTTTAGATATTTTATGGTGTTAATTGATGCATCTACAAGGTGGTCACATGTTTGTTTGTTATCAACTCGCAACCTGGCGTTTGCGAGATTACTTGCTCAAATTATCAAATTAAGAGCACAGTTTCCAGAATATCCAATAAAGAAAATCCGATTAGATAATGCTGGTGAATATTCGTCTCGTGCTTTTGATGACTATTGCATGTCAATCGGTATTAGTGTTGAACATCCTGTAGCTTATGTTCACACACAAAATGGTTTAGCTGAATCATTGATCAAACGCTTGCAATTAATTGCTAGACCATTGTTAATGAGAACCAAACTCCCTATATCTGCTTGGGGACATGCTATTTTACATGCAGCAACACTTATTCGATTAAGGCCGACAAATTATCATACCTACTCCCCTCTACAGTTGGCTTTTGGTTTTGAGCCAAATATATCCCATTTGAGAATTTTTGGATGTGCAGTTTATGTCCCTGTAGAGACACCACAACGCACTAAAATGGGACCTCAGAGAAGATTGGGAATATATATTGGGTATGATTCGCCTTCTATCATTCGATATCTTGAACCCTTAACAGGTGATGTATTTACTGCCAAATTTGCAGATTGTCATTTTGATGAGTCTAATTTCCCAACATTAGGGGGAGGAAATGATCAACCGAAAAAGGAAATCACGTGGAATAATTCATCACTTGAATTTCTTGATCCTCATACAAAATCTTGTGAACTTGAAGTTCAGAGAATAATACATTTGCAAAGAATTGCAAATCAATTGCCTGATGCATTTTCCGACTCTAGAAGAGTTACAAAATCACATATTCCTGCAGAAAATGTGCCAATTAAGATAGATGTCCCTGTAGGACAATCTACAAATGCCACTGCAAATGAACTTAAAGCACGCCTGAAGCGTGGAAGACCTCTTGGTTCCAAAGATAAAAATCCGCGTAAGAAGAAAGGATCTATTGATCAAAATGTTCAATTGAAAGAACTGAATAAAGATCTCCATGAGATCCCTGGTGACAAAAGTCAAGTTCCTGGAAAACAAAATCTAGCTCCTGGAGAGCACAAGTTTCAAGATCCTGAAGATCATATAAATGAAACTTCTATAAATTTTGTCAATACCAGGAAATGTTGGAACCGAGTGGAAACGATTATTGATGATATTTTTGCATATAATGTAGCATTTGAAATTATGGAAGAAATTGAGGATCCAGAACCTAAATCGGTTAAGGAATGTCGGCACAGAAGTGATTGGCCAAAATGGAGAGTTGCAATTCAATCTGAATTGGATTCACTCTCTAAACGTAAAGTTTTTGGACCTGTAGTCCAAACTCCTGATGGGATAAAACCCGTAGGATATAAATTGGTTTTTGTGCGAAAACGAAATGAGAAAAATGAAATTGTGCGATATAAAGCACGACTTGTAGCACAAGGGTTTTCGCAAAGGCCAGGTCTTGATTATGATGAAATATATTCACCTGTAGTGGATATGATTACGTTGCGATATCTTGTGACCTTGGCAATGCATGAAAAACTTGAAATGCGTTTGATGGATGTAGTTACTGCTTATCTATACGGAACATTGGACAACGATATATACATGAAAATCCCTGAAGGATTTAAAATGCCTGAAGCATATAGTTCAAATTCTCGAGAAATTTACTCCATCAAATTAGAAAGGTCTTTATATGGCTTAAAACAATCTGGACGAATGTGGTGTAATCGTCTAAGTGAAAGTTTGATTAAAGAAGGCTATATAAATAGTCCAATATGTCCATGTGTTTTTATTAGGAAAAATGGACAACATTTCGTGATCATTGCAGTTTATGTTGATGATTTGAATCTTATTGGAACTCCAGAAGAGATTTCCAAAACAGTTGAACTTTTAAAGAAAGAATTTGAAATCAAGGATTTGGGACAAACAAAATTTTGTCTTGGTTTGCAAATTGAACATCTGGAAGATGGGATATTTGTTCATCAATCAAGTTATACTGCTAAAATTTTGAAGCGATTCCATATGGATAAAGCACATCCATTAAGTGCGCCAATGGTTGTCAGATCGCTTGATGTTAACAAAGATCCTTTTCGTCCACGAGAGGAAAATGAAGAATTTCTTGGTCCTGAAGTACCATATCTTAGTGCGATTGGGGCACTAATGTATCTTGCTAATTGTACAAGACCTGATATATCATTTGCTGTGAATGTCTTAGCAAGATTCAGTTCTTCTCCTACTCGACGACATTGGAATGGTGTTAAACATATTCTTCGTTATCTCCAAGGAACAATTGATCTTGGATTATTATATTCTAATAAATCTACTCCAGAGCTGATTGGATATGCTGATGCTGGATATCTTTTTGATCCACACAAAGCACGGTCTCAAACGGGATATTTATTCACTTGTGGTGGTATTGCTATATCATGGAGGTCTACAAAACAATCTATCACCGCTACTTCTTCAAATCATGTTGAGATTATAGCAATTCATGAAGCAAGCCGAGAATGTGTTTGGTTAAGGTCAATTAGTCACTACATCCAGAAGAATTGTGGGTTATCCTCTAAGGAAGACACTCCTACAGTTTTATTTGAAGACAATGCTGCTTGCATAGCTCAATTAAAAGGTGGATACATCAAGGGTGATAGAACCAAACATATTTCACCAAAATTCTTTTTTACACACGATCTTCAAAAGAATGGTGAAATTGATGTGCAACAAATCCGATCAAGTGAAAATCTTGCAGATTTATTTACCAAGGCTCTACCGATCGCAACATTTGAGAAATTGGTAAAAGGAATTGGGATGCGTCGGCTTAAAGATCTCTGTAAGTCTTCTAATCAGGGGGAGTGAGTATTTGATTAAACACTTTGAATAGTGTACTCTTTTTCCTTCACTAAGTTTTTTTCCCACTGGATTTTTTCTTAGTAAGGTTTTAACGAGGCCTATTCTCTGTGTAATGGACATCCAAGGGGGAGTGTTATGAATATATTAATTGTGGATGTCCATTTACATTCTCAACTCACATTCATCCCCCTTGAATTCCTTGATCTTCGTAATTCATAAATAAAATTTGTTGAACTATGTGATTCAATTTATGATCATTTATGAATCCCCCATTTTGTAACTCTATAAATTGAGGGTTTTGGAACCTCATTTGTAAGTAAGAAATACAAAAACTTATCAGAAGCTAATCAAAATGCTTATTGAATTCCTACCTATATCTCTTTGTCTTATTCTCTTTTATTATATTTCATATTTTCATCAGTCAAGTTTAATTATCTTGGCATTATTTTACAACATATATATATATATATATATTAATTAGCCCAAACACCAAAAAAGAAGTTGCCATTTTAAGCAAAATATTAGAAAAATTATATTTCTTTTTTATATTTGAAGTTAAATTGTAAATTAAATCATAATATTATGGTACGGTTTAGTTTGATTTAGTTTGAAAATTTTCAAATAATATTAATTATTATTTTAAAAGTATTTGGCTGAATTTATAAGCTATTTAAAATATCTTATAAGATATTTGAATGTTTATTAAATATTAAAAAATATTTGATAAATTCACTGCAAATTCACCAATGAAAACAGATGTATTGACTTTTTGCAAAAGAAAAGAAGAAAAAAAAGGAAAAAGAAAGAAAATAAGGTTTGGTTACAAAACTATAGTTAGCGGCCACTTCATTTATTCAGGATATGATGATATAGTATTTTATGCTATTGAAGTTCTTACTTTTTAAAATGCTTTTTCAAGATAAATTTTTTCATAATATTTAAAAAAAGGAAGATTTTTTTTCTTCAAAAAAATGATCAAATATGGGATTTACATAATCTTTACTTAATAATTAAGAACAAAACAAACGTTATACAAATTAAAATAAAATGAGTCAAGCACGAGTCGAGTTCAAAAAAAAATGTAGGCTCAACCTCAGTATTTTGAGCTCGAGCTTAGTATCAAGCTCAGCTCAATAAAATTTAAATATTAATATATAATAATTATTTAATATATATATATAAAGTGTTCAAAAATAAAAAAGTAAATTATTAATATAAATAGTTATATAATTAATATGTAAAAAATATTAGAGAAATAGAAAAAGAACTCGCAAGTGGAACAATTGGATCAAGGTTTGAACCCAGCTAGCTGATTATAAAGCTTGAACTTGAGAAGTTCGACTTAAGCTCAAAATAACTCGAATTCGAGTTAAGCTATAACCCAGTCAGCTCAATTCATTTTACACCCCTAATTGAAGGCCTAGAAGGTTTAGAGGCCTTATTAAATGAAATTATTCAAACAAAAAATTCTTACATTATGCTACTAATTAATTAACATTGTTATCACATTTGAAGTCTGAAGTTTCAAGTCAATAGATCCAAATATGTGTAATTGTGTGAATAAGTAAATAAAGAAAATTACTTATAATGTATGTTTTCTAAACCAATTCCCCCCCCCCCCCCCCCCACCAAACCCAACATCAAAGAAGAAGAAGATACTTTCTTTTGCAATTTTTTTCATAAATTCAGCGAAATTAAGTTGAAAAACGAAATTGCATGACGAACGCATTAAAAAGAGCATCTAGAAAAAGAATAACGCGGTGGTTGTACCTAATCGTATTAAAAGCACTACAAACATTAGAGTGGAGATTAGAAAGTATTTGATTAAATTTATTTAAAAAATTTCATAAGTTTTTAAATTTTATAAAATATTTTATTTGCTAGATTTTATTTTAAAAATAAAATTTTAAAATATTTGGATAAAATAAGATATTGGAGCTCATAAAATATTAATAATGATAATTTCATAATTGATATAATTAAAATTAGAGAAGATTTTTAAAATTTAAAAGTAAATTGGGAACTCCTTTTTTTTTTTCAATATATATATATAAAAGATTTTAACATCTTATTTTGAGAGTTTCTAATTTTTTTCAGATCATATCATATATTTTTTAATATTTTATAAGCTTTCAAATATTTACAAAATATTTTGAAAAATTATTAAATCCATCTAACCATTCTTTGAATACCAGATGCGAGTGGTCGTATTTGGACCTTTAAACGTTGCTATACGTGGTCCTCACAAACTATTAGTTTGAAACACATAGTACGGATTATCATTACACATGTTTGATTTCAATTATAAATATGTTTGCTATTTTTGATAAGAAAAAGTGCCAACTTTTATTTATCTTTCTATTTTTTCCGAATATCATTTTGAAAATTCAAAACTAATTTCAAATCTTGCAACTAATTCCAATCAATCATCACTTCCAAATTTCAATCCTACATAACAACCAAAACTGTAGGTCTAATTCTATGGTCTTACCTTGGATGTAAATGAACCAAGTCAGTTCACGAGCCTGAAGAGCTGGCTCGAAAAGTGTTCGAAATTGAATTCAAAGAATTCAAGCTCAAACCGAGATTGTGTCAGTTTCAAGCCAAACTCGAGCCAAATAATTATTGTTCACAAGCTCGCGAGCATATATTTTTTATTTAAAAATATATATATAAAAAAATATTATAATATATACTAATTTTATTTTTTTTATAAAATAATTTAACTTTTCGAGTTCGAGTTCAAGCCGAACTCGAGCCTATAACTAATTTTAAATATAATAAAATAAAATATACTAATTTAAAATTTTTTTTATAAAATAATTTAACTTTCGAGCTCGAACCGAACTCGAGTTTATAGCTAGCTTGATTATGAGTTTGAGCCTAATGAATCGAGTCGAACCTCAACAAGTGCTCAAGCTTGAAAAAATTGTCAAAGCTCGGCTCGACTGGGCTCATTTGCATCCCTAGTCTTCCTCTTCCCCTCGACTCGTAGAAATTTCACATAGAAGAAAAATAAAAATCAAACATGAAATGCGACATAAAAAATAAAATAAAAAACATGAAATGCGACATAGAAAGACATTTGAAAAAGTCTAAATATCTAAAAATGCTATTCTTCTTCTTTAGGTGGATTCACGTTCACCAGTCTTTCTATTTTGTCTTTTTGTATGAAAATGACATTTGTTTGGTTGCCTAAATAGTCAATTCTACAAATATTATATGGTCTTTGTGGGGTTTGATTAATCTAAAAAGGTTTTAGGTTATGTATATGTAATTGAATAGTCGAGAGGTGAATTAATTTAATATGAACTGTTGCACCAATTCTAACTCTACATCAGATATGGGTTCGGGATCGTGGGAGTAGTCAGAGTAAATTGGGGACGATCCCCCTGCCCTAATAAAAATTTTTAATTTAATATGAAATTCAAATTTTCAATTTTAATGAATCATAATATATGTGTATGTGCAAAATTAAAAAAATAATGATTACACTATTTGTTGCACTGAGGGGTGCATATTTGGTTCAAATTGTGAATTAAACTGATTAAATCGAAATTTTACTGTTCAGTTTCTTTATGATTTGAAAAAATATATAAATATTAATTTGCCCAAACACTGAACAAGAAGTTGCAATTTTAAGCAATATATTTGAAAAATTATATTTCTTTTATATATTTCAAGCTAAATTATAAATTTAATTGTAATATTACGGTATGATTTAGTTTGAAATTTTCCAAATAGTAATAATTATTGTTTTGAAAACGTTTGACTGAACTTATATCTCTTTAAAATATCTTATAAAATATTTGGGTGCTTTTAGATATAAAAATTTTTTGGCAAATTCACTACAAACTTGCCGATGAAAATAGATGTGTTAATTTTTTGTAAAAGAAAATTAAAAAAAAAAAGAAAAAAATATTTGGTTACAAAACTATAATTACCACTTCATTTATTCACGATATAATTATATAATATTTTATATTATTGAAGTTCTTACTACTCAAAATGCATTTTTAAGATAAATTTTTTCATAATATAGAAACAACTGAACTTCTACATTGACGACCAATCTTATTCTTAAAAATATTTCCATATTGAGTCAAGAACTTGATTTGTTTTGTTAAGAGTGCCTTCATTTTGACTGATGAAGCCATGATTGAGCACTACAGAAGGGGGAAAATAAAAAAAAAACACAGGACTTGCAAGGGATGAGGAAAAAGTAAGAAAAGTGGAATTGTACTTTTTTTTTTCCCCCCCCAAAAAATATTAAATGTGGGATTTACATAAGGAGTGTTTGGTTATGTTTTCCCAAAATAAATTATTTTGGGAAAACATAACCAAACATATACTCATTCTCCCTCCAAAATGTTAAATTTTTTTTCCCAAAATACTCTCTCATATCCTTCATTATTCTCAAAACTTTTCATTTTTCAATATATACATATATATATATATTATATCATATATATTTTATTATTATTTTAACAATAAAAAAATTACTTAATTTCATTTTTACCCTAAACATCCCAAAAAATATATATATTGATTTGGCTGCTACAGTAAAAAAAAAAGTCTCCCCCAAAAAATAAACAAACATAACAAAATTCTCCAAAACTAATTTTAACTATTCCCCAAAATATAACAAAAAATTCATTACATTTTCCAACACAACTTTCACATTATCCAATATCACTTTCAACATTCATTCTCTCAAATCACATAATAAAATCAAAAAAAAAAAACACCAAACATTACTATAATATTTACTTAATAATTAAGAACAAAATAAACGTTATGCAAGTTAAAAGATGATGATAATCACCTGTAAAATGCATTGGTTGGAGTGGTAAAATACTTCTTTTATAAAAGTACGATTTGTTTACACGCAATTTTTGTGCGAATAAAATATTTTTGAATAATGCATATTATTTATATATACTCAACTTTATCATTTTAAGAATTAAAATGGATCTAAAATGTATACTTATATTTGACATAATAACTAAAAGAGCAATCAAATAAAATAAAATATTCATAATTTATTCAAATTAAAGTTAAAATTCAAAAATTTAAAAAATATTAAGTTTACCTTATCATATAGGAAATTTTTAAAAACATGATGATTTGCATGTAAATTTTATTTAATATATAGAGTAAGTAAAAGAAAAAATTCAGCGAATTTAAGATTTGATATCATGGAAAAGACTTTATTTTTATAATAGTATAAATAGAAAAATATACGACTTTTTTTTTTTTGTTATTTTGTTAATCCATTATTTTATTTTATTTTACTTTTAAGTTGCATTGACGAAAAGATGGATAGGTCACTGTCAAAATTTCACACACAAGACACACAGTGATATACAAAGGTGAGAAAGCAAAGCTGTCGCGCGAACCATGATTTCTGACTCTTTCTCGCTCGCCTTCTTCTCCTTCGCAGCCAACATCAAAACCAGGACTCCACGCGGTATTACTATACATTGGACGACAACGATTCCGAGGTCTCTCCAGCTGATAATTTCAAGCCGCTTCACGCATTTACGGTTCTTTTCCATGATTGCGGCTGCCGACGTTGCCGATTAATTTTGTGAGTTGCAATCATTGTTTTTCTAAATTGTTTATTGGATTTATTAACCTGTTTCTTTAGTCTCTGGATTTCTGTTATATTTTGCTTGCTGAAATTTGAGTCAACTGTGTTCGAATGTGATTTGGCAATCTGAATTGATGAGCTGACTTTGGTATTCAGTTTTGTACCTCAAGCATGAATGATTTTTGACGAATACGAATTGCTTTGGTTTTGGTAGAAAGTTCGATTCCTATTCGAGATTCTGGATCGCACAGTTGAAGAAATTACAGTGTACGGTCGAGGATTCTGCATACTCGGGGATCCTGAGAGCTTAAATCTGGTGAGAGAGAGACAATCAACCCATGCTTACAAACTATTTATGTTAACTATTTTCATGTTTTGAAGACTTAAAACTGAAATGATTTATGATAGTTTATAAGAAGACAATAAGTATTACTTTTCTGGATTAGCGTACGGCAAAATTTAGATAGTTTTTTTTTTTTTTTTCGGAATATACATAAATGCATATCATGATATGAATTGCTTGTAGACTTACATAAAACACAGCAGTTCCACACAGTGATATTGCATAATGTTTTACGAAGGGCAAAAAGGTTCCCGTTCACATGGACAAAACTGCAGTTTATTTATGGGTCAAATAAGTCAATGTTTCACAAGATAGTAGACTTTTTCATATTATCATGTGTTTGGAAGGTCTGCAGGGGTACGAAAAGCTGATCTATGTAAGAATGCAGACAGGACAAACAGATGATGGCTAATGGAAATGTCTTGATCAGTTTTTGTCCAGATTGAGGGGCATTTGTGTTGGATCTGGGAGATTATTGTCAAAGAGCACACGAGGACATGGTTTGTAGCTGCTTTGGTTCCTCAACTGTGCTTCAGAAGAAAAGCAATAAACATGCTGATCAATCCAAACAACACCAAGAAGGTACTGCTTCATCATTCGTTTGCATGGTAGAATCCCTATGAATTTGATGCATATTCTTCTGAACTCATCAACCATATTTCAGTGTTACTGCTTTCTAGTGTTTTGTGATGTGGTCACTAGTTCCCAATGTATCACATTTTTGCTTATGATGCACCAATGGTGCTCCAATATGTTGTTAGAAGGATTCAGAATATTGGACTTCAAGAATGCTCTTAACATTTGTGGATGCCAGTGTGTCAGATCTTTGAAGTATTAATCATTATGTTTTCAATGTTATCTTGGCATCAAAATACGTGCATAGCTTGTCTAGATATTATCTTAGCTGTACGCATGTTTTCTGTTTATGACAGCTCAAGCGACTCCTGAAACTTTTACTTCATGTACACTGCTGTAGAAGGGGTTATGAAAAATGACATGGCTAGAATTAATGGTAAATTTGGACAAAGAAGTTGCAATAACTTGGAATGATGTAATCACAAAAGGTTTGAACCTTCATGGTTTGAGTTAGGAGATGGACCTTGACAAGTAGAGTGGACAAAGGGACTGACATACCCAACCCTAGATATGCAGCTTTGTTAAGTTGAGTTATGTTTGAGGTAAGGAAATGAATTGGCAGTTTACTAAATTTAGTTGTTCATTATTTTGTCTGGAAAATTGATGCCAGTAAGGGGAATTGGTGAGCTGTATATTGGTGAAAGAACTTAAAAAATAATGAGGCACATAATACGATTTGATCGCCAATATGTGAATAGTACTACAATAATCTTGCAATGACCTGAGCCTCATTATCATATATTGACTGCTGGTTATAGATATTTGAAGTGCATGAGAACGTACCTGTCTTCAATGTGTAACCTCAACTCAGCCCAATTCTGGTGTAAAGTAATTTTACCACTGGCAACTTATTGCATGTACCTTTGTGAGTGCATATGCACAACAACCTCAAAAAATTAGCTGTAACCTACGCCTATTATCTAATTGGAAGCCACGAAACTTTGGACATATGGCAGTTAAGTCAAACATGGAAATTTGGGGGCCTCGGGTAGTATAGTTGGATAGCTGACTATAAACATCACTATTGCCATAACCTAGATCTTGTCCCTAATTTGGAAGATAGAGCTTTGGGAATCAGCGGTTAGGTTAAAAATGGGTGGGAGGATGGAAGTTTATGATAATACAGTTGGATATTTAACTATGAGCCTTACTTTCCTTTCTGTCATCTTCCTTGTTTTATCCAAATTTATCTCTTTGATTGCTGTTTGCTTTGATTACATTTTCTTGTATGCCTTCATTATGCAGGGACGTCAATTGAGAAGACCAAAAATTTCTCATACAACGAATTACAAGTAGCAACAAATAATTTTCATCTATCTAACAAAATAGGGCGAGGAGGTTTTGGTACAGTATACAAGGTATTAGTCAATTATGTATAGTTCTTTTCTGCCCCCATCAACAACCTAACCTGTTTTTTCTGATAATTGCTTTCTTAAGGCAATATGCAAGCCACATCTTTTGATTAGCCTTCACTATCTCCTGATACAGGGAGCAATAAGCTTTTCAGAAGCATAATGAAATATAAACCTCCACTGCAATTAGTTTTTTTAAATTTTGGTGCCAAAATTTTGGCGGCAACTTCCGGGCTTCAAATTTGTCCAACGTCTAATTGCATCACCTAAGATTAGAAATGATTGAGTTTAATCAGAAAATAAATGGCAGATTTATCTTATTTCTGAAACTCGTGCATTTATGAACGAGAAGAATAATTTTTCAATAAAGCACACATTCAGCAATATAACAAATCTCTCAACTGGTTCCCACTAATGTTCTACAATATATGTAACTCAAGCGTTTCTCCAGTTTGAAGCAATCCACTTTATGGTTTTATCTTCCCGAAGTATTGGCACATTTTTATTTGGTCGTGAGACCCAATTTGAGAAAGTAGATTTATTGTCTTTCACATGTTATTGTTTGTTTGTATTAACCCCACTGGTATTGCCCAGGGAGTTCTCAAAAATGGAAGACAGGTAGCAGTGAAGACGCTTTCTGCTGAGTCAAGACAGGGAGCGCATGAGTTTTTAACTGAGATTGAGACTATATCTAATGTTAAACACCCAAACCTTGTTGAATTACTTGGGTGCTGTGTTAATGGAGCTAACAAGATTTTGGTGTATGAATATTTAGAAAATAACAGTATCGATCGCACACTGTTAGGTAATTTGGTACATTCATTTGGATTTTGTAGCAATTTAACAAATTTCATGCTGCCTATGGATACACTAAATATGCTTTTGTGCATCTGTAGATCCAAGGAGATCCATAAAATTGGACTGGGAAAGGAGGTCTATCATCTGCCTGGGTACTGCCCGAGGGCTTGCATTTCTTCACGAAGAACTCGTGCCTCACATTGTGCATAGAGACATCAAAGCCAGTAATATACTTCTCGACAAGGACTTCCAACCGAAAATTGGAGACTTTGGATTAGCTAAACTTTTTCCAGATGACATTACCCATATTAGCACAAAAGTAGCAGGAACAACGTATGTCCATTTTCTCTCTTTTCGTATTACTGCTATCATTATTATAAGTAGAAAGGAAGAGAGCATACCTCAGCCTTTAGGTTGAATCAATTTCTGATTAAGCAATTTGTCACACTTAAGCTGGTATTGAGGTTTCCTTGTCAATTTTGGAGTTGGTAGATTCTAAGATTTACCTTGTTTGTTCCAAGCAGCGGTTATCTGGCACCTGAATATGTATTAGGTGGTCAGTTAACAATGAGGGCCGATGTCTATAGCTTTGGGGTTCTGACACTTGAAGTTGTAACTGGTAGAAGCAATGCAAATGCTAATTATGGAGGCATCCAAAAGTTGCTAGTCGAATTGGTGAGTGATTTTTTTCCTAACGTACTTCAATTTATGTACTTTTCCTCCTTTAGTTAAAGGGATAGCCAGCCCTATAGTCACTACCGACACCATATATCCAGTTTATGCTTGCTGGCTAACAAAGAAAAGTGCAGAAGTCCAATTTATGTATCTTGACTTGTTGCAATCCCATTTTATTTTTTTATTCTGTTTGTTGAAATCTTTTGTCTCCTTGGTTCGGGAACTTTCTTTCCACTGATGGGTATTAATTGCATCACAGACGTGGGAGCTATATCAAGAAGGGAAACTGTTGGATCTGGTTGACACAGAACTTGAAGAGTTTCCAAGAGATGAGGTTCTCAGGTATATGAAAGTGGCCCTCTTCTGCACTCAAGCCAATGCAAGCAGAAGGCCATTGATGAGCCAGGTCATTGAGATGCTCTCGAAAAATGTCCGCCTGAACGAAAAGGAACTCACACCTCCAGGTTTCTTTGAAGATTCAGGTCGGCTTAGCAGTAAAGTGTCGAAGAATAAGTCATCTGACGCTTCATCCAGCCATCAGATGAGTTCTTTTCCCATCACAATCACTCAGGTAACCCCAAGATGAGGTTGGATGCCTGGAATTCAGTTATCTTCAAGATAATGGTTTTTACACAGCTTTTTCAAAATTTTCATTTCTTTATAATTCCAATATGTATATGGCTGGCTTTTAAGTGGCCTTCTATGTAAATGATGCAACCAGTGTTATTGTTTTCTTGGCTGTTTACTTAGGGTCCTTACACTTGGGGTCATTTATGGGGCTCAAGAGAAACGCATAGAGGGGTTATATTGGAGGCTGTAGTATTCCGCATTTAATTGAATACATGGTTTTTTTATTGCAAGTTATCCATTCATTGTGATTATTTGGTGATGCATCTTATCACGTATGCTTTGCATTTGCTGACTATGTTGCGCTTTTTCTCTTTTGTTTTCTGGAATTCTATTAAGCTATCAGTTTCATCATATATGAGTTATAAATTTTTTTGGATAGACATCTTATAAGTGCACCGATTTTTTTGTGGTTAAATGTTTCCTTTCTTTCCGACTAAAAAATTTCTTGAATTCTTCTACAACAATCAAATTTTTTTTGAAAGAAATATGAACTTTTGACAACAATTTGATTTTATTCTACCTATACAATCAAATCAACATGTTTTTAAAAGAAATATTTGAATATTAATCTCATTGATATTAGTGATCTCATGTTAAATCCAATCAATCGAATTATTTTTTCAGGAAATATGAAACATCTAAACTTTCACTTCGGTATTTACTCTTTCAGAAGTAGCTTTCCTGATGGCCTGCACATCGCGTCCATCAACCTGTCTGGTTTCTCGCTCTTTGTAACAACTGCATTTTGTGGCTCATCATCACTTGCAATGAAAAATGCAAGTAAGGCTTGGGGAGGGGTTTTTCTTTATTTAACTAACCTAACAAAATAATTATCTACTCCATCCAACTAATTTCGAGTTCGAATCCCGGGCAACCCATTGTCATATCAAAATTATATGTATAGCAATTCATATTTTCTTTTTGTAATCCACTTCATTTAATTACAAAAAATTCGAGTAGATCTAGATAGTTATTGAAATTGGTTGACATGAACATATAAGTCATGTAAGATATCCCTAGTTGTCCCCTGATCCTCAATATGGCTCATACTGTCCAACAGTGTGACAGGCGCAAGTTGGGTCATGTCATATATCAGCTACTCAAATCACGGGAAGAACAACACAAAAAAAGAATATTACAATACCAAGATATGCTCAACAAACAATTACTACACAACAACATGAACCTCGACTGGTATATGTTCAACACATGATTGCTAGATGCAGCCGTAATTCATATCTTTGGTCATCATAGACAACGCAAAATGGCATGCATTAATGGAATGAAAAATTATAAATGGTAAAAGACGAGTTCATCAAAACATGAAACCACTGGAAGAGTATTTAATCAAAACTAAGCATCATTAGTTCGCTGGCTTGTCATCAGCAGGAGCCGCAGGTTCTCCAGATCCTTCTGGAACACCATTAGAAACAGAATCTTTGGCCGGCGGAGCTGCTGCCTTTTTCTCTCCAGATTCAGTTGCATTAGGTGCTGCATCCTTTGCATTTTTTACGTTCTTCCCATCTTTGCCCTCTTTCTCATCCTTAGCAGGTGGGGGTGGTAACATGTGAGGTGGGGGATTGTGTTTCAGCTTCACCAATATTCCACGCATCCTTGAAAGATCGGTTGGTTTGCCGGGTTTGGGGCCTTGGACGACTGTGATGGATGGCTTCTTCTCTTGATCCTTCTTCTTTCCCCTCTTCTCAATATTGGGCACCTCGTTGGGGACGAGCTCTGCTATGGCTTTCCAGTACTGTTTATCAGCCTCTTTATGGAATTTTTCTTGACTGGCCAAGGATATCTGTTCGATAGGATATAATAATAATGCATCAAAATGATTGTTTCTATTATTTTTTTTATGATCGAGGTAATAAAAGAAATTTCAACCGACACCCAAGAAATAAAACTTGACCTTCTCTTTCTCTCTGTTGGTGGTCTTGTTGGTCTCCACATTGAGCTTTCTTTTCTCATAAAAAGCTTTTTTGTACTCTTCTGCTTCTTCTATGATTTGGTTCCGCATTTCTTTTTCTCTCTGCTCCTTCTCCTCCAGCCGAATCGCATTTAGTCTGGATCCAATAATCATAATGAAGAGAAAAGGTTATCTTATCAACATACTTCCCAGTTTTTCAGTCATTCAACCATACGTTAAACAGACGAGGTCTGGTGGCATTTTAGTTAACATCTAATAACCATCTTCATTTATAGCTGTGTAGTGCATGATTTATCGAAAATTAACGACAGAATGCTTTCTCCCAGGTCAGCAGAACACAATAGGTCATGGGTGTACATTTCATTTTCATTTTCCTTTTTCACATTTTCAACTATTCCAGAACACAAAATCAATTTGTTTTACTCCCTATTTTCTGAAAACAACTTTTATATGTGCTTCTTGGTCTCCTGTAGCTCCTTTTATCCTATAGGTTCATTCTAAAGGCTGGTGGTTGAATTAACAACGAGGAGGCCCTTCTCACTCAATCTCAAGCATTTAATTTCAAGTTAGAGACCAATGTCTTGGGATAACTTTTTTTCTTTTTTCAATATAATGTAATTGGATAGGAGTTGGCACTTAATGGACTCAAACTAAAACTTCTCCCTTCTAGAATTTGACACTTTACTAGTAAAGGGTTCGTTCATTCACACGCTTGAAAGATCAACAATTCAAGGGTGCTATGGCAAACTTTTGTCATTAGCTATGGACCAACAAACTACCCCATCAACAAAGAATAATTACAACCAATCTCAATTTAGTACAAAAACAGTGCAACCATTATCTATTTATTTATGCCAAAGAACAAAATCTCACTTCTGTCCCAATTTTTTAATATACATCCAATTTAATTGGGCACGGAGTATTAAATGAGAGTTTCAAAAAGGATATTGTTATTTGCCCTCCAAAATTTGTTATTTGTACTCCATTCTAAAATTTTATTTTAGGTTATTGACCAAAATATCCACTTACTTTTCAAATGTATTTATATTAATTTGCAATACAAATATACCCTTTAATATAATTTTATCACACTCAATTTTATTACTCATGAAAATATTCCACCTCAACTTGTCCAACTTAATATAAAATAACATATATATATATATTAATTTTTTCTCTAATTCTCGCAAATAATTTGGAGGATATAACACATTTTTTATGATAACAATAATGTTTAAGTGGTATTTAAATTTTTAATTCAAAATTTTTTTAACATATGATGGGATTTAAATTTGAATTTCGAAATGAAATATAACTTGAATATGATTGTTTACGGGTTACCCGTGGATTGGGTCAAAAAGTGGCAAGTAATTAGGAGGTGGGTAAAATTACCCACATTTTATTGGGTGGAGAGAATGGGGCCTATTATCCACAATTTTTTTGGGAATCGTAGTATGTGTGATTTTTTGTTAGGTCTAGCTAACAAGATACAATGTTCTTTTATTCTTTTATTTTATTTTTCTAATTGAAATAACTTCACACAGCAATTTTTATTAAGTAAAACAAGGTCCACATTTGTGGTGTGAAAATATACTATTTTATAGTGATACTATCATTTTCCTATTGAAGTTCATAGACATATCTTCAGTAAGATAATTGAATTTAGAAATGGGATAATCTGTTCATTTTTATGTGCTCTATCAAGTTTGATATGGAATGAATCAAGATTATATTTAATAGGACAAAGAATAGTATGCTAAGGGTATAATTGTCTAATAATTTAAATTAAATGATATCTTGAAAATAAAGAGATAACGGTCAATTACTATAAACTAAAAATCAAATAGAGTGCAAATAACAATACCCTTTAAAAGACAAAAGTTCTGTGTTATGTTCATATTGTTACAGAGCTGGTAGTGTCCCATCATTTTTTTAACTGAGTATTTTTCATGGTCATCAAGAGGATTGAATAGGATCTATCTGGGTATTTTAAGTCCTATCCCCAAAAAGAAAATAAGAGTGATAAACTTGGAACAGGTACAGATTAAAAAATTAATATACTGGTAAGATCATGTAATTTTATTCGCCACAGCAATCATGATGCAATTCTTCATGGTTATTTGTATCTGTATAATAAATGAAAATGCAATGTCTAAGCATGCTTCCCTATTTTTTCACAATACCAACCCCATCAAAGCCCAAATATTTTTGTACTCTACCTCAGATCATACAAGTACATCAACTAATCCAATATATTTTCATTCCCACACAAAAACAAATGACAAGACAAAAGCCTATACCCATGTATATACTATATACCATGTTATAATCACAATTATAATATCATATAACCACAAATGAACCAAAAGGTTTCTTAAAATATGTGATACCGGCTATAACGCTAATTAATTAGCATTAAATTAAAAAGAAGGCATAATTAAAGGGTTGGTTTGGTTGTGTTTCAAATGTTTCAGAGAAAGTATTTTACAAAAATGTGTTATGGATAGTGGGTTGGGAATCTTATGTATGTTTGTTAATGTTTGGGAGAAAGAAAGTTTTTTTGGAAGTGATTTTGGTTAGAGACAATTTTCATTGTTGATGTACATCAGTCAAAATTTTATAGGGAAAATGGGGTGAAATTGAATTTTTTATAATAATTATATATATACATACATATAGTTGTAGTGATTTGGGTATATATACACGCAATGATTTAATAGATGATATTTATTTTGATAGGGTATTTCAGTGTACAACGTATTACTAAGGAATGTGGGTGTTTGTTTAGATGTATTTTCCCAACTAGACAATGTTTTGGTAAAGTACTGGCAAACAAGTCCAAAGGTTTTCTATTTTTATAGTATAGTTTGAATATAAAATATGTTGTTTTATATTCCAAACTTTTCTTTGGCTCTATTTGTTTGTGAATAGGGGTATTTTGCCAAAATGGTTTTTGGGAAGGGGGATTGAGGAATCTGATGGTTGGTTGTTTGTGTTTTGAGTGGTACGTAGAGAATGAATTGAAAGAAAATTATTTATTTATTTGTGTTTTGGAAAGGAACAAGATGTCGCATTAATAACTTTTTCGTTAGGTTGGTGAGGTGAAATGGATGTTTTAAAAGTATTTATATATATATATATATATAAATTGAAAGAGTGGTAGTAATGTATATATATATAATGTGAAGGGGGACAATTTATTACAAGTTGTTAGTATTGGGAAATGTATTAAAGTGTGAATAGAAATGGTATTCTGGGGAACAAATTTTGTATTTTAGAAGTGGGATTGGGGGATGTATATTGCTTGTTTATTTAAATTTGGGGAGTTAGAAAAAGTATTGGGGATTTGTAAACAAACAAGCCCTTTGAAAATAGGCGGTCCTTCCAAACTTGTTGAATACTTAGAAGTTTCAAGTGATTAATTTCATATAAAACTAGACTTCAAAAGCTTTTCAACCCTAGATCACAACATCATGTATGGAGAGGACTTTGTATGAGAAAATTGTCATTAAGTTTGACTATTTTGCAAATCTACGTTTCTATGATAACTTTTTCTAGTTCTATCAAAAAATTTCAACTACCCATTTAATTTTCCATGACATCCATTTGATTTGTAATTCCTATGATTATGACCAGATCAAATTACAATAGAATAATAAAAAGCAACGATTATAAAAAAAGAACCTAAAAGTTTAGTATAGGTGTGCTTCACTCTACTCTTACTGTTATATTTGTCCATTTCAAATTATATCCTTTTACATGCAAAGCACGTATTGTTACTAACTAAGAATAAGAAAATTAAGAATGACAATAAAATCAAACATGAATGTCTTGAGTGGTGAAACGGAAAAATAGATATGGAAGCATTTAGAGGCTGTTGCAAAAGACCAATATGCTAGCTTCATCTTAAAGTCAAACTAAACTATCTAACAAGACCACAATTTAAGCAAGCAACCAAACATGATTGATACATGAGATAATGCAACTTCATGAAATTATTTTTTCTTCTTCCAAAAACCACAAATTATACTGAATTTTCTACAGCTTCAATTTCAGGTTCGAAGCAGTTCCGGTCATCAAATGCTAGGGCAAATCTGAACACCTACTCGCTCTCAACTTCAAATGAATGCAACTCAACTCAAACTCTTACAATTGGAGTAAGCTACATGAGTTTCACCTAATTCAACAAAGTATTATCTCATATTTTTTGCAGAATCCACCAAATGGATTCTATATCTACTCTGCTCCATCAAGAATAATCTCCAAAGTTCACCACAACTCCGATCATGTCTAATTACAAGGTGGTCAACTTTATTCTCTAGGATTACTATTAAATCATTTCTGTCAAGTCCTCTAACTAGGCTATCCAATGGATTTGAAATTAATATGATTAAACTACCTCAAATAACTGTCCAGCAATCTATGGATGCTACTCTACTAATTTGTAAATATGCTCATTTCTAACTATACCTCTTGTTTTACCAAAAATATCCTCCTTGTATTAAGCTTATGGTGATAATGACGAAAAACTTTGTTGTTCTGAGTTCAAGGTAATCCCAGCGGCCAAATCTTGAAATCAACAATCACTATAAAGTTTTGATAAGAGTTGACAAAGAACATGGCATATAACTCATGGAATTACGTAATTCATGGTTTCCCTGGAAATGAAAGTTATGGTAATTCAGATAGCGAGATCAAGCTAGATCTTTAAGTAAATACATCTTAACTATCCAAGTCAAACCGTGTCAACCAATCAGTAAAGAAAAATACACCTAGTAGATTTAATTGTTCTCAAGTGATCTGCTCTCTCTAAGATTAACTAAAAACCAATCAATTCTTCCGATAATCCGTCCTCTATAACAAGACTTACCTATATATAATCAAGAGTTTTCAAATCAGAGTTCTAGTTTGCTCATCCAGCAAGAGATCTCCACGAAATTTAACCCCAAAAAATTTATAACAATAATGAAAGCTTCTAAATAAACACCAGTTAAGCTCAAACGACGCGTTGAGAGGCAGATCGGACTGTACATATAAAAATCAAGAAAAAACTTATCGAGGAACAAATAAACCAATAGAACTAAAAAAATCTCACCTCCGCCATTCACGAAGAGCGAATCCTTCTTCTTGCATCTCACTAGGAGGAGGAAGAATCGGTCCATCCGAGCTGAATATTTCCTCGGAATCTTGCCCGATGTCATATGGAGATTTTCCATTGCCGTTCGAGATCAGAACCGAATCGGAGCCTTCCAGAGGCTCAGTATTCGACCCGAAACCAAATGGATCCGAGCTGTTCACGTGATCCACAGATACTTCTTCGGACTCGACGTACTCCGGAGTGTAACCGGCGGCAGAGTACGCCGGAGTATCGGCAGAGGAGAAGGCGGTATAGGAATCGTCATAGGTGGTGTATCCGCCGTCGTCAAACGGACGAGCCGACACGTCCCCGTCCATGCTGTACGCGTCGAACGATGCCATCTCTCTCTAAAACACTGTCTGATTCTTCTGATTCTTCTCTCTAGAAGTTGATTTCCTCTCTCTCTCTCTCTCTCTCTCTGTAAATTCAATATAAATGCGCATGCGCGTGATATATACATATATAGATATAAATGTATCTATATATGTATGTATAACTTGAGTGTGGTAAATTGACGTGTCTATATTACCTTCCAAAGAAAGGGAATTTTCCCTTTTTAATTTTAACCTTTCCTTTTTCTTCATTAGTTTAATTAGTTCCTACAGTACAATTATTACAATTGGAAAAGTGATTAACGAATGTGTTATCCACCAATTTTTTATTTGTTTATTAAAATTAGAAACTTAGAGCCCATTTGATTTTATTTTTAATCTTCTTTTCTATTTCTAATCTTCAAAAATTTGAATATGAAAGTAAGTTTGTATGTCAACGTTCTGTTTGGAAATAATGACTAGAGTAGATATAAAGTGAGAAATTTAAATTGTTTATATTTTTCATGTCCAAAAGACGTATAAATCAAAATATATTTTTTTAATTTTTTAAAAATAATAGTAAGTATTTTATAACACAAATTTAAATTTAATTAATACAATAATAAAATAATAAAGTATATTTTAAAAAATTAAAGATAAAAATAAACAAGTATTTTCAACAAAATAGATATAAACTGATAGTGTCGAAAATAAAAGAGTTATTGGTAAAAAAAATTAGCTGGACTATTATTTGTAATTGATTCTCATGTTAGTTTGAAGTTATGTGTTATCAAAGTAATTAGAAAAAAAAAAAAAAAAAAAAGAAATAGACATGAGAAAGGCTAATGGAATTCTTACCTATGATTAATGTGTAAGCCCTAGTAACTCATTGACTAGTATAATTTTCTTAAAGGCAAATCTCTGTCTATAATCCACAATTTTGTAGCCTATTTTCTAGGAGGAGAAATAATGAAGAGACTAGGAAAAGATAAATTGAACGTTCACCAATATCTAGGAATGGTAGATCTGCAGCTTCAATTCAACTATAGTCAAAATAAGCCCAAGATTTACATTATAACCCCCTTTGGTTTCATTTCCATAACCTCTTTTTTAATTTTTTATTATTTTAAAAATAAAATATATTATTTTTTACACATTTTCACTCAACATTATTTTTATTTTTATTTTCAAAACACATTATCCAATAACCTATATATCTTCTCTTTCTATATTTCATCATTTCTATCGTTTTCCACCTATAACTTATTAAACCCAACATAATCATTACTTTTCCAACAATTCATTCAAATATAAACTCATTCTCATTAACTAACTTTTAAAATTTTAGAAATGATGAAAATGAAAATGAAATCAAATGGGCCTTCCCCGTTTTTTACAATAAATATCATTATATATTTTTACAGTCTAATTTATTTAAAAAAATTACATCAAGATAATATTTTTTTCCTTTTTCTTTCTCCAATTTTATTTTTATCTCTTTTTTAATTATATTTTGTCAATTTTAATTTTTAAATAATATTTTTAATAATTATGAACCCAAAACAATATCTGAAATAATTAAAACTTGTCGTAATAATAAATTAATAAACATTCTTAAGTTATACATTAAAAACTTAAATAGAAACATCGAGTGTCCCGTAATTATGAGTTAACTTTGCAACGATATTTCGTAAGCAAACAAATTTTACTTTATATTTATTGTAATTTCATTCCATATAACTATAATTATAAATGAGGATAATATGAATTTCAATATTGCATTGTTAATGTGATATAAACATTATTATTGCCATCTTATGTGGAAGATAATAAGAACTTTTTCATGTAACTTAAGAGTTACAACTTCCACAATCAAACTACAAATACTTCAAATTACATCAAAAACAAAATAAGACAAATAGAAGGCTACTTACTAGCTTTATTTGACACAGTTTTTAAGTCTATCAACAATCCAAGTACAGTTTAGGCTTTTATCAGAAGACATCTAAAATTGTTAATATTATTTTAACTAAGAAATTGCACCGATTATATGTTCTTTACATAAAAAGAAAACAAGAAACAATTTCAAGATGTTGCCAAAATTAGCATTCCAAGTTATCATTTTACTAACTTTCATGCTATTTTCATGGATCATAATTGTTAAATACGAAATACAATGTGAGACAAAAAGTCTTCTAGTGCCTGAGGTGAGAGACGCTCACTTTATTGAAGTAAGGTGCTGAAATGAGAATATATAATATAAGATATAGGCATAGTAATGGTTCTGGGTAGATCGGGTCCCCATCCCGGACCCGTCCCTAATGAGACAGGTTATAAGTCAAATAAACGGGTTGTGGGGCGGGTTACGGATTTAAGTAAACCCACCACGAATAATTAATATATAATATATTATAAATATTATATATAGTATATGTACATAAAATATAAAAAATTAGAATTATAACAGCATATATATATCATCAAATAAATAATAATTTTGTACTCATTTAATTATTATAAAAATGATGAAAAATATACTATAATCAATTAATATGGATATTTTATTTTAAATTTTGAAAAATAATATTAGAAACTTATTATATATTAGATTCTAATTTTCTACACATGTATGTATATTATTTGTATATGTTTATCTTAATCAATTTTGAAAACATATGAGTTGCAAAATTATATATTTTAATATTAAAAAAAAAAAAAAAGAAGGAAGAAGAGAGAAACGGGTTTGGCGGGTTAGACCCACCGGGTTAAGAGTCTAAAGCAGGGCGGGACGGATCTAAATAGAAGTAGCGGGATGGGTTTCAGGTCCTATCAAACCCGTCCCGTTGCGATCCCTAATAAAATACATATTTAATTTCAATCTAACTAGAGGTCATAAAGAATATGTGTAGTGGAAGGTTAAGAGTTCAAATCTTAACAGACTCCTAATATATGTATATGTATATAAATAAAAAAAATATAATATGATAATATTAAACTGAAGTTATAGATGTAATAAGTCGAGCGTGTACCTTGCCTTTTTTTATCTTGCGGCGCGTGCACTTTTATTAATCTTTCTAGAGCTTTCCTGTTTTTCAATTTTTATTTTCTTGTTTTTTCTTTCTTTCTTTCTTTCTTTTTTTTTAAATTTAAAATTCTTGAGTTTTCACTGACAAAGCCAACTTCAACGAGACGTGTCTTTACAGTGCCCCTCGCCAACAAAAAGGCAAGAAAGGTTCGGCTTCCCATCGCCTTAGGGAGGGGACTCATCTGAGTGACGAACGAGGAGAAAAGTAATTTTACCTTGCCCTTGTCGCATCTTGCCTTATGCAAGAAACGCGCTTGCCTTCACGGATAGTAACAAACTCGATATGAAAAAACAGAAATGTAATATTTAATCAAATTTGAAGATTTTCCATAGCAGAAACTATACAGCAAAAGGAAATGTAATCATGTACTCTATTATACAACACCTATCACAGCCTAAAGTCATCAGACCCTAACTCCCTAACTGTACTGACAAAATTTCATCTCATCCCAATTCAGCAACTTAAAACATGGAAGTAAATGAAATGAATTTGAGGGACTCCAGACAAGTTAGCCTACCTTGTATCGCTGTCCCCGGTCGATGCCATCAGGCCAAAAACCAATTGAGCAACACTTGCGCTTTCAGCTGCCCCATGCCTTGAGTCTTCATCATATAATCTACCAACAAAACTCTTATAAAACTTGTCCCTTGCAGGCACCATCCCAGGTTGCCTGATCACCTCTTATTTCCTGTTTCTTTGTTTCTGCAAAAAGCAATAGACGAGAGGCAACCAGAGTCGATGGTTAGGGCAATGAAACCTCAACTGTCCTGATTTATAGCTTTCTATGTGCATTTTATGTAACTGTGGCAGTGGGCTTGTCTATACACTGAAGAAGGATGATAGACAGAGGTTTTCATGGAACTGGAGAAGCGTTCTTTGGATGCCTGCCGGATGATGGCATTTGCTGTAAAAGTCGAGAGAATTCTGGTCTTAACCTTTTATTTGGCGTCCCCTGCAAAGATCTGAACCATGACAATTCAAGAGAGAGCCAAAATTATTGTATGTTTCATAAATTTCCAGCAAGAACAACTATAGAACTGAATTTAACCAGAGAAATAGACATCAAAGGCTCTGAGAGTTTTCAAATGCCACCCAAAGAGGTACCTGATAATCAAAAGCATCATCAAGAAGCAAAACCACTCACCTCGGAGAACCCTGACGTTTGTAAGGAAACTGATTAGGCATGGATTTCAACGCAGCAAGCGCCTTTTCAGCAGCCTAACAAAATAATTTTAAGAAGAAAAAATTTTAAGAAAGAAATTTGTAATATCCAATTACAAAAACATGAAATAAAAGTTCCAAGTGGAAAATAATTCAAGGGGGAAGAAAATAAAGAATATACAAGGAGTTCTGATAAAAATGGAGTACCTGCAATTTGGCTTCATCCCATGTCAGCCCAATTCCCTTGCCCAATACTTGCCCATTAATTTCAACCTAAAATGCCAAGAGAGAGGAGCAATTAGCCAAAGAGAAATCATCATTCTTCTTTTCCTATAATGTTTCTCTCTTTCTGGGCAAGGAAAGCTTAAGGATCCAATTTCACAAAAAAATACATACAAAAGACAATTATAGAGTTCTTCTCATCATAGAGCGGTCTCATCCTCCAAATTCCCATAATCAACACATCTTTGCAGTTCAACCATAAATTCAAAATCCCAAAGCTAAAAACTGGAAGAGACTTCTGCTTAAAAAATGAAGCCTAAAGCATATTTCAGGGTCACACTTAAAGCAGTTAAAACCTCCAAGAGGCTGGGAATTGAGCCTCACAACTGAGGCACCTTACAATCTTCGGGACCAAAAGAAATAAGAAGCTAGATCTGAATCAATTCTGTTAGGATCCCCTCCTATTTTGGTTTTAATTGGAAAGTAGATGTTACACACAATCTGGAAACTCATCTTAAGGATTGCGTCTCAACTATGACATCTTACCATTGCACTTGTTAAGGAATTAAATCAGCACCAAAAAGGAAACTTGTCTGACAGCTTCACTCCAGCAACAATTAAGGTAATCAAAGATTCAATAATGTATTCCTTCCCTCACAGTATTTAAAAATTAGAAGCCGGACTGAGAAAGAGTGTGGTCTAGAGTTATTCTCTATTAGAAACTTGAACCAAAGTCAGCTCATATAGCTATCTTAAGTTTAGACTCTCTCAATCTCAGTTATGGGCTAGCTGTGAGCTTACCATTGACTGTTAGGAATTGAGGAGTCAGTGTTTGATTATAGTACCTTTGAACTGATCTATTTGTTAAGTAAAGTGCAGGTTACAAATCCTAAATCTTGTGAGTTACATAGATTGGATGTAGGCTTACCTATCCACTATAAATAATCTGTGCCTACTTTACAGCTTCCTGTCATTTTACTACCTCTAGTATTTTATCTTATATCTGGAAGTTCCAGTTCCAGATTGTTATATTTTAACCATATTTATCCTACAGAAATTCCCATTTGGGACCCTGTTTTCTTTGAAATTCAGATGGATGTTCAGATCTACCTGATCAACAAACCTCAAAACATTCAGGTGTAGAATCTCTTGAAGAAATGAAAATAGGCATTCAGACAGCGTAAAAGGAAAAAGGATTTCTAATCCAGCACATTTTTAATCCAAATGGAAATTTTTTGCAAACATTAGAAAAAAAATGGAAGTTTATACAATTCAAGAATAACAGGATGACATTTTTGCATGCAGTCATTCACTAAAATGGGACAGTAATTTCTCACCTCAGCATAAACTTCGTTTTTGTCTCCCCGGTTAGCTGAAAAGTGAGGTCGAGTATGGAATGCTACACTGAGGCCTTCCATCATGCACTGAAGGATTGAGAACTTATCAATTGCATGGCCAAAAATCTCAAAATCATTGTTATGATAACCACCAGAGACGTATGCATTACAGTTCTGATACTTACTAATTCTTTCAGCGCTGAAATTGAACTCATTGACTTTCTGGAGGCCTCAATTGTAGCGTCTATAACCCTGGAAGGTGCTGATGCTGTTGAGAGTGCAGGCTCCTCCTTAGGCAATGATTGATACCCAAAAGAACTGACATCCCCATTGAAACCATTGTCTCTCAGTTTACCGGGCCTACTCCCGTTTTCAGGCACGTGGTTGGAATCAGGTTTGAGCCGAGACAAATATTTATCTGCAAGGAAACAGTTTGTAAAGGTCTAGAAAGCATGCCATGATCCAAATACTACAACAGTCAAAAGGGATTATAAAACATCTCAATTGTTTCAAGTATTTGGAAACCAGCATTTGTATTTTACCAGCCAAAAATAAAAGGGATTCTTCAGCAGCCTGTTGTTGTGCTTCTCGTCTTGTTCTACCAATTCCTTTTCCTATTTTCTCTCCTGCAAACAAAACCTGCAGAAGACCAAAGATAGTAAAATCTCATTGGACTACACAAATTCAGAAAGCAATACAGGTACACAAGGCATCATTAAAGAGACTCAATATATTCACAAGAAATAAAGAGCACAAACAGGCCATGGGAAGATATATGCATTTATATATATATATATATATACAGAGAGAGAGAGAGAGAGAGAAGGGTCAGAACGAGAGAGGTGATAACATGAACATCTGTTTTAACAACTAATGGCAACTAAAATCTGAACCCACCTCTGCAGAGAACCGTAGTTCTGTGCTTGATACTAAAGCGTGCTTGAACTCCACCTGCAGGCATTCGAGGCAACCATCTCAGGAAGTGAGAGTTGGGACCAAAAAACTAAAACAAAATGAATCAACTAACATTTCATACCTTTGTTCCACACTTAAGAGCAATGTCCTGTAAAGCTCCACTAGAAGTTTCGCTGTTCGAATCAATTTGTCCTGCTTCAAGATCAAGATCTTTGTTTGCTGAAGATAGCTGAGCCGGAGCACCATCCTCACCTTGCAAATAGGAAAACAACTTATTACCAGTACTTTTGTTGAAAGATGTTGAATACGTACTTGTTTTGAACTGTGGTTTGACATATAATATACCAAAAGCAATCATTCATATCACATGATATAGGAAAAGGAATTAATCATTTGGTTCAAGTCACATTCATCGGAAAATTTTGTAGGGCAAATAAACCATCCAGAGATTTTCTCACACAGCGCTCTCAAATTTCCATGAACGGATATAAGGACAGATCTTTAATGAGATTGTACTGAGAATCCATCAAGAATCCTGTAAACACATCTCATTGTTCCCAAATTTGCTATATGTCATAAAAAAGCTCATTATAATCATAAACTATGCGAGCACAACTTTCCCAAATTTCCACGCATGGATATAAGTACGGATCTTTAATGAGATTGTACTGTGAAATTAAAAGAGAATCCAACAAGAAATCCTGTAAACAGATCTCATAGTTCCCCATGTGGATATAAATCATAAAAAAGCTCTTTATAGTTATAGATTTGTGTGTTTCCATGAAGATATAAAAGGAGGGGTCTATGATGAGATTTAAAGTGTAGTGATTCGTGGTTCAGACAAGAGAATCTGATAAACAAACAGATGCATAGCATGTCATATTGATAAGAGTGATTGCGAAATAAAATTGTTGAACCTTGTCTGGTAGACATCTCTCTCTATCTCTCTCTCTCCATCCAAGAACAGATAAGCAGTGAGCTGCCGACATGCTCATTCTCCCTTTTTTCCAATGCCGCATTTTTACATGGCATTAAGGAATTTTTCCATCTATTCTATGAGAGTATTTTACTCATAGAAGCACAAGACCTCTACATGATAGAGTAGTCGATGATATTAGCCCATTTTCTGATTTGATAATTTCTATTATGCTATGTTTTCAAGTAACTTTTTTTCCTTTCTTTTTCTCGCAGTCTCTTTCTCTGGCTTGTCTGAGGGTGAGGGGGAAAGGGAAAAGTTATATAACCAAATTAATCCAGCGAACTAAGATCTCCCATTGAAACATTCAACAAGAAAACTTCATCAAAATCAATTCAAAGACAAGTTATCACAGGCATTTAAATGAGCTAGATGTGTCGATTAATATGAAAAGAATTTGATGACGAACTCGGACAAGAGAACAAATATCAGTTTGAATCCATTGTAAAATACGTATCCCCTATAGGGTGGGTGGTGATTTTTCCAATTTAGGCATTTACCACAGGCTGACAGCTTCAAATTCAAAAGCTTTCTATCAATTGCCTGGTTTTTGTGGAAATTCTAATATGCATGTGAAACTAAATCTGCAGTTATCTGGTGTAGCTTTCTTTTAGGTAAAGGAGCTTACCAGAGAAAGAGTGAAAACCAGATGGTGGTTCATTTAATCTTAGCAGGTCTTCCCTGGGAAGTTCCTGCATATTTATATATCATATCACATCAATACAACAATTGTCAACCATGAAAGACATTTCAACTCATCTATTAAGTAAAATGCCATAAGCCAGGATACAAGAATACCAATTACCTCCTTGGACAATCTCTGGCTTTGAAGAACTCTACCAGGTGGGATGGAAATCTCCACTTTGTTGAGAAAGGGTGGACGAGGAGTCTGATGTTTGTCAATAGGAAGAGACTCTGCCTCAAACTCTGTGGATGGTGTGACTCGGTTCAGTTGTCTTGGGCTTATCTCCTCTTCTACCGGAAACCAAACACGTGGATGAACTCTTGGTACAGGTACTTGCACAGGCGGCCGAACAGGAAACTGTGGTTCACTTGGAGGTTGTTCTCTCATATCTTGACCATGTTGCAAAATGAGCAGTCTCCTCCTTGTATCAGGATCCAATTCAGATTCTGGTACCTCACCCTCTTCCCGTGCAGGTGAACTCTGCATGGTTGTTTCTGGCTGTCCAAGTTGGGCTAATGGTGGTTTAAGCAGTGTTGTCACTTGAGGTAATTGCTGACTTAGAAAAGGCATTGCTGGCCCTTGTCCGGTTGGTGGATGAACTGTAAAAGAAGATGATGGTACCATGTAGTGGAGAGCTGAGGCAATTCTTGTGTCTAAATTCATCATTGGCGTAGGAGCAGTTGAAGAAGCTGACATAGCCTCCTGTAGTTTTGGATTGCCAAATTTAAAATACTGTTGCCTCTAGGGATATTAAACACACTTTGGAGCACGTAGAAAGAGAAGTGGTCGAATAGAAAGAAAATGCTGGCACAAAGATATAATATGCCTAAAGAGTTCACCAAACAAATGAAATCTCCAAATCTTGACATCAACAAAGCGTAGAAGCAATTCATAAAACAAGATAGTTCACCTTTAATCTCCTTTCCACCTCGGAACCTGCCATTCCATCAAAACCAAGCGAATCTTTGTTTCCATTGGTAGCCGAAGGATCATCCTGAGCAATGTAAAATGATAGCATGTAAATATGCTGTGAGTGCCATGCAGGGCTGTGTGTGGATTGTATTGACTGACCTCTGAAACCAAATAGTTGCACACATCAGGTGGAGAAGGGAGGTTTTTAATATCATCTTCATATGCAACTTCAGGAATTCGTTGCATTAGACCCTCGTCAAATTCCCTATGTTGAATATTTAAATCAAATGCTGTAAGTTTTAATTGTAACCAGAACTTGACATATAAGAACCAAACAAGAGATTTTGATGAACTTACTTGAAAAAACCACCTCTAACATTGCACGCTACATTTCTTGCAACACAGAGCACAGGGACAGTGTTGCTGGCCTACAGACAATAGACAATGTTAGCAGAAAGACTAGGTTACTGTTCTGGGCAGAAAGGGTTGTCAGTGAAAATTAATTACTTCAGCTTGAGGTGCAAAATATGGTGTAAATGCAGGAACAACATGTACTCGTTGTTGATCTTTATCATCCCATACTTTTAAACGGTCATCAATAACCAATGCCATCTTAGCATGGCAGTTCCCACTGCTGAAAACATTGGATAGTGATTTTCGAGAACCTGCAAAAAGTTAATGGATATTCAAGCCATCAGAGATGAATCTTATCAGAACTTGAGGGCTACAGTTCCTCAAACCTTACCAGCCTTGACGCACACAATGCGGTCCAAAAGCTCCCTAGGGTTTATCAAATTTGATTCTGGATCAAGAAGTCTCCACATTTCTAATGCATAATCTCTTTCTGCCATTGTGCAAACAAAAACCTCAAAGCGCCTTCGACCTTTAGCAATCAAGTAGCTTCTAATATCCTCCCATGCAGGTCTTAATCTCACAAGAACACTTGTATCACGTATCTGCATTAGTACAAAGAGTCTTCTTATGTTATATGTTTACTACACACAATAAAATAAATTACCAATCCTTTTGTACTATTTTGCATTCATTGATGTTGCCAGAAGCAGATATATTGTTTTTGAACAATACATAAACTCGCTTTACATCTACTGCAGCTGCAATTTACTCCATTCACTAATAGAGAAAAGATGTCCAAACAAATAAAACTGCTCTTATGATGTGCCTCGAACACAAAATCAAACTCTAATGGACCACATATCAGGAAACTCATAATTAAACTAGGATTAAAGTGGCACGAGGAAGTATGGTATATATACCAGTGGATTAATGCGAGTAAGAATAACATTTCTATCTTGTAGTCGTATAACTGGGCGGACAATAGTCTGATGATTGTCTGAAAAAGCCAGAATCACCTCTGACTGCAACTTGATGACCTTCCCATTGTCAATGACCTGATCACTTTCTGCATATTGCTTCAAAATACTTTTATCATCTTGATAACGTTTAATCTCTGCTAGCATGCCAG
The DNA here is from genome assembly GCA_018894105.1 of Jacaranda mimosifolia. Lineage (NCBI taxonomy): Eukaryota > Viridiplantae > Streptophyta > Magnoliopsida > Lamiales > Bignoniaceae > Jacaranda > Jacaranda mimosifolia. The sequence continues at coordinate 30,628,825 of CM032129.1, forward strand.
AAACACGCTGTGGATCAGACTCAGAATTTATTTTCCGCTGCAGTGAATCAATCCTATCCTCAAACGAACGCATTGTATTTGCAACTATGAGTGTTTCGTCAAGATCAAATACAATTCCAAGGCATCTGAGATTCAGCATGACAAGGCAAGAATTGTACAGGCTTGATGGCACATTGAACCCCCAAAAGCAAGGGTTTTGTCCTTCATACTTTCGCGAATGCATGGCAACTAAATGTATCTCCTCTCCTCCAATGGATGCCACAGCAGTCTGCAAATTCAAAAGATATAGCAACAGGACAAGCATTATAACCCAAATTTACATAGATGAAAAGAACGACAATCAAAAAGGAGGAATATGTAAGGCAATTCAAGGACTGGAAACGACACTGTTATTCCCATATAGATGCCACTATATACATAAGAGGATGCACATCGGGACCAAGGTTAACATGACCCAACCTAAAAGCAATAGCACGAGGACCAGAAGGGAATTAAAGATCTACAAGTACAAAATAACCAATATGACAGACAGGTTTAAAGATTTATTCCCAAATGGAGTTCATGTAGACAAAATCATCACTGTCAAAGCCATTATTTAGAAGCAGAAAAGTCCAGATAACAGAAATTTCTTAAGGCAATATGAAACCATTCCCTTGAAAAGCATGTCTTCTCTTCATTCTTTTGAAAAAACGAATGACCCAAATCTTTTCCCAATTCCAGGGTCTGGTTTGCTTGCTTCTGTACGTCCTGATAAATATTTGCAACGAAATACAACTTTTTCCATTCCCGGAAATATACATCCTTAAACCATCACATACTCACAATAATGTTCCTGGCACGGGGGGTGCATCATAAATATTTCAAGAATAAAGATTACCGTCCTGAATTATATTAAAATTTTTCAAGGTCATCCACATTCAATATCATAAACTTCAATGGGGAAAAGTGAACTCGTTAAATTTCCATGTTGAAGCTGAACCCCAAGTCAAAATTAATTATTCCAAATCTACACTACAACAAATCCAGGTCCTTGTTCATTGTCAAGAGTCCAAATCTTTTTTAGCAACAGTACCAACAGTAAGTTCAGTTTCCCCGAATCAGGGTTTTTCTTTTCTTTTTTATTTTATAATTTAGAACTTCAATTTATTACGTGTAGGATTTGTATTATCTCAAAATTGAAAGTTACCAAATTAGGGTACTTTCGGTTCTCAAATCCAATTAGGGTTTCATAGATAGACTTACTTTAGTAATTAAATGAAGTGAGAGTTTTCCAGTCAAGTTTTATGATTTCTGTATGCAGTGCAATACCTTGTTATCTTTGAGACAGGTGGCGTGCAAAAGAGAAAGCGGCGAGTCCAGATTCTTGGCAGTAGATTCCAATTTGAGGCATATTCCGGTGGGGTTTACGGTATGAAGCACCGCGAGTGGCGGGCACCTCTCACTGGGTTGAGAAAAGTGTGATATCCGAATTTCCTTAATCTCCTCCCCCCATACGACGCCATCCTGCTGTTGCAACACCGCCGGTCCCAGCGGCCTCTCCCCGTCGTACACCACCACCAATTTTCTGTACATTTATTCTCCCAATTTTATTTAAAAAAATAAAAAAGAACAAAATTTTACAAAAGAAAATAAGATCCAAATTTCTCCCAATTCAAATTTCTTTCGATTTCAAATTTCTTGCCGAATTTCAACAAATCAATCAGCCAATCGGTCCGGAAATATTGTTCGGTCCTTCTTTAACAGATTTATAGATCGGTTGCTGAAGAAAATCAGTGGGGAAAAAGTAACAAAAACTTGCGTAGAAAATTTAGGGTTTTCAGATCAAGATTTCGACTGGCAAATTTCCTGATTTATTGAGGTCTTGGAAAATTTAATGATTTTGTGAACCTGATGAAATCTTAGGGGTATGACTGAAAATAAAATCTAGATCCAGAAATTTGAAAATTTCAGAGAACTGCTCTCATTGCCTCTCGCTGCGACTATGATTGCGTGCTCCCTACGCGTAATTTGTTTGTCCAACCAACCACCCTCTTACGTTATTCATACTATTATTTTTGTAAAATTTATATTTATATTATCAGTTAATTAGGATAAAATCCCTTTACCTACTTTCATTTTACACTTTACTCCCCACTTGATTTTCTAAACACTAAACTCCCTACTTTTTTCAAAACTTTAGGAATCACTCCCCAAATATTTAAAAAAGACTTAAATACCCTTATACTTAGCCAAAATAACAAAAAAAAAAACCAGCAAATGGCGGTTTTCTTCTTCCCACTTCATCAAATGACAACTTTTCTTCAAACGCACGTTTTTTTTTTTGTTTGGAAACCGTTTTCTCCTCTGAAGAACAAAAGGCGCGAAAAACAGCATCTCGTCTGCCAACAAAATGCTGTGAACGAAAGAGAGACCGGGAAAGAAAAAACGAAATCGACGCAAGAAGGGGGGAAAAAAAAAGCCCGACTACTCTGCAACTTGTGAAAATGGAACAATCAGGAGCACCAACAAGGAGCGAAAAACATAAGGAAAAGAACATGGTTCAGAAAGGTATGTTTTCTGCTACTCATTTAGTGGACTTTGCTTTCTTTCAAATGTGTGTATTTTTCAGTTTTATAAGTTTTGCAAATAAATTTTCTCATCTTTCTTTGTTTGAACTCTTTTTTAGTTGTTAAAAACTTTACTCATTTTTTATATATATTATTTTTGTTGTAATATTTAAAAATCTCTTATTTGCACTTGAAAGGCATGAAAGTTATACTTCACTTTCTTGGAATTTATACTTCTTATACCTGAAATTATACATTGAAATTATCTGAAAATAGTAGTACATAATCTGTTTGTGTAAAGTACATTTTACAAGCAACTGTAGTACAAAATATTGAAGTTTTCAGTACATATTGTCTGAAAGTATAGTATATAATTTGTGTATTTGAAGTATATTTTAGAAGCAACTGTAGTACAAAAATACTCAACCTTTCAGTACACATTATCTGAAAGTGTAGTATATAATCTGTGTATTTGAAGTACATTTTAGAAGCAACTGTAGTACAAAAATACTAGTGTAGTATATAATCTGCTTGTGTAAAATACATTTTAGAAGTAACTGTAGTACAAAAATATTCAACATTTCAGTACACATTATCTGAAAGTATAGTATATAATATGTGTATCTAAAGTACATTTTAGAAGTAATTGTAGTACAAAAGATTTAAGTTTTCAGTGCACATTATCTAAAAGCGGTAGTATATAATCTGTTTGTCTGAAGTATATTTTAGAAGCAACTGTAGTACAAAACATTCAAGCTTTAAGTACATATTATCTGAAAGTGTAGTATATAATCTGTGTATCTAAAGTAAATTTCAGAAATAACTGTAGTACAAAACATTCAAGCTTTAAGTACATATTATCTGAAAGTGTAATATATAATCTGTATATCTAAAGTATATTTCAGAAATAACTGTAGTACAAAATATTCAAGCTTTAAGTACACATTATCTGAAAGTGTAGTATATAATCTGTGTATCTAAAGTACATTTCAGAAATATCTGTAGTACAAAATATTCAACCTTTCAGTATATATCATCTGAAAATGGTAGTGCATAATTTGAGTATTTGAAGTACATTTTAGAAGCAACGGTAGTACAAAATATTCAACATTTTAGTACACATTATCTGAAAATGGTAGTACATAATTTGAGTATCTGAAATACATTTTAGAAGCAATTGTAGTACAAAATATTCAACCTTTTAGTACACATTATCTGAAAGTATAGTATATAATCTGAGTATCTGAAGTACATTTTAGAAGCAACTGTAGTACAAAATATTCAACCTTTCAGTACACATTATCTGAGTGGTAGTATATAATTTGTGTATCTGAAGTACATTTTACAAGCAACTGTAATACAAAATATTCAATCTTTCAGTACACATTATCTGAAAGTGGTAGTATATAATTTATTTATATACTAATTTTTCTTTATTTGATTGCAGCAAAAGCAAGACATAATGAGGTCTGCTCTCGTTGCTCCCCCAATATTTTCAGGCTAAATTGGAGCATGTGAAATTCAAGATGGGGTCAAATTATTTTGATGCATTGAAGAAGACTCATTTTTATATATACATGGATATGATGTTATGTTGAAGCACCATTCAATTAAAGTGAAATATCGTAGCGAGGTTTAGTACAATATGTAGGAAATCAAGTATAAATACAGAACAAATGAAGTATATATGGCGTTATGTTGAAGTATTCTTCAATTAAAGTGAAATATTGTAGTGAGGTTCAGTATAATATGCGGGAAATGAAGTATAAATACAGAACAAACGAAGTATATATGGCGTTATGTTGAAGTATTCTTCAATTAAAGTGAAATATTGTAGCAATATTCAGTATAATATGCGGGAAATGACGTACAAATACAGAACAAATGAAGTACATATGGTGTTATGTTGAAGTACACTTTATGCAATTGAATAATTAGCTCTAATAATTGTAGGGAGGGTCAAATACAATATTTTGAGACTATCGAACTAGGTGAAGTACATATTTGTACTGGTGATAAGATGGATATAATTGTCAAATGCTCATGTGTTTACAACTTTTAATGCATAAGTATACTTTGGATACTACGAATGATAACTCTGATTCGTTGAACACTAGTGGTTATCACTTTAATACTTTACATTATTTTATTCATACCATACTAAATATTACACACATTTTTAGAGTTTTGGTTGTTAATTACCAAGAAATAAAAGGCAACTCATGAAACAAAACTCAAGTACATAATTGCCGCAATGAAGTACATATGTCCTGAAATCAAGTATAAATCTCTCTTATTGAAGTAATATCTCATGTATTTGTTCATGCTCTGGTAGCATATTTTCAGTATAAATAAAGTACAAATACAGAACAAATGAAGTATATATAATGTTATGTTGAAGTACACTTTATGCAATTAAATAATTAGTCTCTAATAATTATAGTGAGGGTCAAATACAATATCTTGAGACTATCGTTTGTCCTTAAATAAAGTATAAATCTCCCTTATTGAAGTAATATCTCAAACATTTGTTAATGCTCTGGTAGTATATTTTCAGTATAAATGAAGTACAAATATAGAACAAACGATGTATATATGGTGTTATATTGAAATACACTTTGTATAAAATCTCCCTTATTGAAGTAATATCTAAGGGTGGGCGTTCGGATCGAGTAATTCGGGTACCGACCCGATCGAGTCGGGTTTTTTATTTTAAAAAAAATGCGGATTGAGTACCCGTTACTCAAATAAAATTTAAGGTCGAATATCGTGTAGGAAGTCCTACCCGATCGAGTAGTTCGGGTACCCAATTTTAATTTATATATAAATAAATATATATTATATATAATAAGTATATTTATATGTATTGTATATAAAATACATATATATCTAAATATATCCAATATATATAATATATGTAAAGATATTTATTATACATAAATATATAATTTAAATGCTTATTATATCCAATATTTGGCCACTGTTAACACTTAACAGTGGCCAAGCTTTGGCCTTTTGCCTCTGTTAGTCTAACAGAGGCCAAAGTTCATTTCCCTTTTTTTTTTCTTCTTTTTAGACTTTTTAGATAATATTTAAATTATTTTTTTAAAAAAAAAATCATGTCGGGTATCCGACAATTTCGGGTCGGTGTTGGGTAGCTACAATTGCTACCCAAAAAATTAGGTACCCGAACCCGACCTACCCGATCCGAACGCCCACCCCTAGTAATATCTCACACATTTGTTCATGCTCTCGGACAACATGCACATGCTACCTTTTCACTCTAAATCTAGTACATAATTACCGCAATGAAGTACATATATCCCGAAATCAAGTATAAATCTCCCTTATTGAAAGCACTGATATCTCGGACAACATGCACATGCTACATTTTCATGCTAAATCAATAAATAAAACACTTGAAGTATAGAACTTCAATAATAGAGTACAATTTTAGGTAAAATGAAGTGCAATTTCAGATAAACGAAGTACAATTTTATAAAAAATGAAGTACAATTCCAAAACACTTCAAGTATAAGACGCCATCAATTGCAGTACAATTTTGGATAATCAATTAGTAGAATCCTTGAAGTATAAAACTTAAATAATAGAGTACAATTTTATGTAAAATAAAGTATAATTTTAGGTAATGAAGTACAATTTTATATAAAAAGAAGTACAATTTTAGAATACTTGAAGAATAAAACTCTAGTAATTGCAGTACAATTTTGGATAATTAATAAATAAAACCCTTGAAGTATAGAAATTCAATAATAGAGTACAATTTTATGTAAAATGAAGTATAAAATAAAGTACAATTCAGATAAATGAAGTACAATTTTATATAAAAAGAAGTACAATTCCAGAACACTTGAAGTATAAGACGCTAGCAATTGCAGTACAATTTTGGATAATCAATTAGTAGAACACTTGAAGTATAAAACTTAAATAATAGAGTACAATTTTAGGTTGAAGTATAAAACTTGAATGTTTTGTGCTACAATTCCTTGTAAAATGTACTTTACATAAATAGATTATATATTCCTACTTTTAGATAATGTGTACTGAAATGTTGAATATTTTGTACTACAATTGGTTGTAAAATGTACTTTTCATATATATTACCACTTATACTAATGTATTCTAAAAAGTTGAATATTTTGTACTAGAATTGCTTGTAAAATATACTTTATATAAACAGATTATATACTACCACTTCTAGTAATGTGTACTGAAATGTTGAATGTTTTGTACTGCAATTACTTGAAAAATATACTTTACATAAACAGATTATATACTACTACTTTTAGATAATGTGTACTAAAAGGTTGAATATTTTGTACTGTAATTGCTTGTAAAATGTACTTTAGATAAACAAATTGTATACTACCAGTTTCAGATAATATTTATTGAAAGGTTGAACGTTTTGTACTACAATCACTTGTAAAATATACTTTAGATAAACAAATTATATACTACTATTTCTTTTAAAATGTACTGAAAGGTTGAATATTTTGTATTATAATTTCTTGTAAAATATACTTTACATAAACAGATTATATACTACTACAATTCCAATAAGTCCTAAGTTCTTCAAAATTCATCTCCTTCTTCATATCGACATCTCCGGCAAACACTCTTTTTGCTGATTAAGAAAAAAAATACAAGATGGAGAGAATGACCTGGTAATAACTGAGAAAATAAACTGGGAAGAATGAAAATAAACCGAGAAAATAACCTGAAAATGATGAAAATAAATTAAGAAGGTGGAAATGCAGTGGTCGCGCTAGTGGTGGTGGTGTCGTCGGGTTCCTCGTTCGCGCCGTCAAGCTCAATTTGCTTCTTAGACTTTTTTTTTTTTTTTTTTTCCTTTCTTTTGATGATGAAAGATGAATGTGGGGTTTAGTGTTTGGGAATGGAGATAAATGGTGTTTGGTTGTGTGGATAGAAAAGAAGTGAGGAAAATGAGTGAAAAATATTGTACTTAAGGGTATTTTTGCCAAATCAAGTGGGTAGGGAGTGATCTCTAAAATTTTAACAAAACTAGGGAGTTCATTCTATTAAAATTCAAGTGGGGACTGAACATGAATTTGAAAAGTGGTTTTGGTACTTTTTAATAAGTGCCCCTATTATTATATGGATAAGTTTGATTGGATTTTAAATTTATCTTATGATAAGTTATCTCATGAGAAAATATAATGATTTATCCCACGGGTGGGGGTGAGATTAATAATACCATATGTTAGATTTATATATACGGGTTCAATGATAAATCACATGTCTGTGTATATATAATCCCATAAATCAAATATTAAATTAAAAATAATTATTTTCTCTAATCCCATGTAATCACATCAATCAAACTTGCCCTATATGTATAGATATATGTAGAGTGGTTAATTGGACCATGTTGTCATCCACTCATCTTTAGATATAATGTACGAATTTAAATATTACTAAACTTTTAACATTATGTGTGTATATATGTATTTAAAAAAATATTTAAATATAAAATATTTTGTACACATATTGTGCGTACGAATTTAAATATTAATAAATTTTTAATATTATGTGTGTATATAGATATTTGAAAAAATATTTAAATATAAAATATTTTGTACGCATATTGTGCGTATTGTATGTAATAGATAAATGAATAATACTCCATTGTAGTATATATTTGTTATATTTGTTTAATACTTTAAAACATAACAAAATTATTTACAAACATTAATTGAATATTTTACAGCTAAAAAACCAAATTTAAATAATGTAAAACAACATTAATTGTCATTCAATGATTATGTCTTAGATGGTTATAATTGCAAATTCCATAATTGAATGATATATAAATTATTTTTTCGCATAACCTAAAAAACAAATATAAACACAATATATATAGAAAAAGCTACGAAAAATTAATCTTATTTCTGCTTTTAAATAATTATTTATATTAATATTTTTACTCGTACGACAATAATTCATATATGATTTTTCTTTATATCACTGTGTTGATTTTTAATAATTTTAAATAAAAATTCATAAAATAAGTGTTTGTATTAGGTGCTGAATATTATCGTCCCCTATTTATTTACGTGGCTAGTTGAAAGTATGTGAAAGTTAAATACTAAGAGGTGGATGCATAATTTTCTGACAATATTACATGATAGGTGATAATATATCTTATTCGGGTGGTGAAATTAAATTATTTAATAAGAGAGTTTTGTATTTGTCTTATTCATATATACAGTATCGATCTATTTAAATAATAATTTATGAATAATTTAATTATCTCTCCTTAGAATTACATTAAATATGATTGACATGTGAAAAAGTTGATGCCAAATTAATTCTGTTTTTACTTTCATCCGTGAATATCAATTTCGATATAATTGTGTGCTTGATTGAAAATTTTGAATTCAAAAAAATAAATAAATTTGAAAAGTTTTGAAATTATAATAATTGAATACCATTTTCATATTGTTTCATGATATAATATAATTTATATATACTTTATGTAACTGTAATATATATATATAATACATGTATACATATATATTTGAAGTTCGTTCAAATTCGAACCTAGCACTTAACATATTAATAAGTAATATATAACAACTAATTTAAAAGGATGCTTTAAAGTATTGTAGACTCCATGTTTTTTTTTCACTTATCCAACTTTATTTGAACTAGTTAAGCACAATTTGGTTAAACATTATAAAAACTTCAACTAACCAAGAATGAATTCAAATATAAAATTCAAGAGAGTATGTATTATATAAATGAAGAGTATACTAGTTGTCCATCACGTGACAAACGTATGTATGTGAGCTTAAGTAGAGTTGTAATATGAATACAACGGGAGCCAACTCACATGCCTGATGACTCAATTTGAAAAGTGGAGCTCGAGTCAAGTTTGTACAGATTTTGAGTTGAGCTCGAGTTAAATAATCCTTATTTGTAAGTTCATGAGTCTTTTCTTTTTGTTGTTGGGTAAAATTCATTTTATCCCATTGTACTCAAATTTCATCTCACTTAATCCTCTATATTTTTAATTGCACCACTTTACATCATTGTACTATCAATTTTATTTCACTTACTTTAACATCGATAAAGCCTCTTTAATTTCTGTTAGCAAACCAAGAAAAAATGGTTAGATCATCATATTTTATATTTATACAATGAAAATACTTATACCTCAATATTTTTTTGACAATCTCTCACAGCTACTCTTCTCTTATATGAATACTCAAATTTTATACAAAATAATATTAAAATTAAATTAAAAGATCAAAATTGAATGCTGAAAGATGAAACCTGGATATCCTATTGATTGCACTAAAAATATATCAAAAACTTGCATCATATACTAATAGTACATTTCTAAAAGAAACAAATATTTTCATTAAAAAAAACTCAATTAACAATACGCAAACCCATTTTTTCCTTTATAGAATTGTTTCATTAACTTTGTTTTATTACCCAATACACTATTCTATGAAATTATAAAAAATTGGGAAACAAAAAAAATGCCTTTAGCACCAAGTAGCAACAAACTATGTGTGAATGAGATTTCATATTGGCATTTGAAGTTGGTCTTTAAGAAACACATTTATGTTATATGTCTTTGGTGATTTTATATTTCTAAATCTTTAAATATAATTTTTTTTAGGAGAAGATGTGTTTTATTTGTTAAATGAACAATTAAAAATTATGAGCAACTTCATTTTTTAAAAAGAAAAAGTTAACGATGTTAAGGATATAAAGTGAATTTAACGGAATTAAATAATTTAAGTAAAATTGAGAGCATAGAAAGGCAAAGTGATGCAGCTAAAAGCACAAAAAGGTAAAGTGAGACGAAGTTTGAGCACAAGAGAGTAAAGTAGATTTTACCCATTTTCTCAAGAACATGTTTATATATAAAAATTATAACAATATATTAATTTAAAATTTTATAAAATAATTAAACTTGTTGAGTTCGAATTTGAACTTATAGTTTGATTTCAATTCAAGTCAAATAAATTGAGTTGAGTTCTAACACATTGAACTTGAACTTTAATTTTTTAAAATAGTTCAATTCAAATTTAATTTGTCTGATTCGAATTCGAGTTTAAATTTTAAAAAATAGTTAAAGCTCTGCTCTACTATTGCTATGTAATATATAAGATGTGTAGGCTTTTTAATGCATGAGTTGAACAAAATTCAATTAATCAATAATACAATTTGCAATGCTTGTTGATTATTTTATAACTCATAATGATGTGGCTCACAAAATATGTTTTCGAGGCAATTCATTGACAATTGAAAAAAAAAAAAAAAAAAACAATGATAATAGCAAATCATTGTTCATTGTGCTTCGAAGTATGGTCAAAAGATTCCCATAAAATAAAGAAAAAATCATATTTGCTCCCTTACGTTTTCTTTTTTCTTTTTTCTTTTTACTTTTTTTAAGACGAATGATAATCAAGTATCTAAAAATCATATGAGACAATAAAACTTAAAAAGTAAACAAAAATTGTATACATAAATCTAAATTCTAATGTAAGTGCAATAGAGCCAAGTATCAAGCTAGTGCGAATATTTTGACAATTCAAATATTTTATAACACAACCATGCAGAGTTTTTATTTTGAAACATATTTAGAATATATTATTTTTTGAAAATATAGATTACATATGTAAATTATATTATTTTTATACAGAATGATAACTTTTGCTTTTAACTTTTGTTGTCCCATAATACAATTTATAATATTTTCACTCTAATCCTTGCATCATAATCAGCATTAAGATACTTTTTACACGCACATACATATCTAAACTTTGAATTCTAAAATTCATATATGAAAATATGACAGTGATATTATTTGACTAATTGATTACTCGACAACCATATCTAAACAAGTATGCATATAAAAAATACATTATTAAAAGAAGATTTAAATATTTATTTATATACACACATCAACAACCTATCAAGTTCAAGTTCCTTATTCATATTTTATGAGTGAAACTTATGTCATTGAAGTAAAAAATATTTAACATTTGAAGATCTAATTTAAATTAGTTTTGTTTTATATAAATTCGTTGCCTTCTAGGTGCATTGTTTATTCATGATGGAAGATTTTATTTTAGTAACTAAATTATGGGAAACCAATTTTCATTTCATCATTTTCAAAATGTTGAAAAGTAGTTAGTACAAATGAATTGAAAATGAGATTGTATTTGGATAGATTGCTGGAAAAACAAAGATTATATTAATTTTTATAAGTTATGAGTGAAGAAAGATAAAAATAATGGAATGTATAGATTATTGGGAAACACATTTTGAAAATAAAAATAAAAATAAAAATAATATTGAATGAAAATATATAAAAAATGATGTATTTTATTTTCGAAATAATAGAAAATAAAAAAATGAGTTTTGAAAATGAAACCAAACACCCCAAGATATCAAGTTAGATTTTGTGTCAAGTAGCTTATAACTAAGTGGCATTAGTCTCTCATATTGGAAAACAAATTTAAATAAAATTTGTTATTAAATGACATGAAAAATAAATAAATAAAAATATCGATTTATGCATTACATAATGACATCACGCTTTCAAATTTTACCAATCGTATCCTCAATCTCAACGAACAATTTTATCTAATATTTTGCTTTCACTGCTCAAATCCAACCTAAAGATCTCTTTTTCATGCCTCGGAATTCTCATCTCCGGCTGTCTTTTTAAAACCCATAAACGGGAACAGAAACTGAGGAGCGTTGAGAGGGCAAGAACCCTAATTTCCTCTCCAATTTTGGTCCTCCCCAAACCCCGTCGTCGATTCACATGAGAAAGGGATGAATTAATCGAAAGGTAAGAAGAAAAATATGCTCTTTAGAACGTACGGCCGACGGGGTAGAGGCTTGACTAGGAACTATTCGGGGTCAAATAGCTTCGCCGACGGAGCTTCGGATTCCTCCTCCCCAGAATGCCCTGAAGATGTTTATGATTTAACGTTTCCGTCCCAGGATTCCACTGGCTGCCACTGGTCCGATCCATATAGCTTTAGTTCGTCTCAAGAGTCTGGGCAATTGGCGTTTTTGCCCCCAACAAAGGGCGGGGATAGTGATGGTGGTGTTTGGAAATCAAAGAAAGCGAAGGTGATTGAAGTTGATTCGGAGACCTATGGTTCGAGTTCGTCCCAAGAATTAAAGAATTTTGGGGTTTTGGAGATTTCTGATGGGGATTTCCAGAAATCAAAGAAGCTCAAGAAAGTCAATTCTGATCCTTATGAGTATAATTCTTCGCCGGAGTTGGAAGACTTTGTGATTCCGCCTCAAAGGAATGGCAGGGAGAACAAGGCTTTTGATTTCTCCGAACCTGGGGATTTATGGAAGTCAATGAAGTCCAAGAATGTTGATTCTGATCAATATGCGCTGAATTCGTCACAGGAGTTGGGCGATTTGCGGATTCCGCGTTCAAGAAAGCGTGAGGGCAGTGGGAATTGCTGGGAACTTGATGGGGTTTCTGGGAAATCCAAGAAGAAGGATAAGGGAGAGAATGCAGTTTTACAGAAGAAAAAGAAGAAGAAGAAGATGATGAAATCAAAGGAGTCTGCACCAGCTTATGTAGAGCTTACTACTACATTGATGGAGACTCAAGAGTTTGGAGAGATGATGGAGCATGTGGATGAGGTGAATTTTGCGTTGGATGGGTTGAAGAAGGGACAACCGGTGAGCATTCGGAGGGCAAGTCTTCTATCATTGTTATCAATTTGTGGAACAGCGCAGCAGAGACGGCTCCTGAGGGTTCATGGGTATTTTAGTTTAATCCTTCTTCTCAATCACATTATCTTTATAAAGATACACGCACAGTAGTAAATTTTTTCTTGGCCTTGTATTATGTTGTTTTAATTGTTAGTCTTGGGATAATTAAAGTTATGAAAGTTATGTCTCATTATAGTATATACAGGAAACAATGAAAGAGGATATGCATTTGTTAGATGACATTTAAAATTCAAAAGTATCTGACATGTATGTAGATTTGGAAAATGATGCATAACATTTCTTTGAGCATTCAAGAATCTTTAATTATGTGCATAGTGCGTACTTAGCTAATTTCATTTATTACATTTTCTATTTCTGTGCTGCAGTTTTTCCTGTTGCTCATTTTCCTTATAAAATGGTAGCGATCCACTAATATTTCTTCTTGCACAGTGGTTCATAAAAAATGATGTGATCTTCTACTTATAGACTTTGGTGGGGTGTTGCTCATGATTATGTATGATCTGGCCACTCATCTATTACCTTATGATTGAAATTAAAAATCTGTATGTTATGTCCTGGTCAATTGATGAATACCTGACATGGATAATGGGGATCAGTAGAAAAATTCCATGGAACATGGATTTAGATAGACTCATAAAAGGAGAGATGGAATTTCTACTGAGGTCGAACTATTCTGTTATTCTATTCCGATGGTGTTCCATTTTGCCCTTGATTTCTGATTTTGTAGTAATTAAGTAATATCGGACAGCCTTTCTCTTTGCCCAACCCTGCAGCAAAAGTTGTTTACCTTCTCCTGGAAAAATGAATGGTTAAAACATGCATCTTTTTGACTTCTTTTGAGGAGAAGAGGTGGAATTTGCTTTTACATCGAATGTGGCTTAGCAATCTCCATGTCCATTGGTGGCTGCATCTGATTGAAATAGATATATTAGTAGATGAGAGTTTGGAAATTCTATCCAGTTTGGAGTTGATTCTGTTTTACACTCTGTAACTGCTGATATCTTTCTTAGGATGGCCAAAACTATCATCGATGCTGTTCTGGGACTCAGTTTGGATGACATGCCAAGCAACCTTGCTGCTGCTGCCTTATTTTATATCCTAACAAGTGATGTGAGTTATTTCAACTATATATTATGGCTTGAACATGCTGTTTTTGTTTCAGTCTCATTCAAAGATATATTATGCCCTCCACCCTCTTTTTTAGTATTGCTTCTCACTGTTTCAGGGTCAAGATGATCATCTTCTGGATTCCCCAAATTGCATTCGCTTTCTAATAAAATTGTTGAAACCACTTTCATCTACTGCGGCCAAGGAAAAAGCACTGCCCGTTGGTAGCAAGCTTGTAGGCCTGTGCAAGAATGCTGGTTTATTACAAGACTCAGCCAAGGGAACTGATTCCAACGTCATTGCAATTATGCTCAAGGTTCGGGAGCTCCTTATCAATTGCAAGGAAATGAAGCCAAGAGATGACAGTGATGGTGTTATGGAAGAGCCTGAGTTAAATCCTAAATGGATTAGTTTGCTTACTATGGAGAAATCTTGCTTATCTAGTATCTCTATTGAAGGTCTAGACCTTGTTTTGCTGTAGTTTGGTGCTAGCAAATGCCTTATGTTTAATTACTTCCTTTTATATATATTTTTTAATATTTGCCCTCAATGGGATAACTATTGGCCTGCTGTTAGTTTGAAAATCATATGACAAGGTTAACTTCTTTATTATGTCAGAAATTGCCTTGTTGGAGTGTACAGGTCCTTTAGGATAATGCAGGCGTGGAAATTCTTTTTTCTATTACTATTTTTATCTATGATATCTCCCTTCTCCACTCCTTCTCCTTTCTCCTTCTTTCTTTCTTTCTTTTTCTTCTAATGAGTTAGTGTTTCTCTCATTATCTGCCTTCTATCTTCTATTCCACTTCTAATGGCATTTGATTTTGATTTCACATTTCATAAATTTACTTAGCTAGAGTTGCACATTCTCCTATCTCTTTAAGTTGAATAATATCCTCAGCTCTTGCATGTTTCTTTTGATTAAATGTATCCTTTTGAATGCTACTATTCCTGGCCATTAGTTCACACTCATAAACTCCTATAATTAAAAGCAAAGGTTTTTACTCTTTTTTTTCTTTTTTTCCCCCCCTGGAAGTTTGATATGGTTTTTGGTTTATCTATTTAATTCCAATATTGTGTTTTCTGTGTTCTTTATCATCAGAAACCTCTAGCACTTTGCGGAAAACTGGAGGCAACTTCAAGGAGAAGCTGAGAGAATTTGGGGGACTGGATGCAGTGTTTGAAGTAGCAAGGAAATGCCATTCCGTAATGGAGGTGCGAGCCTGTATGTTGTTCTTGTTTGAAGTTATTATGACCTAGATTATGTATTTTTTTTTCAGACGTCATTTGGTGTTGTGGGATCGAACAGAGGGTTCCCCACAGTAAAGAAATATCCTGATTACTAATGATTTGTGATTAGTTTCTTAGCTGGAAGCTCCAAGATCTAACTTATTAGCAGCACAAAGTGGAGGCTTAGGGTGTTGGCGTGTAGACAGCGTTCAAATTAGTAATTGGTTGGCTGGGCTGTAGTAATTAGATGCTCCTTAACATTTGATTGCTGGAGGAAGGAAGAATTATATTTTTGGACTTTGAAATCCATTTCATAGGTAGAATTGAGAGAATGGAGTGGCCTCTACTTTTAAGCCTTTTTTGTGGGAGTGTAAAGATATAGCGCTGATTTAAAGATCATTCTTTCTTATCTAATATGGCCTTCCTTTTCTTTCCCAGTGAAATGGATTTGTCTCTTAGATTTTCATTTCATTTCAGCAGGGTTAACAAAAATAACAGTGGCCTTTTGAGATTGAAGTAAAAAAGATGTAGGCAACCTAAGGAACTTCATTGGAAAATGAAATGTATTTCAAGACTTTGAAAACTATGGAATAAGCCGGGAATTCTATAGAAACATCTTGCCTACTTTAGGAGGCTAAAACATTTCACTAGCTGGTAAAATGTGCGTTATGCTCTAGTGAAGCTTATGGTTTCCACTTATGCCTATATGTTATGGTTGAACTTATACTTTCTTTTATAATCCTGTCCTTGCAAAATTTCAATATGATGATATTTAACATCTCTTTGACCTTGAAATGGCCATTTGTTTCTGTTAGGGATCATTTCCTTTTTCTTCTATTAAGGTTATATTTTCTAATGCTCGTTGATTTATGCAGGAATGGTTGGAGAAGAGTCCAACTTTTGCTCTGGACTCAAAAGATATTTTGGGGATGGAAAGTCTAGTACTGCTTTTGAAATGTCTGAAAATAATGGAAAATGCTACTTTTCTTAGCAATGATAATCAGGTATTGGATTTTATACGTGGCTTCGTGCACCACACCTTATGCTTCAACTTGCATGCCAAACTTTTTTGTGTTAAATTATTGATTTGGTGATTATTGATATTTTGTTGTGTGAATCCCCCACCACTGAAGTTGATTTTGTATTGCAGTGCCATTTACTTAGGATGAAAGGAAACTTTGATGGTCAACAAGCTCCACGTTATTTCACAAAGCTCGTTCTAAGTGTCATTAAAATTCTCTCAGGTACTTTTAGGCTTATTTATCAAAATATACTAAAAAAGCTGCAATTTTACAAAACTACCGTGATTTGAAAAAGTTTGCAAAAATGCCGTAAGGCGTGGCCTGGAGCCACGCCTTTCTGTTTCTGAATATATTTTTTTTTTATAAATTAAACAGAGGCGTGGCCTCAAGCCATGCCTCTGGCATGGCATTCCATGCAAATTTTTTTTTTTATTAAAAATTGAAGAGGCGTGGCCTCTTCTTTTTTCAACTGAAAATGGATTGCATGCATATATATATATTTTTTTAATTGAAAATTGCTTGCATGTTTTTTTTTTTTTTAATTGAAAATTGAAGAGGCGTGGCCTTGCATTCAAATTTTTTTTTTAATTAAAAATTGAAGAGGCGTGGCCTCTCTTGCGTGTAATTTTTTTTTTTTATTAAAAATTGAAAAGTCGTGGTCTTGCATGCAATTTTTTTTTCATTTTTTTTAATTAAAAAGTGAAGAGGCATGGCCTTAGTTGAATTTTTTTTTTTTTTTTGTAAAACATCCGCAAATGCATGTCACGCCCTTGCATAGCAAAAATGTGTTTTAAGATACAGTAAAGAATTGTATGTATACAGTAGTATATGATGTAAGCTCTATTAATACATTTTTTAAGAAATATCATACATTTTAATCATAATTGATGCGTATAATTTGAAGATATGTTATTATCATGGCATATAAAACTGTCACATAATATTTTTACCATTTCGATCCTATTTATGTATTCCACTTATAAAACCCACCATTCACATAACTTTATCATTTTTTTTTTTTTAATATTTAAAAATTGAACTCAAATGAGAGATGATCCATTTTTGTAGCGTGGATATACATGGTTATTGAATAAAAAAATGGTCATTGTCAATGCCAATGTATCTTGAATGACAATGATTAATATCATGTAGTATTTTGTTTTGTTTCTTAACTTTGAATTCCAATTTTTAATTAAAAAAAATTCCAATATCATGTAGTATTTTGCGGATGTTTTACAAAAAAAAAAAAAAAAAAAAAAAAAAAAAAAAAATTCAGCTAAGGCCAGGCCTCTTTACTTTTTAATTAAAAAAAGTGAAAAAAAAATTACATGCAAGACCACGACTCTTCAATTTTTAATAAAAAAAAAAAAAATTACATGCAAGAGAGGCCACGCCTCTTCAATTTTTAATTAAAAAAAAAAATGCATGCAAGAGGCGTGGCCTCTCTTCCATTTTCAGTTGAAAAAAAATAATACATTTTTAATAAAAAAAAAAAATTGGATTAAAAAAAAAATTTGCATGGAGTGCCATGCCAGAGGTGTGGCTTGAGGCCACGCCTCTGTTTAATTTATAAAAAAAAAATAAAATTAAGAAACAGAAAGGTGTGGCTCCAGGCCACGCCTTACGGCATTTTTGCAAATTTTTTCAAATCATGGTAGTTTTGTAAAATTGCAGCTTTTTTACTATATTTTGATAAATAAGCCGTACTTTTATGGGTTAGTGTACCTTTTAAATACATCATAGGATATTTTGGTTTCTTTATGCGAGTGAAATTTCTTTTCTTCAGCAGTTCTTATTTTCATCCACATTATTTTGTTTATTACTGTTGTCATTTCTAATTTTATCCATGCCTAAGCGTTTCTGTCATCTGATAGATGTGTCATTGATGTTTAGGTGTTTATTTACTCAGAAATGCTTCTGGCAGCTCCCAAGATGAAAAGGTAGGTTGTATTTCTTGTGGGCACCATATCATGGAATGGACTTCCCAAAAAAGCTCTAATCAATGCTATCAATGCTTGATCTCTCGTCAGCCCGGATCTTTCAATTCTAGCATGGAACTGTCTCAGGTTTCTGCTGATCCTCTCTTGCTAAAGCTGAGAGTCGAATCGTCCCAAGCTGGATCATGCAGTGGAACATCATGGAATTCAAGTAGTGTAGCACGCATAAGCAGTGGTAATTCCGAAATGGCATTTGGTATTGGAAAGAGACAGGTAATATCTACTGACACTCGAAGTACGGATGACAGTCAGGATCCTTTTGCATTTGACGAGGATGATTTTGAACCCTCAAAGTGGGATTTACTATCTGGAAATTTAAAGAAGTCTTTGTCTCAAGATAGTGGAGCGACTGTGAGTGGATATAAAGATGGGAGTTCCTCTGTACCAGTGTCAAGCCAACAAGAATCGAACATGGAAAATCGTCATTCTCCAGAGACCTCTTGCTCTTCGACTGTTGATGAAGATAAGTCCAGCCTTCTCGCTGATTGTCTTCTTACAGCTGTCAAGGTACTTGTATATTTGTGAAAGTAGTGAATTTTCCTTACTATTTTGCATGCCCCAGTTGCTTATTTTTGGTAACATGGTTGGGATGGATTTGACCATTTCACTTTAGTTCCAAAGACTGTAGATAGGTTTTTCCCATCATGTTTTTCTAGTGCTGTCTTTGCTGCTTCTATTTTTATGTTGATTTAATGTTTGAAGGCTAAAAAAATTGTCATTCTTAGATGATCATTTGGTGAAGCTTCTGCAAGCTTTATTTCTCCCTGCATCAACTTTTTGGGAGCTATCATATATGATGCATTATTGTTGATTTTCAGGTCCTTGTGAACTTAACCAATGACAACCCTGAGGGCTGTCAGCAAATTGCGACCTGTGGGGGATTAGAAATCTTGTCTTCTCTGATTGCTGCTCATTTTCCATTATTTAGCTTATATATGCCACGCTTTGATGATGTAAGAGAGAATAGTTTGTCATCTGAGTCAATCCCTAAGATCAACCAGCAGAGCAATATGGCTCTCACTGATCAAGAACTGGACTTTCTTGTTGCTATTTTGGGTTTGCTTGTGAATTTGGTAGAGAAGGACAGTCGCAACAGGTAAGCTACTATCATTTGTACCAGTCTCTCTTATGAATCAGTTAGCATTTTTGATATAATTATTAGGCAGTTTCTTTTTGATTCCTCATCATGTTATGTTGGTTTTGATTGTCATTTACTAAAACAGTTCCTAATTAATTAAAAAAAAAACACTTTACTCGATTTAATTATATTGCAGATCTCGGCTTGCAGCAGCTAATGTTTCTTTACCAAACCTGGAAGGTTTGGGTGTGGATGATCAAAGTGATGTGATTTCTCTACTGTGCTCAGTCTTTTTGGCTAATCAAGGCACCAGTGAGA
Organism: Jacaranda mimosifolia; assembly: GCA_018894105.1. Classification (NCBI taxonomy): domain Eukaryota; kingdom Viridiplantae; phylum Streptophyta; class Magnoliopsida; order Lamiales; family Bignoniaceae; genus Jacaranda; species Jacaranda mimosifolia. The sequence goes on from CM032129.1 coordinate 30,648,896, forward strand.
CTGCTGGAGAGGAAAAATGTTTATCCTGGGTGAGGAAGTTGGTCTAATTCTGTTATTTTTATTTTATTCTATGCTTCGACTAACAAACATCTGATCAGGGATATTGTGAACAATTAAATGCTCAATGGATTTTATTTTGAAATGTAGAGGAGTAGTTCAACTTTTTGTTTGAGCAAGTTGCATCTGTATATTCCAAAGCTCTGATCAGTTGTGTAATTGACACTGTTGCCACTGGAGAAAGTTTTTGAGGAATTTTATTCACAAGAAGTTTTAGAACCCCGCTTCTCTGCTGAAAGTTGAATTCATTGCTTTAGATAATATGGTCGCACTGATTTATTCTGAGTTCATCAAACTTAATAGTTCAGTTTTCTACTAGCTTATGCTGTTTCCAAGGCTCCATGGCATGAGGAAATATGTTATCTAGGGATATGATTTGTACTGATTTTGATATTTAGTGCGGGATGCAAACAAAATTGTTGAGTAAAAATTAATTAATTTCAAGACCTTGTAGAAAGTCTACAAAGAAAATTTCAAAAGCAATAATATTTAAAATATCTTTCAGATTGATTCAAACTTTTGTCTTGCAGGAGGATGAAGACGCCATATCACAGGGAGAGAAGGAGGCTGAGAAAATGATTGTAGAAGCTTATGCTGCTCTTCTTCTTGCATTCCTCTCAACAGAGAGGTCAATATACTATTATGGCACTTATATCTTTCTTTAATATTATTTTATTTATTCTAACCAACTACTTTTTTCTCTATGTTCCCCAGCAAGAGCATACGAAATGCAATTGCTGAGTGTCTTCCCAATCACAACCTGACAATACTTGTTCCAGTGTTGGAGAGATTTGTGGTATGTGTTTCTTACAATGCTTGCCAAAGTTAATGCACAGCACAGTTATGAGATATTTTTTTTTAAAAAAAAAGTGCCTTTATTTTTTCAGTTTATTGCATCATGAGTTTTATTGGTTGCTGAAGATTCGCTTCATTGAAAGAATGCTGGATTAGTTTTGCACATTGTCACTTTCCCAATTTATCGACCTTTGTTTTTGACCCTTTACCCCTAGGGGTGGCAATTGTGTTCTGTTGGCTAGGTTTGTATTAGGTACTTAGGTTAAGGAATAGGTATTACATGATTTTGCTCAACCCAAGCCCAACTTGGTGAGCCCTCAACACGAATACACAATAAGCCCCAATGTTACCCAACTCGAAATTTTCATATTTACCCCTGACATGGAACTGGCCTGCAATCCACAACTCAAAGAGTTAGATGGGTAGACGAAAATGGCTGATGCGCTGCAAATGGTGGGTTTGGGTGATGGCTACAAGTGGTGGATGGTGGGTTGTAATGGCTTCAATCAGTGGCCACTTTGGAGGTTGGCAGTTTGAGTGTGACTCAAGGGGTGGGGGCTGGCGGTAGGTTCTTTGGTTCGGGAGATGGAAATATGCAATGGAATGGAATGGAATGGAATGAAATAGGAATGGAAAGTGAAAATGGCAAAAACCTAGCCTGGCATAGAGTCATAAATATTTCTGTCTTCTTCTTTCTTCTCTTTGTTGAATTTGTCCGGTCGGGTTGGGTCGAGTCTTTTCGTGATGGTCACATGTTAAAAAATTATTTTGTTTATCGTGTAACTCTAGACAGCCCGAACCCATCCAAAATGTTTATTTTTTTTGGTTTAAATATATATAAAATACGGTGTCAACCTAATACCATCCCAACCCAATAAGTCCCTACTCAAACCTAATAATATTGTGCCATTTTGTGCTGCGTTGGAGACTTGCCATCCTATTTGCCCTGCAACACCCCCCCCCCCCCACCCCCCCACCCCAAACCAAAAAAATACCACCACCACCACCATCACCGCGCGCACGCAAAATAGTAATTCGTGGACTGAAGGCCTGAAATCTTTTAACTGTTATGTGCAGGATTTTCATCTGAGCCTGAACATGATCTCACCGGAGACGCACACTGCTGTTCTTGAAGTAATAGAATCATGTAGAATACCATGAAACATATGCAAACTTTGTTGTACAGCCTCAACATAATTACACCATTTGTTGTTAAGAAGAGAATGCCAAAGACTGGTAATCTTGAGGTGCATTGGCCACAGTGTTGTTTTTGGTTTGTAATTTTGTATAATTTTTTTTTCTTCTCCTTGTTAATCTTTATTAATTAATTAATGATATGCATATGGTTCTAGCAGCTAATTACCTTCCTAGTTGGAGGGTAATATAAATTGTGTACGTGTTTATATAGGGAATATGTGTTTATGATTACTTGATATGATATGTTTGGATGTAATATTATATTTGGATTGATCAGGCTCTTTTTCAAGTGATAAGGTAAGGGTCTATAATACGGAGTTGGTGTTTCCAAAATTATGAAAATATTGGATGTAGAATTTAGTCAAGAGTTGTGATGTAATAATTAAAATTATTGAGCTTTTTTAGTATTTGTTGAAAGGAAATTTGTACTTGGATTATAATAATCATTGTTATTTTTAATGTAGTTTGGGATTTAATATTTTAAAGTATTTTATTAGATTTAATTGGTTGATGATTAATTAATTAATTAACATAATTCTTTTATCCTCCTAACTAATTATTTGAAATAAATGTGGCTTATGAATGACTATTTTGATTGAATATATATATTCAATTGAGTATGAATTATTAAATACCAAGCCCGCTACGAAAAAATGAGCAAGATTATGGCTCAAGAGGAAATTGAGAATATTTATTCTTTTACGGGCTTATTGATCTTGAGTTGGCCCCCAATTCCCTTTCACCCTAAAACAAAGTAAAGGTAAAATCTACGGCCAGTTCGTTGTTTTGCTAAAAAAATTCATAATTTTAATTATGAAATTGATCTAATTAAATTTGAACTGAATACTTTTATAATTAGTTTTTACAATGATTAATATGGAGCTGACAATTATTCTTTTTTAAATATATATTAATTTTTTTACGGACAACGTATATTTAATTTGTTACGTTCCCCAATGTATAAGGCTACAAATTGATAGTTATTAATTTTTTTATTTATAATTTAAAAAATTAAATTTACTATGAAAATTTGTAGTTATAAATTGTCGATCGCTATAGTTATGAAATTACTTTCGTAGTAATTTTTTTGCAGTATATGCCTAGTTTTTTGGTAGTGTTCTTTAATCTATAAACGCATACGTACTGCTAATTTGTTAGCATTTGAATTTTGAACCTTATAAATATGAATATGAGAGCGATACACTAGATTGATGACCACTCGACTACTAATTGATTTTGAGTAGGCGTTTCGACTTTTATCTAGTTATTTAATTATGATTCATGAGCATAAGGTTATCTAAATAACTTTGATATGGGTTTAAATTTTCATTTTGAGTTCTTTAATTGTTCTTTTTATCAAGCCCAAGTCAACGATTAATTTTTCTGATTATCTGATCAATCAAACATGCCTTATTTATTACTATAACTGTATCTGAAAATAATTATACTTAGCCATGATAAGAATAAGAATGTTTCAACTCTAAGTGTTCTTATATTAAAAACAAGCTTGCCATACAATTATATGAAGATATTTACAATACAAGCATCCGTGTTGTATTCATAATCTATATAAAATTAAAGATTTCGAAAAGTATTTAAGCAATACCTAATATATAAATATGCTATTTGCGTAATGAATAAAAAATTTAAGAGAAGAAAATTAATGAATAAAAAAATTGTATTTTATTGATACCCTATTATCATTATAAGTTCAACATATTAAAATTGATTTGATGATCCTCGATGTATATAATTAGTATACTTTTCTCAAATTCAAAAAAAAAAAAAAAAAGTGTTGAATTCAAGATTTAAAATGTCTATCTTATATATATATATTTTCTTTTCTTTATTACACATGAAAATACTAGAAAACATTGAATTTAATATATCCTTAAATATTTCTTATTTATTTATTTATTCATTTTGCAGGAAGATGCCCTCTTCGACACTTTCCTCATGAAGGAAAAAAAAAAAAAAAATTAAAAATAGGAGGAAAATGATAATATTAGACCATGCATATAACTAAAAATGAAAATTATTTATATTAATATAATACACTTTATACTATTTACTATATTTCTTTGTAATTTTCAGACAAGAACGAATAAAACCCGGATATAAATTCTACCAACCTACATAAAAAGCACACACACTGAAACACCTCCGCCAACACGCACATTATGACATGTATATATGGAGTCACACAGTCATTTTGTGTCCACGCTTCGGACAGTGGCCCTCAGCTCTTCCCCTCATTCATACATAAACCGGTAAATTAATTAAGAATCGTAATCTCTATCTCTAAATGTGTGTTCACTCATGCATTTCATCTATTTTCAGGTGCATATAATTCATTTTCACTTGTCTAAATATTGAAGCCAAACTTTTTATAAGTAACGTAAACAAAAAAAGCCCTCTGGTAAGATTCTTGGCTGGCTTTCGTTTGATCTATGCTAATTCTAACATGCATTCAGTTTGCTTGTTTTGATGAGTTCTATGAATTGCATGGAGTGATGTTGAATTGTTCTTCTTTGATGAATTTGATTTGCTTGTTTTTTGATGGTTTTAGTGCTACTGCAGATTGTATATCTTTTCCACTCCCCCCCCCCCCCCCCAACCATCCCTCCCCCCCAAAACAAAGAAGAAAAGAAAACTAATGAAAGTCTAGGGTTGATTAGCCTTAATTAACTAGAGTTTGTTTTATAAATCAATCAATTTCTGTTTCATTGAGGTACAGACTCGAGGGTTTTTTCTTTTTTTCTTTTCTCTTCTTCTTCTTTTTTTTTTAAAATTTTTTTGGGGGTGGGGTGGTGAAGTGTAAGTATTTTGAGGAAAAGAGGTATACCTATATGTTATACCTCGAGATGTTGATTTGTTGACATTGAGTAATTAAAATGAAGAGGATTAGCAATTTGGAAGATAGATTGATGAATTTGGTTTATGAATAGAGCCCTTCATTCATAATTAGGCGAGTTTATGTGGAGCTTAATTCGATTTAACCCTCAATTTGATACCAATTTATAACAAAAATTGATGGAGGTTTTGCTTACACTATGCAATCGGTTCGGCCTTTATGTTGGCTACACATGTTGATTTTAAGAATCGTCTTGTTGGATTGCAGATGATGTGTCATTCTTTTAGTTTCCTTGTTAGTCAATACGTGATTCGATATCATTTCTTGTCGGCCAATCTATCTGCATTGCGTCATCTTTATATATATATATATATGTATATATTATGTTTGTTCCTTATAGTTTGGAACTTACAATTTTTTCCACGTGTCAAGTTTATTCTAGATAAGTTATAAATATTACTTTTTTGTGTTGATGCCAGCGACAAAAGAGGTTTCTAATGATTCTTAATGTACCTTATGTATTCGTAGTTTACAACACGTGGCAGTTACTTTATTTGTCGATCCTATGCTAGTAAATATTACTCTTTTTGGATTTACGTCAACTATAAAAGATATTTCTCTTATCAATAATTTACTGTACCTTTGTTATTCGCAGTTTGTAATACAATTGCTTCATGTGATGATCTCTACATTCTTGTTACTTTCAATATTGGAGTAATTGTCGCACTTCATGAACTCTAAACATATATCTGAATTCCATATGTTCCCTATTTTTATTGAATTTAAAACTGCTAGTTATACGCGGATTGAGTGATGTTTTGTTCAGTTTAGATCCTCTATTCTAATTTGTGTTTCATTCTTTATTTCATTGTATGGATATATGACATGTGTATTAAATATTTCTTTATAAAAGTAATTGATTGAGAATTAGATACACTTGACATATATACAACATATTGAAATAGAAGATGAAACACATAATGAAATATAGAATCCAAGGTGGGTTTTGTTAAGATTGAAACGAACATTAATTAGGAAACTAATATATATTAATTGCATGGAAAACTTTTAATGATCAATATCTAAGCACTGTTCTATTTATATTCAAAGTTTGAAATGCCAGGGAAACTTTTTAGTTCTTCATACTGCTCCAAGATTCATAAATGGCACCAAGATGTCCATCCATAAGTTTTGCACATGAATAGGCTCATACATACATACATACATACATACATACATATATATATATATATATCCTTGATAAGCTTTCTGAATGTGTTTCTTGAATGATGCAGCTTACTATCCATAATAGGTGGCGGCAAGGTTAAATGGCTGATTTGGGGGAAGGAGGAAAGACGGCTTCAAATGGGCGAGTCCTCCTTTCATCTCTACCATTTCGAAAAAGGCTAATAGTTACATATTCTGATGATGTAAGTTATTCAGACAATGATAATGGTGCTTCCTCAAGTATAAAACCCTCCGGATCACAAGTGACTCAAGAGAAGAGTTTGGTCCCTAGCGAAACAGACGATGGTTGTAGTGGACAAGAAAAGGGCGATGAAGATGACCTGGGAGAACTGTCAAAACTTAAAGAGGTAGGAGGAGGAATGATATCAGAAGACCAATCAACAAAGAGAAGTGACCTAGATTTGACTAAAAGTTTGAAAAAACGAAAGGGTGAAGATAACAAAGGAAACCCCACTAAAACATATGTTCGCATGCAGCGTTCACAAATTGAAAGGGCCAGTGCATTGGCTGAATTAGCGAAACGACGAAGGGACACTGCTAGGATGGGATCTGGCCGCTTGATCAGTGCAGCAACTATTAGTAACCCCAGCATGAGTAAAAGTGAGCCTCAGAGCGATGGGGAAGGATCTTCATGGGACGATGGCAGTAGTGGTGAAGAAGAAAACATGTTATTTGAGGCGGCGACATTTGAGGACATTAAGGAAATCACAATCCCAAGATCAAAACTCGCAAAATGGTTTATGGAACCGTTTTTTAATGAAGTGATTTCTGGTTGTTTTGTGCGAATTGCAATTGCAACGTCTACTGGAATTATCTTCAGGCTTTGTAAGGTTAGGAAAGTTGAAGCCACAACACCTGATCGGAAGTATAAATTCGCCAACAAAATCACATGTAAGTGCCTGAATTTGGTTTGGGGAAATGAGAATGGTGCCGTTAGATGGCAGATGACATCAGTTTCCAATTCTCCTCCAGCCAAGGGGGAGTTTGATCGGTGGGTTAGGGCGGTGGAGAGGAATGCAGGCCTTATGACGACGAAACGGGAGGTGTTGGAGAAGAAGGAGGCCATTCAGAGGACTAGTTATTTCATCTACTCTGCTGCCATTGTGAAGCAGATGGTGCAGGAGAAGAAATCTGCTTCCCTGAGACCGCCAAATATTGCATCAGAAAAAGTTTGTCTGAGGATGAAGTTGGAGATGGTGAAGGACAATGAGGCAGAAGTAGAGAGTATCAAGGCAAAACTGCAAGAACTGGAGATGGCCGGGCAAACACAGCAGGCGAAAGATAAGAAGGGAATTAAGCTGGAGGAAATGAACAGAAGGAATAGGATTGAGAATTTCAGAAATGCATCATCAGCAGTGGATACAAGTTCAAAATGTAGTGAAAGTGAATATGATCCATTTTCTAGGAGATGGACCAGGCCGACGAATTATTATAAGATGAATTCTGGTGGAGGAATAGTGATTGAGACTAATGTTGATGCAAATGCTGCTGCATTGGCAGCTACTGCAGCAGCAGCTGGTGCTGGCCGGTCGGCTGATAGAAGTGGTGCAGTAGATCAAGGGAAGGAAACGGACCGGCTGCATAGTTTTGGACAGTCCAGCCTGTTGGCTGTGCTCCAAGGTGGATTTTTGGCAAGGAAACGGAGGAGTGAGTCGAAAGCCAGGCGTAATGGCCGGTCGGCTGATGGAAGTGGTGCAGTAGATCAAGCAAAGGAAATGGACCGGCTGCATAGTTTTGGACAGTCCGGCCCGTTGGCTGTGCTCCAAGGTGGATTTTTGGCAAGGAAACGGAGGAGTGAGTTGAAGGCCAGGCGTAAAATTCCAGATGGTGATGGGCGGAAGGACGTCGGGAGGATGCAGCTGTGAGGGCTGGTGGTGGCTGAGGTTGTATGTATTATAATTGTGTGTTTTTACTTGTGCATATGAACTCTTGTTAGTTTGGTCTTTCTGCAGATTCTAGTTGTGGGTTATAATAAGTGGACAATTGTAACTTGTTATTGTCTTGTTATCCCCTGGCTTTCTTCCTTTGATATAAATTAATGGTCTGTGCTGGACTGGATTCAGACATGTTGAATCTTGCATTACCTTTTTAATGATGCTTTCTTGTGTTCTTGGGAGGTAATTAAGAATGTTTGCCGAAAAGATCATTATTAATGTTATCATTTTGGGAAGGTGTGCCAGAAGATCAAAGTGATGTTGATGATTCAATGGAGAGACCTGAAAGAATAGGGCCTTCATCCTCCAGCAGAAAATCTGCAATGTGTCGTTAGGTTTATCTTTCAAAATGTTCATTATGATTCGTTTTGATGTAAATTACTCATTTTAAGTATTGATTCAACCTTTTTATAATTTATAAGTGTTGTATTGCCTGGTAGGATAATTCAACATGAGCTTTTAAGGGTAAATTGCATTTTTTGTTCCATAAGTTAGACTCATTTAGATTTTGGTCAAATTCTTTTTGACTTTTCATATTGTATCCCATAAGTGCATTTTTTTTGCAATTTAAGGACCACGACGACTTTCCGTCCAATAATTAACGGAGCAGTCACGTGCCACTCATGTGGCTATTAAATTGTTGCTTTTTTGGTCCCATAAGTTATGTCCGTTTGTATTTTTGGTCCCAACAATAGCTCCAATAATTTTTTTTTAAGTTTTAACAACTTCTCTTCATTACTACATTCAACATCCTAAACAACTCAAATATCACTTGTTTTGTTTTTTCACACATTTGAGGGTTTTTCCAATCAAAGATACCACATCTATTATTCATGAAAGCACAACCATGAAACTTGATATTTGGATATTCATTTGTCTATAAGATTTTTAATGAAGATGGTGTGCCACAAAAATAAATAGCACGTTCACTTGCATCTATTTTTCTTTCTTCTTTTGCAAAAATTTATTGGAGCTATCGTTGAGACCAAAAATGTAAATGGGCCTAACTTATGAAACCATAAAAGCAATAATTTAACGGCCACATGAGTGGCACGTGACTGCTCCAGTAATTATTGAACGGAAAGTCTTTTTGAGTCCTGAAATTGCAAAAAAATTACACTTAAGGGATGCAGTGTGCGAAAGTCATAAAGAATGGGATCAAAATTCAAATGGGTCTAATTTATGGGACCAAAAATGCAATTTACCCAACTTTTAAATAGCATTGTATGATTTATCGGAACTTGATGTAGGGTAAGATTATTCAATTCCAATTTCAACTTAACTAGAAAGATTGAAAAATCGTGTGGCGAGATGAAACTCAAATTTTGAGGTAAAAGAAAATATATATCTAGAAGATAAATAAAGGACATTATTTATCATGATATGGTTAAAACACACTAGAATTGTTAACAAAATTTTAATTAATTCAATGTGCGACCTGATTTCTCCTCTAAACAAAATCAACATGTCGAAATATGCAACATACAAGGTACGTAAATTTAGTTACAATAAAATTACATGAACAATCCTAAACATTCGAAACGCTCAACAAGAAATTTTCTTAAATCAACAGATGACAAGAACATACTAATCAAAGAGGTCTCTTTTTATAAAATCCATTGAAACATAATTGCAAGAAACCATCTTACTAAATGCAAATACTAATAAAAACTTTCTTTAAATTCATCAGGCAACTATTAAGTGGGTATATTTGAACAAGCTTCAATCTCCACTCCCCCATCCTATGTTATCTTTTGAAAAACCCTCGCATTATTATTTATTTTGTTGAAGTGACAATAAACACTCAGACTCGCATATATATTAAAAGCCCGTATTTATATGTGTAATTTTAGAGGTGTAATATGAGTCGAGCCGGCTCACGAGCCTCATGAGCCGGCTCGATTATAGCTCGACTCAAGCTCGAGCTTTAACATGAGCCGAGCTCGAGCTCTATTTTAGTTGTTCGAAAGCTCATGAACCGGCTCATGAGCTTTTTTCTATTTTTAAATATTTTTTATATATTAATTAAATAATTAATATATATTAATAATTTACTTTCTTTTTCTAATTTTAAATATTTATTATATTAATTAATATGTATTAATAATTTACTTTTTTTCTAATTTTAAATACTTATTATATATGATTAAATAATTATAATAAATTAATAAGTTAATATTTTATCAATAATTATAATATATTATAATTTAAATCATTATAGTAATTAGTATAATATATATTATAATTTATATATATTTTATTTATAATTATTATTTTAATATTTATTAATTATTATTAAATAATTATGATATATTAATAATTTAATATTTTTATTTAATTTAAAATTTTCTTGTGAGCCGGCTCGAGCTCGACTCGAGTTCAGTATTTTGAGCTCGAGCTCGAGCCTGCAGTTTTTGTCAAGCTTGACTCATTACCCCTATGTAATTTTTATGATAAATTAACCTGCTATCTTTCATAAATTTATTTATCATGCTAACTAACAGCCCGTTTGATTTTATTTCCAAAGCCCATTTCCATTTTCAGCAATTTCTAAAAGTTGAAAAGTTACTTAAATAGAAATTAAAATGTATTTGGATGAAATGTTGCAAAGTAATGATTATAATAGGTTGTAGGATTGAAAAGTAGGTTAATTTATATTTTTTTATGTTTAAAAAGATTTATTTTTTAAAAAATATATATTTTATTAATTTAAATGATAGTGGATAACTTTATGTCAAATCAAATTTGAATTTGATTGATGTGTAATAGAATGATAAAGTAGGTTTAGAAATGCATTTTGGGAAGAAAATGTGTATTTTTTCTGAAAAAAATTATGAAAAAGTGTGTTTTTTCAATTTTCATTCCCACATGAAAATGAAAAGAGAGTTTGGAAATGAAACCAAACACCCTATAAATTATATCATAATAATAAAAAATTATATAAATTATCATATGATATATAATTATGAGATAACTTAAAAATCCAATCAAACTAGCACTAAAAGAATACATAACAAAAACTCAACCAACCCACCTTTAGGCTGCAAGTAGGGGTGTAAACGAGTCGAGCTCGAGCTCGAGCTTGCCAAAAATTGCAGGCTCGAGCTCGAGCCGACTCATCAGAAAATTTTAAATTAAATAAAAATATTAAATTATTAATATATCATAATTATTTAATAATAATTAATAAAATAATTAAAATTATTATTATAAATTAAATATATATGAAATTATAATAATTACTATAATGATTTAAATTATAATATATTATAATTATTGATAAATTATTAAATTATTAATATATTATAATTATTTAATCATATATATAAATATTTAAAATTAGAAAAAAAAAGTAAATTATTAATACATATTAATTAATATATAATAAATATTTAAAATTAGAAAAAGAAAGTAAATTATTATATATATTAATTATTTAATTAATATATAAAAAATATTTAAAAATAAGAAAAAGTTCATGAGCCGGCTTATGAGCTTTTGAACAACTAGAGATGAGCTCAAGCTCGGGCTCGAAAAATTCGAGCTTGAGTCGAGCTATAATCGAGCCCGCTTATGAGGTTCATGAGCCGACTCGACTCATCTTACACCCCTAGCTGTAAGTGCACTGACATGATATAATTTCATTCTTCCCTCCCAGCTCAACTGTACCAATTTTCTAACACTTGTAGCCCTTCTTCCCACCATCATTTTCATGTGATAAAAGTTCAAAAAAGGCACAAACTTGAACAGTTTCCATTCCAAAACATCACTGCTTTCAAAAAGTCCAGAACAGCAAGACCCCCCTCCAAAAGAAACCACAATCCCCGGTTTCAATTTTCGTGGCTCCTTTTTGCCGCCTCCCCCACTCAAAAGAGAGAAAAAAAATGATCTTGTTCTTCTTGATCTTCACTTTTTGTTCTTCCATTTCTCAGACATAGAAATCTCATACTTTGGAACTATGAGTACAGCCAAAACCATTTTTTATTAATGGAAAAGATTAAGACTTTATTGTCTCAGCTTCTTTTCCATTTCCAAAGAAGCAAGGGATCTTTCTATGCTTTGATTTCTCTTCTTTCTATTTGTCTCTTAGCTTATAATAGTGCCAATATATTCTCTACACAAGTCCCAATTTCAGCAAAAATCCCGCCGAGTTTCTCGCCGGAAAATGTCGCCGGAAAATCAAGAAAGTTCTTTTCTGTGTCTTCTTCAGCAAAACTGTCGTCGGCTGTACTGTACTCAGTGAAAGAGGAAAGCTCAAGTGCAAAATTGAAAACCCATTTGGCCCTTTTGCATAAAAATCAAAACTTGGCGGTTTCCACAAATAGAACCACTTTGTATCTGCCCAAGAGAAGTAAGAGGCACAGGGGTGAAAGGGTAAAGCGGTTTGAAGTTAGAGTGATGAAGTTTTTTTCATCAGATTCTTCTTGTAAGTTTCGATTTTTTATGACTTGGATTTCTCCGGTGGAGTCTTTTGGAGATAGAGAGTTGTTTGCTGTGAATAATTTATTTAAAACACATCCAAATTGCTGCTTAATGATAGCTTCCAATTCACTTGATTCAAGAAGTGGGATGCAAATCTTGAAGCCCTTCTTGGACAGGGGTTTGAAAGTGGCTGCAATTTCTCCAGACTTCAATTATTTGTTCAAAGACACTCCTGCTGAAGCTTGGTACAACAAGTTGATGCTAGGAAATGTAAATCCTGGAGAGGTTCCCTTAGGACAGAACCTCTCGAATTTACTTAGGTTGGGGTTGCTGTATAGATTTGGTGGGATATATTTAGATACCGATGTAATAATCCTGAAGAGTTTTGGGGAGCTCAAGAATGCAATTGGGGCTCAGACTATTGATCTTGAGACAGGAAATTGGAGCAGGTTGAACAATGCTGTGATGATCTTTGATGAGGGTCATCCACTGCTTTACAAGTTTATTCAAGAATTTGCTCTCACATTTGATGGGAACAAATGGGGTCACAATGGACCTTACTTAGTTTCAAGAGTTGTTTCTAGGATCACTGGTAGGCCTGGATACAATTTCACTGTCATGCCGCCTATGGCATTTTATCCAGTGGACTGGAGTAAAATTGGAAGCCTTTTTGAGGGGCCGAGGAATTTGAGTCATTCAAAATGGTTGCTTGCTAAGCTCAGGCAAATCCGAAGCCGGAGTTTTGCTGTTCATCTATGGAATAAGCAGAGTAGAGGCTTTGAGGTTGAAAAAGGAAGCATCATCCAACACATAATGTTAAGTTCTGGCTTTTACTACAATTCTTCAGCTGTGAGTATAGATTGAGGGTGTTAAGGTTTGCATATTCTCATTGCATTCTTCTTTTCATAGATTTTATTACAATCTTGTTTGTCTGCTATTATGGACCAACTCAGTCCACTCAAGTAAACTACTCCCATTAAAGTTCAAGAAGATATATTTTTTTTCTCTTTTCACAAGTTGTTAGATTCATTACAGTCATACAGGTTCTTGTTTCCACTCATATCTATTGTCTGCATTTGATATGGGAGCACAAAATTGCTGGGATTTGTTTGAGTTTCTATGAAGTATATTGAATTTATTTTTGTCTTTGATGTAAATTTGAATAATAACTAGCACTTGAATGGTTTTCTCTTAAATGGGAACAGCTAATTTCTTGGCCTACATCTAAAGTCACTCGATATTTCCTTTATGCAATCTGCTGTAACCAAATATCTGTCTGATTATATGTTTTCTACAATTTACTTGGAAGTAAAATGTTGCCTGATTAGTTGAATTAAACTGCAACTTTGCTGAAATTAATAAAAGAATAGTTGTACGCATTAATTATATTAAATGTGATGGTGCTGGAAGTTCAGTCATGCAAATTTTATACTACTACTTAGTTGAGACACAAGAATTTTGTTTTCATGCCTCTGGTTAGAAGGTCAAGAATTGCATGGTTTTCATTCTTATGATGCTTTCAACTAAACGGAAGCAACATGTTTGATGACCTCATAAAATTGCTTGAAACATATGTGTGCTTCAGGCAATTCCTTTGATATCTGGTGTTGTCCTATATCCGAAAATTGAGGGGAGTGAGCTTTGAGTATAAAATCATTTTTGATGTTGTATGAAAATGGGGCTATGATCCTTTTTGGTAGTTGTTAGAATTCTGAGTTTTTTTTCTCTGCGATGTGGTGAGAGAGTTCTCAAATTTTGAATATCCTCGAAGTTTCGCGAATTCTTGCTAATGATTTTGTACCTCAGTTTTTCCTTGGGTTTAGTATTTATGATCTTTTTCTTAGTAGGTTCCGAGCCTGTTAGGTTTTTGATGCCCTTTGGGGACTTAGTCAATTGGCATTCTGGCCTTTTTATTCGTTTGATTATTTAATTAATTGGGTCGTTTTATCTCTCTCTTTTTTTAATTATCTTTTTTATCCTCGTGGATTTAATTTGTCATATCAATTTTTTTCACCTTTCTTTTTTATTAGTCTTTTCAAGACAAAACTGCTCACATTGGTGATAATATGACAATATCTCGAGGAGATTCGACGGATCAAGTCATTATCATTAACATGTTTATGAAAATGATGGTTGTATGTCTCTTTCTATTTCCCTCAACTGATGTAGATTAGACAATCCTCTATATTTATAGAATTATTGAACTTTTTCATCTCGACTAAACCTTATAGTAAAATGATAAAAACACATGTCTCATCAGTTGGACATCTATGGACAATGGAGCTATCACATTCTCCACATTAGGTCAAAATATCTTGTCATATTATGTGTTCTTTAGCAACTTGTAGGTGTTATAAAAATTGTTTTGGTAGATTTGATTCTCAACCCACAATAATAGGATTAAAATCAGCAAAGCTCTTTATGAACAGAACCAACCACCATGGATTGGCATTTATGTATAGAGGAGGAGACCTTTATGAGCCATCTTTTTCCCTACCTTGTGGTCTCTTTTCCTGCATGTGCCCTTTAATCTCTTTCGCTTTCAGGTTTCAATTTTGAAAATTCTCTGAAAAATTACTGACTCTGAATATATTAGTGAATTCTGGGTCGATGAATATGGAAAGATGGCAACAATAATTAAAGGAGGAGGATTTTATATGATAACGCTATAGCTATATATAGTTTTACTTGATTTAGAATGTTTTTATCTACGGAACTTTATGCGAAGAAAAACTGATGTATTCTCTATCTTTGGTTGGTAACTCAATCTACATGGAAATATGTGCATCATCAAACGAAAATAGAAAATTTTCAAAATATCCAATGACAAAATAAATTTTTTTTTTTCATATATTTTAGCCCCCGTTTGGATTTATTTTCATTTTCAATTTCAATTTCCAGCATTTTCAAATTGGTGGAAATTAATTCTGTGTTGTGATGAGAAAATAAAAATGTGTTTGGATGAAATGTTTGGAAATGTAATGATTATGTTGGTTTTAATAGGTTGTATGTGGAAAGAGACAAATAATAAAATAGAGAGAAGATATATAGGTTATTGAGGAATGTGTTTTGAAAATGAAAATAAAAATAATGTTGAGTGAAAATATGTAAAAAGTGATGTGTTTTATTTTTGAAATAATAGAATTTGTGAAAATGGGATTTGAAAATAAATCCAAACAGGCTCTTAGAAAGTACACAAACAATAATAAAATAACAAAAAAATACGAACTTTCTAAAGTCACTTAAAAATGAATGTTGCATTATACAAAACTATTCACTCTTTACTTTTCTTCATGAAAGTAAAATATCTATCTTTTTCTTCCCGATACATATTGTAAAGTTATACTGCTAAAATTCCACAAAATTCATTTAGATATAATTTTTATCTTTATATCTATATCGATCTGTCTTTAGAAATTTATTATCAATAGCATATCTTCATATGTATATGTATGTATATATATATCATGCATTTATACATTAACACTTATATAATACAAAAATATTTATGTACCTTGAACTCTCTTGAACTTGCCAAATTCAATAGCAACAGATGCTGTACTAGTAAATCATATTATTCCATTGGGTCTCTCTTCGTTCTAGCTTTCTAGAAAAGTTACTCGTATTCGAATTATAGTATATTTTAAATTTTTTTTAAAAATTATCGTACTACCACACATATATTATAATCAATATCGCTGCATCATAATTCGAGAGCAAAATTTTTACAAAGCCAATAGCTACACTAATGTACGGGAATCCCATACTAGAAGCCCAATGGCTTCTCTTAGAAAGTTCTGAAAGCCCAATATTATTGGGCCTTGTTTGCTTGATTTGATTATGTGTGATATATACCTAATCAAGTTTCTTTTAATATTTGTTTCAATTGATAAAAATTCTTAACAAATTTTAGGCCCAACATTATTTATTTTTGCTTTTGGAAAATGAATCGGGGGGTAAATGCTTGATTTGGTGTGATTAGAATTATAAAGATCAAATAGGGCCTATTATTTTATCTTATTTCCAATTAAACATGATTCCTCAAAATGGGGAAGGATGAGGAAATTGTGAAAAACTTATTAAAAAGTATAAATGATATAATAGTAAATTTATATATTGTATTTTAATGGGCTTAAAATATATTCATTTACTTATATATCACTTCTAATCACATCATTCAAAGCAAATGAGCTCAGTTTAGAAAGAAGTATAAAAGCCCAATGCCTTCGCTTAAAAGGCGCTTAAGCCCAATAATTTGGAAGCCCATGTCAACTTCAAGGAAACCAGCAATCAAAATTCAAGCCCATTTAAAGCCCAATTGAATATAAATTAGGATACAATTGACCCGCTAAAAATCTCGCCGGGGCCATTTGACCCATCAGCATAAGATTCACACATGTAGTGTAAGATTAGGAGTTCGAATCTATTGGATCTCTCATGTATGTGCATAAATAAAAATAATAAAAAAAAGCTAAAATTCTCATGGTCTATCAAATCCTTGGACTTTGGGCCCTCATTTCTCACTTCATTTTCTTGATACCTGAAGGGAGAGATATTGGAGAGAGTTTTTTCTATATGATCTAAGCCCCCGTTGGGTTTTATTTTTAAATTTACTTTCATTATTTAAAAAAAAAATTATTAATAAATTTTCACTATTTTTATAAAAATCCCAACTCATTTTATTTTAAAACACATATTCTAATAATTTATATATCTTCTCTTTCTATTTTTATTACTACTATTTCTCTTCATTTATAACCTACTAAACCCTATACAATTATTAATTTTCAAACATCCTATTCAAGTATAAATTCATCTTCAATTCACTTTTTCTAACCATCTTTTTAAATTTTAAAAATGAAAAATGGAAAGAAAAACATATCCAAACGGCCTTTAAGCTTTTTATTTGGTAGAACACTACTATTACTCTAGTAACATCATTTTTTTTGTTTTTGGTCTTTTCTTAGACTACTTTTTCATTATGATTATGGCCTTTTCCAAGATGCAATTTTGACGAGAATGTCTATTTTCTTGTTAGTATTATGAATAATTATTGCAGCATGAATATATATACTTATATATATATGCACACATATTTGTACTTCAAATATTTTCATTTAAGTTAAATGGGAAGAAGCCGAATTAAACAGGGTATCTTTTGCCCTGGATCCCCGGCCTTTGCCCACCTCCTTCCTTTCAACTATATTGTCATCACTTGATTCATAATCAATCCCTTTCTGCTCTCCAAAATATAACACCAATAATTTCTTTTCATAAAATAATCTCCAAATCCTTTGAAAAAATTGCAAAATTAGGACCGTAGCTACGATCATTTCTCGTTTTAGGATCGAAATTTGGAGTGTCATTAAAATATGACCAAAATTCATTAAAAATAAAAAAAAAGGATAGCGGCCGTTGAAGAACACTGTCAGCGTCAGTGATTGCTCGCATGACGCATGCGTGGAACACTGGCGTAAGTACCACGCAAGTAATCACTGGTGCTGATTGTATTTTTCGGTGACCGCTATCCTTGTTTTTCTATTTTTAATGAGTTTTAGTCCTTTAATGCCATCCCAAATTCTGGTCTTACATTGCGAATTAGCCACTGTAAAAATTATATTTTTGCAATTTACCCTATTTCTTTCAATCTTTCTTTTCTGTCGTTTGATATTTTGGCTTCACGACAAATGTATTTGTATTTGCTTGTGCATGTATATATCCTCATCTATAACTTACTTTTGAAATTTTAATAGAAATCTTGATTTTTGGCTACATTAATTGAGAAATTTTTGTTATTAGCATTTCATAATTTATATGCTTTAAAATTTTGTTTTATCCAATATTTTAAGAGCTTATTCTGTGTGATTTTCAAGAATATTCTTATTCATAGGTCCAAGATCTACATGTATGAATTGAAAGGTTGAATTGTCAATTTTGTAATCAATTGTTAGAATTAATAAGATTTTCAAATTGTTCATTTAAAAATATTCAAACTTTTCTTATTAGATGATCATAGTACTTCTCTGAAAATTGATATTCATGATTAATGGAGGAACATCATTTTTGCTTAATAAGATACTAAAATGGATGATTCACTCATTCTGCATTAGAAATATTTACATGAAGCCATTTGATAACACAAATTCCTATTTTTCAATTATATTCAAAGCTAAAAATGTTGGAAATTGGTCTTTTTTGACCAAATTTTTAGGTGTGCTCAAAGCATTAATTTCTAAGAAATTGATGATCATCGTAAATTATGCTGTGGGTAGATGACGATGATATGTTTAATTGGCCAAAATCAATTTCGAGTGAATGAGAAATTAATGGTCAAAATGAGCTACTTGATGATTGTCTAATAAGACTAAGAATGAGCTAAAGGAATGGGAGGAGTGAAGCTCATCCCACATTGAAAAATAAATGAAAGGTAGACTAAAATATATATGTCAAGTGTGGAGGTAAATGATGGGCCCCTTGGGGCTACTAAAAGTGTTTAGAGGTGGGAGAACCCACATGATAGTAGGTTCAATTCAACCCACACATGCGCTACCGCCGCTGCCTACTCGTTTGGTTGGCTGGGCTTGGACTTGGGTTAAATTAGGCCTTTAGTCCATTTTTTGGCCCAATAGAAACAACAACAACCTTCAAACTTCTTCCTCCTGCCAAGCATTAAAATCCAACGTGAACTTCTGGAATCTGGAAAAACAAATCGAGTTAATCCTTCTCTAACAGAGGATGCACCTGGAATGCATCCTTCCAACTTCTGTGTTGGAAAACCAGCAGCCATGTTGACAACTTTCCAGCTGCTCCTAAGCTCTATATATCAATTCCAGATTGCATCTTTCCAATCAGACAATTACATTATAACCTTTTCTGCATAGGTCCAGAAAGAGTTCAGTACGCTTAAAGTTCAAGAGATAAGACGGTTTGTAGTACTACTGTCTTAATCAATTGTAGTATCTTGGGAGACGATAACCATAATTTTGTTAACACCAGTGCGAGGCTAACTGATCTTAAAGACATGGAACTCCACTCTCGCCTCGACTAGTTGATTATAGAAGTTTACCCCACTAGAATAAAAAAAAAAAATCTTAAAAATTACAAGATTTTTGAAATAATTTTAGTCAAATATCCTCCTGATTAAGATTAACTTAAATTTTCATATCATTATCCAACCTGTACGACGCAGATCATGGTGGTCCAACAGCATTTTTAATCCTCTATTTCGTTCTCCTTTTTTTTTATCTTTTATT
Source organism: Jacaranda mimosifolia (assembly GCA_018894105.1). Classification (NCBI taxonomy): domain Eukaryota; kingdom Viridiplantae; phylum Streptophyta; class Magnoliopsida; order Lamiales; family Bignoniaceae; genus Jacaranda; species Jacaranda mimosifolia. The sequence goes on from CM032129.1 coordinate 30,668,656, forward strand.
CCAATTTGATGCCTATATATAAAGTGTATTTTATTTTCAATAAATTATTTTTATAAAAAAATATTTAATATACATATAATATAATTATAAATAAAATAGAAAATCTAAATTGTTCCAACATGCAGTTATGATTTCTTACACGCGCAGTCTTGAATATTAATTTTGATCATTCCAAACGACATACATTTAATATATAAAACCTTAACATTATGTTTATCAAAATCATATGATACATAGGAAGGACGACGCCTTACGGCAGATGCGTGTTTCATTTAATTAGGAGCCACCAAATTATGAAAGCACGTGATTTGGTCAAATTATTACCACGTGTTAACATTATAATTATTATTTTTTGGGTGGTAATGATGATTTAGTTAATAAAGCATACGAAAGTGGAATGGCCTACAAAGAGTCCCAGCCATAATTAATCATATATTATATCGCATGATTCGTAATTATTACAATAAACTATGCCCAACTCCTAGACCTGTCCGACATATATTCGATTCAGGCTAATTTTTTATATATTAAATTCATAAATGCCACTTTACGCAACTTACAGATCAAATTCATAGTTCATATTCCTTTTCTAATTATTTTTAATTGTGTATATGTATTTATATATATACATATATTGTGTGTGTGTGTGTGTGTGTTTTTTTTTTTTTTGCCACAGAGGGGCCCACACTGTAAACATGTACGATCATTTTAGTATGCAATAGTGGTTTGACAATTCTCGTTAGGAAATTGAATAAGGGTTTATTACTTTTTTTTTGCCCTTTCTTAATTTAATTTGATAATTGTTAAGAAATGACTTTTGGGCCTAACTCAACCCCAAAATCATATATAAAGATCACAACTTATTTATTTAACTGATGTGGAATACTAACACACAACGTGCATGCTCAGGAATGAACATTTGGGGCTTGGAATAATATAAAATAGGTGGCTCAACAATACTGGGTAGTCCAACATTGAGAATGCATGAGTAGCTCTGCTGCCATGTTAAAAAATAGAATTTGGACCTAATTCAATTTCAAAAGCTAACTTAAAAAGTAAGAATTGTCTAAAATCATATATAAATTAAATTGCACCTATACTAATGCTATAACTCTTCCTAATTATAAATGCTTGATTCTAATAAATTTATTGCTTGTTTTTAATTTGAAGGATGATAGTAGCAACAAAAGATGTTTACTTAGATTGTTGCATGGTTTGCCTCATTAACTTTTTTGTTTTTGAATTGATTTGGCCAATGTTTTTGAGGGGTTTATAAAATGGTGAGTTTTATGCCTCCGCTTGTTTTCATTTTCAAATTTATTGCTACTATTTGAAAATAAACTAGTAATAACTTTTCACACTTTTCATTCAAATCTCAACTTATTTTTAATTTAAAATATATTTTTCAATAATCTATATATCTTCTTTATCTATTTTCAATATTAATCACTCTCTCTCTCTCTCTCTCTCTCTCTCTCTCTCTCTCTCTCTCTCTATCTATATGTATATATATATATATATTTATGCACACACACAACAACATATTAAACCCTATACAATTATTATTTTTTAGATAGTATATTCAATTACAAATTTATTTTTAACTCATTTTCTCTAACTATACTTTCAAATTTTGAACATGTTGAAAATGAAAAATATAACCAAACGGTCCTCCTACTTACTACATTATTAATTAAGCCAAACAAATAACAGAAATACAGGCATTAGGCTCTATATATAGATACTATAGCATTTTTTTCCAACTCCATATTTCTTGAATAAACCTACATATAGTATAGTAATTTTAGGATAGGATCCAAGTTTTCAATTTAGATCCTCTATTCAATTGTATGGATACATGACACGTGTATTAAATATTTTTTTATAAAAATAATTGATTGAGAATCATATACACTTGGCATATATACAATGCATTTGAATAGGAGACGAAATGCAAAATGGAATAGAGGATCGGGGTTGTTTGATTTCATTTCCACACTTCATTTTCACATTTTTTACTATTTTAAAAATGAAACACATCACTTTTTACACATTTTCAACCAATATTATTTTTATTTTTATTTTAAATACACATTCTCCCAATAATATATATATATATCTTCTCCCAATAACCTATATATCTTATCTGTCTATTCCATTATTTCTATCTCTCTCTACCTACAACCTATTAAAACCAACATAATCATTACTTTTCCAATAATCTATCCAAATACAAATCTATTTTCAACTCATTTTCATTAATTAATTTTTCAAATTTTAGAAATAATGAAAATGAAAATAAAACCAAACAGGCCAAGTTTTGGACATTATTCAATTTTCCAGGTTTTCTCACTCTCAAAATATACATACATATATATAGTAGGATTCAGAATCACATCAAGAATTAAATCAATGGTATGTAGTGGCCTACAGAGAAATATAAATTGATGGATTATGATTCTTTTGGTGAATATGATGCCGACCCTACTCACTAGCTATTATAGCTACTACTCATCATATGTAATGCTGCTACTCGACTAAAGATCGTTTGTTCATTTTCAAGAAATGACCTTTGACAATGTGAGTGCATGTCACTTGGTGTTGGGTGTTACTAGGGACCAAAAATCATGCTATATATGTGGCTCTACATATTTAAAGTTTAAAGTCGAATAAGATAAAGTTAGAGTTTTCAATAAATTTTTTTGATAAAAATTGAATTTTTATGGGCTTTTAGAATATAAGTATATAAGCTTTTGGATACTAAATCTTTGACCTACTCATATATATATATATATATTATTATAGAATTACTGGAAAAAAAAGAAGAAGATAAATTGGTGATAAAAGTGTAACCGACGATGCAAAAATTGTCACTAATTATGTATATTAGGTGATAAAAGATTTAGTTTTGTCAATTTAATAACTTTTATAGACTAAGTAATGACAAGAATAGCACGGTTTAAGTTGTCACCATAAACAATTAGTGACACACTTATGGTTATAATAAAAATCTTGTCACAAATTATAGTGATAATTGTTATTGTCACTAGGCTAATTGTTACCATAGGGGTATCACTAATTGTTAGTGATGACAACTTAAAATGCTAATTTTTGTTATTCTTGAGTCATATTATAACATGATAAATTATTGTCACTTCAAAATTATCATTAGTGACAAGATAAAAGTTGATGTCACTGAATACATGTTATTAGTGACGATTTTTACTTTATCACTTATTATACCAATCTTATGTTTTTTTTATAGTGAATTTTCATGCGATTGATGGCCGAACAACTACACAAAAAGTATGCTTTATTTACCATTGAGATATATTTCTTGTGGAGTCAAGGTTTAAGTAAAGAAATGACTTTTATAACCAAGGATAGTTGGTAATCTTGACTCTTTGAGTTTCTAATTTCCAACAAATATCCCCAAAATTCTGAATAAATAGGATTTGAGTGCCTGATAATTGATTATTATTTCTTTGTTTTATGATGCATAATACACTATGCATCAAGTTCATAAAATCTTAATACGTTATAAAAATAAGTAGGCCATAAAAATTCATGTAAGACCATCCTAAAAACTTATATTCTATCATAGAAAATCGTTTATCTTATTTGATCTTCTATAGAATATATACTTTATTATTCAATTTAGATATATATATACACACACACACATTATGAATGATCTAAAGTAATAGAATTATCTAAAGGACTCATATATATGCCATTGATGTAGTAATTTGGTATTATTACATAACTCAGTTGAAGTAACTAATGTTGTTTATATGATGAAAACTATATTATATCCCATAGGATGATCCCAACCTATGAACTGCTAAACAGCTTGCCACAAAGAACCTTGCACGTGCCTATAACTGGTCCAACTTTTCCATCAATTACTGTTTCTATATGTGTAACTTCACTACCTTTAATCTAACCTTTTTTTTTTTCTTTTAAAAAAAAGAATAAAAAAGAATCGTCCTTAAATTTATTTCAGTATTTCTACGGTTTTGATCCTATCCTATTTAAAATTAAAATTGATGTAATTGAGGTTGTTTCGATCGACTGACCGACGCCGCCTCATTAGAATTATAAACCTGTGCAACTGAATATGACAACTACCTTTAATTTAACTTACCTATATTAGTCTTTAGGATAATTTCCACAACCCAACATGCAAATGGCAGGTAACACGTAGTCAAACCGACCAAAAACCCCATGCAGAAACCAATGCCAGACCACGCTCTTTATTCTACGTGATATATATTTGACCATGTTTCTCATCCCTAATTTCATTTTAATGAATTAATCGAATATGAAAAAGTATATATTTATCATATACCTTATGACATTTTATAAAAAAGTTTAAATAATTTATACGTTCATCCAAATATTTTCAAAGAAATTAAGAGGGTTATAATTACTTTATTTGTTGTCAGTAGAGATGAATACTATATATATATATATATATATGTGTATGTTAGAAGCATAACCAATTTTTTGATGTTGAATTGAAAATTTAAAAAGAAATTAATCTTCGAAATCGATACCGTAAAAAATTCTTAACTATTATATGAGAATCGGTTTATTTTCTGATGTGTCTCTCCTTTTAATATTTTTTTATTGGAGCTTAATTCCCGCATTTTTTTTATTGAACATTCTTTTTTGATTATCACTTTTATGCCATCATATATCTATAAGATAAGGGATCCAGTCCCTCTCCAATATGGTTTTCTCCAATTATATCCATTGCATACTTAGATGGTTGCCATGTCATTAACGAATTAATCTAATAGTAAATATGAATTTTCATTAACCACAATCTTAACTCAAGTTGAAAAATGGTAGAACTTTTTAATTAAGAAAACTCAATATTCATTTCTAATATTACTCCAACATTTTAATTACTCCATTCCAATCACTCCAACCAAAGATGAAAAATCAAAATTTCATATCTCCAAGAAATTTTGTTTTCTTCCTCCAATTTTTTAAGTTTTACCACCATATTTCTTGCAAACACTATACATCAATTACTCTATAATCTCCAACCGAGAACAATTAGCATCCAACTATTAGAGTATGCTACTATAAATTTCTTCACAATTTGGCAGGTGCAATATTTTTGTTTGTATATATTTTCTAAGTAATGTATATAATTAATAATTAATAAGCAATTTGCATAAATATATACATATATTAATTAATAACAAGGTGGTCGCCAAGTGCAATATTTATGTTTGTGTTCGCTCCAATATTCCAAAAATGAAAAGGAGACATGTGAGAGGTAAAAATAAGCTAGCGATTGTATATAAGATGGAGTATCTAATCATTGTATTTAAGTTTTCATGAAAGATATTTGAATTAAATTTCCATTTCTAGTTGGAGTGATTGAAATGGAGTAATTGAAAAGTTGAGTAATTTTAGGAATGAATATTGAGTTTCCTTAATTAAAAAATCTCTACCATTTTTCAACTTGAGTTAGTATTGTAGTTAATGAAAATTCATATTTGCTATTAGATTAATTTATTAATGACATGACAATCATTTAAGTGTGTAATGGGTATAATTGGAGAAAAACTATATTGGAGAGGAGTCGGATCCATAAGATAATAATATCCCATACTAAAGTAATGTGATTTGCTATTTCTTTAGTAGGTTGGTGGACCAACTTGGTACTATTGAAGTACAAAGACTTGATCCATGTATAGACGACTCCATATTTATCTTTTCCACTTCTAACTTAGGAATGAAGAAATTGACTGTGATAAAATTTGTAGTTTGTTGACTGCCAAGCGTGATATAAGGTAAATTGTAAAAATAGGACCATAACAATAGCCAATTCACAATATAAGACCAAAATTTGAAATTGTATTAAAATAGGACCAAAATTCATTAAGAATCGAAAAGAAAGGACAATGACCACCGAAAAATACAGTCAGAACAAGTGATTGCTTGCATGGCAGGCGCCAGTGTTCCATGCAAGCAATCACCAATGCTAACTGTATTTTTCAATGGTCGCTGTTCTTTTTTTATTATTATTATTATTTTTAGTGAAATTTGGTCCTAATTTAATACCACCCCAAATTTCAATCATAAAATACAAAATGGCCATAGCTACTCTCATAATTTTGCAATTTTTCCTATGATATAATGTTTTCTTTGTTGTTTCTTTCTTTGGTTGATGGGGTGGGTGGGGTGTGACTGCTAAAGGAGAACCAAAGTGTGCTCAATGTCATATAGTTGACACCAAGACTCCACCCCACATATATCAATTAATTAAGACCCTATGGGTCTGATCAGTTCGTTCATGTCGTCCATTTAAATTTATATGAGCCGTTATATGTGATCTTCTCCCGTGGAATTATTATTGTTTTTACAGATAGATTGATTGACAATGATAGACAAAAAAACAGGTGTATAGGAACAGAAGTAGAATCTCAGAAAGCCATACTCATTTCTCACCACCTTCCTCGCAATTCCATTCTACAGTCCGCACCGTCTCTTAGTATAATATATATACTTTTCTTGTCCAGAAAGATTGTATGATCAGTAGGTCTTGATTTTACTGTTTTTGGTTTCTTGGATTGAATTTGGGCATGGGTTTGAGAGCCAAACAGGTCTCAGGTGATCAAGGGCTTGATTGGGGCCAAACTTTGCAGCACTCAGGCACGGCGGAGCTGTCAAAACCGCCGCTGTTTACCCGGCGGCAGCCGCCAACACATCAAGAATTGGAGCCCTTGGACTGTCCGAGGTGTGGTTCAACAAACACGAAGTTTTGTTACTACAATAACTACAATAAGTCTCAGCCCCGCCATTTTTGCAAATCTTGCAAGAGGCACTGGACTAAAGGTGGCACTCTCCGGAACGTTCCTGTTGGCGGTGGCCGGAAAAACAAGCGTCCCAAAATCTCAAACACCGAGACCACCACGGTCACCACGACCGCCGCCGCCGCCGCCCCTGCACCACCCCACCAAGACAGCTCATATTTTACATATACGAATGTTGGGACGGATCAAACAAGTATGTCTAATCTTCTTTACAAGTCCTTGATTCGTTCTTCTTCTTCTCCCTTATTGCATAATCCAACAGAATATCCATTCTCAAGTTTAAGCAGTACTTTTGATGTGAATACTGTTAATCCCACTTCTTGTCAATCCTTAAACGATCATATTGATCATTATCCGGGAAATCTTGATTCCATAGAAGAATCAACCATTACCACTCTTGATATTCCAACCACAAGCACTGCTCCATGGCCCGGCCCGGATACCACGGACTTGCCCAACTACTGGAACTGGAATGAGATTGATGTGTTAACTAGCTCAGCAGACCTCAATATATCATGGGATGATGTTGATGCAGAGATCAAACCCTAAAGATACAAGTCTTGATCAGACAATATCCTAGTATATTTCGTGCATCAGAGGTTAATTTCTCTAGTCGTTCTAACCGTATTTTATGTAGATTGAGTACATTTGTATATAGTTGTGATTATCAAATGTATGACTATATGCGTATAGCTAGTTAGCTACATGCATGTCATTGTTAGAAGCTTCCTTTTCAGAATCAGCTTCAGTCTGGCAGATATATATTCAGTTATAACAGTGTGTCCAATTTGTGGTTTGGGTGTTTTCTGTCCTCTGTTGTGGAAAGAATTCATGTGAAAGTAGGACAATGATTTGATGCAATAAATATTTCTCTGTCGGATTAATGGAGAATATTGAGAGATGGCTGAGAGTTGAGAGGGAGAGGCAAATGGGACCTTCTCCAGCTGGGTGGGGGTGACTATCACGTGATTGAAGATTCTTGGGATATATGCATGTTTTTGTGTAGATATGTCTGAACAATTTAGTCTGGATTTTGTTCTCGTTTGTTGTAATAATGGTTTTTTTATCCTACTTAGAGTGATTTGGGTTGAGAAGTACTATAGGAAGTGCTTGTTTTCTTGGGCCTTGAGGATAATAATTATGTGAAGTTTATTTTTGCAATTTAATTTACTATATACTTCTCATGGTTTTAAAGAACTTTGTCTAGTAGTATTTGTTTTGTGAATATTTGAGGCTACATTTGGATTTAAGGTATTAGATTAGGATTTCAATACTTCAAAGTTGAATGAATGAATTTCAAATCCATCATATATAGTGCTTTTAAAAAGCTCAAAAATAGTATTTCTCTTTTAATTAATGAATATCTTTGTATTATTTAATTCAGCCAAATGGCCTATGGCCCAATGTCATAAGTCTCTCATATGGTGTGGGAGGTCAAGAGTTCGAGCCCTAACGAACTCCTAATTTGCGTGCGTATTTATAAAATAAAAAAAATTAATCCAAAATTTACAATGTAGAGAACAATACGATAGATTGTCTCCTCCTAACTAAGTAATAAAAATAATAAAATCATCATGACTCAACATCGTCAAAATTCCCCAATAAATTAAGGCACCACTTAAAAGTCATTCGCGAACAAATTTTGCAGTCAAACCAAGAAAATGGAAAGAAAAAAGAAAAACAAATCTAATGCATAATGAGAGCTCATTTCATTGATTGAAATAAAAAATTATAGAAGAATTTTAAGTTGTAATCAATTTCCAATATTCATCTGAATCTCTTTATTTTCGAAATACAAACACGGGATAAAATGATATCAAGACATGCAAGAGAAGAGATGGTAAACTCTTACTTAAGAAATTGAAACTCACGAGAGATAGAGAAAGAAATACCCAAATGCCCTAATAGTTATTGAATTTCAGAGTTTATTTTAAAACATAGAAAATAAATTTATTGTAAAACATAGAAAAATGGAACACACTACCAAAAAGTAAATTTGGTAGTTTATTTTAGAATGAAGGAGGCCATAGTAATGAAGAAGGAGAGCATATCACCATCTCCTCTCCCTATATCCTATCCAACATCCAAAAGGACTCAAGCAATCAAGGAAAGTGAAACTACTGAAGTTAGCAAATGCCATCCAACAAATACTTAATGACTCTGTTACACTTCAAAATGGTTTTCCACTAATTTCTGAGCACAAATTTTGCCCCCCAAAAAAAGGGGGAGTTGCAAGAATGTAGTTCTAATCAGTTAGCTTAAAACAGCATGAAAAATAAGGCAGCGGTCAACAATGGATACACCAACTTTGTTATACAATAATATGGATATGTTACAATGCATATCATTATGTGCTTATCTTAATTCACCAGTGCAAGTTTATTCAGAGAAGCTATATAAATGAGAGAAACTAGTAAACCTCTTTTCTCTACATAGAACCCATCCTTATGCCGGGATCTCGACTCTGAGGCAGGAAACCATCACCAGTTTTTGAATAGCTTACATAAAACAGCCCAGAGAAGATGCCGGTAAAGACTACGAATGCTGCCCCGGCTCCAAAGACTCCCTTTCTCAAGGTCTCACAGGAAGGAGGATGGTCTGATAAATAGGTCCTGTACTTGGTGTGGTAGGCATTTCGTACGGAGCCAGCTAACAAGCACACCTCAGCGATGAAAAATGTCACCCTGTATGATGAACAAATTCGGCTTTTTAATTGTTAGTATCAGGAAATGGAAGTCGATAAATGTATACAAAGTGGATTAGCATGTGTCTTCTCAGGGCTGATGAGAAAATATGAGGAAATATAAGGGTTAATTACCTGGAACCCTTGAGGTTTGGCTGATTTACCAAAAAAACCCACAACGATTAAGAAATGCTTAACTTGTAAAAGAAACCCACAATCATGATGAAATGCTTAACCCAAACCTCAGGTTTTATGGATAATTAACCCAAAATAAAAAGATTAAAAACACTTGCATGAGCCATAGTTAGTACACTTCAGATGGAAAATGTACCAGCAAGTGATGAACAAGATGATTGCCCAAACTCTTGAACGACTGGGTCGGAGAGCTCTCCCGCAGCACAAGCACCTAGTGGCTGCCATTATAAGTAGTTGACTAGCCATAAGTACCAACAATGACCCCACACCTAATCCAGTTGCTATATCTGAATCGTAAATACAATACTTAGAGTTCCCCGCGGTGCCAATCTTTGCCTGCAGAGATGATGAAAATAGAAAGGGTTAGCCCCACACCTGAAGAACCAATGTTCTTCATATGCTTAGAACATCGTCTTGTACAACTTCAGTTATTATGCTGACATTATCATTCTTTCTGACAAGTAACTTGAGAGGTCATGCATTGAAGCAGCCTACAAATGCCACAAATCTTTCAGATTTTTCAACATAATATATCATTTTATCTGTGATACATCTGTGGTCTGATTTATGATTTTCCAGATCACTAGTGATCATATACTAACTCATTTTCCTGTACTACATGCGACAGCCAAAGAACAACTGCTTAGCAGTCGGGGGCGACTAATAAGTAACCTTAGCCATCATCACAAACTCACCCAAGAAAAAATAAAACCTTGTCAAACTATATTGGCTGATGTTCCAACTAATGATCCCAAATCTGATTGAAGAACTCTATCCAAAGCCAACTAGGATGACTCGAACACTTGCATACGACACATATATCCAAAGTTTACTTTTGTTTTATAGCTCCTTTTGTAGTTGCTCATTATCTTCGACAAACATAAGATAAACATAGAGAAATACCCACACTAACAAGCCAAAAGAGAACAAAGAACACCATAAAGTATTGCATTCACAAAACAAAGACATTTTCTCAATTTTAGATACAAACACTATAAAGTGGATACCCTCATTGCCCAACTTATAAGATTATCTGTTCTGACCACATCACAACCATGAAGGATTAAACAATATAATTAAATAATCTGGAACTTTCTGAGTGGAAAAGAAATTCCGTAGTGTACTAATCAAACATCCCACTTGGTTTAAAAACTAATTAAATTATCCATTATCATCAACAAGGCAACTAGGAACTATATTATGCAATCAAATTGTATGGATAATATACAGACACTATAAAGAAAAGGTGACTGTACTCAACTTCGATTATCCAACCAAAAGAATGCATTTTTTTTCCTTCCCCTGTTCCTTTTTTCCAAAACCTCTATACAAAATAATGACGTGTTAAAGATAGACAAGACTTTCATCCAAAATGAATCGAGGGACTATTTGGAAACTTGAACCAAAGCTAAGCAGAGGGGAGATATTGAGGGCAGAGGAAGGGATCATATGACAAGAGTTAACTGGAAAAAGAAGTACAAAAGCCATTTAAACAATTTCTAGCGAATCCAAAGCTAGAACCCTTCAACTCACTCTGTCCCAGTAAAAATCAAGTTCTGTTTCTCAACTAGAAGCTAGAATTTCATTATCATCAAAAGAAAAGCAAATCAGCAGAGAAATTCACTTCAATCACACAATAAAAAACAACAGTAAAACTCAGAATGCATGCATCTAACACAAGAACGATGGGGAAAAATTCTGTTTTCTGTTTTCTCTAAATAGAAAGAGAGAAAGAGAGATGGAGTTGGATAGAATAGAAGAAACAAACTCACAGAAGACCTCCGCTGCTCTGCAGCAACAGCAAGTGAAAAGGCAATCAAATCCAAGATAAAAACCAGTACCAACAGCAATTTGGAAGCCATCCCAAAATTCAATGCTATTCTACCAAGTCACACTCACACCCCACTTCGGCCGTTGCCCAGTTGAAAATTCCACCAACACAAACCTAATATACTAGTAAAATGAACAAAGGATCACCAACAACGGAAAACCCAAAAAGGAAGAAAGAAAGGAAAAGAATAAGAAGAAGAAGAAAGTTTTACGGTATATTGTAAAAATTTAATGCAAGATTCTCTACAGTGGTGCAGAAAGTAAAGCGCTCTGAGAGCCCTTTCTCTCCCTTTTACTTTATCACAAGGAACATGGAAGCGTAGCCTGTTTCTTTCTTGCTCCTTTATATATATATATATATATATATATATATGGTTAGCGTATTTCGTAAAATGGGGGACCGAATATGGATGGGAACTGTAGCTTTATTACCAAGAATCCATTTTTACTCTCTCTCTCTCTCTCTCTCACACACACACACACAGAGAATCAGCAGCTCACAACAAACGTATTCCACTGAATCATATGTTAGGAAACACAGCAAGAAAGGTAAGGGAGGCTGTGGTCACGTGTAAATGCATTATGGAAGGATGGAGGGTTGGTTTTCTGGTTAAATCAAATTCAGTTGACTCTTAATACATTTACTCATAATTTTTCATTCTACGTGTCAATCCCAATTTGTTCGTGATGCTAATTCCTGAATTATTATTTAGAATTTCAGTTTGGTTAGAAAATTTTGAGATTCTGGTGATGAGTGATCAAGTAGAACTCTGAATCAGCCTATCGAACCCGTACAGGTAAACTTGGTAGGATTTTAGGACCATCAAATTTAGGAAGAAGCGAAATCGGGGTCCAAATGAAAGAAAATCTTCTGTAATGTCTGGATATGAATGATGTGTTTTGGGAGAAGAATTTTGGGAGTAAGATTGGAAAATGTAATGTATATTTGTTTATATTTTGGGAATAGTAAGAAAATTATTTTTGGGGAAATTTGGTATGTTTGTTTATGTTTTGGGAGGAGATAAATTCTATTGTAGCAGTCAAATTAATGTCTTTTTGTTGAATTTTTGGGGTAAAACTGGAATTGAGTAATTTTTTTATTGTTAGAATAATAATAAAATATGTATATATATAATATATGTATGTATATATTGAAAAATGAGAAAGTTGAAAGATAGAAGATGGTATTTTGAAAAACTTAGTTTAACATTTTGAAAGGAAAACTTTCGTATATTTGGTTATATTTTGGGGATACAAAATTGTTTCCCCAAAATGTAATCAAACATAGCCTTCATGAATGCTCTAATATCCAGAACACACTCTAAAAGAGTGTTTGGGTGAGCTTATAAGCTTCTCAAAATATTTTATAAGATATTTGAAAACTTATAAGATGTGAAAAAATGTTTGGTAATTTTTTTTTTTTAATAAAAAGCTTATAAGCTCCTAAAATAAGATATTATGAGTTTATAATTTCTTTTTAAAAAAGTAAAAAGTGGCAAACTTATTTTGAAAATCTTAACAAGTCAGTTTAATTTTAATCATATTAATTATTACTAACATTTTATAAACTTCAAAATATTATTTTATCCAAATTCCAAACATTTTAAGAATTTATTTTAAAAAAAAGATCTAACATCTTATAAGATGTATGCGCTTATAAGACCTTTTAAATCAGATTAGCCAAACACACTCTAAGTCTTGGAGTATTGAAGGTTAGATTTATCCTTAAATCAAATAATGAGATAGTAAATTCAAGTTATTTTTATGATAAATGATATGAGTAATTATAATATAGATTGAGGTGAACTTATACTGTTTTATAAAGGTAGAGAATGAATTGCGTATACGGTCATTATCAACCCAATAGAAGGTATAGACCCTCAGAATTATTAAGGCACTTTTACAAATTTTAGGAATATTTTTGTCCTATGATTTAAATCACATCAATGAGTTTATTCTTATCTGATTCAATTCAAATATTAAGAACTTAGATATACTGTCATGTCTCAAAGAAATTGTTGCGCCACAAAGAGGTGATTCTGTATATTGCTTGCACTTTTGAGACTCAGTAGAGTAATTGTGATCAATGCCAAAGAAATTAACAAAAGGCGGAAATCAAAATTTTAATCATTATATCTAGTAGTGGTAAATGGGTGGGTTGAGTTGGGTTTGATTTGGATTTATGTGGGTTTGGGTTCAGAATGGGTTAGGCTCTATATAAGCTAAAATAGATGGGTTGAAAGTGAGTTGTGTTCAAAATGTGTTGAATTGTGGGTTGAGTTGAGTTTGAAATGGATCCAATAGAAAATAAAAAAATTGATTTAATTTATTTATTTCAAAAAATTAATTTAAAATATCATAGTAATATTATTATGTCTTCTACACTTTATTTAATATATAATTTTACAACATAATAAAATGGTTTATTAAATTTATTAATTTTTTTAAATGAATCCATTTTGAACCTACTTAAAACCCCATTTTAAACTCAAATTTAATACAACTCATCCAGAACTCAGCATGCTCAAACTCATTTTTAAAATATTGAGCACAATTCAATTCAAAATCATATGGGTTGAGTTGAACCCATAACCTAAATTGACACCCATAATTACACCCATCAACTTGGTCTTCATTTCGCACAGACTTCAAAGGTAATGGTTGGATTCGGTTTCAGGTAATTTTTTAAAAAATATGCTACTAAAATATACTGAAAATACACTTAATTTTGGTGCAGGAATTATATTATTGAACGTGAGTCCAAGAACTCAAACAATAAAGGCTTATAACTTATAGCGTGATATTCTTGATTGGACCAAAAGTGTTACCATTTACCAAACATAATTTATAACTTGGGTCCAAGAATTAAAAAAAAATTGACTTATAACGTGATATTCTTGGACATGACCGTTGGATTGAGGGGCACATTTCCATTCACTTGTATCAATGGCCTACTCTTGGCCTTGTTTGGCTGCAAACTCCCACTTTGTTTTCTAACTCGCAAAATTTAAACAAACACTACACATTCTCCAATTCCATTTCAATTTATAAAATTTATTTCCAAAAAATTCCTACTATTCCCCAAGGCACCCCACATTCTTTCATTATTATAAATATATACACATATTACTATTCATACAATTTATATATACATATATGTAAATAATTTTAAAATACTTATTTTACCCCACAAATCCAATAAAACAATAACTGATATGACATCTTGTTCCCCAAAATACAAACAAACCAATTATTTTTTCCCAATCTATTTTCCCAAAATATAAACAAACAACTATCACATTTCCTAATCCCACTACCCAAAATCCCTTCTCCCAAAATATTTTGGGAGAATGGCTCAATTCACAACCAAACAAAGCCCTACACTCTGAATTCACCAGCTCCTAATTGGATGCTCTTCATCAATAGCATCTAGTGTTCCATCCGTAACTGCAGTCAAAAGTAAATTATTTGTTAATATCATCCCTGAACAAATTAAACTAACATTAAATGACATTAACTAACCACCAGATCGTAATCTGTAATTTCTTGATTCCTTGTGAACATAAGTAGGAACTTTCGAAGAGATAGCATTAGTAGGCCTATCATCTTCAGCATATGATGGTGGTAAACTAAAGTTTCTTGGTTCCAATCTTGTTTCCATGTTTCTTGAATCGTTCAAATGGTTCTTATTTACAGGTTTAGGTAAAGTGATGCTGGTGGAGCAGTAGACAGTAGGATACTTGAAGGTGTCTTTCCTGCGGCAGCATTTCTCGCCATCTTCAAGAATAAGGAAATTATACAGCTTAGAGAAAAGTTGGCAAAATATATTTCAAAAATTTATCCAAGGTATATAGATGCAGACCTGTGCTAAACCATCTCTAATGTATGTTCCAAAAGCTTCGCTGACATTTTGCAGCTGAGCACAAATATCCACCTGAGACTAGATTGAGCAAAACACTATTAAGAGCATGCATAAACTGAATATGAAGGAAGCAAGATGTACTTAGATTTTATAAACTGATTTACTTGAGGATATAACTGAGTTATGCGATATAGTTCATACAAACGAATAGAGCAAGTTTGCTTTGTCACGAATTTTCTTAAATATTGCGGCCAATTCTTGTTGTTATTATACACAGATATCAAGGAGTTAAATTAAAGGACATATGTGCAAAACGGAGGAAGAGGCAAACTAACAAGAACAAATGTGGTTCAAAGAAATAAACACAGAATGCACAAATACCTTCAACTGGGGCATCTGCAGAGTTCGTTAAGGGTGCTGGATTATTGGCAGTGGAGTTTTCCCAACTGGATTGGATGGCGTCAGCATTCTTGCAGCCAAGGTCTGCTTGATTTTGTTTACATGGTGCTAACAGCGAGCTCCAAACTACCATTGTAAAACTATATCATCGAAAAGTATGCCACAAATACCTGAAGATTAAAATCCATGTACTCAAGAATAATAGGTTGAGGTTGCATATCTATTGGGACCATTGAAAGATGACCCTTTATGGCAGTTCCGCAAAGCTTTACAAGTTCATGCAGAACCGTTTTAACCATGCCAAGTGGTTTGTCATCAGCTCCCGCTCTTTGGTAAATTCACAAGAGAGAGCAGCAGAAAGGTGAAAACATGTACACATCTGTCATACAGGCCATAATGATACAAGCGAGCAACCTCGTTGAAAAAGGGAACAAAATGCTAAATTTGATTAAATTTATTTTAATTGTCTGGAGCACTTCTTCCGTATTTCATCCTTTCTTAGTTCCGGCAGATATATATAGATGCTCTAGAGGATGTGATCTAGGTCTACATCGTATATTGTGTTTTGTAGGACCTGTATCAAATGCAAGTGGTGCGATAAATAATCGGTATTTATGCAAAATCAAGCCAGCAATACTACATACTATCAGCTGTAGTGTCTTCAGAAGGGCCAGATCCCATAGCCTCAGAGACAGCTTCCAGTTCCGGCTCCTTGTCTTGCTCAGATCTGATAAATAACAAACGTAAAAATGTCAATAAAGACAATTGAAAAATTGGTACTTGACATGGATGGCCGGGCATCAGAAAAACCCAATAAGAAATCACATTTACAAATAATATTGTATTTTGGTCAGACTTTCATCTACTACTATCCAATCATGCAGCCACAAGTTGGACATGCTTGATTAACAAGTAATAGCATTTGTATTTGCATAAAAAACACACTAGTTAGCTCAGTAAAACAGAGCCCAGAGACAAGATAAAAGAAAAAAGACCAAGAACATCTATTACACGCTAAACTATTGCCACGAGAGAGAGAGAAAACTGAAATGCAGTCTGTTTGAGGAGAAAGAAAAAAACTTGTATTCCTCATGAATAGTTACATGGGTATTTATACACACGGAAAGGAAGAGAAAAAAAGCTACAGCTAGATATGGGTTACACAAGCTAACTAGCTAACTAACTAATGAGAAGCTGTTATAATTATGATAGAAATCCTAACGAATCCTAACTGCAACTATACAGATTACGAAGATGAAGAAAATACACAGTAAGCTAATATCCCCCCCTCAAGATGGCCAGTGGGGATTTTTGAAGGCCATCTTGGAGAGTAGGCAAGTGAGAGAAGGAGCTGGGAGCAGTTTGGTGAAGAGATCTGCCAACTGATTTGTAGAACTGATTGGCAGGAGGTTTATGGCACCAGTGGCGATTTTCTCCCGGACAAAATGACAGTCTATTTCGATATGTTTGGTGCGTTCATGGAAGACAGGGTTGGATGCAATGTGGATTGCAGCACGATTGTCGCAGAACACAAGGGTAGGGTGATGAAGTTGAATGCCAGAGTCATGAAGGAGCTGTTGAACTCATGTAATCTCACTGGCAGTGGCAGCCAAGGCCCGGTATTCCGCCTTAGCTGAGGAACAGGAAATGGCAGGTTGTTTCTTCGACTTTCAGGAGATGAGGGAGTCGTTTAGAAGTATACAAAAACTAGTTGTTCACTTGCGGGAAATAGGGCATGAAGCCCAATCAGCATCTGAAATGGCAGAGAGCTGGAGCTTGGATGAAGCCGAGAAGAAAATACCTTGACTGGGGGTACATTTGAGATAGCGTAGTAGGTGATGAGCAGCTTGCATATGAGTAGTGTGGGGCTGGGCCACAAACTAGCTGAGAAGGTGGACTGCAAAGGTGATATCTAGCCTGGATAGAGTGAGATACAACAATCTGCCAATTACACGTCTATATTGTGTGGGATAAGTTAGAATGGAATCATCTTTCGAAGTGAGTTTCAGTTGGGGGTCTAAAGGGATGCGGGCTGATTTTGCATCTAAGTAACCAATATCCTCAAGTATTTGCAATGTGTAGTGTCTCTGAGAAAGGAATAGGCCAGAAGGTGTTCAAGTAATTTCCGGACCAAGAAAGTATTTGAGATTGCCCAAGTCTTTGAGCTGAAATATTGTTGAAGTAGTTGTTTGAATTTGGTGATCTGTTGTGGTGATTGACCTGCAAGAACAATGTCGTCAATGTATAAGAGCAAAGCAAGGAAAGAATTGCCAGAGCCATATGTAAACAAGCTGTGGTCTGCATGTGACTAAGAGAAACCAAATTGAAAGAGGGCTGTAGAAAGCTTGGAATGCCACTGTCGGGATGCTTGTTTAAGGCCATATAGCGATTTTTGTAGCTTGCAAACTAGTTTAATAGGAGACGGGCATGGCTGAGCATCCGGAAGATATCCTAGGGGGAGTTCCATGTAAACTTCCTCAAATAGATCACCATTGAGGAAGGCATTATTGACGTCTAACTGTGCCAAGTGCTATCCGTTAATGGCTGCCAAGGAAATGAGAGTTTTGACGATAGCGAACTTGGCAACCAGAGAAAACGTATCAATGAAGTCGATGCCTTCTCTTAGTGTGTAACCCTTAGCAACGAACCTGGCTTTATATCTATCTACGGTACCATCAGTATGGAACTTCAATTTATATATCCACCACCAACAACTAATGGCTTGTTTATCTGGTGGAAGAGAAGCTACTATCCAAGTATGATTATTAATAAGGGCACTCAATTCAGACTGCATAACAACTCTCCACTCTAGAGATTTCATGGCTTGTTTATACTTGTGAGGCTCAGATTGAGAGAAAACGCTCAGTAAGAAGTTTCTGTGAGGCTCAGAGAAAGAATCATATGTTAAGTAATTTGATATGGGATAGTTGGTGTGGTTTTGTAGAGGTATGGACTTAAGTGGCCGTAATAGTCTTGTAAGTATGGGGGAGGCCTAACTGTTCTACTAGACCTTCGGAGAAGAGCATTAGAATGGGAAATGGGGTTTGAGGGAGGACCAAAAAAGTGTTAGACTGAGGGGGAAGTTTGAGGAATAGGAATAACAAGGTTAGGGAAGAGGTCTATGAGAGGTTCTGATTGGGAGACATATTTGAAGGGAAAGACGGTTTCATTAAAGACCATATTTCTAGAGACCAATATCTGTTTGGTGGTGAGGTCATATACTTTGTATTCCTTAGTGGCTACTGGATACCCCATGAAGACATACGACCTGGCTCGTGGTTGGAATTTTTGTTCTATGAGATTGGAAGGTGGAGACATAGATTAAACAACTAAAAATTTTGAGCTGAGAGCAATCTGGAGGATGTTTATATAGAAATTCAAAAGGTGACCTGTTTTGGAAGATTTTGGAAGGAGTACGATTGATGAGGAAGGTGGCTATGAGTATACATTCATTCCAAAATGAGAGGGGAAGATGAGATTGAAAATAAAGGGCTTGGGCACATTTAATAAATATTGGTGTTTTTTCTCCACTACTGAGTTTTGTTGGGGTGTTTCTAGACATGAGAGTTGATGTATGATTCCATGAGATTGGTAGAAATTTGTGAGGATGAACTCTTTAGCATTATCAATTATGATTTTCTTAATGCATGTATTGAACTGAGTTTGAATGAGAGTAAAATATCTAGGAAGGATTGAGGAAATTTCAGACTTGTTTTTAAGCAAAAAAGTCCAAGTAAATCTTGTTGAGTCATCTACAAGAGTGAGGAAGAATCTATGTCCAGTGTGTTATGGTGTGTTGAGAGGTCCCCAGATATCCGCATGAATTATTTCAAAAGGATGCTTTGATATTTTGTTGTGTGAAGCAAATGGTAAACGTTATTGTGTCGCTAAAGGATAGATAGGACAATGATAATTGTGATCTGATACATTAAAAGCTAATATAGGTTTCAATACATAAAGATTCTGTTGTGAAAGATGTCCAAGCCTATTGTGCCAGGTCTCAACTAACTCTTTATTGAGGTACCTTACATGAGAACTAGCAGCATTATTGAGGTTAAGAATGTAAAGACTAGCAAGCCTCTCACCCTTACTAATCACAGTCAATGTCTTGATCTCTTGAATCAAGAAGTGATCATGAAAAAAAGAAACTATGAAAGATGAGTCATTGAGTAATGCACTGATAGACAGAAGTTGAAGATTGAACTGAGGCACATATAAAATATTGTGGAGGGTTAGAATGGGTGTAAGTTGTATGTCTCCCATGTAGTGGACATGTATGCTAGAGTTATCTGGCAAGGAAATGGTGGAGTTGTGTATATGGATCATATGTCGAAATAAAGCTGAATTAGAACATATGTGGCTGGAAGCTCCTGAGTCAATGATCCAGAGATCAGGAGAGAGTTTAGTGCTAGCAGAAGTGAAGGAACAAGTACTTTTAGAGTGAGAGATTGAATAAATGTTGTGTTCATTGTGGTTGAGTGGCTGGTTGACATGATTGGAGAGGAGATTCATGAGTTGAGTGTATTAAGCTGAGCTTAGGGTTTGAAAGAAGTCACCAACACTCTGAGGTTGTTGTTGGCTTGAGACTTGATTGGCCAGATTATTGGTATTCATAGGCTGAGGATTGTTGGAGTTGCTTTGAGAAGACTGTGGAGGATGCTGGTATTTGAATCTAAAGCTCGGAGGGTAGCCGTGAAGTTTGTAGCATGTCTCTATAGTGTGTCCATAGAATGAACAGTGGGTGCAGAAAGGTCAGCCTTTCTTAGTTCCTTTGTAGTTGTTTGTGGCTTGAACAGGAGCAGTAGGTTTAGGAGACTGTTTGAAGGCATCCTGTTTGACTGTAAAGGCAACATTGTTGGTGTTATCTGTAGATGAGGCTACACCAACATTCCTTTCCTATTCTTCCTGGGAAACCAAGGCAAACACTTTGCTAATGGGAGGCAACGGATCCATAAGGAGAAATTGACTTCGAATCTGTGAGAAACTGTCATGTAGCCCCATTAAGAATGCGAGGACATATTCTTGGCTGTGATGTTCAGCAATTTCTTTCATTCCTCCACAAATGCACTAATTGCTTGTACAGTAGGGTCTGTAATTACTTAATTCTTCCTATATTGTCTTAAGTTTTTTGAAATAGATACTCACAGAATTGTTGCCTTAGCTATGAGTGATGAGATCTCAGTGAAGTTGATACAATCGGGGTCCAGTGCTTTGTTGAAATCGTTCTTTCAGATCCAACCAAATCTCATGTGCTGAATCAGAAAAAATCACACTGGCGGAAATTTCCTTGGAGGCATAATTGAGGAGCTAGGAGATCACCATATTATTGTTTCTCACCTAGGAATTGAGCATCGTCAGGCCATCTGGAGATAGATGCTGGATTGTGCCGTCAACGAAGCCAGTTTTGTTCTTCACGAAGAGTGTGATTTGCATCGCACGGCTCCATGAGGCATAATTTGTCTCCTGTTAGTTGTTGAGAAACCAACATCAACCCAGGGTTGTCAGAATGGTGAAGGAAGAAAGGATTGGATGTCTCATCCATGGCGGAATTACCATTGGAGGCAGCTGAAACAGTTGATCGAAGGTTTTCCATGAAGAACAGATTATGCAATCGAAAAAGAAACACAATCAGAGAAGAAAGTGATCGAAGAAGATCAGTAATGGGAGGATCAATTGGAGGATTTGCAGAGAAATGTTCTGGATACTTTCGATACCATATTACACGCTAAACTATTGCCACGAGAGAGAAAACTGATATGAAGTCTATTTGAGGAGAAAGAAAAAAACTTGTATTCCTCATGAATAAGTTACATGGGCATTTATACATATGGAAAGTAAGAGAAAAAAAGCTATAGCTAGATGTTAATTACACCAGCTAACTAACTAACTAACTAATGAGAAGCTATTAAAATTGTTAAATATAACAACAAGAAAAGATTAAGGGTTTCACTTAAAACATTAAATAAGCATGAGAGTGAGAAAAATTAAAATTGTTAAAAAAAAAAAGAAAAATTATCAAATTATGGTAATTTGGGATTTTTACAATTATACTGCAACCACAACTTATAAATTATTTTTTTTTTAAACTGATGTTGTGTCAGAATTAGTATATTGGTTAACTAATTAGTTAGAAGTTGCGGTTCTCAGAATTTAACCACAACTTCTAACTTTAACTATTCCCACATGAAGGTTGGTGATGTGTGATAAAATAAGTAAAGACTACAATTTTTTGCAACCTGAACTCTTGTGAAGGCTACAATTTTGCAGCCATTCCTCAGTAAGGAGTGTTGGCCAACACCATTTATGAATGAATATAAGGAGTAGAGAAAAAGGGAGAAAAGAAGAAGAAAAAAATCTAATGTTGTAATTATTTGATTGTTTCAATTGGAAACATTTATTAAGGTGAAAATTTAAATTTTAAGTGTTAAATTAAAATTTTGTACTCTAATGAATATATTATTTATTTTTACAGTTTGTATAGAATGTGAATTTGGAAGGAGATAAACAATCTGACTCAATTTATTTTTTACAAATATTAAGGTTAATTTATGATTTTCATGCGTTTTTTTATTAATATTTTTGTTTACTAATATGTATAGTGTTAATTAGTTTTTGTATTGTAGAAATATTAAACAATGTGAATATTAATATTTTATTAGATTTTATGATAGTTATTAATTAAAATAATTAATTAATATAAATTATGTGTACATTTGTTGAAGGTATATTGAGTTCGAGTACAATTATTGTTTTATATAGTTTGATAGACAAACCATAAGATATTTTCATTCAATTAATTATGATTGTCCTGCACATAATATTATCATAGTATCTCGTGAAATAACATATTTTGATTTTTGCTACGAAACATATGGAGAAATGGTCATTGATAACAACAACTATCAACTAAAAATTTAAGCAAAATTTTATTTAGATAAATAGTCCGGGATATCCACACATGTGGAAATACAAATTTTTGCTTGAAGTTTTAGTTGATAGTTGTTGCTATCAATGATCGTCGCTCCATATGTTTCGTAGCATAAATTAAAATATGTTATTTCACGACATACTATGATGATGCTATATGCTATGTGCAGGACAATCACAATTAATTGAACAAGAATATCTTATAATTTTTCTGTTAAAGTATATAAAACAATAATTGTATTCGAACTCGACATACCTTCAACAAATGCACACATAATTTATATTAATTAATCATTCTAATTAATAACTATCATAAAAGTTAATATAATATTAAGATTTACATCGTTCAATATTTCTATAATACAAAAATTAATTAACACTATACATATTAGTGACAAAAATACCAACACAAAAAAACAATGCATGAAAATAAAAAATAAATTGAATTTTTGTAGAAAATAAAATTGAACTAAATTGTCTAACTCCATCCAAATTCATGTTCTATACAAACTATAAACATAAAAAATAAATAAATAATATATTTATTAAAGTACAAACTTTTAATTTAACACTAAATTTCCAAATTGAAACAATCACAATTACAACATTAGATTTTTTTTTCCTCCTTTTTTGTTCTTTCATTTTTTTTCCCTCTCTTTTTGCTTCTTTCCCCCCTTTCTCTCGGCTCCCTATATTTATAAGAGCACCCTTTATAAATACAACTTTCACGTGAAGAATGGCTGCAAATTTTGTAGCTTCACTTGCAAAAATCGCAACTTTCACTTATTTCATCACACAACACATGAAAGCCTAAAAGCGGGAATAGTTAAAGTCAGAAGTTGCAGTCTCCGACCACAACTTTTAATATTAAGCTTTGAAAACTACATTAGTTAAAAGTCCGCAACTTCTAACTAATTAGTTAACAAGTACACTAACATGATGTTAATTTAACAAAAATTAATTTCTAAGTTGCGATTGGCAACCAAAACTTACAGTATAATTATAAAAGCTCCAAAATCACGATAATTTAATAATTTTTTTCTTTAATAATTTTATTTTAAAAAACCTGAATCTAGATATATAATGAATAAACATACCATTGTATCTCGCATCTTTTCAGACAATATTGATCTGACATGGTTCTTTCTAATCCAACAACAAAGCTCTAGCGTCAGCCCTCTTGAAGAAGCACGGACCTTCTGATTTTGATGATCAAAAAGCTCAAGAAGCATCTTCAGTATTCTTTTTGGCAGCATTATCTTTGCCCCAAATCCACTTATTCATTGTTCACCCCAATGTTATTGTAATGCAGAATAATAGAAAGGTAAAATGTTGAGATAAATGAATCATAACAGCAAATGTTTACATACCTCAAAGCTTGAAACATGACATCTATCGCAGGGAAACTGCTTTGGCAACTTTATTTTTTATTGCTTTCTCCATGATATCCTTTAAAGTAAATATAGCTTAATCAATTAGCAACATCCAACAACAAAATATACTTTGTAGAGACAATTTTGAGCAAAACTATAACACAGAGATGTTGAAAGTAGCTTCACACCATAAAAAATTAAGCAAACAAAGTCTTAACAATGAGTTAAGAAAGGGAAACAAATAAGATTAGAAATAGACATACCAATTGGAAAAAAGATCACCTTGTCTACATTATCATCACCTTTTTCATAAGATTTAGGTCATGATTCAAATAACTCATGTTTAATAAATAAATACCAGATGGAAAAATAGCACATGCCCACAAAAATTGGACTCAACTTGAGATGTCATGATATCAAGTACACTCGGCAACTCATTTCTCATTTGAATCTTGATTGAGTAGTGAAGCCAAGAGTCAAAAAACAAAATATAAAGTTCTCCACTTTCAGATCCAACAAAAAGGATGAAAAATGCACCTTATGCGCTGGGTACGTGGCACGGGCAACCTTTCATGTGCTAGTGGACATTGGGTGTCGGCATGTTGTAGCACCAAGTTAAATTGTGGGTGCTAAACGCGGCACACCCAGGCAAGCCGGGCTGCACACTCCAAAAAATTTGTCGCTTTCGAATAATGTTCATAAATCTCACTTGTGTATTGTGTTGGGTACTCACACAGACGATTAGCATTGGGTGCACTAGCGCACAGGCAACAGGCTGGTGTGCGTACATTTGTGCAAGGCGCACGATGGGGATAACGTGTGCAAGGGACTTTCGAATGGTGCATATGGGAACTTGAAGATTACGCACACATAAAATAGGCAATATACATAGGCGTACCAAACAGCTGCAGCCTACAAGCATGACCTAGTTAGATGGCTAACGAAGTTCCAAGACTCTAGACCTTGCTGGCGAGCTGATGGGGATGATTGCCCATGACCCAATCAAGTTGTTGAGATCAAGTTTGAAATTTCAAGGGATGATGGCTTTAAGTGGATAACGACCTAGAAGCTGGCAAAGATGCCCTAGAAACGTGCGATTGTGGTTAAGCTACTCAGCTAGACAGTTGCTTAGTGGCCAAGATCATGGAGCATAGGTGGCAAACGGGTCCAAGCACTATGTAGGTAGTTGTGGACTGGACCAAGTCAAACACTTTACAATAGTGAATACATTGGTGCCACATATGACATATGTTTACCCTAGTAGTTGGGGATATCAACTGTGTCTTGTTGCCTACAAATATGCAAGGGACCTCACAACTCAACATAAGTGAGAAGGCATGACTATTATGTACAGCCTTAACTTCCTTGTATTGAAATTCAGGAAATGGCATACAAGTTGGGGGTTTATCCTGTAAACTTGGTATATTGGTTCCTTTTCTTATTGGCTTGCATTTTCATTCATTCAAAACTACTACTAAATACACAAGTGTACCCGAGGGAAAAAATGCTTACAAGTTAGTGAGCAATCCGACCGCACAACAGGCAAAAACTTAAAAAAAAATTCTAATGAGTATAACCCTTGTGCCAAGTGGTACTAGAGCCTAGATAGGTTTGATTACAAGTAATTCAGACATGATAGACGAGGGACAATTTCCAATATGTGTCTCCAATCTAGAGATTAGGAATTAGCATGTGAAAAATCTCATCGAGCAACTATGGGAGACCAAAGAGTGACATTATTCTCCCACATATGTTTATTGCAAGATCTGATTGACTGCATGAAAAAGTTTATGGATAAATTCCTTATGATTGAGAAACGGATGAAATCTCTTTTTGAAGAGATTGCGTGGTCATCAATATCAGTAATATTAAGTTTGGAGCTATGAAATCCTTGTTAGAAAAATATCAAAAGAAGACAAGCTATTCATCTTCGGAGTGTCAACGGGGGTGGGCAGGGACGAGGATAGCTCCCCGCCTCCGCGAAGTGAAAATGCCCCCTACTACCATCCTCGTTCCCCACTGGGGAGATGCGCATCCATGGGTACCCATGGATTTTTAATTTATTAAATTCTTAAAAAAATTTAGAAATAAAAAAAAAATTACTAAATTTTTTTGATGATGTAAATTACTTTCAAAATTAAAAGATTGTCAAACATAAGTACATAACACATGATATTTAATTATATTTTACAATAAAATATTAAAAGATAAATAATACATAAACATAAATTTTAAAAAAAGCATAACAATTTGTGAATTCCTCCAAAGAGCTTTCCATTTAGCTTGACTCTTTCCAAGAGCTCTCCATTTAAATTGGCTCCTACAAAAATATATGTATTTTATTAGAAGAAAAAATAATTCAAATAACCAAATATATTTTGATGTTAATTTAAAAAATATTTACATCATCATCTTTATCCTCTTGTATTGTGAAGCATTCAAAGTCCATTTTTGCTTTTGAACAACCTTGAGAAAAAAAAAAAGTTAATTGAGGATTGGATTGGAAAGGACCCTGTCAAATCACTATTGAGAAGAAGTCGACGTCCTCGTTGGAAGTGAGATTCCCTTAAATGCCCAATACTCATCAATGTTTTATTCTAATTGCCATAGATTCACCACGTTGCATTTCCCTCGGATTCACTCTTACAGTGGACTAAATAATCTATCCTTCAATTTTTCTTTCTTTGTCTCATTGTTTTGTGATTAAAGATTTTCTCAGTCTCACTCTCATATTCTTGTTTGATCGCAGGCTGGTTCTTGCTCGTGTTGTCAATATCTTCAAAATACTTCTTTAAAAAGCTCATGTGAAATGTTACATGGACTTTTAGTCTATCTGACAACTTCAATTGATAGGTAACATTCCTTACTTTGTTCAACACTTTAAAGGGACCTTTATACTTAGGAATCATACTGCAGTACACTGCTTTTGAATTGATTTTATTCCAAATTTGAGGAGTTAGTTTCAACAAGTTTTTTTCTCGCACTCCGAACTTAACATGCCGTTTGCTCGTATTCACATATTTCCTCATCTTACGTTGGGCTTTGACTAAGTTGTCTTTGGCTTCACCAGTAAACTCCTGCTTTGCCCTAGCAAAATGGTAAACAGTACTTGCCACCTATTGCTGCACCACTATTTCTTCGAGCATCATTGGTTTTGATCCATACACTATCTCAAATGGACTCATGCTTCTAGCCGAAGACTTATGTGAGTTATAGCAAAATTAGGTTACATCAAGTAAACTCACCCAGTCCCTTTGGCTAGCTGAAACTTAGCGCTTTAAGTGCTCATCCACCAAAGTGTTCATCTTTTCCATCTGACTATTTGTTTGGGAATAATTTGCTGTATAAAACTTCAATATCATTCTCATCATATCGAATAACGCTGTCCAAAGACAGCTGGTGAAACGAGTATTTTTTTCACTGACAATACCAGAGTACTCAATAACATTTTTGAAGATACACCTCAACCACCGTCTCGACAGTACAAGCATTAGGGTAACTATAAAAATAAAATACTTTGAAAATCTATCAACAAGAAAAATTGAAGCTATATCATTTGACTTAGGAAAACCCGAGATGAAATCCACGGAGATTGATTGCCATGTTTTTTCAGGGATTGGTAAGGGTTAAAACAATCCTACCTCTTTCTTCCTTTCTAGATTGTCTAAATGGCATATTACACAAGTCCTCACATAGGCCACAATGTCTTTCTCCATTTTGGGCCAATAATAGGAAAGGGACTATAACACTACCATTTGCTCAATGTCGAGATGGCCGGTTCACTAAGGGTTGTGGGTCTCTTTTCAATTTCTATTTCAAATGGCCATAGGGAATATAAACTCTTCTACCCCCAGCATAGAGTAACTCATTCATGTAGCCAATGCTTGCGCGATTACTCATCTTTCACCTATTCAATTTAGTGTAAGCAGCATCATTTTGGGACATCTCATGAATTCCAACAAGTCCAACTCAATAAGTGTCCAGGCAATAACAAACTTCCCCGTTGTCTCATAACTTCCATGACATCATTGTGCACCTACTTAAAATCGAATTCTCCAACGAACTTTTGTCGATTAGCTTATTTAGGCACCAACTTTTCTGAGTTTTGAAATAAATGTTGGCAACATTTTCCATCACTATTGTGCATTGAGTTCCTAGCAAGTAATGCCTCCAAATGGTAAAGCAATGAATAACTGTCGTCATATCTTTTTCATGGGTGTTGTATTGGGTCTTCACATCTTTAATTTTTGAATTTCAATGGTAATAAAATATTTGTCCTGCACCAACATCCCATCAATTGCTAGATACGAAGCGTCTAATTACACTTCAAAAGGTTTGTGAAAATTTTGAGCTTTAGCACTGTTTTCATTGAGATAGCCTTTTTCAATACCTCAAACGCACTTTTACATGCAACTTTCCACTTCTATTTATGATAATTCTTAAGCAAGTCCGTTAAGGGGCTGATAATTTTGGAATAGCCTTTGATGTATTGTTGGTAATAGTTGGCTAATTTGGAAATGGATCTCAACTCTTCTATTAGGGCGGGTTATTACTACATGAACTTTCTTCTGATCCATATAATTTTTCATTGGCTAACCATGCACCTAAGGAACGAAATCTCTTGATGGCAAAACTCACATTTTTCCTTCTTGGCATAGAGCTTGTGTTTCCCCAATTTCTAAAAAACACGTCTCATATGCAATATATGATCCTCAAGGAATTAAGAATAAATCACAATGTCATGCAGGTGCACAACCACAAGTTGATCTATATATTTATACAACACATTATTTAGCAAGTTGCCAAAAAATAGTGAGGGCATTCGTTAGGTTGAAAGACATTACTAGAAATGCATATGAGTCGTACCTCATTACAAGTCACTTTTGCCTCATCACCTACAGCAATCTGAAGTTGTCAATACCCCAACCTTAGATCAATCACCGTGTGCATGTGCTTTACATATTCATCGTTGGGACGTGAGTGGGACGCAACAATCATGTGCAATTATTAAGCTTTTGGTAGAAGTACTAAAAGAGTGGCAAGCTCCTAGCCACACAGTGTGTTGTTTCCCAATTACCTAATAAGAGCCCTGTGACACGTGGTATCAGAGCCTCAAGTATTGATCCATGACACCGAGGTGATAAGCATTAGAGGACTAGAATTCTAAATTGCAGCTTGTTGTTAGGATCTTGGAGGAGAAGGTCAAGTTGCTAGAGGCGGAGATTTCGGATCTCCATTCACAGTTGGGCAAGAGTAAAGATGCTTGTTAATGGAAGTGGTGAGGGTAAACGATGTTTTCGATCTGAGATGTGAGATGGAAAAATATCAATTCAAATAAGCTTACTTTAAAGAGCAGTAAGCAATGGACCTATTGTTGCTCCCAATTCAGTTGCTTGGCTTTGGATCCCAAAGCCTAAAGCTTGTAGTAGCATGCAAGATGAGAAGGAAGTTGAGAACTTCTTCTTTGATAAGGAGCAATATTTTCTTGTCACAAACATTGAGCATAAGGCGAGGAAAGTGGCAACCACTATTATGTATTTGAGAGGCGATGCAAAACTATGGTGCTGGACAAAATATGTAAATATCCAGGCACATCAGGTGTGTATGGATACATGGGATCTTTTCTAAGAAGCAATTCAAAAATGATTCTTCCCAAGAGAATGTCAAGTATAATGCCAGGTGGGCCTCGTAAGAGCTAAAAAATATAAGCTCCATCAAAGACTACGTGAAAGCTTTTTCCAAACATATGCTAGATATGAGGAATATGTTTGAGAAGGATAAACTTTTTATGTTCTTGGAGGAATTGAAGCTGTGGGCACACTGAATTGCAATGCCAAAGAGGAAGAATTTTGAATGGTACTAGGGGAGTGAGTGGGTCGTTAATAGATTACAATCCAAGTCCTAAAGGGACAAGCAAACTATCTCGAGAACAAATTAGGCCAAGAGGGTAGGGAAAAAACATTCAAATTGAGCTAGAATAAAGATAGGAAAAAGAGATAGTCCCACACCCAAGGGAGCATACATGCAAGTTCTAACGAAAGAAGATAGGAAAATAGACATGGAGCACCGCTATAGAGTAGAGGCAGTTGTTTCCTTTAGGACGGCCTGAATCGAATAAAGGATTGTGTGAAAAAGCAGTTATTGAATGCTTTGACGCACCTTACAGACTCAAGTTGACATCTAAGTAGGTTAAGCTACGAACTACTGCTAGTGGCGAGCAACAACCAGTTGGAGATGAGGACAACCTTGGGGCCATTTCACAGTAGTGCAATGCGATTGCACAAGTGCCAACCAATGTGAGTATAGTTGCACTAGCTTTGGCAAAGAGTCAGAGAGATGATGAACCACAACTTCGGACCTATAGAAAGAAAGGGCTGATGTATGTGATGTGAAGATCAAAGGAAAATCGATTCATGCCATGATTGGCACAAGTACCACCTGTAATTACCTTGCAAACGTTGAAGTGGAGAGGCTCAGGCTTGTACTGGAGAAATGTATTGAATAGGTCCTTACTACCATATAAATTTACCATATACACCTGAAGCATACCCCTGGGTAGCTCTCTTCCGTGATCATTAGTCTGCCTAAGTGTGCCCATATTTCAACCTTGGCCATGACTAGGAAATCCATTCCAAAGATGACATCAAAGTCGTGAAGATGGATGGTCATCAAATTACATTATTGTTGCAAGGGTCGACCATCAAGGAAAGATAGGCAATGCCCTTGATTAGCTTGATTTTGAATTCACCGCTTTGATCAGATTGGAAATGTGGGAAAAGGTTCTATCTCAACTTTTGAATTTCCTATTATGGAATAAAATTACGAGTAGCACCTGAGTCAATCATCGCCATCACTTTCTTACATTTACCTTTGCCTTCACATGCATTAAGTTTTTCCTTACATAAGGGCCTCTCCTTAAGTGTTTCAAACAACTACATAGAGTAGATGCAAAAAGGTTCACCGTCCTCATCACTGTCATCTTTCTTGGTAACAAGAGCATAAGGTAGTAACCCTTTTTTGTCCAACACAAGACAAATTGCGCATCCTTTAAGGGGCCGACGACAACGAAGAAATAGGCAACGACGTGGTTGTGGCACATGGGGGCATTATTAGAATTGCATTGCTTAGTTGTACTACAATTATATTACTTTAAAACATTTCGGTGCTATGTAATTATTTATGTTGTTCAATGAATTATTTACCATAATTAGTGTTAAGTTAAAATAAATATAAGGATACAACTGAAAAATTGCAATTAAGTTAATGTGTCCAATAAAAGTAACAACTACAATAAAAATAAATAAACATAAGATATAAATGGCAGTCTAGTTATTCTCCTCATTAGACATCTCAACATCTGATCGATGAATAAGACTTTCACTAAGTGCTCATCAACTTCTTGCTTCATTAAGTAACCCTGATGACGCATAGTTTCTTGATATTTGTTGAAAGTTAAAACGAGATATACATATAATCATCCTATTATTTTGAGTTGTACCTTTGCAAACAGATAGACAAGCCACGCCTCTTGTTGATTTATTATCTTTTAAGTAAAAACAAAAATTGAAATGTATAGTATTTCATTTATAAATAAATGACTACTCATTTCATAAGAGTAGTCAATCAGAAATGAACAGTGAGTCATAAAGATTATTCTTGCTTTCATGACTCATTATTCATTTCAGGTTTTTGAATGACTACTCATCTGAAATGAGTAGTCATTCAAACTGACTTATACAGAAAAGTCATCAATCAAAAATGAATAGTCATTCAGAAAGACTATTCTTTCATTCATGAATCACTATTCATTTCAGGTTTCTAAATAGCTGCTTTTCTTAAATGAATAATGATTCAAACTGACTCATTCAGAAGAGTAGTCAGTCAAAAATGAAGAGTGATTTAGAAAGACTATTCCTTCATTCATGAATCACTATTTGTTTCAGATTTTTGAATGACTACTCTTCTAAAATGAATAGTCATTAAGCTAACTCATTCGGAAGAGTAGTCAATTAGAAATTAATAGTGATTTAGAAGACAATTCCTTCATTCAGAACTCACTATTCATTTTAGGTTTCTGAATGACTACTCGTCTGAAATGAGTAGTCATTCAAACTAACTCCTACAGAAGAACAGTCAATCAAAAATGAATAGTGATGGACAAAGACTATTCTTTCACTCACGAATTACTTACTGTTCATTTCAAGTTTCTGAATGACTACTTTTCTAAAATGAGTAGTCATTCAAACTGACTCATTCATGAGAGTAGTCAATCAGAAATAAATAATTGGGAAGGTAAAAAAAAAATACTATGCTAATGGGTTAGCAACCATAACTGTTGATTGTTGGCCAACACTCATGTATTATATATGTGAGTGTCATGGTGATATTTATAGACACAAAAATAAATTAATTATTATAGATAGTATTATCCAAGCAGGAGAAGTGTGTGAAAAAACAAAGATTTGAGAATGAAGAAAATGAGGAAAGATACAAAATTGAAACAAAAAAAAAAAAAAAAAATTAAGTGAAAAGAGAGAGATAGAAAGAGAGGAAATTTTTTGAAGGAACACAAACAACCATTAGCATTCTTTTTGCAGGTATGACGGACATGAACATAATACACATTGTGGTATATTGTGGAAAAAAGATTATAAG
This sequence comes from Jacaranda mimosifolia, assembly GCA_018894105.1. Classification (NCBI taxonomy): domain Eukaryota; kingdom Viridiplantae; phylum Streptophyta; class Magnoliopsida; order Lamiales; family Bignoniaceae; genus Jacaranda; species Jacaranda mimosifolia. Next base: position 30,701,416 of record CM032129.1, read on the forward strand.
AGAATCTGATTATGTAAATTATGATCATCCTGCACAAGGATATATACCACTCTCCCGTTCGGTAACATTATCTGAGTTATTGTCAAAGTTATATGAAGTATTGGCTTATAATAACCAATACTTCTTAAAAATTTTGGCAAAGATTTATTTAGATAAAGAGGCTTGAATATCCATGAAAAATGATATTAATTTATCAAACTTTTTAGATAGGGTTGGCATAAATAGTGTGAAGTTGTTCGTCGAAGCTGAACCAATATGCCCCAATAACATGCATGACACATTATTGCAAGGGGAGCATAGATCATGCATGTCACTTTTGATGCAATATCCTTTGGGCCGTACTTCTACCTCTCACCAAAATTCCTTGGAAGTAGACCAATATGCCACTCAATTTACTGGCGATATGGACATATAATTCCACACACAGAGGCAGGTTTTTCCGCCTTGCCCACTGTAACATATGTGGCTTTACAAACTTTGAGATTTATGATATTTGTGGTGGTGGCTCTACATCTCATCAACATCCCCATGTTAGTCCTACTTCCCATCAAGAATTTTTGGGAAGACACCAATATATGCCCAAGAGCCCACATGCAGACCACAGCTCCCCTGAATCATATGCAAATAGATTTCATGATCGAGAGCTTAGTAATTCCGAGCCCGATAATTGTGACACGGAGAAGTAGCTGATGATGCCAATGAAGAACTAATACCACCACATGGTGAGGGAATCTCCAATCAAGCACAAGTGGTTAGGGGACCAACAATACCCTCTGTGGCTAATCAACGACACTTGTATTCAGTCATTCTATTTTTCTCCACAATAGAAAAAGATCTACCCGGAGACTCTGTGGATATTCCATCTGGAGTGTGGGGGGATTATTATGACAAAAGCCACAGAAAGCTTGAGATAGGCATGGTTTTCTTAAATAAAAAATATGTTAAGACTACTCTCAAGGATTTCTCCATACGTGTTGTTAGACGAAAATATCGCGTACTTGAAAGTAGACCAAAACCATGGAAAATTGTGTGCAAACTAAAGTGTTCATGGAGTATCTGGGCAGTTCTGAAAGAGCAAATAGGATTGTGAGAGATTACAAGGTATGGGGGCTTTCATACTTGTTTGATGAATGAAGTTTTGGTTGATTATCGAAACTTAAATTAAGATATGATCGCTATGGACTTGTTGGGCTATGCTCGTGACGATCCGGCAAATAAGATAAAGAGTATGCAACAAAATGTAAAGGATAAATATGGATACGAAATCTCATATACCAAGGTATGAAATCCATCGGAACATGCAAGGGAGTAACTTTTTGGGATATAAGAGAGTTTAGTAAGAATATTGCCTAAGTATATGGGAGCTCTCAAAAAGTGAAATCCAAGAACCATTGTTGAGTAGGAGCATCAACGAACAGGCATACCAAGGCATAAAATGTTGAAGTATGTGTTTTGGGCCTTCAAACCGTGTATTGATGGATTCAAACATTGCCACAAATTTATCAGTGTGGATAGAACTCATCTATATACAAATAATAGACACAAGATGTTGATTGTGATAGCTATGGATACAAATCAACAAGTTTTGCCTTGTCTTGGAACCTTTTTGTCTTGGAAGTGGTTTTTGGAGATGTTGTCCAAACACATCGGTAGAGGGACGGAAGGCATGTGCCTAATTTCTGATTGACACCATGGCCTTTTATCTGTTGTTGAATGCATACCTGATTTCATCCTTTTCGAGGAGTACATCGATTCCGCCTAAGGCATGTTTGATCTAACTTTAATAAACATTTCAAAAATGTTTTCTGTAGTCCAGATTCGGTAATTTGAGAGGCATATAGAGAAAATAAGAGAAACTAATATGAATGTCTATTCATATTTGCATAACATTGACAAAGCTCAATGGACTTTTTATCATAATGGAGGATGGTGTTGCGGTATTCTCACTACGAATATGTCTGAGTGTTTCAATGAAGTACTGAAGGGTGCTTGTCGACTGTCAATTACAGCTATTGTGCAACATGCATTTTCTCATTTTGTCAATCTATTTCTTGCTCAGTTGACCAAAGCTCATGAAATGATGCAAAAGCAGCAACAGTGGGCCGATTATACATATAATATATATTCCAACTAGCAGCACCACTCTATTGAGCACATTATTCAAAAATTTGACTACACTCAACAATCGACTTCAATCATAACACAAATGCACACAGGTCAGGAAATGACGTATAAGTTGTCAAACTTAGGAGACGTGAGTGCTCATGTGGGAAATGGGGTGAACTTGGTATTCCATGCTCACATATGATAAGTGCATGTTGACATTTTGGGATAAATGCTGCAACATATTCAAGAGAGCTTTGAGCCGATATGGGGCGAAAATTATTAAGATGAACCTAATTTTGAGTTAGTACACAATCCAGCCCATAGAGAGCGATGTGTTACAAGAAGGGATCGCACTACTCAGATCCAAAATGAAATGGATTGGCCCCAAGCCCGTGCAAGACAACAAGCCTGTCATCAAGCTGAGGCCTAAGCCCAAGCCCAAGACAGACATACTTGATTGTTCTAATTTTGTAATTTATGTTTTGTGTTCTATGTTTCTTCTTTGTATCAAACTTTATGAATAATAAATTTGGTTGAAAATCTCAAAATTTCAGACAATTGTGATCTATGTTACATTTCACTTATATACTAAAAGAATAGAATTCACTCATACTTTGTTCTTTAATTAAGTAGTGAGTGTTACTATTACACGCATAAAAATTAAACATATCTAGCATTATAAGCTAGTGTTCTGACTCTGTCATAAGAAGTAGTTGAAATATAAATTTAAACTTTAAAATTAAGAATCAATAAAAACATGATATTAATCATTTTCATCCAAGATACATTGGCATTGACAATGATCATTTCTTTCTCTCAATAACCATGTGTATCCACTCTCAAAAAAATGGATCATCTTCCATTTGATTCAAATCTAAAAGATAAAATATATATATATATATATATGTGATGAAGTTACATTAATAGTGGGTTACGTGTTTAGTGGAATAGATAAATAGGAGCAAGTAGGTAAAAATATTATGTGATAATTTCACATGTCATAATAATAACATACCTTTAAATTGCAAACATCACTTTATTATTAGAATTTATGATAATTCTTGATTAATGTATAATCATGTACTATCATTTTACATGCCTATTTAGCCAAGTTCTAACATTACATGCATCCATTCATGAGCCTGAATAATTACCATCAATTGAAGTAAGTATACAATGTAGTAAATTTATAGAAACATGCTTCAATCACTTGAATTTTATCAAATAGTACATTTATAAAAAAAAATTTAAAAATTTATAATACATTTATAGGGCTAATTTTTAATGTTTTAAAAAAAATAATTATTCAAATTTAAAATATAAAATAAAATATTCTAAATCAAACTTTCATAATGTAGTTTTTATTAATCTAAAATAAATTTTATTTATTTTTTAAAAGATTATATATTTTTACAAAAATATCATATACACACTATTAAGGCTAATGACAGACCTAATGAGAGTTGATATTATCTGTATTTGATGACACATCTTAAAAAAAAAAAAAAAAAAAATTCAGCCATGCCTCTTGGAATTTTTATTAAAAAAATCAGCAACAAGTGGCGCGTAGCCATGCCTCTTGTACGTTGTTTAAAATAAAAAAAATAAAAAAAAATAAAAAAAATAAAAAATAAAAAAAACCTGAGATGCAGAGGCATGACTACTCTTTAATTTCAACCAAAAAAAAAATTGTCTAGAAAGCGTGGCTTGTAGCGACCCAAGCTACGTCTTACCATACTTTTGCAAATCCTTATAACCACAATAGTTTTGTGGAAAAAAGATTTTCAATAATATTTTTATAAATTTTCCCTAATGCTGAGACTTACTTATTGAAGGCTAAACCACACTGCACAAAAAATTAGAGGTAATCAAAGCATTCCTGAAATTAACATGTTACACTTACCAGGAAAGCCTCAACAGCCTCCAACTCCACCCACAGCATGAACGCCATCTGTGCCTTCTCTACTGTTTTAGGCCTTCATGTCAGACATTTCGCCACTATTGTGTCTATCTCTTTCGCATATCTACAGTAACACCAAAATCAGACAATAAAAATAAATAACAAACTCTACAATTTCAAAATTTTCAAACCAAAAAATATAAATCAATAAGAAACTCTACAATTTCAAATTTTCCAACTACAATTGAGCAACAAAGAATAACTAAAATAAAGATGCAAACGAATGGAGTCAGCTTAAAGAGTGTTCGAGCTCGATTTTGAGGAATTTGAATTTAAGTCAAGCTTAAAACAAATTCATATAAGTTTCAAATTGAGTTTGAGTTCACGAGTCGGCTTACGAGCCATTACTTTTTTTATAAAAAAAATATTTAGATAAAAAATTATAATAATATTTTTATTTAATAATCTTTATGATAATAATTAAATTTTTTCAAGCACGAGTTCAAGACCCGAGCATATGGCTTAAATTGAGGATAGTTGAGCCAAGCTCAAAGTGGAGCTTAGTTCTTTTAATTTAAACTCGAGCTTGAAATAATAATTAAAAGTCAACTCAACTCTATTCATTTGCATCCCTAAATAAAAGTAGTTGGAAAAGATAATATCTTAACATAAAAAATAAAAAAAAAAAGACTATTATATTTAGTCGGTTATATCACATATTAATTATACATTTATTTAACATTTTGGATCTAATAAAATTTGATATTATCATAATTAAGCTCTCGACTGAGGAGCCTTTAGACAAGTATATGATAGTGAAGTGAAATGGATTACCTCTATAATTTGCACTTGCAGCTAAATTTTTTTCATATTCATCGACAAATTTGAATAACATCACATATTATACACTTGATTAGATATCTTGGTTCTATGATTTCTATGACTATAATAAATTCTTCTAAAAATAAACTTTTAAAGAAATAAAAAATCATACTCATGTCCGTCATCATTTCCACAAATTTCTACAAAACATGAACAATTTTTATTTTAAATAAAAGAAGAAAAAGTAGGAGGAAAAGGAAAAAGAAAAGAAAATGGCATATACTGATGTGTTTGCAAGCCCGAAGACAAGAATGTAAAGACAGTGATTGTTTATGGAATATTTCCCACATTTAATGTCTCAAGGATGTGCAACGCGAGCGGAGTCCTGTTTGATTGTAACACATTTTGGGTCCACGAGGCATATTCAAAATTAGTAATTTAGTCTCAGAAACAATTTCCTCATATTTTCCTAGGATAGAGTCCACCCCCCCCCCCCCCCCCCCCTCTCCCTCCCTCTCTCTCTCTCTCTCTCTCTCTCTCTCTCTCTCTCTAATTTGAGTCTGTCTCTTATATCCCAATTTTGAAATCAAATATTTAATTAGATTATTATTTTTTTTGTAGGATTTTGTTAAAAATTTCAGATTTAATTTTGTATAAATTACATAAATTTAAACTTGACATTTTCAAATTCATTAAATCTTACTTTTCTAAATTTTTAAAGTTGTAAAATACAAACTAACAAAAACAAAAAATTGTAATTTTTTTTCAGAAAATTGTACTTTTTGTTTGTAATAAAAACTATAATTGAATAAATTTTTTCAGAAAATTTGAAACAATAACGTATTTTATACATTAATTTGGATGGATATGAAATATTTTGCAATATTATTGGGAATATTAATAAAAAAATAAATCCAACCTTACCCGATTAATTAAAAAATGGTAGAACTCTCGGTATTAAGAAAAAATAATTTTTCCCCATCCCCAACTAGAATTTACCAAGTTATTTCATGTTATAATATTTAAAGAGAATAAATTGTTTTTAATTTAATAAATTATTAAATTAATTACATATATTTTTTACAATATTATAAATTTCAAACGAACTCATAATACAAACTCATTCCTTAAAATAAATATTTCAAACAACCTCACAATTATTCACAATCTCACATCACATCAACCTATCAATCACTATAATCATTACATTTAATTTGGGCTATGAATTAATGGAGAAAACTAGCTATTGGTGCAAAGAAGATTTCGAATTTAATGGTTGTCATCAAAATTGTCTTTGGATTTTAATTTTTACTATTTAGTAGTTAATTTTACATTGATGGTTGTCATCAAAATTATTTATTAAATAATATTTATTACTAAACTAATAGCCCATTGTGCGAGCCTCTCACTGGGGGTTTCTACTCAATGGACGTAATTATTGGCAAGAACTTATTGAATCCATCATTTGGACTCATAATAAATTAAAAGTTGCTTTTTTTTTATATTTGGAGTAATTATAAACATGACAAGTTTTAAAATTATAATGTTTCTTACTTTCTTAGACCTTAATGAGTATATAGAATTATAGATTTTATTAGTAGGTTAAACTTCTACTCAATTATAATATTGAAATTTATAAATTTAAAAAAATAAAATATATAGATCAAATTGAATTGGGTTGGGTCAAATTTATTAGGTTATTGGGTGACCTGATTAAAAATCAGGTTAACCCGAACTTGATTCGATTTTTTGTGGGTCAAATTAGGGTTAATCCTTATGGGTTTAGCATCGGGTTTGGTTAGTTTTGAATTTGGTATTTTTATGTTATATCATTATCTCAACCCAACCCAAACCCACTCAATCCATTCAAATTGACACCATGTCCCATATGTATGCTTAAAGTTTGTTCGGATTTAAAATTTGAAGTTTAATTTAAGAATGATACCACTCAATTAATGAATTAGTGGCAATTAGAAAATATTTAATACAATAAAGGATCACAATTCACAATTATTCATCGACGACAATTAATAATATCGTTAAGGAATGTAAGACGCATGACAAAAATTTTGCTAGGAATATGTATATATCCCTGACAAAAGAAATATTGTAATTTTTTATTTTATTTATTTATTTTTGTATTTAGAAAGATTCTGCTCTTTTTATTCGTGAATTTCTTATTTGTATATGGGAAGATTCGCCCACTTATTTTGAGTTTTTGAACTCTAACATGAACGGGCTGTTTGGCTTTATTTCCATTTCCATCATTTTTAAAATGATGAAAATTAGTTATGTGATATGATGTGGAAATGAAAATATATTTGGATGAAATGTAATGATTATGTTGGTTTTTATAGGTTGTAGGTGGTGAGAGATAGAAATAATGGAATAGAGAGAGAAGATATGTAAGTCATTAGAAAAAAATATATAAATTATTGGAGAATGTGTTTTGAAAATGGAAATGTAAATTATGTTGGGTGAAAATTTTTAAAAAGTAATGATTTCTATTTATGAAATAGTAGAAAATGGAAAAAGTGAGTATGGAAATAAAACCAAACAGACCCTCCCATTTGATTTCATTTTCATTTTCATCATTTCTAAAATTGAAAAGTTGGTTAGTGGAAATGAATTGAAAATAGGTTTATATTTGAATGAGTTATTGGAAAAGTAATAATTTTGTTGGTTTTAATAGGTTGTAGGTGGAGAGAGATAGAAATAATAGAATAGAGAGAGAAGTATATAGGTTATTGTGAAAAGATATATAGGTTATTGAAAAATATGTTTTGAAAATGAAAATGAAAATAATGTTAGGTGAAAATATGTAAAAAAAAAAAAAATAATGTGTTTCATTTTGGAATAGTAAAAAATGAAAAAAAAAAAAAAAAAAAAGAGCTATGGAATCCATTTGGTTTTATTTTCTGGTGAAAATAAATAATGAAAAGTTAGTTATAAATATGATTTTGACATGGAATGTTGTTTGTATGTTTTGTTTAAAATAAAATGATTGTATAAGGCTGAAAATAAATTGTATTTGGATATTATAATGTTTTATATTAAAAGTCGTGTAAATGTGATTATAAGAAAATGAAAAGAGAGTGTAATATTGTGTTTGAAAAAAATGTGTTGAGAATAAAAATATTTGTAAAAATAGAAAAGAAGTTGATGACTTTCTGTTTTCATTTTCAAGAAAAAATAAAAAGGAATTTTGAAAACAAAACCAAACGAGCACTTAGCCTGCGGTTGTTTGTGAAAAATATCTCAAATCTTGCGTCTATGAAACATGAGATTTTAGAAAGTTGCATTTGGATGACAGACTCATCTCATGTCTTTAGAATTTGGAAAGTCAGGTGGCTCTCTCACCAATCTCACTTTTTTGAGTACGCAGTCTACCTTTTCTCTCTTGTCTCAAAATTTATCTTCCCTCATTGTTCACCCTAATGGCTTTTTGTTTATCATTTTCTCTTAGTTTTCTTGTTTCTTTGCTTTGCTTCCCTGCTTCCCAGTTGTAAAACATTATTTACAATTTTGTAAAATAATTTTTTTAATTTTTAACCGTCAAACCTAAATTGCAAAAATAAATTTTTAATTATTCAACTATAAATAACTTATTACATTTTTAAAAAATAAAATTTACAACCTTTTATGAAAAAAAATGAAGAATAAAAATTTGAATAATTTCATTTAATTATTTTGCATTTAATTCAATTAATTTAGAATTTTTTTAAAATTAAATTAATGAAAATCTACAAAAATATTTTTTAGTTGGCATTTGTTTTTACTTGATCTACAAAGCATTTGATTGTACAATTTTTAATATGTTATCAAATAAATTAATTATATTAAATTTATCTTTTATTTATTTATTTGTAACTAATATCAATCTCAAACAAACCAAAATACAAATATCATAAAACAATATCATCTATTAAATAAATTTCTCAAACATATCTTACAAACAATCACACAACCATTCACAACCTTACATCACATCAATCCATCAAATATTATAATCATTACATTTTATCCCATAACCATTCACAACCTCATTTTCCATTTCTCATATCTCTCAAACATAAAAACAATTCCAAATTCTCTAAAACATGAAAAATGAGACATTGTCTCATAAGCAATTACAACCTTAGACTGCGATTGTTTGGCAGGTCATGCTTCATTTTTCATGTTCTTGGGATTTTGGGGTTGTTTTGGTGTTTGAGAGATATGAGAATGAGAAACGAGGTTGTGAATAATTGTGAGATAAAGTGTAATAATTATAGTAATGTGATGTGTTGATGTGATTTGAAGTTGTGAACGAATGTGAGGTTGTTTTTGAAATATATTTGGAAAATTTATTTGAGATAATAAAATTGTTGTATAAGATTTATTTTTTTGGGTTCGCTTGGAATTTAAAATAAATTAATAATTTACAATAAAATTTTAATTTTAATAAATCAATTTTTTCCTTTAACTCTTACAAAATATCGTCTATGAATAAATCTATTTTTGCTTTTTTTTTTAATTCGTTTGGTAGTAATAATATATTAAAAAATTAACAAAAATATATAAATATGTTAAACTAAAAATATTTTTTTTAAACGTAAAGAAACCCATCATGTATTAATAAAGCAATTTTTGGTGTTTTGGATTTGTTTAAGATTTATGATGCAGCAAATTTTATAGATATTCTATAAATTCACTAAATCAATATATTTTTTAAAAAATTTAAAATATATGTCATGTATTAATAAATCGAATTTTGCGAAAATTCAATTTGTTTGGGATTTATAATATAGATAAAATTTATTGATATTTTAAAATTTTAATAAATTATAATTTTACAAAAATTTAGTCGGACTTTTTTTAAATTGTTTTTTATAATTACGAAATTAAATGAAGCACGCATATTGTTGAGAATTAACTTGTGAAGTATATTGTTTATTTTATACCTTACTCAGTCAATGTTTAAAGAACATGACCATTATTATTTACATACCTTATTTTATTTTGTTTTTATATCATGAATTAAATTTTAACAAATCTCATTAATCGGATTGGTTGGAAATTCAATTTTTATTTTTTATTTATTCATAAAATAATTTAAAAGATATGTATCACATAATAAAGAATTTAGGTTCACACTTCTCAAGATGGAACTGAAAAATTATTTTAGGAATATTCATATTCCTATAATTGAAAATGATTCAAGACTAAATTTTGGGATGTAATAGTAAAAAAATTTCTATTCATAATATATTAGTATATAATTTAATTATAAATCTTATCTTCTTTTTTTTTACTAATAAGATATGTACTTTTTAGATTAAGATAAAATTAAAATATATTGATTAATTATTAGAGTATTATTCTTATCCTTTATAAATTTAAAAATAAAATTTAGATAAGTTACATAAATAATATTTAAAATTTATTACATAAAAAAAACAAACTTAATATATTTTAAACTAATATAATAATATTTAAATTATCTATAATAATGTTAAATAAATATTCAATTCTTAATAAATTTCATATTTTTAAAATTTTAAAATGCACATCTTGATGCAATTTTAAATGGAAAAAAGGGGGGAAAAATCTTTAAGTAATAAATTAATATTGAGAAAGCATAAAATAAAATAAAAACGAACAAAAACTGAAACAACAATAATTGGTGCACAGTCACCAAAGCCTCTCCAGTCTCAACCAACTCCCACTCAAATCCTGCACGGAACCCAATGATTTTAAAATCCTATAGACTAAGAAAGGGTCTTCCATACAAATACATCTTGGTCCATGTTTAGGGTAAGTTTGATTGGATTTTAACTTTATCCCTTGATAAATTACCTCATGATAAGTTGTGTAATTATTAACTATTATAGTATTGTTTGGTTTGCATAATTGTTTGTTAATGTACCTGATGAGGGTTCGATCCTTCGAATAGGAATCCGGGTTTGAATAAGGGTGGAACTTGACCTAGATGACTTATGTTCCTGCTGGGTTAGGGAAAGAATCCTGCAATCACAATAAACGTTAGGCTAGTCGAGAGGCCCTCGGCTTAGGCCCTCCGATGATCAAGTCAGTAGAATTCGACCTCAAGAACCTCTCAAAGGAGTATGGGTTTTTTTAAGTGTATATGAGTGTGTACCTCTGGAAAGTTGGGTTGAGGGTATTTATATCCTTCTCCCTTTTAGGAAATGTCTAGGAAGCCCCTCGGTACATCCAGGGGCCCCAACCCTGTGCCAGGGGTAAATGGTCATTTTTCCTGTTTGAATATTTCCAGCTAATTGCCCTTCCTGTTTTAAAGGGCAGGATAGTACATTGTAGCGGCGCCTGGCGTGTCAGACGGTAAGGGGGATGGCATGCACCATTAATGTGGAGGCGTGGCACCCGTCAGTACATTTAATGCAGTGGCAGAGTGTTGTACTGTTCTCGACCTCCTAGTCAACCTAGGCCATGTCGACTTGGGTTGAGGAATTCTGTGGGCCCTAGGCGCCTGACTGGTCCGGGGCAGATCTGATCGAGTGAAGTCGATGAGACACACGGGCCCTGAGCCCCAAACTGGGCATTGATGGTTTGGGCTCGAGTATTTGGGCCATCCCATACTCGACGAGAAGCTGAAGAAGCTGCAGTTGGACGTGCAAGTTGTTTATGAGTCTGGTCGAGCTGCTGGTCGGAATGAACGTCTGGCCGAGGCCAGGACTGAATTTGCCCGGGTGTTGCCGGATATGCGCCGGGAAGCTGTGCAGCAGTTTATGGTGAGCCCAGCTTTCCAGGATGCGAGTGTTGTGCTCAGTCTGGATGACTCCCGGAATGTGTTTCAAAAAGCGATCCAGCTAATGCAGTTTTTAGGCTATGCACTTCGGGCTGAGGACCGCTCCAGAATGAACCACGCTCTCGACGAACAGTTGCGTCCTTATCCGGATGAAGAGGTCGATGCGGCGGAGCCCATTGTCGAGGCAACGCCGGAGGTCGAACTTACGCCCGAAGAGAGAGAGCGAGCTGAGATTGACAAAAGACTGAAGGCAGTGGCCCGGGAGTTTGAGTTTGCCGGCGACATCGCCTACGATGTATCAGAGGGAAGGGCCAATGTGGCCTCCTTCTTCCAGGCCTCCGAGCGGCTGTTCTTACAAAATGCCGCTAGCCCTTCTCGGCCCGTGACTGCCATTGTACCTATGTCAATGGCGCCGCCTGAGCCCCAACCATCTAGTGCAACAGCTCATGCGCCTGCTCTTGCCCCCGCCCCTGCTGTTGAAGAGACCGGTAGCTCCGGCTAGGCCTGGTTCTCCTGCTTGTTTTGTATACGTCTCGAAAAGGCTTTTGTTCATTTTTTATCCAATTGTTGAATTGTTGCCTTAATGGGGCTTTTTGTTTGGAATATTAGATGGCGATTCAGCCTTTTCTCAACTACAACTTTAATCATAACTGTCTTTGCTTTTGCTATGAACTGCCTTGATTGCCATTGTGTTTAGATTGATGAAACGCATGAGACTTGTGAAATATTAAATTGCTGTTCTTTTTGTCGAAATTTCTGAAAGGATGCCCACGAATGTGGTAAGTAATTTCCATTCAAGTCTCACGTCGAATGGAAGTTATGCTTCCCGACTTGATTTTCAGCTCTTGTAGAGCAAGTTGTAATCAATCTTGTAGCATAATAGCTATGTTCAAGTTTGGAATAACTTTCGACTGTGTGGTCTCTAGCCTTTTGTTGACTGCGGGGTCGACAGTTTGGTCTCGGCGCCATGGCCTCGACTTGGCGACGTGAAGCCTTTTGTCGACTGCGGGGTCGACTGTTTGGTCTCGGCGCGATAGCCTCCACTTGGCAGCATGAAGCCTTTTGTCGACTGTTTGGTCTCGATGCGATGGCCTCGACTTGGCGGCTTGACGCCTTTTGTCGACTGCAGGGTCGATTGTTTGGTCTCGGCACGATGGCCTCGACTTAGCAGCGTGAAGCCTTTTGTTGACTGCGGGGTCGACTATTTGGTCTCGGCGCGATGGCCTCGACTTGGCGGTGTGATGCCTTTTGTCGACTGCGAGGTCGACTGTTTGGTCTCGGCGCGATGGCCTCGACTTGGCGGCGTGACGTCTGTGGTCGACTACAGGGTCAATTTTGTGGTCTCGGCGCATAAGCCTCGACTTGGTGGCGTTGAGCCTCTCGTCGACTATGGGGTCGATTTTGTTAAAGAAGGTTCGATCTGCTACGCACGTTTGGACATGTTGTAATTTCATTTCCTTCAGTAATACAAAGGTCATCGGTGACCAATTATACAAAAAACTTTTTCAAGTTTATGGCATTTCGTGGTCGAGGTAGCTCGCGGCCTGATGCATCAGCTAGTCGGCATGTATTATTTTTAGACACCTTGATCACCGAGTACGGTCCCTCCCATTTTGGGTCGAGTTTCCCGACAGGCTTGGATACTTCCACTTTCTTGAGAATGAGGTCGCCCACCTTGAAGCTCCGCGGTCATACCGACCTGTTATAGCAATCCGCCATCTTTGAACGATATCGCTGCATTGTGTTGTAAGCTGCATGGCGTTGTTCGTCGACAATGATTAGATCTAGCGTCTTCTCCGATGCATTAGTTATCGGTTGTAGTGGATCACCCGTCGCTGTATGCTGGATTAATTCTGACGGGATCACTACCTCAGATCCGTAGACTAGGTTGTATGGGGTGTGTCATATGGCTGTTCGATGAGTCGTTCTGTAAGCCCAAAGGACACCAGGGAGGTCGTCTGCCCAGCTGGTCCCTGTCCCCGCTATTCGACTCTTGACGTGGTCGAGAACAGTCCTGTTGGTAACCTCAGTCTGTCCATTGGCTTGCGGGTTTCCCACGGAAGTAAAGTGCTGGGCGATCCCTAAGGTTTCGCACCATCTCCTCGTGTTTTTGCTCTAAAATTGGGTGCCGCTATCTGATGCTAGGACTTTAGGCAACCCAAATCGGCATACAATATTCTTCCAAATGAAACTTTTAATGGCGGCATCAGTAATCTTCGGGACTGCCTCAGCTTCCACCCATTTTGTAAAGTATTCGACAGCCACTATGATGAATTTTTGCTGGCCGGATGTTTTTGGGAGCGATCCGACTATGTCGATCCCCCACTGGTCGAAGGGCCAGGTGATGTTAACATTGGTCATCGGTGCGGCTGGCTGGTGCTGGATGTTCGAATGAATTTGACAGGATGGGCATTTTTTAGCAAAGTAGACAGAATCTCTCAACAAAGTCGGCCAGAATATCCGTAGCGAATGATCTTATATGCCAAGGATCGACCGCCAGAGTGGTTGCCGCAAATGCCGGCATGTACTTCACGCAATAATTCGTTTGCCTGGTCAGGATCGAGACACCTGAGTGGCGGTCCTACTATCGACCTCTTATACAATTGTCCGTGCTCGTCGAGCGCGTATTTAGGTGCTAAACCCTTGATTCTACGGGCCTCCTTATCATCGTCGGGTAAGGTACCCCGACTTAGATAAAGTTTGATTGGGTGCTGCCAAGAAAGGGTTGTTTCCCCGAGGCACCCGACCAGGCCTTGGCAGGGGGCAGGGACACAGGGATGGTCTGCGACAAGGAATGTTATTGTACTTTCTCTGGTGCCTTTCGTCGAGCTGGCAAGCTTGGAGAGCGCGTCTGCTAGCTCATTTTCTGATCGGGGGACCTGGCTCAATGAAATTTTTTTGAACATTTGCCTCAATTGGTGCACTTCTGCCAAATACTGTGCCATCTTATGTTCCTTCGCCTTAAAGTTGCCTTCGACCTGTTCTGCAACGAGCTGAGAGTCCATGAATGTTGCTAGTTGGTCGACCCCGCGGTCTTTGGCCATGCGCAATCCTACTATAAGAGCCTCATATTCTGCTTCGTTATTAGTGACCGAGAAGTCGAGTTTCACCGCAAAATCATAGTCCTCGACAAGTGGGGATCGAAGGGATATCCCTATTGCCCCTCCAGATGAGGTTGCGGACCCATCGACGTGCAAGGTCCACCAGAGTGTGCTGTCAACATCCTGCATCGGCAGGTCGAGCCTTTCGATGATGAAGTCGGCCAACACCTGCGCTTTAATGGCAGTCCGTAGTTGAAATTGGATGTCAAATTCCCCGAGCTCGATGGCCCATTTGGTGAGCCGTCCTGAAGTGTCTGGCTTCGACAACACCTAGTTTAGGGGCTGATTCATCAGCACCAAAATTGAGTGGGATTGAAAATAAGGCCGCAGTTTCCTGGCCGACGTGACAAGGGCCAGAGCAAACTTCTCGATCTGTAAATAATTATGTTCGGGTCCCTGGAAAGCCTTGCTGCAATAGTATATTGGACGGGGGTTTCCTGCTCTCATCGTCGTCAACACTGAACTGATGGAGGCCGAAGAGACTGCCAAGTATATCTGTAGTACTTCTCCTAGCTCGGGCTTGGCGAGCATAGGTGGCGAAGAGAGGTATTGCTTGAGGTCGAGCAGGGCTTGATTACATTGTTTATCCCACTTGAATCTGAATTTCTTCGCGTTTCTCAAGATTTTGAAGAAGGGTAGGCTTTTGTCTGCTAGCCGAGCTATGAATCTGCCCAAGGCTATAACCCTGCCGACCAGGCGTTGGACTTCACGAACCGTGCGAGGTGGGGTGATGTCCAAAATTGCTTGAATCTTCTGCGGGCTGGCTTCAATGCCTCTCTGACTGACTATGTAGCCAAGGAATTTACCTCCTCGAACCCCGAAGGTGCATTTGCTAGGGTTGAGCTTCATACCGAAAGCCCTCAAAATGGAAAAGGTGTGGCTGAGGTCGATCAAGTGGTCTTTGGCTTTTTCAGTCTTTACAATCATATCATCCACATAGACCTCCATTGATTTCCCAATTTCATTCTTGAACATGAAATTAACTAGTCTTTGGTAAGTTGCCCCTACATTTTTAAGTCTGAATGGCATAACTAAGAAGCAATAAACTCCATTGGGGACGACAAACGTTGTTTTGTCCCTGTCCTCGGGTGCCATGAATATTTGGTAATAGCCTTGAAATGCATCCATTATGCTAAGCGATTCGCAACCAGCAGTAGAATCAACTAGTAAATCAATACGAGGCAAAGGGTAAGGATCCTTAGGGAAAGCTTTATTCAAATCCATAAAATCGTTACACATCCTCCACTTTCCCTCATTCTTGGGGACAAGTACAACATTACAAAGCCAAGAGGGATATTGGATTTCTACAATGTAACCTGCTTGCAAAAGCTTGCTGACCTCCTCGTCAATAATGTGGGTTCGTTCAGCATTGAAGGTTCTTTTCTTCTGCCGCACTGTCTTGCGGGCTGGGTCCACGTTGAGGCGGTGGACGATGATGTTGGGATCAATGCCTTGAAGATTCGCTGCCTTCTATGCAAAAACATTGACGTTTCGCCAGAGGAAATCGACCATAAGGCATTCTAGTCGATCTCCCATCTCGGTCCCAATTCTGGTGGTTTTCTCTGGGTTGCCAGATTCGAGCTCGATCGTTTTGAATTCCCCAACGGGCTCGACCCTAGTGTCCTCCAACTTTCTCTTCTTCGACGAGGGTCCATCCTCGGGTTTCGCTACAGGGACGTCCCCCGAGGGCTTCAGCTCAGGTCGCTTCTTCTGGTCGATTGAGTCAACAAAGATTGTGTAGCATCGCCAAGCGTCCTTCAGATTGCATAAAAGTTCGCCCACTCCCACTGGGGTCGAAAATTTTATTTTCATGTGATATGTGGACATGATGGCTCTGAAATCATTGAGGGTTGGTCGACCTATGATGGCATTGTATGCAAATGGGGCGTCGACCACCAGGTAACTGATCATCAATGTTCGGTTGTACTGGCCCTGCCCGACTGTGGTGGAAAGATCGATGGACCCTATTGGGATAATCTCTGATCCCCCAAATCCAACCAAGGGTGTCCTGACCGAATCAAACTTCAACTGTCCCAACTGCATCCTGTTCAAAGTCGATAGGAAAATGATATTCACTGAGCTTTCGTTATCGACCAACACTTTTCGGACCTCAAAATTTGCTATTTCCAGAGTGACCACCATGGGGCAATCTATTCTACGGTCAGTCCCTCTATTTTCCATATGGTCCAGATCTGCGTCAGTGAATGAGATTGGTTCAGTGCTGGTTGCCAGTTGGAAGACTGTCTCAACCTTGGATGGCCTGGTCGAACCGAGCTACCTCTGTGTTTGCTTTCTCGCATTTTGGGAATCTCCTCCCATGGGCCCCCCGGCGATCATGTCGATGACGCCCCTGATGGGTGGGTGGGGTTCATGGGCCGGTCTCTTTCCTTTGTCCTCTCTCCTCAGGCTGACCAACATTTCTCTTCGGGGAGTTCGGTCGGTCACGCCCTCCTCTCTTCGGGCCTGCTCCTCGACGAATTTTTTTAGGTGACCTTGTCTTATCAGCCTCTCGATTTCGTCTTTCAGATTAAAGCAGTCCTCGGTGTCGTGCCCTTTCTGCTTATGAAAATAGCAGTACTTTTTTGACTTCTTCATGGTTTCGGTTTCTATGATTTTTCGAGGCTTCTTGAGCAGGTTGTCTTGTTGAATGGCGAACAACACTTCTCTCCTCGGCAGGTTCAACGGAGTGTATTCATGGAAGCGCTTGATCGGGGAACGGCATCCCTCTTTGTTTTGTCTATCATCTTTCTCCTTGCCTCTCTTCTTGTCAACTTCCATGCCGTCATATTTCATCATGTTCATCTCTTCTTGGGTCATGTACCTTTCTGCGAGGTCGAGGAGCTCCTCCATTGTTCTGGGTTGTGCGGGCACCAAGGCATTGGCGCACTCTTTATGTCTCAAGCCCAAGAAAAGTACATCTATCAGGAACTCAAGCCTCGAGCTATCAATTTTCAGCACTTCTATGTTGAATCTGGTGAAAAAATCCCAAAGGGATTCTCCTTCAGCCTGTCTCACTGTATGCAGGTGGATGTAAGGGAGTTTTGCTTTCCTCCTGCTCGCAAACTAGTGCAGAAACTTGTCACACAACTGGTCGTAGGAGAAAATGGACGTTGGTTCAAGCTTCACAAACCAATCCAAAGCTACCCCTTGAAACGTGGTCACCAGCATTTTTGCATAGATGTACTCGTTGTGCCCATGCAACTGCATCATATGTTCAAACTACAGTATGTGCTCGTTTGGGTCTGTGGAGCCATTGTACCTTGGGAGTCCTTTTGGGATCTTTGCATCAACGGCGATGCGCTTGTCAATGATCTCCTGCACGAACAGCGAATCTCGCTCCCTCCTGAACCTTTGTGGCCCGTCTGGCTGAACAGCTCTGTTTGCGTTCCTTTTTGAGATCTCCTCCAGGCGCTTGTTCAGCTGTTACGCCTGGTGGGATACCTCCTCCCACTCTTGCTGATCTGCCCGGGATGCATGCCTGCTGGGCTTGAGCCTGGAACATTCGGCCCTATCACACTGCGGGGCTCGAAGGGGCCGAAAGTCATGGTCTACGAAGTCTGCCACCTCCTCTCTCAGTGGGGGGCGGGTTGCTTCCCTAGGAAAGCATCCCAGGCTCAGTTCTCTTCTGGACTGGTGCCTTAGTGACTCCTGTCGCTGGGACAGCTCTTCGGGCTGCGCCCTTTTCGGGGCCGCAGACTGTGGCTTGGCGCTGATTGCCGGCTTCGGCTGTACAGCATGTCTGTTTAATGCAGCGGAGAGTTGGGCTGAAATATGTGTGGAGATTTGTTCACTGATGAGCTACATTATCTGTGGCATTGTGGGTGTGACCATAGGCTCAGGTTGAGCGCTGGGTCCTTGTGCATTCGGCTCTGGGTTCTGTCCAAAGGGAGGGGAGCTGGACCTCCGATTTTCTTCTCTCCCAGATGGGGCGGGCTCGCCTAGTGTTTACCATTTTCGATACAGGATTCAGGTTTCCCACAGACGGCGCCAAATGATGAGGGTTTGATCATTCGAATAGGAATCCGGGTTTGAATAAGGGTGGAACTTGACCTGGATGGCTTATATTCCTGCTGGGTTAGGGAAAGAATCATGCAATCACAATAAACATTAGGCTAGCCAAGAGGCCCTCGGCTTAGGCCCTCCGACGATCAAGTCAGTAGAATTCGACCTCAAGAACCTCTCAAAGGAGTATGGGTTTTTTTAAAGTGTATATGAGTGCGTACCTCTGGAAAGTTGGGTTGAGGGTATTTATATCCTTCTCCCTTCTAGGAAATGTCTGGGAAGCCCTTCGGTACGTCCAGGGGCCCCAACCCTGTGCCAGAGGTAAATGGTCATTTTTCCTGTTTGAATATTTCCAACTAACTGCCCTTCCTGGTTTCAAGGGCAGGATAGTACACTGTAGCGGCGCCTGGCGTGTCAGACGATGAGGGGGATGGCATGCACCATTAATGCAGAGGCGTGGCGCCCGTCAGTACATTTAATGCGGTGGCAGAGTGCCGTACTGTTCTCGACCTCCTAGTCGACCTAGGCCATGTCGACTTGGGTCGAGGAATTCCGTGGGCCCTGGGCACCTGACCGGTCCGGGGCAGATCTGGTCGAGTGAAGTCGATGAGACACACGGGCCCTGAGCCCCAAACTGGGCATTAATGGTTTGGGCTCGAGCATTTGGGCCATCCCATACTAGGCCTTGCTGGTTTGGGCCTACGCACTTGAGCCATCCCATATTAGTACCCACTTGATTATTGTTTGGTTTGCGGTATAATAATCATTGCTATTTGATTATTTTATGAAATGACAATGCTATCATTTACCTCAAAAAAGACAAGCAATTATTTTTCTTCTCTTTTTTTTCAAAAATTATTTTTGCAATGAATAGTTGCAGAAACACGTTCACTTTTTTCAAATTATTTTCCTTCCCTATTTTTGTTGATTTAATCACTTCTCAAAGTCTCAACAGAAGGAATCTAACCCATAATTTTTAATTTATTTTTATAATTTTTCACAAACATTAATTTATAAAATTAATAAATTAGAATAAAAATAAATTAACTTTTTATAGTTATGATATGTTTAAATATAACATTTGGATCAGTTTAATAATTTTCCAATATTAATAGCTTGACTATTTTTTTTTCAATTTTTTGAAGTTACTAATTTAGAATAAATTAAATTGTTTTAATATTAATCAAAATTATTAAATTTTAATTTATAATGTAAGTTTAGAATCAATAATTTCATTTCACAAAATTATAATATATAATTTATTTTGTTAATTTTCTGAAATTATTAATTTAAAATAAACAAGTTATTACTTATAATTTCCAAAATTATTAATTATTAATTTATTTTTATAAATTGATTAATCTATAATTTACTCTCATAATCCATAATTATTTTTTATAATTTTCAAATAATATTATAATTATTCAAGATATCAATAAAAAATAATCAATTTTATAATAATTTTTCTTCACATAACTATTCAAAAAATAGTTTCACAATCTTATAATTATAGAAAAATATGAAATTATTTATAATAATTTAATTTCTCAAAAAAACTATTTTATAATTTAGGCATTCTAGTAATTTGCCAAGAAAATTTAAGGGCCAATTGGACTTTTTGCTAAAATAGCTCAAATGGGATAAATAATCCAAGGGGGTGAGGTGAGTTTATTAATATCAAGAATTGAGTTTATATACACGGGTTTGATGATAAAATACAGACCGTGTATATACAATCATACAAACTAAACATTGGATTGAGTGTGATAATTTTCCCTAATCCCACCTAATCCCTCCAACCAAACATGGCCTTAATATAAACTATTTATAAGCCCATAAACTATTTCTTCTTTCTTCTTTTTATAGGGACAAAAACATAATATATATATATATATATATGTACGTCAATGAAAAAATTCCTTACAGTAATTCATATATAGTTGGGAAATAATTTTAAAGAAATAAAAACTTACAAAATATTAATAAGATAGGAAATGTGAACAATTGTACTTATCTTGGGGCTTTATTTTGGGTTTCAAGAAAAAGGACTTTAGATGGCACCAAGAAGGATAATGTACTACCCTATCATTGTTTAAGTTATTTTATGATTGTTTATCCTGTTATAATGTGTATAATCTTTTATTATTATGATATAATTTAATTTACATACTTATTAATATACATGTACAAGTACCAATGCAATGGATAAATAATCTCAGAAGGTTTGGCTGATTTATTTTTCCCACAGTTTGCATATATAATGATGGGACAATTATATAACTACAGACCTATATATTTTTCAGCACTCAATTCAAATAAATAAAAAGACTGAATAAAATAATTGTATCCCACTTGCGAATCAAATTAGCCCATGATTTTCCTGGGTGGATAAGGATAGTTGAAATTCTCAAAATTTTCAATTTCGACATACAACACTTACAAAACAACATCTTGGGACGAAGTAATTAATCTATTGATTGTCTACCTTGATCACTAGCTTCTTTCTCATTTACCTTCCATGTCCTAAAATGCTAAATATTGCCCTAGCACTAATTTTCTTACAACAGAAATTTCAACCAATTAAAGTAGCCTACATGGTAATTTAAAGTAGCCTACAATTGGTATGATCATAATTTTCACAAATGATCACGAGTTTGAAATTGCTTGCAGTAGTAGTTCGTGAATTAGTTACTTCTATTTTGAAGGTCTTTAGTAGTTTCACTGGCACTTTGATAGGAGTATGCAGTACAACAAAATTAGATATTTAAAGGCAAAAAAATAAAGGCACATTTCAAACCAGTCACCGGCAATTTAATATTAATTATCCTTATAATTACAGTGTTGTCATACTTTTAAAAGTCTATATATTGAGGCACATATTAAAATAGCCCATGAAATATGGTAAAATATTCTTTTAAGAATAAAAAAATTACAATTGTTTTATATAAAGGCAATCTTTAAAATGAGTACCTCCACATATTTTGTGATTGCATGTGGTGGCCATTTGTGCAAATGCCTTCATATGTTTTAGGGAGCTTTCTACTATCATGTAGGTGTCATACCTACCTGACATTTTCCAATTGTAATATGGTTTTAATTCAACCTATACTATTCAAGAGGTATGATTATGACAAAAGATAAAAAGACAAATTTGTCCTTGCACGAAAAATGATGACCGGAGATAGTTATAGCCATTCAAACTAGCGACTACTTTAATATTCTCTTATTCAAAAATCCGCCAAGACAAACAACCATTAGATTGTAGTAAGAAATGCATTTATTTAAATTTTTAAATATATTATATCTTCATATTATGAAGTACATTAATAAATAAAGTTAACGACTATAATAATATTTAAAAAGAAAATAAACAAGTAATCGCTATTTAATATGGCAACTAGTTGTAGTAAGAAGCGTATTTATTTAAATATATTATTTCTTAATATTATGAAATAAATTAATAATAAAAGTATATTTACTATAATAATATATAAAAAAAGACAAAAGTAAAGTAATAGCTATCTAATACGGCTACTAGTTGTAGTAAGAAACACATTTTTTATATATATACTATTTTCATATCTTATTTTAAATAAATAATCTACATTTTTCTCTAGTTAAAAATATTTTTTTAAGCAAAATTGTATGTTTGAGTATACTACACTCATGTTTTTATTAAAAAAAATACATTATAAAGTACATTTTTCAGATAAATTTAAAATTTTCATAGCATTCCTTTGTTAGAGATGTCAAATTTATCTATGTATTTCCTCATGTACTGTCAACATCATCATGTCAATCGTGCATAATGTGTGAAGGCATTTTATTATTGGTTGACTTTGGCCCGATAAATACGACCCTACTGGACCATAGAAAGCCCCATTTTAGGGACAATTTTCAAGCTTTCAAAGATAAAAAGAATAGCCTTTCAAAGACAAAAAGAATAACCTTAAAAGTCCTCAATAGTGATGGTAACACTTGCCTTTTAGACAATATTTATGGCTCCAATTAAACATTTGACAATATGGTTCAAATCCTCTATTATATTCTCTATTCCATCTCTCATTTCATTTCATAAATATATAACATGTGTATTAAATATTTCTTTATAAAAATAATTAATTAAAAATCAGATATATTTAAATACAGTAAATCAAAATAAAAGATAAAATAAAAAATGGAATAGAGAATTCAAAGTGTTCACCATGAGAGAGGATTCCTACATAATATGCTCAAAGGGATTGATGCGTCAGTTCTCTATCTCCAACCTCTTTTTCCCATTTACACACAGAGAGGCAGACAGCTCTGCACGACTGAAAAAATTCTGTGAGAAAGTTCTGTTGAGAAAGAAAAACCAGAGGGACAGATAAATGACAGAATGAGAGGCCAAAACAAGTCAACGGCCACGTTTTCCTTCTTGACTCAGGATTTTCATACTAATCTATCATTTATTTTTTTCCATGAATGAATAAAAATCAAAATCCGACAATGCCAGTTTCCAATGCCGGACGTGGAAGTATGAAAACAGTCAAAGTACTGAAACAATTTGGTGCAACATTTTTATCAATATATTGAAAGAAATTTTCGTGTGGATTATCAGTATACATATTGACTAATAGAAATTTTGCAGAACGTGTGGTGGTAGAATTGTCTTAAGTTCTTATTCAACAGGACTTTTAATGCACATACAAAACTCGCATGGATTACGACCATTTGAATTGGTTAAGAGACGTAGATCAGTTTATATATATATATAGATATATATATGTATAGACATATGTATGTATATATTTTATTCAAAAACAACTACCAATGTTTTTAAAATTGGATCGGAAAAAAAATCAGTGACGTTGATGGTTACTGGTTCAACCTGTATAACGTCATAATGACATAATAATTATATTTAATTTTATAAAAATATATAATATTTTAATATTAACAAAAAATAAAACTTTCAATTGATATAGAAATAATATTATTTGAAAATTTTCAACTTATTTATTTTTATGTATTTTTTTAGAAAAAATACTATTTAACAATTAGTCAACTATAAATAAATAAATAAATAATGTTTAACATTAATTTAAGTAATCAGTCGTCTCATGCTTCAACTTCAAGTAAAAATAAATTCTTCTACGCTAAATATTCAATATAATCTAATTAAGAGAGATAAACAAAATAAAATAATAAACTAAATATAAGCATTCATATATAACTATCACTTCATTAAATTTCAAGAAAATAAATTCATGTTTCAAAAAATTACATGTCCAAAATCTTTATTCATCATTTTCAACTCATAATTTCTCTTTTCTTTTTTACTTTTTTTAAGAAAAAAATAGTTTTTAAATTTTCAAACAAAAAAAGTGAACCGATTCAATCAATTTTCATGAGTTTTTATGCTTCAATCGGACCGGACTGGCCTCCGGTCACCTGTTCAACCAACTAATCCGGTCCGATTTTCAAAACATTGACAATTGCACTCGCTTATATATTAAATTAGCTTGGTTAGGTCAAACTGACTATTTACTATTATATTATGTAAAATATAATAATATTTAATTTTATTTTGAATAATTTGAAGAAAATACTTTTAAGAGCGTTTTTCATAATGTGATATATGTTTATTTATTTTGAAAATCTAGTAGAGATTGTTTTCAAAAAAAAATTGTATGTTAGATATTTTTGGGAGGGGATAGAATTTATTGTAAATGTCAAATCAATATATTTTTATCTGGTTAGTGGAGTGAAAATTTAATTTTATATTATATATGTATGATTGTAATGTGAGATTATATATATTGTGCATATATTATAAATGTGTTTGCCTTGAGGAATGGACGAGGGGTATTTTGAGATTGTTTTGAAAAAAAATAAAAAAAAGAATATATTTACTTTTTTTTTTTTTTTGAAAAAATATTTTTGAAGAAATAAAAACAAATACAGCCATATATTGTTGGACTTCAAACTCAGTCCAAGTTGAGAAAATAAAAAAGAAAAAAGAAAGAAAAAGCCCTACTGCTGATGCAAAGTTGTCGAAAAACAATGGATCCTTGAAGAAAATAATCGTTTGAATAATTATACAAGTATTAGTTAGCAGATGGTGAAGACACTGTTTTTGTTAAGACTTTTACCATGAAAATTGCAACATAAGAAAGGTTACATTTATCCGTGTGAGAGTGATATTGATCAATCAAAAGCTAGCAGGACTCAAACATTTATCTCTTCTCCATAAGAGGATAATTTTTTTAATGTGCTGCAATATTGCTCAAAAATCCCATTTCGTGTTTATTGTGAATCTCACTTTAGTAGACCTAGGCCACCTTTGATACCGACAACTATCAATCACGCATAATCATGGTTTGATGAGATTAATATTTATTTGAATGGATTAATATATCTGTTTGATAACAGAGATTGTAGTTCATCTCATAAATTTCGTAATCTCACATTTCTGTTTGATTTGGAGGATTGAGACAAACTACTTTTTAAGTTTCCATTATTGACCTCATTTGCGTATATCATTTTATCTTTCCAGCACTTGCTGGCTATTTAAATGAAACTAAAGTGGAATTTTTCATCGCATTTCATTACCTTCATTTTCAGAAGAGTTAGCATGCATAAGAAAGTGCATTTTTTCTTTCTTCTGTTATGACCTTTGTAATTAAGGTCTGGAGACGAATTGTTAGCTGGGATATTGCTAATTAAGGTATGAATAATCTAATATTTGGATCTTTCTTCTTTTTTCAAATATACATTAAAGTTTGATCAATTATTTCCTTCCAATATGTTTTATAGTTTTGTACCTTTAAATGTGTTTTTAAAACCTATTTTTAACGATCTCATTGGTGTGTGTGCTTGATCTTTGATGTATTTACTTAATTTGTTGATATTAATGTATTTTTGACAAAGAAATTTTTAATTATTTACATGTAGGAAAATATGATTGAAAAACCGCATCCATTATATAGTTGTGGTGGTGGTCTAATAGTCCTTTGACAGTCCTGAACTAGTAAAACTCCAGTTGATGGTTTTACAGATGCCCAAAAGGACTAGATCATGATGGTTGCTTTATATGATAGGATAAGTACCATGGAGTACCTTGGCACTCTCCTAATATTGAATTTAGTACGCATGAATGATGCTTTTGAGCAATTCCAGCAGGTTCAACCAGATGTGGGTTAGGGCTTTTGTGAAGGAAAAATTAGAGTAAAAAGGAAAGAAATGGGTTTGTCCAAAAACATTAGTCGAAGAAAACATCTACCCACTCTTCCAAAAACGTCAATTGAAAAAAAAAATTGAATAGTGCAAAATGCATAAAGGGCACGACAGTAATTGGCCATGACAAAATGGACAAATGCGTAAACACGGTTTTAGTTGCATGGCCCGTAACGTAATCTCACCAAAAATCATGGGATTGTAATTGGGCAAAATTTGGTGCACAGTGTGGGCTCTATGCAGGCTCCGAGTCAATCTTGCCTCGGCCCGTAACCATAATCTCACGTATCAAACAGGTTATTAGCATGGATTAAAATGGCTAGTCACCATAATCTCTAAAATCAAGCGTGGCCATAGTGAATTAATTTAATTAGCTCTAATCTAATCATGTCTTTCTCTAAAATAATACTTTATAATATAAATATTTAAATTATAGAACCAACATAAACAGCCGTTCAAAGTCCAAACATATTCTTAGTTTCGTTCTGATGATGTTGTTATTCAAAATAATATTCTATAATGTGAATACTTAAACTACAAATTGAGTCGTTCAAGCGTATCTGTGTGCCTTTTTGTGAGTAGGCATCTCTCATCTCGAAGTTACTAAGTTACTTAGTGTAGTGTTTTAAGGAGTTTTCTTTCTTTTATCACTTAAGCGATTTCTGCAATATGTTTTAATTTTAGAGAAGTGATTAAGTTTAGAGGTTGTGGGAAAAATAACTATTAGAAAAAAATATATAGAAAATCGAATCAGAATATTTCTTTAAAAAAACCTGCTACTTGAGCTTATTTTAAAAAACACTAAATTATCCTTTAATTTTTGGTTTTTAAAATAATTACTAAGATCAAAAAAATTTAATACAATTTACATATATTTTAACTTTTTTGAAACACACATCAACATGAGAGCAAATGGTGTTTTCAACTTGATGGGCATCAATTACACCCTTATCCAAAAAATACGTAGCTCTGAAAAAACTATTAAACAAAAGTTTTTATTAATTATATTTTGGAAAAACTGTCAATTGATCCTCATCCCAATATTTTGAGACTTCTATTGATACATTCTTTATGTCTCTTTGAACTACTTACAGTAACGGATTCAGAAATGAGACTGTGAGGGGCAAAAATTATAAAACTTAAAAGTTTTAAGTATAATTTTCATATTTGTGAACTCAAAATACACATTTTTATCAAAATTGAGTGCGACACTCCTCTATATTAGAAAATTTGTAAATGAATCAAATTAATATCAAAAATTTTAGTAATAGTTTTTATAATATAAGTAACTAAAAGTCGAAGAAAAAGTTTTAAAATATGTTTTCATCTTATTCTGAACATGTTCATTATAATATTCATTATGAAAAAAGTTCTTCCATTTGTAGTTGTTGAAACACAAAGAAAAATATTCACTCACATTTATTTTTATCTTATTCTTATTAAAGTCAAAATGAGATGTTTTAATTATTTTACAAGTCCCTTAAAATTCAATCGGCTAAACTCCTATAATGTTTTCTCAAGCAAACAAAATAGAAATGCCTTAACTAACCTACTTAATAGTCTTCACTTGATTACTTGATTATAAATATGGAACTAGGAATTTGTTTTGAATTTTAAAAAATAATATAGATAGAATTTCATTAATTATTTTAATCTTTATGTTTAATTAAAAATAAATTCAATTCAATTCAATAAATCTAGAAAATTAATTTTTAATTTAAGACCCATAGTAAAAGTTAATTTTTTTAAAAAAGTTAATGAATGAAAATTAAAATTAATTACTTTTAATTAATATTAAATAATTTCTTCTTTTTAATATATTCTTTAAATTAATTATACTAATATATATATATATATATATTGCAATAAACCCAGGGGTCAATGGCCCCTGCTCCCCATCCGCCCTTGACTACTTACACATTTAATTGATCAATTCCTTTAATTTAGGTGCTTTGGATATATCTTATTTTCTTTTATAAATCCCAAAATTGGATATATTGCTCCCATGCTTCGCATATGAAGAGTCGCTATGCATCTCTAAATAAGTGTATTTTTGATAATATTGTCTGATAAGTTGGTTCGAAAAGTGCGAGTTTGAATTTTAAAAATCAAGCTCAAACCAAATAATTTTGGCTCGCAAGCTTATATATATTTTTCAAAGAAAAATATTTATATGTAAAAAATTATAATAACATAATTTTATAACTTTTTATGAAATAAATAACTTTTCGAGCTCCAGTTTACCTTAATAACAAGTTCGAGCCTAACAAATCAAGTTGAGCCCAAATAATAACTTGAGTTCGAACTCGATTCATTTGATTCAAACTCAAGCTCAAACCTTAAAAAGTATGATCAAAGCTCAGCTTAACTGGATTCACTTTTAATCCTCTATTCCATTCCGTGTTTCATTTCCTATTCCAATGTGATGTATATATGCCAAGTGTATTTGGTTATCAATCAATTATTTTTATAAAAAATATTTAATACATGTGTCATATATTAATACAATGGAATAGGAGATGAAACATATATTGGAATAGATGATCTAAACTGAATTGGATTCGTTTACATTCCTACCCATACATTTATTTCAGCAATATTGATCCACCGTACCATATCTCCTTATAAAAATACAAAAATATAAAATTAGAAATAGAAGCTCTTCCAAATACTTTCAAAAATCGCATGAGATTTAAGATATCAAAATTTGTAACTCTATTTTCCACCTTTTGAGAAAAGAAAAAAAAAAGGAAAATAGGAGAAATTACATCACAAAAATTTTACTAAACCTTGTGTATCCTTTAATAAAATCTTGACAAAGCTCGTGTGAAAGATTATGCATTCCTAGAGAGTCGCTCCGTTCAAACCCTTTTACTCTCTTCGTCTATCTTTGTCAGTACGACTACCAAATTCTTTTCAAGAGTTCGACAATTCTGATTTGTAAACCTATAAGAATTCTTTCCATTCAAAAATTGGACCACAAATCCTATAAATACCCTTAAATTGCAAAGAAAATAACAATAATAATAATAACAATAAATTTTATACTCATAAAGTAAACTCCATTCGATCGATGCCCATGCAACATCGATCCCCCGCCAGAATCAAATGCATTTTCCGAAAATACATTCGCTCCAGAGGCGGCGAATCCCCACGAGAAACCCAATCGCCGCCGCCGCCGTGCGACGTGTTCATCAACCACCAAGGGAGCGACACGAAGAGAAACGTGGCGGGGCTGTTGTACCACCACCTCCGCGGCTTCCGCCTCCGCCCTTTCTTGGACTGCAAGAATATGAAGCCCGGGGACAGGCTTTTTGACAAAATCGACGCGGCGATTCGCGAATGTAAGGTGGGAGTGGCGATTTTTTCGCCGATGTATTGCGATTCCTACTTCTGTCTGCACGAGCTGAGTCTCATGGTGGAGAGTGGGAAGAAGGTTGTGCCGATTTTTTGCGACGTTAAACCTTCGGAGCTTCGGGTTAAGGACGACGGCTCCTGCCCGGCTAAGGATCTCGACAGGTTCCGATTGGCTCTCCAAGAGGCAAAATATACGGTTGGGCTAACATTTAATACCTTCCAAGGGTACGTATGCATGTATGCTTGAAAAGATCTTAAAACTATTTTATCTTCTTTGAAAAGTAATAATATATTAGTAATTTGACACATTCAATGCATGTGTTAAAATTTTCATATTTTTTTTATATATAATAAAATAATAATATTATTATTATTTAATTATTTTTATATAATATAAATTTGTTCAAAAATAATTTTAATACATTTCTTTAATTTTTTTTTGCAAATAAAAATAAAAAACTATGATAAAATGATAATTATGGACATATAAATGTGTTATAAATGGTAGTTACTATATGACATGTAATTAATTATTAGAATTAAAAGAAATGAGGGAGGACATTTTAGGTAAATCATGCGAAAACACACACCAAAAGAGGGATATGTACTTTATTAATAGTATTGATAGTGACAAAAAGGGTTTGGTTAAATTTAATAAAAAAATTCTATAAATTTGAATATTTTATATAATGATATAAATGAAGATTCCATAAGATGATTTTGAATTTTATAAGAGGTTAATTAGATTTTATTTCAAAAATAATTTTGAAGTATTTATATTATATATAAATATATATTATTTTGGTATGTTTGAGGATGTTTCTAAAATGCTTTATTATTATTTTCAATTTTCTATTAAGTTAATTTTCATTTTTCTTCTTCAATATTCTTCTCTCCAGTTATTCATCCTTCTTAGTGCATTGAAAAATTTTAAAATTATAGTATAATATATATATATATAAGAGTAAATGAATATTTTATTTATTTTATACTACAAAATGCTACTGATTTAATTGAAGATATATTATTAATTTAAACTAAATAAGATTTTAGAGTTTATAAAATTCTAGTGACGAGAGAAATCGGAAGAGTTTTTCCAAAATTTGACAAATAAGCTAAGGATTATTTGTATTTTTAAAAAGAGTTTATAAAATATTATTATACTTTTATTTGCATGCACTTATAAGCTTAATGTTTTTGAAAAATTTTATAACAAGTTTTAAAAAAATTTATAAGATGTTTTGCATTTGAAATAATCACACAGATCAAACATCTGCTGTTCTTACATTGTTTGTATTGACATGCATGCATTCGTGTGAATTCAGTGATTGGCCGGAGTTTCTTGCAAGTGCGACAGATGCGGTGGTCAAGAACTTGCTCGAAGTGGAAGAAGAAAGAAGAAGAGCGCCAAACAAGAAAGCATGAAAACTAGGCGGTGTTTGCGGTTCGATTTGTATCGATTTTGGAATAAAAAGTTAATCGATTCAAATTATGTAATGTATCTATACTATTATATACAGCACAACAATGTGTGATCCACAATTATACAATTTTGATTCTAATTGTTCAATTTTGGCCAAATGTCAAATTCTTAAAATTTTGAGTATTTTAATTCAGTTGAAAATTTTTCATTGTTTGTTTATTTACTTTTATATTTCATTTTAATATGATTAGCTTATCTGTTATAACTAAAATACAATATTGTGTTTATCCAAAATTGTGATATAGATTTTTATCTCATAAGATAATTCAAAAAATATATATAATCATATTTTTATCTCACTAAATAATTTTATAATTTAACAAATATTTTATAAGCATCATGTTAAGTACTCTTATCACAAAATTCTATCTTATAAATTTAATTTATCACAAGATTAATAGATAAATATTTTATTTATTTTATATATAAATTTTATTATTCTACAATTATTTTATAGCAGAACGGTGAGGGACTCATAATTGTGCAATTTGATCAAATTCTGAATTCTTAGAATTTTGAGCTTTTTAATTAAATTTAAAAATTGATTTTTGATAATTAAATTGAAAGTATTTATTCCTTTTAAAGATATCTAGATTTTTGAAATCATTTTATTGATTAGAACAAAGTATTCTTTGTTTATCTCAAATACCAAAAAAATAATTTCATTTTATCTACAAAATCTCTTTCATCTCTACTCTCAATATGTGGAAGATTTTTGAATCATTTGAACTCTATAGTTTGATAAGTTTTTCATAATTTTCTCTTATCTTTAATAACTAATTTATATCTATACAATTATATATAGAGTGTTTCAAAAGTTATTTTATTAATACTCTCAGTTTTTAGCATTTTTCTTCACCCTATTCTTTGTGTGCCTCTTTATTTTCTAACATTCTTTCCCTCTATCTCTTTGTGTGCCTCTTTATTTTATTCTTCAAATTGTTTATTGATTGTTTGATTTCTTTTTTTTTTTTTTAGGGATGTTACGTACATGATGGAAGATATTTTTTGGATTTTAATGCTATAATTTTCTTTTCAACCATAAATAAAGTCTATCATTTAACTTTTATTGTTATTAATTTTGTAAATTTTTATTATCTTTTTTGTTTATTACTTAGTTCAAGTTATGAGTTCATTTTTTAATTTTTTAATTTTTAAATTCCTTTTTTGTTCTTTTAATTTTATAATTTTACGAGATGAGATATATATTAATTGCTCTTACTATTTTTTAATTTTTTTTTTTTATTAATTATATTTTTCTCTTCAATTATTGATAAATGTTGTCAATTAATTTTTAATTTATTTAAATTGTTACATATTTAGTATCATTTAATTCATTCTTTGAATTAAGTTATTAATTTATTTGTTAGAGTTTGTAATTTATTTTTAAATTCTCTTATTTTTGTTTATCTAAGTTTATAATTTTATAGGATAAGTTCTAATTTTTGGTTTTGGTATTTGTAAAGTTTGTTTCACTTTTTGAATATTTATATTTTAAAAGTATGTAATTTTATTTTTATTTTTTATTCATATATATGTAATTTTGTATGGATAAGTATGTATAATTCGTACTATTTTTAACAATTTTAAATATTATTTTATCAATATATATTCTTAATTCTTTTCTTCACTTAATTATTAGATAACTAAACTATGAGTCAATAAAAGATTTAACTTATATACTAATATTGATTTTAACTTTATAATTATTTTATATATTTATTTTATTTTTTGAATTTTTTTCTTTACTATCATAGTTTTGTCTTGGCTTAATTGATTTTTATTCAAAAATTGAAATTAAATAAGAAACTTTTTAAATTCTTGGCAGCTAGTATATTATCTAATTGTTTATATTTTAGGTTTTAACTTAATATATATTCATTGTCTTTTAAGTCTAATGTAATTTTAAGGTCTTATAATTTTAAAATTTTTTTAACAACTTTTAAACTAGCAATCTTGTGTTTTGTATCCTTCTCGTATACTTTTATTTTTTAATGCAACTATCTAGTAGTTTTTTGTTGCATATTATTTTTTTCTTTTTAATAAAATATGTAATCATATTCATAGACTTTTATTTTTAGAAGTTTAGAATTTTTTTTAACTTCTCACTGAATAATCTTAAATTTACTTTTTACAAATTATTTGACCATTTTTTGCGATAATTTTATTTTTATATTGTTATTTTTAATTATATTTATAATTCAATAATTACATTAATATTTAATAATTTTAGAATCCGTGCATAGCACCGGAATAATGCTAGTATTTATGTAGCACAATGGTGTGGGACCCACAATTATTCAATTTTGATTGCAATCTGGGCCATGTGGCAAATTCTTAGAATTTTGAGTTTTTTAATTAAATTTAAAAATTTTCATTAATTGTTGATTATTATCTCTAACCAATATGATTGTATCGTATATCTAATTTTCTTTCATTTGAAATTTAAAATATATCTCTCTATACTATTAAGTAAGAGCTTAATTCAAATTTGAAAATATAATTTATTTCATTTATTAACAATTAGATAATAATACTAGATTATAAAAAACTGATAAAATCTTTTTTCTTTAATAGTTTAAGATAAAGTCGCTACATCTCCATTGAAAAGAAATAAACAATAGTCTCTAAGATAAAGTCATCACTTTTTTAGTTAATTCGCACTAAATTTTTAAAATTTTAAATTTTTTAATTAAATCAAAAAAATTATTAGTAGTTGATTGCTCTGTTCATATTAGTTGAACACTTATCTATTCCATATAAATATTTCTAAAGTTTCGAAATTATTTTCTTGGTTGAATAAATAATTATTTAATTGATCTTTAATATAAAAAAAATGATTATCTATAAAATTTGTTTCATCTCGCACTTATAATATATCGAAGATTTCTTAATTTATAATTTTTTAAAGATCTTTTTTAAGTTTTCTCTTAGCTTTAATAACTAAATTTATTTATACCTGATTGTTTATGATGAAAATTTTTTGAAAAAAATATTAATTTTACGACTAATTACAAGAGGCTCTGTGTAAAATAAAGTACTAATAATCAATTTAATGGTTTTATTTATATATTGAAGTATCAAATTCAATTTTAAATAAAATGATTAATTTAAATAATATTCTAAATATTTATTTGGACAATAAATCTAATATACTAAATATAAAGTTGAGATTTTTCAACCAACAAAATGTAGTCTAATAAGATATAACAATAAAGCAAATTTCACCGGACGACATCAAATCTCTAACAAATAAAGATTTAATATTATATATAATAATTAGATAATATTAAAAATATTTCAGTAGGTTAAGACTCTTCTACTTCATACACCTATGTAAAGGGGCTATGTGATTCCATGCAAACATAACTAGAAGAAATTCAAATTTCAAAAAGCTTTGCCTCGGTCTTTCAAACCTAAAAGAAGGAGAAATCATAAATTTTTCCACAATGAATCCATTTTCTACTGGAATTTGGTATCTATTGAAATTTTGATTCCATATATATAATTAAACATAATTATCTTTTCTTGATTGTTGAAAACCTGAAGTTTTCTATGTTAATATGGCAGAGTATGACAAATGAGCTAGGCACAGGAACTGGGTGAGCAAGAAAATTTGCATCAAAGAATGATTCTTTTTTTATTTATTTGTAAGGATTCAGGTGGTATTTTCTTCATGTTCATTTTAAGTATGAGATATATCGAATCATATAAATGTATTTCTTGGGGGGGGGGGGGCACCCCACTAGAGTATTGCTACAACCTTAATATTTTAATAATTATGAGAAATATTAATCATTAATTTATTTTACCTTTTTTATATGAATGATCAGAAGGTTTGGACATGGATGATTTTTTATGGAACAGTAATAGAAATCATTATATTAATACGACAACGATACGATCAAGTTGGGAAATAGAGGTAAATAACATGTGAAAAAAATTGTTATTTATTATTAGTCCACTTTCAAGAATTATTTGGAATATAAAGAATTTTTTTATCATAATGCAATTTCAGGTTAAGAATGTCTCAAAACATATTGAAAGGTGATCAATTTCTGATGTAGAGTACCACAAGTGACCAAGGAGTTCAAGATAAAGATGAATCATATCTTAATTTCCACTTTAAAAAAAAACTTATAACTTATGTAATGTGATTTTTGTTTTTATTGATTGCGTATTTGTAATACTTGGAAAAGTTAATATAATATTACTTTTATTTTATCAGTAGTTCCTCAAAATGTGATTAAATTTTTGCTAGATTAGTATTTCAAAACGTGGTTTCTAATACTTTTGAGGAGCATTTTCTTCCGTTAATGTAGTGTTCCGCTTGGCTTAGCATTTTAAAATGTGATATCAAAACTTTTGAGCTAATTGTATAAAATTTTGCAACTACTCATTTAGCCGGATAGCATTATCCTTGCACTTAAATGAATAAGATTTGGTGTTCAAACTCAAAACATTCCCAAATGTATTCACCTTTTGTTTGAGATTTTTTTTCTTTTTTAATTGTGCAGTAAGTTTTTATATTATTAATATTGTTCATCATTCTTTCATATTTTTGCAGGTATTATACTTTTTCTTATTTTGTTCAATTTCTTTTAAATTGACTAAGTTGTCTTGGGTTATGGAAAAAAATAAGTCTTTGCATTTTTACATTGTACTTTTTTAAATTGATAATAATGTGACGAGCTTAAATTTTCATTGCTTTTTATTGATATTAATACATATGATTTGGTGGGAAAAACTTTAATTTTGATATTATTTATCTAATTTTTTTTAAAAAATCACATATTAAACTTACTTTTACATAAAATGAAAACAATACTAATATATTATATTTTCAATAATAATTAATTCCATCCGTGCATAGCACGGGGTACATGCTAGTATAATATACTTAATAAATATACCTCTCTTATTAAGTTTTAACTCCTACTAAATAAATCTAAATCTAAAGTCAAAACAGGGGATAAATCAAAATGGAATTTGTTAAAGTTAATATTCTTATAGGTGGTGATTGGTATGCAGTAATGAAATTAGGTGGGAATTGAATGACTTTAGGAATGGAATAAAGTTGGGAATATAATGATATTGGTATAGTTTATCCTATGATTAGTATATACAAGGAATAAGAAAGGAATGGAATCACCATTCACTCCTTAATTCCATTTGAATGATTGGTAAATAGGAATGACCAGTAAGAATGTAATAAATTTTTTAAATGATCAAATTACCATTTTGTAAAAAATTATTAAAATAAAAGTATTTATTAGTATAATATTTTTTTATATATTACCGTAGATATTTTTTAGTAAGTCTATAATTACGCAGTTTATTACTTTTAATGTTATTCGAATTACATCAGTAAATATATGCATTTTATGTGTTAACAACAAGTTATATATGTTTACACAAAAAAGTAGAAGCACAATTTCTTTAAAATTATTAATTTTCAAATTATAATTTAGTAAGCTCTTTTGAATTTTTCGATAAAATATAATTACAAAAATTATAAAATACTTTATAGCTAAAGTGCTTAACTTTTTCGTGATAAGGTTAGAATGATTTATTGTACTTTTTTATAAGTTTAATTTGAAGAATTGTTGATAGAATGGACAACTTTTCATTTATTAGTTATATATATATATATATATATATATATTTTAGTCATTCGAAGATATGCGGATATAAATAATATTTTAAATTATATATATTTCATTAGCATGGACCAAATTGATGATATTTCTATTTTTTTTATTATAAAAATTGAGATGCGCATAATTATTCTTATTTTTGTTATTTATTACTTTTTTAATTTTTATAATAATTTAATAATTTTTATAATATTACTAAAAAATATATGAATTAAATATATAATTAAATAAAAACACATAGCAATCAAATAAGTTGGAATATAATATCAAATATTTTCAAGGTGCAAATTTTTTTTCTTAAATATAAAAGTATTTTATTAAATTATGGAGTGTAATTTTGTTAAAAACGAAAAGATATAGGTTCATTCCCGATGGATTGGGAATAGCTAAATCCATTGAGAAGGAGGGAATGGCTAAAGCCATCTTTTTGGGAATGGAAATTTCAACGGGAATGGGCATTCTCATCTCTAAATTTTACTAACTGTGAATTTAGGAATGAACTTGAGACTGTCCATTCCATTCCCATCTCATTCATACATATCAATCATACCAATGTAGTTTAAACATAGCCATAAACCCGTTCTGATGGAAGATACGAATTAACGTCGAGTGATGCATACACTCCCTCATTAAACCCTTTTAGTACGATTTTATATAGATATAAATAACTTCTCCAATAAATTCGCCCAAACTGTTACCTTTCGCATTGTCACTCAAATTCCAGGGGAAAAAATGACTATATTTTATACCAATCATTAAAGAAATGCGTACAACAAAACAACCCGTAGGGATGATTACTTACAACAAACAAAATAGAATTTCTAGCATTCCCTCAGGATTTCCATCTCTGATCACATACAACACAACTTCTTAGCTACTATACAGGGAATAAGAAAGAAAATCTCGTCTGAAAATGGATGATCATGCAAATCTTTGCTGGGAAAAATCTGTGAAACCAATCCAGGAGATGATGCTGGCTGTATGCTAAAGCATAATCAGTTCCCGATGATATTGAAAAGATCTGTTCTGCAGCTCCAAGGAAAAAACGCTGCAGCTGTTGTTAGCTATTAAAGAATATAGAAAGAATGAGATGAATGGACTCCTTAGAACCCCGGGGGGGGGTCCTCTAATCAACCCTGAATAGGTACTTCAAATCTTCGACTGTAAGCCGAGTCTGTCTGCTGCCTGTCTCGTCCTCTCCAAAGGCAGATGCAACCATCTTTCTCTTCCTTTGCTGGAAAAGAAGCCAAATTATTTGCATCAGCAATTCAGCACAATCATATGAAATGAAACCAAAGGATCGTTTATACAACTGAAATGTATGTTACTACCATTTGTTTTCCTTTTCCTCACAGTCGCTTTTGATTTTACATAAATCTAGTTTGGGTGGCAAGGGGGTTTAGAACCACCATAAGGACCCAGCAAGGTTTTGTTTGGTTTTACTTTTTGACTGTTTGGTGGAGAAGTTTTGGAGAGTGGATTGGAAGAATGTGATGTACGTATGGTATAGTTCTATGAAATAATTATAGATTGTTTTGTTGGAAAACAGTACATATAATTTTGTTTTGGAATGAGACAAGTTGTACCATAAATGTCAAATCAATTAGTACCTTTCTGGTTTAGTTAGTGAAGTAACTAGTGTTATGATATGTAATCTTACATTAATATTTTGATTTATGTATAGTTGATTGTGTTCATATATATATACATTTAATGATTATGTTTGCTTTTGAAAATGAATAGAATAGGGTTCGGAAGGGGTGTTTTGGGCCGAAACACTGAAAACATGTTGACTCTTATTTTTCTGGGTGGAAATGAAAATGTTCCAGACATAAAACCAAACGATGCCCAAATTTGTATTGCGCAATCGAATCAAGGAGAGATGCAATTCGAACAATTTTTTGAGGGAAAAAAATGGATACCTGTAGAGCCAAAATTCGATCTTCCACCGTATCCTTCACTGTCAGCCGAAAAACTGAAACTGGGCGCGTCTGCCCTATTCGATGTGCCCTATCAACAGCTTGATCTTCAGTTGTTGGGTTCCACCAAAGGTCCAGAAGGAGGACATTACAGGCTGCCACCAAGTTCAGTCCAAGACTTGCAGCCTTCAGAGACATGATCATGACAGAAACCTGGTACGAACTTTCAGAATTAATATTTTGAATATGCGAACTGTAAATCAATTTACACAGGATGCCGGTAGTCTAACAAACCTGGGGAAGAAGATTAAAATCTTTCACAGCTCTGTCTCTGGCAGCAACAGACATTGTACCATCAAGTCTACGGTACTGAATGGAAGAACTTTTCAGACAAGCTTCAAGCAAATCCAACATCCCCGTCCACTGGGAGAAAACAATTGCTTTCTCTCCGACAACCTTGACCGAATTGTCTGAATCTCTGTTAGTGTCTGAAGTTCCGTTATCTCCTTCAATGGTTCTCGAGGCACGATCCTGTGGTTTAGAAAAAGACAACAAGAGCTCGAGGGCAGCCTTGATTTTGGAAGAATCTTGGGGACAGTTCAACATATGAGGCTCAGAAAGTTCAGCAACTCCAGAATTAGAGCAGTTGGCAGTATTTTCCGTCTCCAAGTGATCGGATAGAGCAATCCGTAGCGTGGTTATAGAAAATACACATGAAATAGTAAGATGAGTTTTGCATTTCTTGGTGGGACACTGGGTGTTGTCACCTATTATATGCTCACATATGCACTGTTTGCAAAAGATGTGCCCACAGACCGTTACAACAGCATCTTCAGGTGGATCCTGTAAAGTATTAGCACTTTAAGCACAAAAGTTCTGATTGTAAGTAGGGGTGCGATCGAGCTAAGCTTGGGAGAAATTTTTGAGCTCGATCTCTAGCTCCAGCTCAAAGTAAATATATTAGACTCAAACTCAAGCTCGACAAGACTAAAAGTTTAAGTTCTGCTTGACTCGATAAAAATCGGGTTCGGTTCGACTCGACTCAATTAAACTTGAATTGCCAAGTGAGCTGCAAACAACTTGACTCGAGCTCAAAACAGTTCGAGCTCAGCTCGCGAGGCAGCTCAACATGTTTGCACCCCTTAATGTGACATAAAGAGTCAAACAGTAACAATACAAATGGTGCCTATCATTAACAAATGATGAGAAATACTAAATTAAGCAACGGCAGCAGCAACAAGGAGATGGTCTATAAGTAAATGCTTACCCTGCAAATTTCGCAGATCACCAAAGAGGCTTCCAAGCAATTCAGAAGGAAAATTTGTTTCTCCCGAGAAAGTTTCTTTGCCATCTCAATGGAGGACGTCAATTTTGAATTAGAATTGAACCCCTTAACAAGAAGAGGGTGATCACAAGCCTGTCGAAGCCGTAAAAGCATTAATAATATGTTGACATAGTTTTGTTTGACAGTTCCAGCCGCAGCGTATTCCTGTCAAAATGCATCGACAGAGGTTAATCTCCAGGACTATCACAGCAAACAAAAGATATTTGCGTACAATGGGAAATTCAATAATTTTCTTAACATACTGCAAATTGAGCACGTGAATCAGCCTCAAGCCTGCAGTAGAAATCGCGCTCCTCCTTGGAAAAATCAATTTTTTTCAAATTTATAGTTTTGGCTGGGAGATTGACAATTGGTTGTCCATCAAGAAAAGTACCTGGGTTGAAGAATACCAACAAAATAAAATTAAGCTCCTGCAGGGGGATGATTCAGTTTAAGATACAGTTACAGTATAAACATTGAATGGAAACTTCAAATGAGGCATATCTTTTCCAGTTTTAAATTCTTTCACAAATAACTTGACGAAAGAGAAGCTAGTATGTTCATCTAACAGCCCCGTAGCTTTCGGAGGCATTTTGTTCCAACCAACAATTAACTTGAAAAGATACATTATAATGCAGTTATTGGAAACAAAGCCTAAATCAAACCAGACCCCTCAAGAACAGAAAGAGTAGTATTCAATAAGCCAATCAACTTGTCATAATTGCAGAAAATTGGAAGTCAAACTAAACTTAGAGTAAAGCGGTTAGAAATTGATAACATACCTTTTGTTCGGCGCAACATAATAGTCTTCAGCACCGCTTGTAATTTTTTGTAACCATTCCTTGGATTCTTATGAATCGGTGTCTTTAATTGGTCACAGAAGGTCCTAAAGACAGCATATGGTTCATGTCTGAGAAATCTGAAGTAGCTATACAGATCATCTACTGCATTCTGGATAGGTGTCCCTGATAAGCACCATCTGCGTTTAGCACGAAGACCCCAGCAAGCCCTAGCTACTTGAGTTCGGTGGTTTTTAATACTCTGAGCCTCATCCAATACAACCCTAAACCATCCAACTTTGGCAAGAGGACCGGACACATTTTCAAGTAACTCATTGTCAATTCCTTTCCTACTCTTCCTACTTATCGAGGACTTTTTATCAGGGGTAGTTTCCGTTAGCTTCCTTTTTCGACATGATGGAAATTCTTTAAATGGAGAACCAATCTGATCGTCATTTTCATCAGCTACGGGCTGCTTTGGCACCTCCATGCTCACAATCGCATATGTTGTAATCACCACATCATGTTTAGCCAGCTCAAGGGGATCCTTGGTACGGTTGCTTCCATAATATACTAGAACAGAAAGATTAGCTTCTCTTGTTACTTTATTTTGCAACTCCTCAGACCACTGTCGGAGGACACTTGTTGGACATACAATAAGGGTGCCACCAGAAGGCCTGCCCTTAGTTTGCAAAGATGTCTTGCCACTGTTGGTAGGGCTTTCATTCACTTGACAAGGTTCAGCTCTTTTTGTCACATTATTAGTCTCAAAAGCTCCATCATCATCCTCGTCCAAATTTAAAGTCTCTGTTTCACTTTGTTTTTCATGGGTTTTAGGTGCTTTCGACGATGGAGACCTTTCTTTTAGTATAAGTGCAATTGTTGATATTGTCTTCCCAAGTCCCTGCCAAGAGTGAAATATGAATATAGTTTCATGGCAATTATCAATGAGTATACCCTTCAAAGGAAAAGCAAACCCCCAAGGCAACCTGATCATCCGCAAGAATCCCACCAGAACAGCACGCACTTCTTGTCTCCTTGTTAACCATCCAGGCTAAAGCAATTCTCTATCCAGAAACGCGAGTAGTATCAGTAAGGTGATGTAACAGATAAGCAAAGCACCCATCCCTACTCCCTTTTTTGGGTACACAAAATATGATAGTGATAAAGATTTTAATGATGTAAACATAAGAGAAGTGCACATGGCATCCTAACATTATATAGTGATACAAAAAGGACATTAGTGGGGACGTGTATTCTGTGCCATAAACCAAAGTAGAAGACTTGTGCGATAGAC
This sequence comes from Jacaranda mimosifolia, assembly GCA_018894105.1. Lineage (NCBI taxonomy): Eukaryota > Viridiplantae > Streptophyta > Magnoliopsida > Lamiales > Bignoniaceae > Jacaranda > Jacaranda mimosifolia. The sequence goes on from CM032129.1 coordinate 30,743,147, forward strand.
AATATGAATTACAAGTGTACAAGATGAATCAGTGTAGAAATTACAAGTGTACAAGATGAATCAATGTATTCTACACTCAGTGCAGAAGTCCTCTACAGATCCCATTAAGACGCCATGACACTTGTTAGAGCAAACAAATAAATTACTCCAGTTCCTGAATAAGTAGAACAGAACAGAATCTAAATTCATCCATTTCCTGAATAAGACATCTTTATTTGATCAAAAGTTACCCTTGTGAAAAATCAATGTTGAGATTTGAATTATATGAAAGAGAATTGGAGAGAAGAACACAGAGACATAACGTGGTTTGCCATTTGGCCTACATCCGAGAAAGAAGACCGGAGAGATATAATGTGGTGCGGCCATTAGGCCTACATCCACGGATAAAATGCCCAGATGGCTCAAACACTCATATTGTTTTTCTTATACCATTACATTACAACGACCACCAACTTATATAGGCGAATTACAAAAGCAGAGTAATACTTTGAGGAAATCAATCCAAAATGAAGTCATAAGAATGAGAAATATCACAACAATTAATATACAGATTATTGTGATCTTAAAATTATTTCAAAAAATCAACTTTGATTCTCAACAATTAGATAAACTAAACATATTAGATCAAGGATACCTACACCTTTTGAAATTTAAATATTTTCAAGAGAGCTTCAAGAAGACTAAAGTGATTCAGAGTCTCAATGAAAATAAAATTCAATATTGTAAAAATAGAATGAGTAGTCCAGCTTTCTCTTCATTACGCCATGAAGAAAAATTTGCATTAGGTTACATTCAGAAATCTTGACTAGCGTATTTGGACAAGAAAATATTAAGATATACTAATAATATAGAAAAATAACCAAGATATAGACAGCAAGAATAATGATACTATATTATTCATAATGATGATTATGATGACAAGATGTGAATGGAAGAGAAAATGGATTCTAAAAGCACTAAGAGTTATATAGGCAACCTCATTTCTCATATCTTAGCTTTCCCCTTGACCAAAAAACTACTTAATCACAAAATAATCAATGAGAAAGGTTGAAGTTTGTAATCCTCCAAAATCAAGTGAACAATTATGTACCTGGTGTTTTAGCAGAGGCACAGACAAAATACCATCTGGTGGAGTAGCTTCTGATTTTGGCTGTGAAAGATCCTGCCATAGACACCAAATTTTTGTATAAATTATTCTTCGAATTAATGAACAAGGATACTCAACAGTCTCAGAGAAATGATACATGCACTGATATTTTCACTGCAGCAAATACACCACTGCAATCTCATCAAAAAGATCATAACCAAAATAGAACCCAAACTCTGCGAAGTTGGTCTTCACAATGTTCTGAAGGCCCAAAATGGGTAGAGTTAACCATTATACCACGAAAGTTTTCCAAATCCAATTTGTGTATTAGGAAGAAAAAGATTGGCAGAATAATAACATATATATAAACCACCAAGAATCTTCACATGTAAACTCAAACCAGAACACCACTTAAAGCAACCACTATAAAACTTGATTAAATTCAAAAAACAAGTGAACTCATAGAACAGCTTATTCTCTACCAAGATATATAGAGTACCCATCACCATTTCTAGAGATCGCTGCTATGACACCAAAAGCTAACATTAGACAAAAATGAATATGTTGGTTTGAATTGGCATAATTATTTAAGCATGAGCTAGAACACATTTGACATTTGAGGAGATATAAAGTAGGTATGTGGTCCCATATGGGTGCTGCATGGTATGAGTAAAAGATATATTTCTTCTTCAAGGGGATTTTTATTTTTAAAAGATATTTTAATACGAAATGCAAGTTTAGAAAAGAGCTAACAACCAAGGTTGATCATATGGATGCACTTTCAACAAAAATATGCAGGCACAAAGTGAGAATTTGAATTTAGGTACGCCTAAAATGCAGAAACCAACATCTACCCAATTCATCTCAAAATGAAACTTTTACTGCAGTATTTAAATTTATAAAAAGAAGGTAAAAGGAAATATCACAACAGTAGCTACTCATAAGATGGCATCACATAGATACTAACAGACAAAATAGTGAGACCTTTTACTATAATCTTTCTCAGAAATATACCCTAAGATCCACTTTTGCAGTGGAAATCAGTTGTGCAATCACAAAAGACAAAACCAACATAAACAAGAGCTTTTGGCTTAGCAATCAAAGCTCCATATAGCTGAGGGTAATAAATATCAAATACCATTAAAAGTAGATATTAGTTAATCTAAGCCAGCTAGAAACAGTAGCGGCCTGAATTAGAGAACTCACCTGAAGTGCAACTCGAAAAATGACCCTTTCATCATTCGGTTTAAGCCTTGACTGTGCTGATACTATCTGGTCACCAGGGTGTCTTGATGACAAAATTTGCGAACCAGCAACCGATTTTGCATTCATTGCAATACGATTTGGGCGTGCTGGGCCACTCATATCCTCAAGAATACACACATCAGAATCATCATCAATAATCCTTTGCTCAAACAAGTTATTCTGAATCCCTTGCTGAGTGATTTTTGAAAGATGACAATCATTGAACTTTGGCACCTCATTTTCCATCTTTAGGCAATTGATTTCTGCCTTAATTGAATGGGGCAGCAGTATGCCAGGTTGCTCTAAAACCTGTGCAGCAGGATGGCAATCATAAGCTACAACGCCAGAGTTTTTCAAAGTACTCCTTGATTTAAAACTTTTATCTTCTTTTGCATCCTTTGCATGGGGAACATAGTTCTTACAAGAAACTATATTACTAGATGTAATTGATTCAATATTCTTCTTGACCTTGATATGCCCTTGCATTAGCCTGTTCGGTGAAGTCCTGTCTTCATCTGTGATAGATGAATCTTCCATTTGTGAAACTGAAATCCCGAGATTAGTTTCTTCCATTAATTCTTTGGGATACAAATCTGTAAACAATGTGAAAGCATAGTTACTATGACTCTTAAAGATTCAAAGTACATGCAATCAACAGTAATCAAATATGCACAAACAGGATAAAAACACTAATATGAAGTCCCATGACAAGAGTTACTTCCACAAGGAGCATCCACTCCTGAGCACCTAAACAGATCTTCTTCATGGTTCAGGTGACTGGAGTCTAAAGACTCTTGCTTATGAATAAAATGATTAGAAACATGAAAACGAGAGATGTTCACTATTGTTGGATATCTCAAATAGAGCTTTTCTTACTGTCATTTCCGCAAAAAGATGAGGCATTCTGCAAACCACCAATTGCATGTGTATAGCAAAAGCCATTGCCTTGTCTAATCTGGGATGAAGGTTCAAGCCTTTCACCATGCTGCCCACCAGAATTCCCAGAAGATTCTGCGAAACCATCTGAACATTCCCTCCTAGAATCTGAGGCTTCAGAGTTGGGTGGCAGAAACGGTAGACCAAATCCTGGTAACTCGTCTGTTGTTGAAAACACCTCTTTTGGAGTCTGCTCTCCTATTAAAATAACATCTAATGACTTACTTGGACAAGATGGGGCACATGAGAGAGAAAACATTGCTATGGTTCTGAGACCTTATCCTTAAAAGAGACAGTTATATAGATCAACTTAAGTGAACTAAAGGGAATCAGTGCTCACTCCAGAAAGAAGGTTATAATATTTTGAATAACAGTAGTTTAACAAAACTAATCATTGCTATCTAAATATCATCTTTCCACCACATTTTCCAGATATAAATTCAACTTGAGAAAGCCACACAACAAAAATGCAGGAAACTTCAGAAGACATAACAGAAAAATAATTTAACACCAAAGAAAGCACAAAAAATAAACTGCTTACCAACCTTTTAGGGTGTCAAGAAAAGGCAAACCTTCCAAGCTACTATCCTGTAAATTGGCAATGAATAAATTCATTAATAATTCAGCAATTTTCCAATGGTAGAAAATTACTCAATATTTAATCCAGATATCTAAGCATGCATCACACAAGCAAGCTGATAGAGAAAGACATTGACTGGATAATGCAGTGGAAGGAAGAGGGGAGGGGCTATAGGGCAGAATCAAGGGGAAATAATGTAGCAAAACCACTTCTCACAAGCCAGTTACATTATAATTTCATCCATCCGAACAACATTATCTAAACAAGCCAAATAACACCATGGCCCAAAAAATTAGTAAATGCCCCCCACCCTGCAGGCTCTTCCAACAGAAATTATCCGTGGTTTTTCAAATGATATAGTCTCACATATCCAAGTTTCTCCTCATACTTGTGTCGAGAAGGAAAGCCTTACCCAGCAAACTTAAAGGCCCCCAAAAAAAAAAAAAAAAGGTTTCCAAGAAAAAAATACGGGTTTCCAAACTTGAGAGAAAACGTATATGAAAGAACTCAGCCGAATCCAGATCTAATACAGATTGCGTAAACTTTATAAAGTGAAGCGACAGTAAATTATGCACTATCATCCTCAAAGTCGGCCCCCCCTCCAAATACCAAAATTTACAACAAAATATGCACAAAATCCAGCCAGCAAATAATTTCTTATCACCAGTTAACCATGGAGAGCCATTAATTCACATTCTCGTCTCGTCCAGTGATGCCAAACCATAAACATCATACTTATAAATTCTAACTACATATTTCAGATTTCACAAATAAAAAACAAAAAATATACATTATCTAATATGAAAATCAACCTGCAGAGGATCAGGGGGGCCTCCCATAACTCTCCAAAAAGAATCAAGATCAATCAAAGGGTCTTGGTATTCACCCTCCACACTGAATGACTCATCCATTATCACCGGTGATCTGTCTTCTGCGTCCACCACCATCATCTCAAACTTGTCTCCCTATAAATAAGAATAAAAAACTCTGATATTCTTGCAGGAAAGTAAAATCCCAACTGCTACTCTACTGTCGACATAGACAAAGGCATGGAAACGGATGGAGAGAGACAGAGAAGAGGAGAATTACTTTGATGTAGGACAATAATTCCACAAGAAGGCAACCAGCAAGTTCACGTGGATATCCAGAACCGAGAAAAAATTCAAGAAAGTAAAAGGGGCAGCACTCAGCAGAGAGGGGGGTTTAGTCAATATAAACGTTGAATCATTTCCATTCCGAGTAGGACAAGATTAGGAAGGTAACCTTATCAATTCATATATATGGTAATAATCTTCTTAATTCATATGTGTGGTAATAATCAATTGCCTCATTGGAGAAATTGTTATGGTTTTCATATTAATTCATAAGAGGGAGAATAAATAAGGGGACTGAATTTTCAATAATGGAAAGCAACTATAAATTCCTTCTTTTTAAGGGGAAAAGATGGTGCTTTAAATTCTTCTTGGAAAAAATCATGGTGCTTTCAAAGCTATATAAATATTTATACTATTCAATAAAATAATGTTAAGATATTTTTTTCTACTTTCTTCTCTTTCTCCGTATTCCAAGTTCTTTTATTTTCCTAATCATATTATGTCATCTTATTTTTTAAATAGCTTTCGAGTTTTACTTACCATGAATCCAAACATGAAATAACTAGAAAAATATCTATCATACAAAACAGATCCACATACATTTTTAATTTAAAATCTTGAAAAATTTAGCCCAGAGATTGAGCGTGCGACATTCACTACTTTGCATAATTGTTCTATGATTTCTATATGAAATTTTACGCAAATCACTGCGATCTTAGTACTTATTTACAAGACTTACAACTAGAATAATCAAATTGATAATTGAATCTTACATGCTATTTATAATATAGGAGAGTTCCTTTAAATCTTTATACATGTTTTTGATCTAGCAAATATTTTTCCCTATTCATCTCTGTAGTTTCTCTGCTTCTCAAACAAATATCTTCTTTTCATGCCAAGAAGGAAGGCTTCTGCAGCACCTATCATACACTACTCTTCCTCTTACAAGTTCTCACCTTTTACCCAGCAAACTTAAAGGCCAAAAAATAAAAGAATTTCCACAATGATCTTAGAAAGCAATTATAAAAATGCCACATTACAGAAAAGCTACTTAACTTAAGAATTTTGAAACAGTAACAATTATCACAATACATTTACATTAGTGAATCAATCCTTCGTACGTAGTCACAAACCATAAACTTAAAATACACTTAGATCATATCAATGTCTACACACACAGCTATATAACTACAGTAATCAATTCTTGAAGTGATTCAAACACCTTAAACTTAACATGGATCTCCAAGTCAGATTAAGTTTCGAGTAAAGGGTGTACGTAACAACAATACATTTACTTTAGTGAACCAATCCTTTCTAAGTGGTCAGACACCATGATCTTAAAACACACTTAGAGCATATCAATGTCTATACACACAGCTACATACCTATATTAATCAATTCTTCAAATGATTCAAACACCTTAAAGTTCACATGGATCTCCGAATCAGTTAATCAATTACCCACACATCATGATCCATTTCAAGTGCTCATTAAAAGCCAATTTTGCAAGAAAATATGCTAAAAATACACATGAACCCAATTGAATTCAGATCTAAACACATCGCATAAACTTGCACAATGCCAAGTTAAGCTAGCATCCTCAAAAGGGCGAACCTCTTAATACCAAAATTTACAACAAAATATGGACAAAATCGAGCCAGTAAATAATTATGCATCCCCAGTGAACCATGGAAAGACATCAATTCACATTCTTCACACCAAATCATATATACCAAAATTATCAATTCTAACCATACATTTCAGATTTCACACAAAGCAAAAAACAAAGGTACATTTTTTAAGACGAAATCAATCTGTGGAAGATCAGATGCCCCTCCCGTAGCTCTCCAAAAAGAACCAAGATCAACTAAAGGTTCTTTCTATACATCCTCCAGACCGACTGACTGACTGACTGACATTCATTCAGAGTTGTGATCCCTCATCTGCCTCCACCACCACCATCTCAAATTTGTTGCCCTATCAATAAGAACATAGAACCCAGACATTCCCACAAAAAGGTGAAATCCCAACTCCTCTTCTACCGCACACATACATAAAGGCAGGAAACAGGCAGACAGAGAAAGAGAAGAGGAAATTAACTATGATCATATGATGTAGTATAATAATTTTTCAAAAAGGTACCGAGGGATTTCCAGAACTTGGAAAACATATCCAAGTGAAAACAGCAGCAGACAAGTGGGTGAGTATCAATACACCAAGTTGGTCGTTTCTAATTCAGAGTAGGAAAATTAGGAAACTGACATTGTTAGTTCATATGTGGCATAAATAATTAACACCCTTGTTGGAGCACTCTGTTTCATTATGATTTTTCACGTAAAATTAATAACAGAGAGAATAAATAGGGGAACCGAAATTCCAAATTTGGAAAATAACTATAAATTCTTATTGAAAAAAAACATGGTGCTTTAAATTGTTCTTGGAAAAAAAAAAAAGGTGCTTGCAAAGTCATTTAAATATTTATACCATTCCAAAAAAAAATTATTTTCTCCACTTTCTTCTCTTATCTTTTTACCGAGTTCTTTTCTCTATTTTTTAATCATAATAAATCAGTGAAGTAATTAGAAAAATATGCTATCATGCAACACAAATTGATAAACATTTTTTATTTTATACCTTGAAGATTTAGCACCTATATAGAATGGGTCATATTCACTACTTTGAATAATCATTCTAGGACTTCCATTTGAAACTTTACTCCATTCTCAAATGTGATCTCATTACAAGACTTACAACTCTAATTTAGAGTTTCTTTGGATATTTTAGCAGGAGCAATTCAGACGTAGAACTATAATTTATGAGAATTTCTTTAACGTTGTGTGTGTTTTTAATCTGCCGATTTTTTCCAATTCATCACTTTACTCTCACTTTTCTCTAACAAATATACTCTTTCCGTGCCAAGAAGGAGAAGGCTTCTAAGACATCTATCCGACACTACTTGTTCCTATTACAAGTTTTCTCCCTCTACCCAGCAAACTTAAAGGCCAAAAGAAAGAAGAATACGAAGGGTGCTCCACCATTAGCTTAGAAAGTAATTAAAAGAATATCACATTAAGGAAAAGCTCTCTAAATTAAGAATTTTGAAACCGAAACTGATTATCACAATACATTCACCTTAGTGAATCAATCCTTGTAATGGTCATAAACTTAATATCGCACTTTGATCAGATCAATGCCCATGCACACAGCTATAAACACCTTAAACTTAAAATTGGTCTGCATATCATATCAACTCTTAAGTACACCATGATAAATAACAAACTGTAGATTGTCCATGGTCCAAGTGAAGCGCTCATTAAAATTCAATTATGTAATAAAATACGCCAAAAACACGCACGAACTTAGTTGAACTCAGATCTAAACAGTTCATAAAAATCAAGTACTCATCCCCAATCAACCATGGAAACACATCAATTCACATGGTTATGTCATCCAGGCACTTCAAATATCATAAACACCAAAATTATCAATTCTAACTACATATTCCAGGTTTCAAAAATAAAAAGCAAATATTCATTTTTAAAAATGAAAATCAACCTGTGGAGGATCAGGGGCGGCCCCTCCCATAACTCTCCAAAAAGAATCAAGATCGATAAAAGGGTCTTTATATTCATCCTCCACACTGAATGTCTCTTCCATCATCAACGGCGATCCCTCGTCTGCCTCCACCATCATCATCTCAAACTTGTTGCCCCTATAGGTAACAGTATAAAACCCTGATATTCCCACAAACAGGAAAAAACCCAACACCTATTCTTCAGCAGACACACGTAAAGGCGTGGAAACAGGGCGAAGATAGGAAAAGAAGAGGAAATATAGTTATGATGTAGTAAAATAATACAGCGAGAAAGTACCCAGAAATTTCAAGGGAACTCCCAGAGCTTGGAAAAAATTCTCCAAGTGAGAGAGGCAGCAAAGAGGGAGGGCCGGGTCAATATACGCCGCGTTGGCCGCTGGCCCGCTGCCCGTTAGGAGTCGGAAAATATTAGGAAAGTAGCCTCGTTTTCACATGTGTATAAAAATAATTAGCCGACATACCTATAGAATAAATAAGGGTGAATTTCCGAAAATGGAATTTCACTATAAATTCTAAAGAAGTCAAAAGCTATATAAATAACTATATTATTCAAATAGTCGAGTGGTCATTGACTCATTGTCTCATTAGTCAATCGCATAATTAGTCAGTAGCATTACCTTCATATATATATATATATATATATATTATGGATATTATGTGATATGTGTTAAAATATAAAAATATGATAAATATATACACATAATATTATAAAATTAGAATTGCATAAAAGATTCTAAAGAAGTCAAAAGCTATATAAATAACTATATTATTCAAATAATCGAGTGGTCATTGACTCATTGTCTCATTAGTCAATCGCATAATTAGTCAGTAGCATTACCTTCATATATATATATATATATAAATTATGGATATTGTGTGATATGTATTAAAATATAAAAATATGATAAATATATTCACATAATATTATAAAATTAGAATTGCATAAAAGATTCTAAAGAAGTCAAAAGCTATATAAATAACTATATTATTCAAATAATCGAGTGGTCATTGACTCATTGTCTCATTAGTCAATCGCATAATTAGTCAGTAGCATTATCTTTATATATATATATATATATAAATTATGGATATTGTGTGATATGTATTAAAATATAAAAGTATGATAAATATATACACATAATATTATAAATGCATAAATGCATAAAATAATAAATGAAATTGCATAAAAGATTGAAGAAGATAAGTTGGATCAATGGAGAGTTGCAATATTTGTCATTGTCCTAAAGCCATGATTGTCTCATTCCGTACCTGTACTAGCGGCTAAGCATGACTCCAAAATAAAAACCCATTAACTTTTAGCGTTGTCTCATCTTATGTGCACGACCACAAAAAAACTAGGAACAAGTCCATAGTCACGTTGCTAAAATACAAAGTCTTGTGAGGGGTATAAAATGAAACAATATAAAACTCTCTAACTCCATGTGCCAAAGAAAGGTTATGGCCCCTCTATATAAGAGTAGAAAATTTAGCCATTTTGAAATGATTAATGAGCCACTAAAAATATCATAAAAACACAATAAAACCACCATAAATCTAATTATAATTAGACCCAATGATGATAGATTGTAGAAGAACGATTATTATGCTTACTTGTTGAGGTTTTATTTTGTTAGAAGTTTCATTTTTAGCAAAATCCCCTGCTATTGAATCTGTTGTCATCGACGTACTTCTTGATTTTTCTCCCGATATAAGAATCATAGTGTAATATAATAAAGTAAGAGCTTACTTTCATACTCAAGGACTGAAACTATCATTTTTATACAGAATCCGAATCTGCTAATAAAGAAGAAGAACCTTTTCAAGCTATCGTATATAGATAGGAGATCCACTTCAAGTTCAAGGCATGCAGCAAGTGTAAGTGCAATCACAATCCCTATGAATATCATTAATCAATATCTCTCATGCGATAAAATGGTTAAATTTATTAAATAAAATGTAGGGATGGCAAAATAATCCCCAATTTCGGGGTCCCCAATTTCGGGGAATTTTTCCCCACGGGTATGGGGATGGGGAAGAAATCCCCCCCGAAGCTATTTCGGGTTCGGGGGCGGGGACAGGGACGGGGACGGGGATCATACTTCCCACCCCGCAGGGTACCCATCCCCGTTAAAATACCCTTAATAATGTGTGTGTGTATATATATATTATTTTTTTATACTTTTTAGTAATTTCATATAATTTATAAAAATTTATTAGTCATAAAATATAAATAAATAAAATAATTAATTTAGACTTATTTTTATTTCTAAATTTTATTTGCTCTTTCCTAAATTTTAAACCTTAATTCATACCAATTTGCTTGAAATTACAACTTAGAGCTGCTTTAATCATGTGCATAGAGGTTATTCTTTATTTTTAGTCCATTGTATGCACACAATAAAAAAAATAAACTAACTTTGGGGATCCCCGCGAGGATCCGCGGGGGCTCGGGGAACGGGGACAAGGGAAAAAAAATCCCCATGACGGGGATCGGGGACGAGGACAGGGGAACAAGTGGGGCTCGGGGACGGGGACGGGGGAGTAACTCCCCGCCCCTGCCCCTGCCCCGCTCGGGTGCCATCCCCAATAAAATGGTATTGAGGTCATAAATATGAAATTAATAAAATAAATAGGCACATTAATTATCATATTATGATACATGATAAAATGATTTGTTTGAAATAATTTTAAAACTTATTTCCAACAACATACATGTACGAAGGTTGATAGCTGAAATTGTAAGAAATTCTTGATGCGTGTAAATAAATAAATAATACTACTCAATAAATAATATCTAAATATTTATTTCTAATTCTTTTCTTTTTTATTAAAAATAAAATAAGTTAAATTATCAAAAAATACTACCATGTTAAACAATTTGATAAATATTTTATTTTATATTTTAAAAGGTACACCCCAATGTGTCACATTTGCCAGTTTATATAGCTGTAATAATAATGATTCTTTTTAAATTTTTATGTACCGCCCGTTCAAGAAAGTTACGAATTAACCTCACTATTTATATCTCTAATTCTTTATATCATTTTATGTATAAAATGTATTTCTTTTAATTTATCTTTTTACGCTCTTTTATCTAACAAATATTTATTTCCCTCTCTAATATTTATTTTGATTAATTAATTTCTCATACAATTTTTATTTATGTAAATTTCAATGTCCTTATTGATACATTTTCCAATAGAGTTGATAAAAATAACCACACCTTATAAATTAATCACAAGATAACTTCTTTTTTTCTTCTAGCTCTAACTTTTTTTTCCTCTTTAATTATTCATTAATCTTTTAATTATTTCACTTTATCTTAAGTTTTTCTTTAGATTTGTAAAAGTTCAAATAAATGCATATAAATTATCAAAAAATTATAGTATTACAATATATATATTTTATTTATTTTCATATTATAAAATTCTAGCATGCACTTCAAATGTGTCGAGTCTTTTGTATAAATAGAATAAGAACTATGGTAAATAATGGATAACTTTCACAAAAGGTCAACATATTTATTTATTTATTATTATTACGATTAGTGTGTATATATATATATATATTATTGTGGTAGTCAAGTATCAAGATAATGTTGATCAACTAGCTAACTTGTGAAGTGCAACAATTATTAGGAACTAATCGAATTAGGTAGTTATAACTTATAAGTGCTAAAGATGGTCTCATTGGAAAGAATGAAAGCGATTGATGCAATAACTCCTCTAAGTATCTAGTTCCTGAAATAAATATGAAACAAAATTTCAATATTTTTGGAAAACATGTTGATCATTTCGGTCCTACTATTATTTTCTTACAAATAATCAATACACTTATGACTAATTAAGTTTCGCCGAACTTAGTTGTACGGGTTTGTGACCTAGCAGGGTGACGCTAATCAAAGCAATTTTGGATGCATCAATCTTAATTCTAGACGGGGGATGGATTCGATGACGTAGGAGGTACTCAAATAAGTTTGAGATGATACTAGTTAATTAATTGATTGGCTTATTAATTTAAAATATTATATCATACATGATACAACATTAGTAAAACAACATGTTTAGATTTATTTTTTTAATTAGTAGACACAACATTTGTTCGTACAACTGTAATCTTTTTTTTATATACTAAATTGAATATCAAAAGAAATTTAAACAACTAAATTTTTTATTTTTTTTATTTTTTTGATTGATTGATCCTATTCTTAATTTTATTTGTGTGATGTTTAAAATTTAATTTTGAATGACCCTAAATATTTATTTTTTTTAAAAAAGCATTGTTTTTAGAAAAAGGCTAGCAAAGAAATGTTGCTATAATTAATTTTGAACATAACTAAAAATATGTCATTTTTCTTTTTCTGTGCACAAATTTTCCCAGTGACATGTCACTCACATAAAAAGATTTATTAAATTTTTAGTTATGAATATATTAGTTTTCATTTACCAATGGTTAATAAATATGAATTACATATTAATTTTATCATAATTACCATGCAACATTAGCTAAGCATTTTTTTTTTTTTTTTTGAATTAGTAAAAACAACATTTGTTCGTATAACTTCGAGGTTTCATTTCAGATACTAAAAAATTGACAACTAATGTTTTACTATTTATTAATTGGTTGGTGGCAATATTCTCAATATTATAATATTTAGAATTTAAATTTGAATGAACAAAAATATTTATTCATTTAAAAGAAAATGATTGATTTTAGAAAACTCTAGCCAAAAAATGTTGCTAACACATCTGAAATATTTTCGTTTTTTTGCTCCAATTTTTCTAGGGACATATAATGCATGACTTTACATGAAAAGAATTATTAGGGCTTTGTTTGGTTATGTTTTCCCAAAATAATATTATTTTGGAAAAACATAATCAAACATATCTCCATTTTTCCTTCAAAATGTACATTATCTATACATGCATATTATATATATATATATACGTCATATATATTTTATTATTATGCTAACATTAAAAAAATCACTCAATTTTATTTTTATCTCAAAAACCTAATAAAAAAAATATGATGTGACTACAGTAAAAAACTATATCCTCCAAAACATACAAAAAAACAACTTTCATATTCTCCAATAATTCATTCTCTCAAAACACATAATAAACGCATAATAAAATCAAACAAAGAACATAAACAAACATAACCTAGACATCTCACTCAAATTTTGATTTTGATTATTTTGATGTTATTTTCAGAGTCAAACGTTGCTAAAATTTATTAATTAAGAGTAATAAAATATATAATCTAATTTAATTATTAATTATCAATAATCAATTCATTCAATTATACACGTGAATATTGTGAGTCAAATCCTCTTAAATTCTAAGCGTATATATGTGAAAATTAAAAAATAATAATAAATAAGGACATATTAACTTATTTAATTTTATAAGTGTATATGCATATAAATAAATAATAATAATTTAATGACTCATGTATTTTATAAATAAAATGACAAGAATTCAATGATTAGGAATATTATAACTTTTTTCCATCGACAGAAAAAAAAGAAAAAAAAGGAAAAGGAAAAGGAAAGGGAAAAGGAAAAATCTTTCATTTATTCTATTTCTTCTATAATGGGGAAGGAATAGTTTAAAAATTGATCAATAATGTTTCTTACAGGGAAAACTATTTCACATTTCATCAACATTTCGCAGTAAATCAAACAAATTAACAGAGCCAGTAAAAATTTTTGATTAATCGAAGGTAAATCAACGGGAGAGCTGGAATTAATTTTTCTTTTTTTCATGGATGCGAAGTCGTTAAGCGGTGAATACTGATGTCATTGTTCTGGATTGTCATTCGCGAACTCGCTGAAATCCAAGCCATGGTAAACCCCTCTCCCCCAGTCGCACACTAGATCGCCACCCAAAAAGTAGAATTTTAGAAAAAGAATCATATTTTCTTAATATTTATTTGGGTTTAGACTATGGCCTTGGTTCATCCAGTTGCTGTTTTTTCCTTCATTTTTGTGTAAATTTATGGTGGGTTTATGCCTGTTGTGCTGCTTGTGTACTTAAGTTTGCGATCGATGTGTGCTGATTAATGTAGAGTGAGATTTCTTATTTTATTTTATGGGGTTTCATTTCTTGTACTGTTCTTTTTAGGATTGTTGCAAAAAGAATGGATATTGGTTTTGTATATAAATGGTTCTTGTGCTTATTGGTTGCAAATAATTCTTGTCCTGGAAAATTATCCAGAAAAAGAAAAGATTCTGGAGTAGGATTTAGGAAAGAATGTTTGGACGCTTATTTACTTGTTCTTGTTAGAGGAATCAGAAGAAAATCCCTTTTTGTTTAGGGTTTATATGAGGCTGATAGTGTGATTATTTGCTGTTCATTTTGCGTAATATGATGAGCGTGTAAAATACTTAGTGCATTATATTTACTTGGTGAATTTCTTGAACTTCTCAATTCTGGTAAATTAGTAGGCGTTCTGGTTTGTTATGTTGATCATATGATTATCATTATGCCATTGATTAATTTTTGCTCCTTTTGGGCTATCATCAAAGTGTTGCTGCATGCATAAAACTTTTGGGTGTCATTCATTTACTTATGCACTTGGTTAACTTTTACAGGCTACATCAAAGAAAGTTATAACTAGGGCAGATTGGGAGAAAAAGCTTAGTGATGTTAAAGTTAAAAAGGAGGATATGAACAAATTGGTGATGAATTTTCTGGTTACTGAGGGTTATGTGGAGGCCGCGGAAAAATTCCGACTTGAATCTGGGACAGAGCGTATCCTCTTTGAATTCTTCTGTAGCCAGATTTTTTAGTCTGTGTTTTTTGTACTTAATATATAGTTTTGAGCATATATTGATTTCCTTATTAGAAAATAGCAGAAATAGATCTTGCAACGATCACTGATCGTATGGCAGTTAAGAAGGCAGTACAGAGTGGTAATGTGGAGGATGCTATTGAAAAAGTTAATGATTTGAACCCTGAGGTGAGATGGCCTTTCCCTTTTTTCTAGTTGACAATCATCTAAAACTTATTGGATTGTCTTGTTTGATTGCTGTTCTGTAAGCTCGAGCTTAGATGGAAAGATTGATATTTCTTTCTTTCTTTCGGGGTGTTCATGTTTCCATTTTGCTACTACTTAGTATTTACAAGTAATTCTGAGTAATTCATTAATGATATCATGATTATGGTAGTTGACATGTTTTGCTATCAGGATTTATGCCTGATCTTGATAATATCTGTATGGTGGACCATCTCCAGTTACTGTATTTTCTTGCTTGGTTTTCTGTATTCTTATCATAACAATACATTTGATTGTTTTGCATCCAGATACTGGACACAAATCCCCAACTCTTTTTCCATCTCCAACAGCAAAGATTGATAGAATTGATCCGGAATGGGAAAGTAGAAGAGGCTTTGGAGTTTGCTCAAGAGGAACTTGCTCCAAGGGGAGAGGAAAACGTAATTTTCAGATTGATTTTTCACATTTCATATTTGCTTATAGTGAAGCTTAACTAGCTGTGCTCTAAGTCTTAATTGATATAGCTAATTGGTCTATTGCTTATTTGCATGCTTGCGTACTATTTTCCTGACCTTTCCGCTGTATCACTAGAAACTTCCTTTTGGGAATTTATACTTCATTATTTCATTAATACTCATTTCAAGGATATGCATAATTTCAGCAAGGGTTTTTAGAGGAGTTGGAGAGGACTGTTGCTCTGCTCGCTTTTGAAGATGTCACCAATTGCCCTGTTGGTGAGCTGCTTGATATATCCCAGCGCCTTAAGACTGCTAGTGAAGTGAATGCAGCCATCCTTACCAGTCAAAGCCATGAAAAAGGTTAGTACCCGCGTATTTGAGAAAATCCCTAGACTTATGAATGGATGTTATTCTAGAAAGTATATAACCTTTTCTAATACAACTCCAGATGCTTCTTGGTTATATTAACACTGGTTAGCAAATCAGAGTTCTTAATGGCCATTTTTATAGGTTGGACTCAATGCTAAACTATGTGATTCTGACCTAAAATCACTAAATATGCTGGTGAAAATGCATTCTTAGTATGCTCATCAGTTTGACAGCAGGAAAGAAAACTATAAATAAGGCCGAACATTTAATCAGTAGTCCAACCTGAAAGTATTTATATGCATCAATTAATATGCAAATCACATATTTCTCAAGCATAAAATGTGGCTGATTTCTTACCACTTTAGAATGATGAGTTTGGAATACCTACTTGGTTCCCCATGACGCTGAATTGGCAGTTTGTTTTTTTCCCTTTTCTCTCTCTTGTAATCTTGTTCATTTTCGTTCAACTCCATATTAACTATTGATGTAACTGTTCTTGATTTGCTGATTCTGTGATTGCACACGCTACAAATAACCCAAGTCACTTGATGTTCAACAGATCCAAAGCTCCCAAGCTTATTGAAAATGCTGGTGTGGGTGCAAAATCAGCTCGACGAGAAAGCCAGTTATCCTAGAATAAATGATTTATCTACTGCAGCGCTTGAGGATCCGACCGTTTGAGAGCTGAACTAGATGCTGGAAAGCTCAAAAGGTCATGTACTTGTACTAGGAAGAGGATGAGTGATTTTAGTGGGAATTCATGTTGTCTGTATTAAAGAGCACTGTTGCAAATGTAAATGGTTGCAATACTTACTATGTGGTTCTTTTAGGCCCTAGTCAACTGTTTCTCGTGCTAATACCATCTTATCATGCCAGAACCTTTTGCTTGCTCACATAGTAGGTTTGGGGCCGGACAAGCACCCCATTATACATCAAGGGATTGTTTGGAACAATTTCTTTTAAAGTATTTTTTAACTTTTAGCTGAATTTTTAGTAAAACTTCAGTATTTGGAAGCAGTTGTCTTGGATGTCCGAAGCTGAAAGTTGCATGCTTATTTTTAATTCTCTAAAATTAAGTTCAAAGAATTAAAATAAAAATGTTCCTTATCTATTTTTTTGTATTTGTGAAGTTCTTGTTACTTTTCACTGTTATTTTTAAATAATCTCAACTTTCAATACAATTTTCTCTATGATTTTTAATTTACCTCTAAAAAATTCCAAAATTAGAATTAAGGGATTTTGCAAAAAATATTTACCTTGAATTCACTCATAACCTAATAACTCAACATATGATCCTTCTCCAAACTTCAATTCATTTAAAAACACACACACACACTACTCCATAAGCAAAGATAATAAAAATTTCTACTAGCAATAAAAATCAAAATTCTTGCAAGCTCCTTAACAACAGAATAACTTCTGCCATCATTCAGCCAATACAACATAAACCCAAATGGTCCTTTCTGGACATTCTTGAACAATTCTTGCTTCCTGGAAACCTCTTCCTTTCTCTCCCATTACCTCATCAAAACCATCATCAAAATTCAGGGCATAGCTGTAAGGATCATACTGAAATTTAAACTGACTCTGTTTTCTTCTATTCCTCATTGCCTTCTTCATTGCAGCTCTTACTCTCCAATACAGACTTCTGCACTGTTTCTTCCCCAAAATCTGCATCCATCCTAAACCTTCCACCAAACCCATTAATGGGTTCCACCAAGAATCAGTAAATAAAAATCCAAGATTGGAAGAGGGAGAAAATTTTCTACAAACCCACAAAAAAAGGGCTAAAATCCGAATGACTATGGAGTGGAAAAGAGATATGTTTGTTGAGTTTATAAGCAAGAAAAAGGGGGTGTTTCTCAGTTATGCAAATAGAGACAAGAAAACACAAAAATTGTCAATCTTTTGGTGTTTTGAAAGAAGCTGCTTTTGCTCTACTTTCGAGCTGCTCTCAAGAATAGTAATGCTTATAGTAGCACCTCTCCTTTTTTTCATTTTTTCCCTTTTCTTTGGTTGCATTGGGTAACTCAAATTCCATAATCCACAGACACAGACAAAGCGGGAGGGAGAGAGGGCAGTGGGAATAGAGCCCAAATCAGAGTCGTTTCACTATCAAATTGGTTATACCGTGACAGCCAAACAAAGGCTTTGTTTGGTTATATTTCCCGGAACAACAATGTTTTAGAGAAACATAACTAAATATATTCTTATTTTTTCTTTAAAACGTACATTTTTTAATATACACAAACATATATATTATATTATATATATTTTATTATTATTCTAATATTAAAATAATCACTTAACTTCATTTTTCTCCCAAAAATCCAACAAAAAAATATTGATTTGACTACTACGGTAAAAAATGTCTCCTTCAAAATATAAACAAACATACCAAAACAACTTTTACATTCTCCAATATTTCATTTTCCCAAAATACATTATAAAATCAAATAAAAAACATAACCAAAGTGTGTTCCACAAGCTGAAAAATTGATCAAAATTGTGGATTGTTGGATGAGAATATGATTATGTTAAAGAATATATTAATATTATTTATAATTTAAAGAGTATTTGAATGAACTCATAAATTTTTAAATATGTATTATAAAGTAAAATATCGATATTATTATTTATAATTTAGAGAGTGTTTGTAGTGAATTTATAAACTACTCAAAACATAATAATAAAGTAAAATATTGATATCACTATTTATGATCTAGAGAGTATTTGAATGAACTTACAAACTCTTCAAATATTTGGTAAAATTTTGAAGGAAACAGCTTATGAACTCTCAAAATAAGTTGTTAAAATTTTATAAATTTTTTTAAGAAAAAATTAAGAAGTTTTAATTTTTTTTTAAAAATTTTAATTACTTCTTTTAAAATTTAATTATATTAGTTATAATATAGTCACTAGTAACATATTATAAGCTCCATAATTTTATTTTATCAAACAATTCAAGAATTTACTTTTAAGATAATATTTAACATCTTATAAGTTTTAAAAATATTTTACAGATTCAAGAACTTTTAAATAAGTTCAGTCTTAATAACTCATAATTTCATAAGTATATGCACAAATCAATGACACAATACGAGCCTCTAGATATTTCAATATTTCATTATCCCTATTTTTTACATCAATAGTTTTAATTTAGACGTGCTACACATACTTACATTTAGGAGGGGTTCTAAATGAAGATTCAATTACAAATTATTAATCCAAAAGATTATAAGCTCAATCACATTAATAGCCTATGACAATGAAACATATCTAAAATTCCATTTTGAAGAAATATTCTAATGTTAGGTAGAAACATAAATGGGAAGGGAATACTTCTATGTATGAGCTTGTCAACTTGACCTAACATATTCAACCTAGAAATAGGTTCAACCCGTCTTTTTAACCACCAAACAAAAATATCATGTAGGTGTAACATGCACCACTGTCACAAGAGCCAATTATTTGGTCCTTTCAATTGTAGATGGACTTAATTGCCCCCACCAATTCATATTATGACATGGAAAAAGGAAATCCCACAAGGGTCATTATAGTTATTTCACTCATTTAATTGGACAATTGGTAGTGAAATGAAAAACATTAACCCTCAAGAGCTCAATCATCATTTTATGAACTTCAATTAAATTGATCAATTCTTTGTTTTTCACTTTTATGGTCAAATGATGGGAGATGAGCTACCTATAGCAACTTATCTTAGGTGTGTACAAATATCAGTCAATATAAAATATTTTATTTGTATCATACTTACTAAATAAAAAACAAAATTAAAATTTATCATTGTAGTCCCACTAATGAAATAAATTCCTCTATCACAAAGGTTGTCAATTGCCATTACTACAAAAAATAAGAGCATCAGTTATGACTTATTCATAGTTGATGCTGAAAATTTGTTATTTTATGTACGAAGTTGATCAAGCGGTAGATTCTCTTGTAATTAATCTGCATTACAATCAATTTGTAAATGATATTACTCTATTTTTCATATACATTAATTTTTCTAAGAACAATGTTAGTTGACCTGTTGTAATCCCAACAAAGAAGAACGAGTCTATAAATTGATAGCTAGTGATTTTTATTATTTTTTATTTAAAAAGTTATATTTATTATGAAAGTTTATAGTTGTAATTTATAATCAAAACAATGAAATTAATTTTCGTACCATTTTTTTCGTAGCAGATACTTATTGTTTTGATAGTGTATCACAAAAAGTGACTGGGTGCATGTTTGAACTACTTTTACATTGGATTCAACACATTGCTAGTCTTTTTGTATGGTACTCTAGTATATTGCCAATACACAGCTGTTTGAGGTTGATTTGGATCCTGATCTTTCAATCTTTGTAAGCTAATAAGACATCACATAGGTTAATATACACATAAAATTACAAAATTATATGGTCCTTGTTTGATGCAATAGTTTGTTGTTGTAATAAATTTGGGATGAGTTTTCCTGTCTGATACATCAAATCAAGAAACCCTTTTTATATATAACTTGTTTGTCTGCAAACAAAAGGTGATCTGCAGAGGGGCTGGAGAAGTAGTGGATTTTCTGCAGCTCCCATTTTGTTTGTGTGTGGAAAGCCATTTAGGGCTTTTGCATATTCTCCTTAAATCCTCTCTTGTCTCAGTCCATAGTTCTCTTCTTCATTTGGACCATCTTTGGTTGGGGATATTGATACTCTGCTGTCCAGGCCTATGACAATCTAAGTGTTTGTCTTGGGCTGTGGACCTGAAAATATCAGTATATCACAGCTTTTTTTCAGGTTCTCTTTTCTTAATTTTATATTTAGATTGTCCGAGCAAGTGGTTAATCGAAGAAATGGTGTTTTCTTACATTTATTTGTATGAGATTCGATAAATCTAACGAATTCTTAATGTATGTGTTTGTGTCTGAATAAATACATAGACTATCCCATGTGAAAAATTTTATGCCAAATCTCTTTGTCGTGTAAAGATGTGGGAGAGAAGGAGTGAGTGTCGAATATATTTGAGAGGATATAGAAAGAGGATGGACCATAAGTTAAGAAGATGGGCCGACCTTATGTTGTAGGGAGTTTTTGCAATAATTTTATAATTTTTTTATAATTTTTGGTTGTTTTAAAATGTTTGGAACCGGTGTTTCTATTTTTCATTTCTACTATCAGGTAGCAAAAATTAAAAGTTAAAAGTAACATTTACTTAAATTCAGTAACTTCTTGGTTATTACTGTTGTAAAAAACTATCAACTTTTAATATAACTTTTTTCTACAACATTTTACTTCTTTAGAAGCAGAAATTCTTGCAAACACCCTAATAATAGAATGATATTCATCGTATTTATTGCAGTACAATCTCAGCATTCGCTAGTAATTTCTGATGTAATCAAGTACAATTAGATGTGCGTCTCATGTTTATTGTTTAAAAAGAGAATTAAAAACCAAAAATAAAAGTTGCTTTTTGGTTGTCACATTACTTCACAATAAAAGAGAAAAATCAAGCCGAGCCGAGCCGAATTTGGGCAAAATTTTAGAGCTTGAAATCAAGTTCGAAATATATATTTTAGGCTTGAGTTCGAGTTCGATGAGCCTAAGATTTTAAGCTCGATTTTAGCTCGATAAGATTCAACTTAACAAATGAATTGTAAAAAACTGCAGGTTCGAGCTCAAACTCAAAATAAAAATATAGTGTATATTTATTAATAAAAATAAAAAAATAAAATTTAATCATATACTGACTCTCGATCCTCGAGCCTAGATACAGACGGCTCGAATTAGAACTCGAACTCGAGTCGAACTAGCTTGAACTTGGCTCATGAGGCTCGTGAGCAGGATCGATTCGTTTGCACCCCTATTGCAACATGTTTTTGAGATTTTCCGTACAACTTTTATCACCAATCTCATGACTGGAAAATATGAGCCACTATAAGATATTACTATTGCTAACTTAAAAATACTTGGCCCTAAAATTATAAAAAAGAAAATGTCAATTTTTTAGAATATTAATAATAACAATTCAGACTTTTGTCAGTTCATATTTTGATTTGTGGTCTTATTCAAAAATAGAAATTAGGAACCCAATTGCGTGTGGCTTAAGGCCCATTATTCTGATTGAATAATAATAGAGTATGGGCTTAAGTGGAATCTTCTGGGTGTGGGACCATTTCAATCAGAAAAAAATGTAGGCCCAACTTAGAATTTTGAGCTCAACTTTTTATTCCTGGATATATATGGCCGTACGCATCCTTCCCCAAAATTGGCTCCATCTTTCTATAATTTTCATTTTCTTGGCAAAGTACTCTTTTGTTGTTTCTTGGACGAGACTTTCTCCAGTCTACCTCAAATTTCTCAACTTATCTTTCTCTTTTTTTATTCTTTTACAAAAGAAAAACGAAAATGAACGAATTCCAGTTCTTCTCTTTAAGGAGATTGATAGATTATATTAATTTTCAATCAATTTATAGAATAAATTTATTTATTATTCACAAATATTACATTAAAGTATTTAATATTATTGAGATGTCCTGTCCCGAGTTTGGATCCACCTAACTTCAATAATGATTTTGTATGGTTTGGATGAGAGAGAGAGAGAGAGAGAGAGTTTATTTGCTTGTTATTACTTGGGCAGTATTGATGTTGCGGATGATTTGGATCGATTTTAGAACTAAAAGCTACTCAATTCAAATTATATAATGTATATTTAATTGATTTGGATCGATTAAATTTTTATTGTAAATTCGATCAAATCCAATCCATTTTTAAATCGGTTCGGATTGAATCGGTTAATTTGATATTTGAATTGAAATATTTGACAAATTACTGTCAATAATTAAACTAATTTAATCAATCGATTTGAAAATGTAATTTAGCTATCATATCACTCTAATCTCGTGGAATTAAGTTAAATTATGTAAGAACACACAACTATAAAGTTATAAGTCCACAATAATTATTCCTATGTATTTAATTTTTGAAAATGAAAAAGCTTAAGTTAAGTTTATTTTAATTTAATTGTGTATTTTATAATTAAGATGTATTTTTTTCATATTATTAGAATATAAATTTTGGTTCGGTTTGGATTGAATCAATTTTTGAGATTAAAACCGAAAACCGATCCAATCTTATTGGTTTTTAGAAAATAAATCCAATTCAATTCAAAAAAGTTCAATTTTGATTGATTTTTGGTTTTTTGAATTGATTCATTGATTTATTATTATTATTTTTATTGAATTGGATTTGAATACCCATATTGGACAGTACCTCCCTATATAGAACCTACTATGTTCTATTATGCTCGAACTCCTATTTGAACTCGCACTACCTTACCTTAAACCCCGAACTCTGCCATGTATGTAGCCCATCAAACCCTATTCTTATTTTATTTTTATTTTTAATTGACAAAATATAAATTTTGCATTTGGATTAGTCTAGTAACACAATTGAAGTTTTTACAAGTACATCATCTTTTACAATTATAAATTAACTTCATCATGAGTCTTAAACCTTACTTTTACATATATATACACCTACATATTATTCGAGACTGATTAAAGCTAAATTCAACTAAACCTCTAACATACTATGAGTTGATCTAATCTAATCATGCAGAAAATTAGTGAATTCATTAACTTGGGCCGTGTTTGTTTATATTTTCAACACCCCTTTTAATTTTCAACACAAAATGAAAATAGAAAACTATCATTTTTCTATTCATTTTTATTCAAAACATTCTTTATTTTCATTTTCAACTCTTTTCTAAACATATCCAATCATCATACTACTACATTAATCAAATTCAAATTTAATTTAACATAAAGTATCCACTATCATTTTAAAATTAATAAAATTATATACATATATTTTTAAAAATAAATCTTTTTAAATATAAAAAAATATAAATCAACTAACTTTTCAAACTCATATATACTTTAATCATCATTTTCCAAAAAACACCCAGATACAATTTTATTTCTGCATGAAAATGAAAATGGCCCTTGAGAACATATCCGAACGGGCATTTGGTCCTTGAATTGGCCAGTTTTAATTAAATTAAACAAGTAAATTGTGCATCCTTATGTGTAAATCTAGTTGTAGAGTTTGTACTTCTATTTAATTGATATAATAATTAGATTTTATTGACTTATTGTATGAATAATCTTCTTAATTTGATAATTAAATTTTATTAACTATTTGTAATGTTTTTAAAAAATGTAAATTTAGGACAATATTTTTTATGTACTATAAACTGAAAAGTAGATTTAGAAGATCTTAAGGAAGATGCATGTTTCAGATTTTATGTACTTTAATAAAATCTGTCCATGAGACAACGTTCTAAAAGTATATTGTTTGGAGGTCGGGCGACAAAAACAATATTGAAGTGAAATTCGAGATAAAAAGAATTAATTAATTAATTAAAAATCTATCAACCATCTTTTGTTTCTGGATCTCACCTGGATTTGCTCCCCTCTTCTTTTTAGGTACTTTTTCAAAGTTGTCACAGATAATACATTCAATTTTTTTAATATTTATAGATTTATTTTATTAATTTGACTTTTAACTGTATTTCTGTATTTTTTTTCTTGATTTTTATTTTAATGAGTTAATTAGTGTCCTTTTTTTTTTATGGATAAAATGGTGGATTTTTTTTTATTTTTTATTTTGGAATTACCTTTTTGTCTTTCTTTTTACAATCAAATTAATCTTTAAGAAAATACATTTTAACGATAATTTTTAATATTTTGAAAAAGTGGAATCAATTACATGATCAGTGATTAATAGGCAAAATGGGGTTTTAGAGGGTCTATTTGATTTGTTTCATTTTCATTTACAATTTTCATCTTTTTAATTATTTTAAATTTTGCAAATATGTTTGTTTTATCAAGTTATTTTGATGTTATGCAAAGATCAATGTATTGGAAGTTCAAAATTTTCGGTTACTCAAACTTGAGCATTTGGCTAAGATTATTTAAAAAATTATAATTCTTTCCGTATGAGGTTTATAAGATCATAAAATTTATTTTAGAAACAATTTTTTGAATTATTAAAATAAAACATAATCATTGAACTCAAAAAGTATCAGGTTAATGATAATTTATAGCTTAATATTAATTATAACTAAAAAAAATCTTAAATTCATAAAATCAAGTTACTACTTTCTTACATCATTTAAAGAATATATAAGATTACAATATCGTATTTTGAGAATTTATAAATTATTTTTTAAAAAAATTACAAATATTTCATAAATTCTTATAAATTTTCAAATACTTTTATAAAACATTAGAGATTTCTTCCTAATCCAAGGCAATCAACCATGATATTGCATAATATTTTCTTAAATTTTATGGGTTATGGATTCAAACCAATTATAAAATAATTTTTCAAATATTCATACACCTCTACATTGTGATTTTTAATATGGTCACTATTTCTCCAATGTAATTGCAACTCTTTAATACTATTTTTTCAAATATATTATTTGGAGAATTATAGCCTTTCAACTAACAAAATCTTTTAGTGTCCGTTTGGTTTGGTTTTTAAACTCCATTTTCATTTTATTCTGTAAATAAAAATAAAAATTTATCAACTTCTCTCCATTTTCACAAATATTTTCATTCTTAACACATTTTTTCCAAACACATTCTTACACACTCTGTCTCCATTTTCACATTTTATTTTCTCCTACTCTCATTTGTACAATTTTTAATACAAAATACATTTTCGATCCTACACAATCATTTCATTTTAAACTGTTGATTTTGCCTTGAAATTGAGGTAAGTTTGACAAGGAGATCAAGTTTGACTAGAATTAGGACTCCTTCTTTTATTGGGTTTTCTAGTCCTAGGTAAAGTAGTCTTTTTGACTATAAATATTAGTTGTTTCTTTCGAAGAAAAGATCACGAACATAACACAAGGGCTTCTTTACTGCTTTTGAGTAATTCTCTCAAGACGGAGTTTAGAAGAAGGGTGTTAGGTGTTTTCGTGAGATTTGTGGGATTCAAGTTTGTACTTGCACTTTGATTTGAGATCAATAAAATTCCTTTTCTTTGTCGGGTGGATTAGGCACATCGCCGAACCACGTTAAATCTTGTTGTCACTTTACATTGAATTACTTTGCTATTATTTCATTGTTTCCGCAATAGATCCTCCTGGGTTTTCAACATAAACAAAACATTTAAACAACATTTTATTTTCAAAATCATACTTATAAATAACTTTTTACTATTTATTTTCACCCAAAAAAAAACATTAAAAAAACAAAAACAAACAAACAGCCTCATAGATTATCTGCTTAGACCAATAGATGATACTATAACATATGCAGGCCAGAAATTCTTACAAGAGACATTAAAAGAATCAAAATATCTAGGTTAGCTTGGTTATAAATTGAAGAGAGTTTCATGGGTTGACCGCCACCACGACGGGTAATTTTATCAGATTGACAGAATTTTCCGAGGTAGACTTACAAGTCCCGTCAGTGGTGCACCAAGGTCCACGGTCTAATTGTGCAACACACTCAGTGTTCGTACAAGGTACAAGTTTCCATGCACTGTCCGTGACGGTGTATTGGGTCCAAACCGTCTGTGACGATGAGATATATGTCGGAGGGCAATATGAAGTGGCTCCTCGGAGCACCTCATCAGTAGACTAAGGTACAAGTGTGTCAGCGTGTTTGGGTCTGACTTGGGAAGGGAATAGACTAGGTTAAGCTAAATT
The DNA here is from genome assembly GCA_018894105.1 of Jacaranda mimosifolia. NCBI lineage: Eukaryota > Viridiplantae > Streptophyta > Magnoliopsida > Lamiales > Bignoniaceae > Jacaranda > Jacaranda mimosifolia. The sequence continues at coordinate 30,770,231 of CM032129.1, forward strand.
TTGACTTAAATAAGTCAAGTTTGTTTTGCAAATGATAGTTTGAACATTTTTTTAAGGTTAAACATAGGTTGTATTTGGTTATTTTTTTGTTTTATTTTATTATGTGTTTTGGTATAATAAATTATCGAAGAATGTGATAGTTATTTTTTGATATGTCTATTTTTGTTTTGGGGAGACATTTTTTTTTTACTGTAGCAGTCAAATCAATATTTTTTTATTAGATTTTTTGGGTAAAAATATAATTGAGTGATTATTTTAATGTTAGAATAATAATAAAATATAATATATATGTATGTATATATTGAAGAATATGCATTTTGAGGAAAAAATGGGGATATATGTGGTTATGTTTTGCGAGAACATTGTTGTTCGGGAGAAACATAACCAAACAAAGCCATAGTCTTTTTAATAAATTCTAAAGTTTTAGTTCGGTCTGAAAGTCTACTTAAAAACTTATTTTCTACTAAAGTTTCAATTAAATCTAAGCATTACATAAATCTAAATTTTTAATATACTCAAACTTGTAATAGACCTTGATAGCCAATAACCGAAATAATAAATAATAAATGTATAATTATGAAAGTTCAAATATAAATATAAAATAGTATCTTTTCAACAAAAAACAATGCTAAACAACAAAAAGAATTTCATGAAAGACTAATTAAAAAAAAATACAATTAACTATTTAATATTATACCATTACCATTGTATTTTTTTATATGACGAATGATAAACGACTAAACGAGCTTGTCTATTAGACTTTGCGAGCTTTTAAAAGAGTTTAAATTTAGCTTATTTAATTAAATAGGCTATTTTTTAGTTGCCTTTTTATTAAATAAAACAGGCCAAGCTAATCTCATGTAGGGTATACCCCTAACAAATAATTTGGGCTATTCCCATCCCTAGAAGGGAATCGGTGAAAATTTTAGTTGCACCGATTTTTCTGCGATCGTCGAATTTGTAAAAGTGGATGATTTTTAACTATCACTTGATGTACTGTAGAATTGCCCAATAAACAATGTTTTGAAAATCGGATCGGATCGGACCGAATGATTCGTCGAATCTATGACCAGAGGCCAATCCGGTCTGGTTCAAGCATAAAAATCAATGACCTTTCGAACCAATCAAAATCGGTCAAATATCAGTTAAATCGGTACTGATTCCCCCGATTTTTAACTGTTCACTTATTTTTTATTAAAAAAAATAAAAATTATTTTTTGAAAAAAAAGAAATGAATATATATAAGGATAAATTATGAGTTGAAAGATGATGATTAAAGATTTTGGATATGTAATTTTCTTAAACATGAATTTATTTTCTTGAAATTTAATGAAATGATAGTTATATGTGAATGCTTATATCTAATTTGTTGTTTTATTTTGTTTAATGTCTCTTAAATTATGTTAAATATTTAGCATAGAATAATTTATTTTTACTTTGAGTTGAAGCATGAAATGAATTATTACTTAAATTAATATGAAATATTATTTTTTATTTATTTATAGTTGATTAATTGTGTAATAGTATTTTTTTCTTCTAAAAAACGTACTTAAAAATAACTAAGTTGAAATTTTTTCAAATCATATTTTTTTTATATCATTGGAAGTTTTATTTTTTGTTAATATTAAAATATTATATACATATATATAATTAAATATATTTATTATGTTATGATGATGTCATATCGATCGAACCGATTGAACCAGTAATCAGTAATATCGTCGATTCTTTGTCCGATCTGCCAATAAATTATACTTAGGTTGATGGTTCATTGACGCCTGCGACTTGGACCAGCACAAAGCCTACCAAGGTCGTTGTCACGCTAAGGTGTATAAAGAAAAGTCAAAAACTTTAATTTTGAAAGTAAAATTAAATTTTATAAAAGTAATAAAATATAAAACTTTAAATTTTAATAAAAGAATATACGAATAATATAGTTTATATCAATTAATAAAGGTGAAGAGTCTAGTGATGGAGAATTGGCAATATATACAATAGTATACGTTATAACAGGTTGTATTTTTTGACAGATTATAATGTAATATAATATTCTCGCCTCATAAAATATAATAATTAGGAGTGATAAATTGGGTTTAAAACCATGATTTCAGCACAATTCATTTAGTTTTGGGTTGGGTGGGATTTTAATGGTTTTAATGTGGGTTGGACTCAAGTGGCCTCAATTGAGTTATAAATTCAAATTGATGTGAAATGGGTTGAAGATGGATCGAAAATAAGTTGTAAATGGTCCAAGCTAATTTCACCCAAAATTTGATTTAAAAAAAAAAAAAGATACACCCAAAATTAACATGCTCTTTCATTATTATATTCTTATTTAATTGTTAAATTCTCAATAAGAATTTTTGTAAGTAACTATAATTTTTATATATAATTTGAGTTATAATTACTTTAATTACATGTTATAATTTATAGTATAAATACATAGATCAATGAGGTCACATTTTTTTTTCTTTTTTTGAAAATCATATCATCTTAAGAAAATAAAGGTAGAGGTTTATTATGAAATTTTCAAAATTTGTAATTAAGACTACCTTTCTTTTATTTATGAAATTTAATTAAATGAGAGATAGATTATAATATAGTAAAATTTCAACTGAAAAGAGAGTTAGACTATAATGGAGTAAATGAGAATTACTAAATAATTAATAAGAATAAAGAATTCTTTTTTACTTATTCTAAAGTTTTAATATATAAATCATGCCAAATGAATGTTGCGTTTGTATTTTGTAATTGCAACTAAATAATTTTAAGTCACTATGATTTTCACTTTATTTATTATCTTTTTTTTGTTAATAATAATTAATTAACATACGTAAAATAAAGATAAAAAATCATAATTTAACAAAATAATATAGTAATATATTTAGCAAAAATTATAATTTTTTTTCTTTGTATTGGACCCATTTAAACCCAACCCAATCCAAACTCCGTTAGTCACTATTTTATCATCGCACATTGTCAATAATAATTTTTATTGTTTGAAAATAACTTTTGTTAGATAATGGGAATGAAATTTTGTTGAAATTAAAAGACAAATTGTAGTGGAATATGCCATTATGATCAATCAACTAAATCATCTACCTATATGGTGTAGTACCATGATTAACGATGCCGTTTAGTATAACAAAGATGAGAAAAGACAAGTAAAAAAGTTAGGGCCCATTTGTTTTTGTTTTTTGAACTCATTTTCACTTTTTACTGAAAATAAAAATAGAGAGCCATCAATTTTTTTTCTATTTTCACATATATTTTCACTATCAAAATATTTTTTTAGATAAACTCTTGCACGCTCTCTCCATTTTCATTTTTCATTTTTTCATACTTACATTTACATAAATTTTAATATAAAAATACTATATTTTTCAAATATAACTCATTTCAATTATACATAATTATTACATTTTAAACAAAATATTCAAATAATATTTTATTTTCAAAAATAATTTTATAATTAACTTTTCATTTATTCTTTTTATCAAAAAATAAAAATACTTTCAGAAAACAAATCCAAAAGGTATATTCGAAATGGAAATGAGGTGTGTGTCCCCCTTTAACTTTTCAATTGGAAATATAGGACGGTAAAAAGGATGTTTGTCCAAAATAGGAAGGAAATAAAATATCATAATTATGATTATGTCTGTATTGCTCTTTTCAATCACTTATTGAACTTTGAATGACATCCTTATTACACGCTAAATGATGTTGCTTCCTAGTCAATGATAAAACCCTGGTCTAGTCTAGGCCTATATATAGTCTAATATAGCTTCTAGAATGATTTAGTGTAGCAACATTCATTCGAGCAACCGGGTCACAATCTTTTCAATTGGGCCTAAGTCTATAAAATTTATATGCATATAGATGGTGTACAGGGCCTAAAGTGATAGTAGTGATTGGTGCCAAAAACTATCGACCAATAATTAATTATATAGTAAGTTTTATTAATTAATAAAATAATATATATATATATAATATTCTAAGTGTTTCTTTAAATTATGACCAACAAAAATACAATATTTCAAGAAGCTATTTAAGGAAATATAATTAGCATTGTGATGCTAATTTAGACTCAAAATTAGATAAGTGAACACCTTATATGTTTTGAGAGGATAACTATGTATCTCTTTTAAACAAATTACCATATAAATTTATTTTGAGTTGCAGTAAGTGAATTTGGATGCAATTTTCATATTCGACAGGCTCATAGGCCTAAGCTTGGCAAATGATATCAAAGACGATTTCCAGTTGAAATTTTGGGATTTAAGTGCTATGCATTTGGAAGCCACTTTTAAAAATCTACGAGAAAATATGCTATATATACAAGAGTCGCCTTTAGAATCTAAATGCTTGGTGACTGACTGATTTATGGTCTGTCATGCTACATACAAATGTCACCCTATGAACAACCAGTACTCCATTCATATGGAATCTTTATAAGTCTTGGTTAAACAACTCATTTGCATCACTCGGTATTTATTTTGGACAAACTAGCATAACTTCCACCATATTTGGTAGATTTTGAAGCAATTTTTACGTTCAACGAACTTGGGAATCGAGGCTCGACAAGCAAAGAAAAAGAAAAGGTTAAAAGAAAAGCATGCTATAATTAAACAAAGTAAAAATCTCATGAATTCCACACTTTGTAACTCCCACTAACTCTAAAATTGATAAACCCAATAATCATCAGCCCAATCAAAAACAACTACACGATAAGGCCCAAGAGCCCATTAACCCTACTTTTATTGATTCATAAAAAGAAGAGAAAGTGACAGGTGCCTTTCACGTGAGGCCCAATGAGTGGAATGAGCTCAGCCTCACACGAGCCGCAACGACCAACCCCACCTGACTCACTCCCAACCATGTTGAGTGGGCCCACCTTCTTTCCTTCTTTCTCTCTCGAACTCACGTGCGACTCAGTTCCACTGCACGCGCAGCACCTTATTCTTTTTGACTAACATGGGATTCCCTGATCGACGGCTGATAAAGGTTTGGATCAAGGGAGAGATCGAGGCCGTTGGATCGGAGGGAGACAATCGCGAGGAGGGAATGTCCTGCTTGTTGGTGGAAACCTCAGACGGCCGACAAGTTTGAGAGTTGATGTGTCGGCTTAGGTGAGAGAGAAACAACTTTGTGCATAATAATGCAGCTATTTAATGAATTGTACTTTATGTATTTTTTAGTCATATCATAATTACATGCTATAATATGCATAATTAAATGCTAATGATATTTTTGGAAATGTTGGATTAAATTAAAATGTTTGATTTGGAAATGTCCAAGTACTTCACTAATAATGATTTGATCCGAATAAATGATCAGTTAATCATACACGAATTTTTATTATGTGAACACTGCAAATCAAGTCATCCCTAGCACTTACAATGCCATTTGATTTGACTAACTAGTCGATGAGTCAAATTCTTACAATCTTAATTATCACTTATACAATACCTACTTTGAATCGATTTGATCTGAATTATTTGCTCGAACTTTTACAGTCAACTTCAAATTTATCTTATTTGTTACTATCTCCCACCCATACTCTCAAGTGATGATAGATTTCTTACTATACTTGGAAAAGAATTTGACTCCCCCCCCCCCCCCCCCCGGTTCATCTTCTATAAAGCGATCAGTTGCTTTAACAATTTGGCTCGAGAAAAGTTTAGTAGATCAATATTGCATTCAATCATTTGTTACCGATGGATTGAAGGAGACATTGGATTTCACCACCCACAATTACCTATTCTTTTAATCGAATAATTAGAATTGAATTGGATGCCAATTAAGAATATCACAAGTTTAGTTAGGTTTGCACTTCAAGAGATCAAGGAACTAACAGCTAGTTTGGTTGTGTTTTTAGATCCATTTTCACTATTTGTGAATGAATTATCAATAATTTATCATTATTTTTACGAACATTCTAACTCATTTTCATCTCAAAACATATTATTCAATAACCTACATATATTCTCCCAATAATATATATTATCTATATTTTTCATTATTACTCTATCTCACTCCATTTACAGCCTATTAAATCCTATATAATTATTATTTTTCCAACATAATATCTAACTATAAATTTATTTTCAACCCATTCACTTTAATAAACTTTTTAAATTTTAAAAATATTGAAAATGAAAAACACAACCAAACTGGCGTAATATTAGACCTGGCAATTGGGTACCCGTGGGTAACCCAATTACGGGTACCAACGGGTGGTAAATTTACCCACTTTTTAACGGGTACGAGATATGGGACCCGTTACCCATCCTCATGGGTAACGGGTAACCCGCGGGTACCCGTATTTTTAAAATTTATTATTATTATTATTATTATTATTATTATTATTTTATAATATTTAAAGGTAAAATTGATGTTACTCAAATATTAACTAAATAAAATTACAAAAAAAAAGACTACAAATTTCAAATATTAAATTGAACAAATACCTAAAGCATAATAATAATATTGTAGTTTAAAACTTATATCATAAATATTTAAAATCTACCAAATTTAAAGTACATCACATTTAAAAATTCAAACTTAAATTCCATTACATGCCAGAAGTTTTTTGAGTTGAAAATTTAAATATTAATCAAATATTGTTGTTCTTGTAGAAAAAGATTTGCATCAATAGGAATATGCACAATAAGTTGTTTTAGGATATAATTTAATTTAATTTGCTATAAATCTTTAATTTATGAAATTAAAAATTAATATTTAGATTAAAAATATTTATATGTAAATATATATAATATATAATATATATTATAATATATATAAATAAAAAAAAAAAAAGTATTTACGGGTTACCCACGGGTTGGGCCAAAAGATGGCGGGTAAATTTGGGTACTGGGTAAAATTACCCGCAATTTTTTTGGGTAAGAAAAATAAGGCCCATTACCCTTATTTTTTTGGGTACCCATGAGTACCCACGGGTATGGGTTAAATTTTGCCAGGTCTGCGTAATATGCACAATAATTTTTGGCATCATGGTTAAGGAACTTTTGATTGAGGACGATTAATGAAACCTGTCAATCAAAAATCAAATATAAGACTCAGCCTATGAACTGTCACTCAGTGGGACCCATTTGATATTGAACTACCATGAAAAGAAACACTGCCATGTTATTTGGATTTTACGAAAATTCACTTATTTGTTACTGTTTGGATATTTGATTTTGTCCAAAATGCACAGAGCAAAAATGGGACAAGATAAATGATTCATTTAATTGCAATATGATAAACGTCATCGTGTTGGGGGAAAAAATTATTTAAGTTAATCCTTTGAAATTATTTACAATAAACAAAAATTCCAGACGTGGGAGTTGTCTTCAGGATAAACAATTTGCAGTACATATCCTAAGATTGTGTTTGGTTACGTTTTTTATTTGATTTTATTATGTGTTTTGAGAAAATAAATTATTGAAAAATATAAAAAAAATTAAAAAATTAGGGAGATATTTTTTACTGTATTAGTTAAATAAATATATTTTTTTTTTGTTGAGTTTTGAGGTGAAAATAGAATTAAGTAATTATTTTAATGTTACAATAATAATAAAATATATAATATATGTATGTATATACTGAAAAATATACGTTTTGGAGGGAAAATAGATATATGTTTAGTAATGTTTTCATAAAATAATATTATTTTGGGGGAATATAACCAAACAAAGCCTAAATTTTAGGGTAACTTAAAAACAAATATTAATGTTATCATTATTTGTTTTAAGGTTTTAAAATTTTTTATCATATATAATAGATTTACACAAACACACACCAAATGCCTTTGTGCCCGTTTGGTTTTGTTTTCAAACACCCTTTTTATTTTTTATTGAAAATGAAAACAAAAAACTATCAGCTTCTCATTTATTTCACAAACATTTTTATTCTCAAAATATTTGCCAAAACACACTATTACATTCTCTTTTCATTTTCACTTTTCACCACTTTTCAGTTTTCATTTTTTCTACTCACTTTTGCACGACTTTTAATATAAAGACACTATTTTTTCCAAATACAATTCATTTGCAACCATAATTATTGCATTTTAAACAAAACATCCAAACAATATTTTATTTTCAAATTCAAATTTATAATTAACTTTTCAATATTTATTTTCAATAAAAAATAAAAATGCCTCCAGAAAATAAATCCAAACGGGCCCTTTCTAATTTGAACTTCAAACCTCACGGCTGATTGACTACTTGGTAGTTTTAAATATAATATCAAGGGCTTTATTTGATTTTATTTTATGAACATTATGCATCGAGGAAAATAAAACTAAATATACTGATATTTTGACATAAAATATCCATCTCAATATGTCAAAAATACCAATCAAAACACTTATTTCTCCATTATTCGAGGTAGATAATTATTATATGGATATAGATATATATTTTTGAATTTTGATTATACATACATAAAATAATAGAATAGTGTTATATTTTTTACCAGACAAAAAATATATTAATTCGAATTTTACAATACAATTCGTCCCATTTCAAAATAAAATAAAATAAAATATTTTACTTTAAAAACATGCAATTTCTAATTATTTTTAAATTAAAAATCAAACATACATCATATTTCTCAAAATTCATTTTTGTAAAGTAATTATCAAAACCTATAAATTGAAATCAAGCACTACCAAGAAGTTTTTTTTACTGTATATGTTATATTTGTCTATTTAATTAGAGTTCGTCTAGGGTGTACTTAGGCCAAAATTCATCGCAATACAATACAATTTTTATATTTTATTTTTTGAAATTGTAATTGTATGTGGGTTTTTATAATCATCTTTTATTCTCTTTTTATATTTCTTCATGATAATTTTAGATTTTTATCATTTTTATGTTAATATGGAGGAGTTGTATTTTTATTTTTATTTTTTTTACCAAATCTTATTTTATTTTATATATTAAATTTGTGCTTATTTATTATGGAATAGGCCGGGTCAATGACATGCTTTTTGCTCGATAGGGACCACGAATGTTGCATGGTCTCTTGATATGCGAATATTAATAACTTTTTCTTTAATCAGATCCATAAAATTCCAAAATGGACACAAACTTATAATCAACACACCAAATAGGCATATAAATTAAATAAAATAAAATTACTAGCTATTGTCACACTTCAAATTCATAAGTTGCACTCGAGTCATAATACCTATATTACCGTCAAGACTTAGGCTGTTTGGTTTCATTTTAACATTATCTACTATTTCAAAAATAAAATACATAATTTTTTACATATTTTCACCTAATATTATTTTTATTTTTAAAATATATTGTCCAATAATATATATTTCCTTCCAATAACCTACATATGATAGCAATGGGGCGGGTTAAAACTCGAATCCGAGCTCAACTCATCCCGAATGGGACGAGTTTGGGGGTGATTTAACGGGGTATGGGGTTTACTGACCCCGCTCCGCTACCCCAAATAATGTAAATATTATATTTTTATATTATATATATAAATAATATTATATATAAATTATTTTATAGTTTCTAATTAAAAATAATGTTAAAACCAAATAGTTTACGGTTCCATACTTCCACTTCCAATTAGTGTTTTTTTTTTTTCATTCTCACCCATTGTTCATTTCCCACTTGTATCAGGTGGGGTATGGTAGAAATTTGTTGAACTTAAAAATTTTGAGCTTTTTTTTGTTTCAATGTATAAAAATTTGAATGTTGTGTTGATTATTACTTTAATTTTATTATTATCTCCTATTTTGCTTATAGAAACTTATCTTATTTGCATATATTTTTTCATTTTTGTACCTAAAATTTAAATTTTAATTGCCATCAATTAGTTCTGATTTAATGTTTTCATTGTTTTGTTCTAATTTTTCTAATTCTTTTCGGGTTGGCGGATTAAACCTGCCAACCCAACGGGACTAGGCGAGGCGGGGCGGGGCGGGGAATGGGGCAAACCTAACTCTCCCTGTTGCCATGCATTAACATATATTCTTTTTTGATTTCACGATTATTATCCTTCTCTACCTACAACATACTAAACTCAATATAATCGTTACTTTTCCAACAACATATCCAAATACAAACTTATTTTCAACTCATTTTCACCAACTACTTTTTAAAATTTTAGAAATAATGAAAATGAAAATAAAACTAAACAGGCTGTAAGAATTCTAGTTCTGGCCGGGCCACTCATTATTCTATTTAGGAAAAATATATTACATTCTCGAAAATATTGACCTAATCATGTGTAAAGTACCGATATTTTGTTTTTCTTTTGCAATATTAGTGGATTGATGTATGCTATTTTCGCACTCACAAATATTTTTCAATTATACAAAATTTATGCATGAAACAATTTGAATTGTTGAGTAACATTAAGATTGTGTTAGGTATTTGACATGATAAAAAAGAGTTAAAGACATTAGAGTATAAAATTTTTCATAATATGAATTTGTGGGTTTGTGAATTTTGTAAAAAACACAATTGTAATATTGTTGTATCATAATTTTTAAACAACAACTAAAACAATAGATTCGGAATATTGATAAAACTGGTAGTTAAATTACTTTTTCTATGTTGAATTCTCCAATTTATCCTTCAAATTATATACATTATGAATTTTTATTGTTGGAACAATCAAAATGTAAACTATGCAAAAAGGCAAAAATAACTCTAAGTTAAATGCGAAACATCCTTTCTTTATATAATTGTATAAATTATCATATTTTATTGAATATTTTATAACTTGTTTAATTACATATCTTAAATTATTTGAGGAAAAGGAATTAATGAGGTGCGCATGTGGAAATGAATAGGGTCCCCTCTCCCTCCCTTTCACAGTTTCACTCCCACGCCACCTGTTTTGAATTATTTATTTCGCTTCATGTTTTATCTTATATTTTAATTTGATGTACATATGTTAAGTATATCTGAATTTTGATTAATTATTTTTATAAAAAAAATTTAAATATACGTGTCATATATATATATATAAAGATGAAATATAAATTAAAAAAAAAATTAAATCGAATGCTTAGAAAAGGAAAAATATATATACATATAAAAAGGGCCCTAGAGGGACCTATTGGGACAATGTGTATTTTGTCAGTGGGCCCAGGCTTGTCTTAAATTGTTTCGTACGTTGTATGCATCACAAATATATTGTTACACGCTCTTGATTTTTCCGAGGTGCAATTCAGAGATCCAGAGGACGATACTCTGCGTATGGAGTTGGAAGTTATTTATTTTTATTTTCCTTTTTCTGTTGGATTTAAAGAAATAAATAATTACCACCGTAAAATAATGTTTGGAGTTTTTTGTTTTTTTTTTTTGGCTTGGGGGTTTTTTGAAGGGGGGGGGGGGGGGGGGGGGCGTGGGGGAAGGATATTTCATTTTTTTTAAAAACAAAATTCGATATTTTATCCAAAATCTAAGGTAGTGTTTGGTTTTGTTTGAATGTTTTGAGATAATATCTCCTTGGTAATGGGGTTGAAAATTGTATTGAAAATGAGAGAGATGTTTGTTTTATCTTAGGAGATAATTTTTATCATAAATATATTTTATATAAATGTTTGTTTGACTAGTGGTGTCAGAATAAATTTTTATATTATTTTGTTAAATAGTAACTCAAAGATATAATATATATAATTATAATTATTTTGGAAAAAATATATTTTAGGTGAAACATTTATCTTTTCATGTTTTTAATTCATTATTGGAAATCATTTACATACATATTGGTGATACTAGATCTTTTGCATATTGAATGAGTTAAGGACCTTGAGACGATTTATTGTTTTATTTTCCTCTTTCACATTTCAAAGCACAATTTTAGGATAAAATTCAATGTGATGCATCGGTTAGGAGTGTAATCGAGTCGAGTTTGGACAAAAATTTTGAGTTCGAGTTCGAGCTCGAAATATAGATATTAGACTCGAGCTTGACAAGCCAAAAAATTTAAAGTCAGAGCTTGGCTCGATAAGACTCAGATTAACAATAAATTGTAAATAACTGCAGACTCGAACCCAAACATCAACTCGAATTTGAAGTAAAAAAATAGTAATATAACATATATTTACTAGTAAAATAAAAAATAATATTTAATTATATATTGGCTCGCAAGCCTCAAATCTATATACATATGGTTCAAGATAAACTCAAATTAGAGCTTGAGTTTGATTTAACTCGACTTGAACTTAGCTCGTGAGACTCGCGAGCCGACTTGACTTATTTGCGTCTCTAGTATCAGTGAGATAATATCTTTATGTAGCTGGACTTTTATATTTAATAATAGATATATCAATGTTATTGACTCTATCTGTATGAACAACGACAATGTGTCTCTTTTAAATTTCTTTAATGCGGATTATAATAGACACGATATTTTCTCACAAGGCAAGAATTTGAGGTCTTGACATGTCAATGGAACAACAATACATGACCATACCATAAATCTATATTTTATTAAATATAAATATACATTACAAATAAAACATAGAGCAAAAATTCCAACTGCTACAAAAATGGATTATTAATAGGTAAAATGCCAACCACATAAATATCGAGTTAAGAAAAGCAAAAACTATGTTAAAAAAAAAGTGAAAAATTGCATGTGAATGAAAACCATCCACACACACACACACACACACACACGCACGCACGCACGCACACGACATATAAGCAATGCAGATGAGAAGCGTTCCTTTCAACTGTAAAACAAAGCAGAGCAGAGTTGCTATTTCCAGTCCCTTTCTTCTTTCAACACTTCAATAGAAAAGCACTCTCTCTCTCTCTACAGAGATAAGATTCTCAGAATTCATTCAAAGACTCTTCCTTTGATAACAATGCAGTGAAAAAAAACCCTGAAAAAAGCACCCCACTGTCTCTCCGAACTGCCATAACTGTCGCCTGAGACAACTTCATTTGCTCTTCTCGCGGTGTTAAAGTTTACATCTTCCCAGAATTTTTCGTCTTGAAAGATAAAGGAATTTTTCTTTTTCCTATCATCATGGGTGGCGAGGAAGAGGTGTGGGGCGGTTGGCCGCCGGCGCCGGGCGGCGCTCCGCCGTACTTGCAGAAAGACGATCACTGGACGCACTTCGACAACTCGGTGAACGCAGTTTCTTTTGGTTTTGTAGCCACCGCCATTCTCATTTCCATGTTTCTAGTCATGGCTATATTTGAGAAGTTCCTCAGAACCACCTCCCCGTCCCTCTCGCCGTCCGGCGGCCGCCGCCACCTCCGGCCGGACGTCGAGGCCCCGAGTCATATTGGTGGCTTCAATACTAAGCTTGGCTACCCATCTCCTAAAGTGAGTAATTTGTTTTTGCCCTTTGTTGTTTTTGGCAATTTGGATTGAATTTTAGCTTTGCAGGCTGTGATGATTGCTCTTCTGACAGAAAGCTTTATTTTTTTCCAATTTTTTTTTCTCTGCATTATCAGTATTGACTGGTATTTTGGACATCATCAGTTTCTTGATTTAGGAATTTGTACTCCTTTTTGTTTGGGTGGAACAGAATGTCTGTGTGGAAAATTTGCAACTCTTTTGGTATTAATCTGAGAAAGCTCGACCTGTTTTTCACCTTATTTTCTGCTAAACATTCAGAGGGGGTTTGGCGGGGCGGGGTTGGGGTTGGTTTTTGGAGGGGATAATGCGTCGGGTCAATTTGAGCTTAGAAAAATTCTTGACCACAACCTTCAAGATTTTTATACATTTAAAATTCATTTCGAGCCTGGATTGGATCATTTAAACTCATAGTTTTATACTTGTGCAAAAAATAATTTTACCATAATATTTATATAAAAATTGTAATTTATATATAAGTGTTTTAGGCCCGTTTGGTTTTATTTTCATTTTCATCATTTATAAAATTTGAAAAGTTAGTTTGTAGAAATGAGTTAATAAATTTGTATTTTGATAAATTGTTGAAAAAGTAATAATTATGTTGGTTTTAATTGATCGTAAATGGAGAAAGATCGAAATAATAATGGAATGGAAAGAGAAAAGATATATATATATGTATTACAAAAATGAAAATGATGTTAGGTAAAAATATATAAAAAGTGATGTATTTTATTTTTAGAATAATAGAAAATAAAAAAAGGAACTATGAAAATGAAACCAATTGGGATTTTTGAGAAGTTGAAAATCCCAAATATACTTGATAGTTCTATAAAGGTGAGGGTTAGGGTTTGGGTCTACGCCAAGACCAAGTCTTTCCATTTCTTGTAGTTACAATAGCAACGAGGTCTAGAGGGAATTTTTCTTTGTCTTTATACACGTTTGGCCTAAAAGTTCAACACATTTGAATCCCTAATTCCATTATATGTGTAAAATTTATGCCAGTGGGCCAATGACTACTAGCTAGGCCTAGCGAAAATTTATGAACATTACTTCCATACATAATTTCCATATTAAGATTAATCCAATTGATGATATTAGCTCAAGTATTAATTATACGGTCCAAGTAAAATGCATTACATGTCAACCAGTTAAGAACAAGCGTAACGAACGAAAATTGTTGAAATTAACATATCAGAAGATTGATTGATTGACCATAATAACCATAAGAAAAAATTGTTGTTTTTTCGGGACATATAATGTCTAGATTTTTTAATGATAGCTGCATATGCACATGTTGTTGGATTTTTGCTGGCACAGTGAAATACGCTGTTTGGGAAAATGGCCCATCGATGGAGTTGTTAGGTGGTTTATTGGTCCCTACTCCCATTAATGAGAGAATTGAAACTGGAAGCCTGGGCTGTTTGGTTTTATTTCTATTTTCATCATTTCTAAAATTTGAAAAAGTTTTTGCTCTTAAACTGTTTTTATTAACTATTTTTTTAATAAACTGTATATAAATCGTATTTTTTTAATAAAATGTTTTTATTCACTATTTTTTTAATAAACTGTATGTTTTTTTAATAAACTATTTTTATTAACTGTTTTTTAATAAACTGTTTTAATTAACTACTTTTAAACTGTATTTTTTTTAATTAGCAAAAAGTTTAACTGCTAATAATATTAATAAAGCTTAACTATTTTATTAATAAAATAGTTAATTTAATTAGCAAAAAGTTTAAAATTAATTAATTTAAATTTAATGATTAAATTAAATATAGAAAAAAAATTATTTTTTGTTGTCATATGCAAAATAATATTTTTAGTATATATTAAGAAAATTAGTGTATACATTAAAAACATAAGTCTAATAAATTAGACCCAATGGGTCTTGGGTTAGTTAGGGTAGGGTAGGATTAGGGTTTCATTCTTTTGGGTATTTTAGGGTAGGGTAAAAATTGGGTATTTTTGTTTGGGTATTTTAGGGTATGGGTATGGATAGGGTGATTCCCTACTCATTTACAGGCCTATGTCTAGATAAGGATGAGTGGATCTTCATGTGGGTTTTTGCTAGAAGTTTGATTGTCGTCTTAGAATCAGGTTCTTTAGACATTTTTTTTTTTTTAAATTAATGCATCCATGTTAGGTTTCGAACCTGCTAAACTTCACAATTATCTGTACAAGGGCAATGTTAATTGATCAATAGTTCTGACACTCGATGTATATGTGGGCTTTGGTAAAAGTTTGATTGCCAAAGGGTTAGGTGTTCGACTCAAAATCTTGCATTTACTCACAAGAAAGTGTCGTTCGATGGTGCTCTCTCTGTCTCTCATTACAAGAAATATAAAAATTAGTGATGGAGTAGCACGCTATAATGCAGAAATTGTCACCAATTTTTATAAATTAAGGACAATTTTTTTTTCTTTTGCCATGATAATTATTTTTGCAAGCTTAATAGTGTCAATAGAAGTATTAAATTATCATTATCGACAATTAGTCACACATAAGAAGTATCACTAGTGATATTATAAAAATTATTGTCACTAATTTTTATATTATTACTTATTTCATTGTCGTGAATAATATATTTTTATACTCTTATCTTAATACATACTCGCAACTTATATTTTGTCCTGATAATGTCCTATTTTACTAATTTCGTCTACTATTCTTCTCTAGATATCCGGCAACGCTAGAGAAGTTTCAGTAGTGATGCCCGGTGACACCGTTCCCACATTTATAGCACATCCGGCTCCGGTGCCTTGTCCTCCGGAGCGGATGCCGTGGCCTTCGCATCAACAACTGTTCTACTACCCGGAATCGCCTAGTCCTAACTGATGAACACAGTATACATTGCGACTTTGTGCCATAATTCAAGTACTACTGGTATAGATGCACAGCAGATCCTAGTATTGATCAGAACTTCATGGGAGAGGCCTTCTTTTTGTCCATAGTCTCAGAATGTGAGTATGTCTGTGTAATGTACATGTGTGAATGATGTTTTGCAGGCTTGGGTAAATAACTAGCATCATTTAGGACATATTTAGAGAGGAGGGGTGGACAAGAATTGGGGATTTGATGCGGGCAAAATTTCCGCAAGGAAAATCAGTATCTTGCTTGTGGGTCAGTGATATAAGTTTCATATAAGAAATTTGAAATTTAACAGACTCTTGATGTAGATATACGTATGTGTGTTTTCTTTATCATATAGACTATATTAAAATAGAAAATGCAGCGATTTGTCTAATTCTTAAACAAAAAAATATTGTTTATATTTATTGTTATACTTATAGCTATCATTTCTCACTTAAAATATCTATTACTTTAAAAATAATTAACCACTTAAAATATCTATTTAAAATATCATTTCTCACTTAAAATATCTATTTATCAAGTAGCTTGTAGTCAAAGTGGTATTTGTCTTCTTTATTATGTGGGGGTTTTGTGTTCAATCCGAAATGGGCATGTTGTGCATTTTATGTGCGTTGTGAATTTGAGAATAGAAAAATACTGATTTGTTAAAAAGATAATAATTCGTCATTTATAACACTCTCTTTTTTTTAAAAAAAAAAAAAGAACTACTAATTAATTAATAACAATTCTTTAACATAATATAGTTTGGTTGATTTAACGACTCAAAATAAATTATCTAATATTAGTTAATACTATTATATTAAATTTTAATCCTAATATTCATTCTATTTTTTAAAAATTAAATGATATTATTTAATATTATAGTAATAAAATATTTAACACAAGTACATTAAAATTATTTTCAAATTTTTTTTTTCAAAATTTCTATGGTACTAATTCAGTTATATTTTTATTTAAACCCAAAAGTGAATAGCAAGATAAGAAAGCAATATGAAATAGAAAATATAAATTAAAAATTTAATATGCAGCCAATTTGGACTCAAACAGCTCGGGACTTTCACTTTCCCTTATTAGATGCTAGCAACTTATATGTGGATCAAGAAGCCGGCCCTTCGGGTTTCGGACCATCCTAGTGGATCGAAATGGGCTTGGATCATGGATCATGACTGAACCCACTAAGAATCCAAATCCGAAAATCTGCTAACAGAAATACACACAGACTCTCACATAATGTGGGAGGTCAGGAGTTCGAACCCTAACGGACTCCTGATGTGCGTGTATATAAGAAAAATATATAAAAAAAAAATACACACAGACTCACTTACCATTATTGGGCCTTTGTGAGGTCAGGAAAATTGGGCCGAATGGCATCTAAAAAGTCCACTAAATAAAATCCATAACTACAGAGGCCTGTTTGTTTTTGTTTTCTGATTCCATTTTCATTTTTCACTGAAAATTAAAACAGAGAACCATCACATTATCCTCTATTTTCATATATATTTTTATTCTCAAAATATTATTCCAAAAAAATTCGTACGCTCTTTCTCCATTTTTACTTTTCTTCACTTTTCATTTTCTCTTACTAACATTTGCACGATTTTTAATACAAAAATATTATATTTTTCAAACACAGTTCATTTTCAATCATACGTAATAATTACATTTTAAACAAAATATCCAAATAATATTTTATTTTCAAAAACACTTTTATAACTAACTTTTCACTATTCTTTTTTACCAGAGAATGAAAATGTCTCCAGAAAACAAATTCAAACGGCCTGTAAATTTTTTATGTTCTATGGCATATAACTCATAGCTAGAGCCAGGTTTGGTTGTGTTTTCATTTTCATTATTTTTAAAATTTAAAAAATTAGTTGGAGTAAGGAAGTTGAAAATATATTTATATTTGGATAGTATGTTGGAAAGTAATAATTACATAGGGTTTAATAGTTGTAGGCGGAGAGAGATAGTAATAATGAAAAAGAGAATATATATATATTATATTGAAAAATGTGTTTTAAAATAAAAACAAATTGAAATATTAATAAAAATGATGATAAACTATTAATAATTCATTTTCAAATAGTGAAAATGGATGAAAATGAATTTAAAAACACAACCAAACTAGCTGTAAGTAAACATAGTAAATACAATTTTCACCTTCAATGTAATTATTTGGAGTTCGACCAAAAAACAAAACATAACCATAATCTTGTCGAAGAATTACATATACGCATCACCATGACATTGTAAAAATTTTGAACTCTTGTTGTCTCACTAAACTTAACCATCATTTTGCTTTGGACCAAACTTTAATAATTATTTTCATGCAGCACTTAAATAATTGAATGCAGCACACCTTTAATAATTATTGAATTAAAAAAAAAAAAAAAAAAAGATGATGAAAGCCATTCACCTCATGTACTTCTATGATCAGTACTAAAATTAGAGTTTGTTTGCTTCACATGATAGATATATTTTTAAATTTTATCTTTTGTTTGATTCATATTTTTATGGTCCATGATACCTTTGTGATCCAACATAGTATCATGGTCCAAGCTGGTTCTTGGCATGATCCATTTTTCATCCTTTTAAATTTGATATGATAAAGAATGAAAAAGTCATTTTTACCCCTCATATGAAAACCCAAATCATCATTTTAAAAATTTACCTTCTTAGAAGTTAGGATATTTTGGATATTACAAAGTATAATCATATTGAGCAATTTTACCAATCAAACATTATCTAGTGTCAACCAATGTTTTCAAAATCAGACCGGACAAAGAACTGGTAACCTTACTGGTTACTGGTTCAACCGACCAGTGGTCCAACTGGTATGACGTCATAATGACATAACAATTATATTTAATTTTATAAAAATATATAATATTTTAATATTAACAAAAAATAAAACTTTCAATTGATATAGAAAGAATATTATTTGAAAAAAAAATCAACTTACTTATTTTTAAGTATGTTTTTTAGAAAATAATACTATTTCACAATTAGTCAATTATAAATAAATAAAAAATAATATTTCACATTAATATAAGTAATCATTCATTTCATGCTTCAACTTCAAGCACAAATAAATTCTTCTACACTAAATATTCAACATAATTTAAGAGAAATTAAACAAAACAAAATAACAAATTAAACATAAGCATTCACATATAACTACCACTTCATTAAATTTCAAATAAATAAATTCATATTTCAAAAAATTACATATTCAGAATCTTTAATTATCATCTTCAATTCATAATTTCTCTTTTCTTTTTTTTTTAAAAGTAATTTTTGAATTTTTTTTTTCTTAAAAAGGAGTGAACCAGTCAAAAATCGGTTAAACCAGTACCGATTTTCAGGCATCAATCGGACCAGACCGGCCACCGGTCACCTATCGGACCAGCTGGTCCGGTCCGATTTTCAAAACACTGGTGTCAACAGTGGGATATCATCAATTTCTAAAATCAAAACAAACAATAGATGACATGGTATTGAATATCATTTATAGCTTATGTATCATTAGTATATGAATTTTGTCTAATCTTATATGTCCAAGCAAATTAGCCTTTTAATGTATTACATTCCATTCAGTCTGAAAATAGCATTTTGAGCTTCATTTACTTCATGAGCGTCAAAAGATTGGGATACTAAGGATTGCTTCATGAGGTATTTTTGAAATATTTTCAACTTTTAATTGAATTTTAGTTGTATTTAATAGATTTAGAAATAATGCTTTCACTTTTAACCCTCTAAAATTAAGTGTGGAATTTGTTTTATTTTATTTTTAAAAACGCACCTATCCCTTTCAAAAAGTTGTTCTGGATGATTTTATTCTCCAAGAAGATTTATAACCCTAAAACACTCTTCTCTGAAATCAGTTTTCCTTTTTTTTAAGTACTTGATAAGTATATTAATTGCTTTGATGAATAGTGAATAGTTCAATTATTATTGCTTTCAAGCTTTTTTAACTTCTACGTTCGTTGTATGACTAATTGATAATTACTTGCGATTCCAATAAAAAAAAAATTGGGTGATATCATAGTTCTTGGTATATGAAGTAACATTTTTAGGTGTTTCATTATAGGAATGCAAATAAATTGAGCTAACTCGTGAGCCTGACGAATTGGCTTGAAAAATGTTAGAGTTAGAGTTTGAAGAATTCGAACTCGAGCCAAATATTATTGTTAGCGAATTCACGGGCTTGCTCGCGAGTCTATATATATATTTATTTTAAAAAATATATTTATATATAAAAAATATATTAATTTTATAATTTTTTATAAAATAATGTAACTTTTCGAGTTCAAGCCCGCTCAAACTCAAGCTTATAATTTGTTAATGAGTTTGAGCCTCTGATGCACAAATACGGACACAACAAGACATGAACACAATGACACACTAAAATTTAAAATTTTAGGACATGACACGACACCGATACAATTATCATAATATATATAATTATATATATAAGTATTTATTAATTATATTAATGCATGTAACATAAAATATATATAAGTCAACACTAAATATTAAATAAATATATTTTAAATTCAAATAAATAACGAATCTCCTATATAGCAATAAGTATTAGACTTCATGTAAATTATATAATGGAAATTTTCAATACAAAAAAAATGTAATATTAGTCATAAAAAAAAATGATAATGTAAAAATTATAACTAATAACATTTGAAAATATTTATACTTATCATAAAAGATTTGACATCAATTATCAATGGTGATAATTTAAATATAATTTTTACCACTATTAAATGTGTAAAAATTATTATTGGTGATAGAACAAATTTTTTTTGTTACTTATCTATATGTATATCTAATTAGTACCAAGTTTTCAATTATCACTTACTATTTTTTATAAATTTTCTTTTCTTCGTAATGTGTCTAATCATCTAAATTTATTAGGATATTATAATCACAATGAACTTTTTTACTAACTTTATTTGTCATTAATTTTTTTTTATATTATTTATTAGCCCTTAAAATTTGTAAAATTTAATAAAAAACATTGCCGTGTTCTGGTCGTGTCAGACACATTCTTTAGCTGTATCTGACACCGTGTCAGATTTTATCTGTTTTATTTTAATTTTTAAACACTTTATTGTCGTGTCGGGACTGTGTCGGTATCTGACACGTGTCTGACACTGCACATAGTAATTTTATAGTGTGCCCGTGTATTATAGGTTTGAGCCTAATAAATCGAGTCGAGTCGAGCTAGAACCTCAATTTCTTTAGTTCATCAAGCTTGAGCTCGTCGAGCTCGATTAATTTGATTCCAATTTGAACTTGAAAAATATTCAAAACTCAGCTCGTTGCATCCCTATTCCATTTTCTTTCCTATTGAGACTGAACATAAACATGTAGTTGAGAAATAACTACCTGTATAAGAAATGGAGTTGTGAAGGTATAATTGGAACACATTATATTTTTTAATTTATGTTATAAAAAAAGGTTCAAATCATACTATCTATCTTTATAATAGTTAAATGCTCATTTTCGCCTGAAAGTAGTTGGAATTATTTGCAATAGAATATTCGCTAAGCATTGCAAATGAAACATAATCTTTCTCGCATGTTACCTTTGGCTTTCACTCATAATGCGACAAATCTCTAGGTGATATGTCTTCTCGCCACTTTTTCCATACCAAAAATAACCCTAAATGTGCTCAGCAATTACACCTCACCCATATGTACACTAGAGAAAAATAAAACATTCCAAGGACACAAGTGGATTTTCAAGCAACTCATTACTTGTCGATGGCCACGTGTTATCTCCACCCTCTTTCCCTGCATCCACCTTCCGGATTCTCTCACCCGACCCGGATTCCACCCGGCCAGATGATTTATCCGTCTTTCTCAACGATTGGTTGCCACCCCGACCCGCTTTCAACGACCCTGAATCCGTACGCATCACCGGGGACCTCGACCTTCTCCCGGAGCTATCCCCGCTATCCCGTCTCCTACCATTACCGGGTCCATGTCCAGTTCGACTCGGTGACGGTTCGGATCTCCGACCCGGGAGACTTCCCGGCCGTCTTTTCCCTCTTCACCTCTCCCGGAAACGACCGGTTCCTGAACCTCGCCGGAGACTTCCGCCGGATTTCATCAAATTCGCCGTTGTCTTCCCTCTTTTCTGTTGTTATCGTCGAAACGCTCGCATTCTCACTAAGAGTGCTGCCGATCTCCGAAGCCACTTCGGAGAGCTCGTCATTGCCGAATACCGTGAAGGGTTTCTTGAAGAAATCTTCGTTTTCATTTTGGTGATTTTGATCGTGGAATCTTGGAGCTGGAGCTGCTGGGTGTTTGAAAATGGCGGGGATTTCAGAGAGGACTTCTTTGACAGTTTCTTCTTCTATGTACGCCGGCGGTGGTGATTTGCTGTCTCCGGTCTGTTTTGTGGAGCTTTTGGAGTAAGTTTTTGGAGGTGGTGAAGTGTTGTTGGTGCTGGCGCAGCAACCCATCTGGAATTCTGGATAAACAATGAAGAAAATGGGTTTGCTCTTTGGTTCTTTTTCTGATCAGCAATGGTGGATTTGCGGCGGCGAGCGGAGGAGGGTTAGGTAGTTGGAGGGAAAGGACTGAAGAGAAATGGTGGAGTTGAATGCTGAAAAGTAGTTGAAAACAGATGGGAAGGAAGAGCGAATGATGGGATATATAACCGGCTTTGTTGTGTTTGGGATTAGAGATAATTGCTCATTAGAAAGCAAAGGACATTGCATCTAAACTGAAGATGGAATATTAAGGTTATGTTTGGTTATATTTTTTGTTTGATTTTATTATATATTTATTATGTATTTTGGGATAATGAATTATTGAAAAATGTGAAAGTTATTTTTTGATATATTTGTTTATATTTTAGGAAAAATATTTTTTATTGTAGCAGTCAAATCAATATTTTTTTATTGAATTTTTGAGATGAAAGTAGAAATGAGTGATTTTTTTATTATTAGAATAATAATAAAAAATATATAATATGTATAATATATATATATATATATATATTAAGAGTATGTGTTTTGAAGAAAAAATAAAGATATATTTGATTATATTTTCCCAAACATATTATTCCAAAAAAACACGATCAAACAAAACCTAAGAATGCATCAATTACGAAGTACTTAGTCTCTGTCACACCTATAACTTAATTATATTATAGGAGTAGCGTTCGGGTTGAGTTTTTTAAATTAAATAAAAAAAAGAAAATTTGAATATTGAATAATTCGATCAAAGTGAAATTTAATTTGAAAAGAGGTTTAATTTAGCCTATGTTATCCAATGAAGACATAGGTTGAATTCATTTGTTATTTAAGAGGTCAGAGGTTAAAATTTTTTTCTTTATATATTCATATATTAAGAATTTGTTAAAATTTGAGCTGACGATTTTTCACATTCTGTGAAAGACTTATACCATTGAATCACAAGTAATTCGATGAACCCATAGGCTAAATTGAGTCTATGTTATTTTTGTAATACACTTTTCGCAAATTAAAATGTATTCAATAAGGATTTTTGTTATTTTTTAATTGTATAATTACGATCATTGTTTATCAAAATTTTGACGGTGTGCTACCCAATCAATATGTCAGGAAGACATTAGTCTTATACAAATTTTGTTTTTTTGTGTAGGTATGTGTTTTTGGCAAACAATTGCTCTGATTTGGCCACTTCGATTTTTCTCCTATTTGGTTGAACAATGAGGGTGTCGGCGGATGGTGGTTGGATTAAGAGGATATTTAATTAAATTTATTTAAAATATGATATAAGTTTATAAGATGTTTATAATTCTTTTTAATAAATTTATCGAACACTTTCTTATATTTCATAAACTCTTGAATATTTTAGGAGTTTTTGAGCTCATCAAAACATCATGTTAATATTATAATTAGCCTCAATATGGTCTTTAAATCTCACTTAATTTGTTGTTTGATAGGCAAGATGAAAATACGGGCCAACCAGCAATTAATTTCAAGCCGAACACAATTTATATAATTGTTTACTATTCAAGTAGTGGATTGAAAGGTGCGATTATGTAATCTCACATCTCTCATTACAATTTTGTTTCTTTAATTGTCCTTTTTTTTTTTTTTTTTTTTCATTTTCTTGTATATCATCAATGGAAGGGATGATGGTTTTAGTCGAAGATAATTTTGTTATTTGCCTAATTAATCATACACATCAAACATGCATTAGAAATTATGATAAATTTTAATGACAGCTAATTGTAAGGTCAATTTTCAATATCAATTAGACTAATAAATTATTTATGCTCATGTTATATATTTCTATTCAAATCTCTACTACTATCTACATTCTCAATCAAAAGTGCCCTAAAACTATGAATTATTAGCTTAAATAAGATTATGAGTGTATTATGATCTTCAAAATTGGAATGATCATTGGAAATTACAATGAGGGCCGCATTCGCTATGCCTATACAATTTTATACTATTCTAGCACCTCTGATTGGGCTGGGTCTTCCACGGATCAGTGTCCAGTCCAGTTCGGGTGTGCAATTTTATTTTAGGACCTTGGGTTGGAGTGTTGGACTAACAAAGGTATGTGTATAGGACAAACTGGATCATTATATGGACCAACTTTATGTGTTGCGCTAATTAAAAGCTTTGGGCCGTGAGGCGAGTTGTTGTGATTTTCTTGGGCCTAATCGCTTTTTGTTACGGCACGGTGTAGGGTTCACTTGTTATGGACCGGGCCCATTTTCGACTCTGTAAGTCGGCACGTTTAATTATATTAAACAAAGGAGTATAAATATTTTGCACCCGATACAAGCTCTTGATGTGTCGAATGGTTAATTGGTCAAATGATATCGCTTTTATATATATGAGTGTATGATTGCCGAGTAGATTTTAGGTTAGTGATATAAGTTTCATATATAAAGTGTAAGGCCGACGTTCAAATATAGTGAATTTCTGACATGTGTATATATAAATTGATACATACATACGTATAAATGTGAAGATCGGAGACTATAGTGAATTCTTAAAGCTTTTTTGTTTAGTGTGTTTGAATTAGATATGATACACATAATTATGATAACTAATGTGTTATTGTGTATTATATTTAATGTTTGTTTACATATTTTAAATAATTTGATATTCAACTTTGATTGTTTGTTTTGTATAATTATCTCATTTGACAAACTATAAATTATTTCCAATTTGGGCTAGAAAGTATATCACATTTTAAGACCTTGATACACGAGCCAAATTTGACCTTAAATGTATGTGGGGGCATAATTGTATCAAGGGCTTCTAAAAATGAACCAAACATTAAATTGAGTTAGATTATATATCTATCATGCAATATCAAGACAAACAAACAAAATCTTAATATATATGCATGTGTAAATAAACAAAAAATTCAATATTTTTGGGTCTGTTATTGCCTTGTGGGGGTTACATTATGATAAAAATTAGATACAAAATTTACTTAATAAGATAAATTATTTGACTCTCATACCTCATATCTTATGAAATTTGATGCCTCAATCTAATAATAACTATCCTTCAACCAAGTTCATAAAAAGGGAAAAATGAACATTTGTTGAACACTATAGGTTAAGAAGTAATGTGGAGGAATGATTAAACTTTCAAAATTATATCTACAAATGGCTAATTATTATTTTTATTATATATAAATTTTTGTGTAGTTTTGCATCCAACCCAAAAATGCACTACTAAAAGAATGGCAAATATTCGGCTCCTTGCGGCGTCGTTTTGGTCCTCCTTCCCAGTTCTACTGCGCGTACATTAGCTCTGTGCTAGTTTCTTCCTCTCTAATCACGGCTGTGCTCTTCCAAGTTGTAGAAATCACAGAAGGGGGAGGGATAAAATCCTCTCCACATCGAAACTGAAAATCCACAAAGAAATTCAAATTCATACTCTTTAAGGTACACTCTGTATTGCCCTCTTTCACACGCACAAATACGAGTAAAATGCGTTTACGAGATTTTGGTGTACTCATTTATATATGCAACTCTATACGTATACGTTTGCTGGCCAAATACGTATGGTAAGAGGCATGTATGTATCAAACACTTCCCCTGTGAAGGTTTTGGTTGTTGTGGAAGTTTACTGGTTATGTGAATTCTAATTGCAAGTGGTTGGATTTGAATTAGGGTTTTGATTCTTCCCAATTCTACTGTAAATTATAGAAGGAAATAAATCAAGACGGAGCGGGAGCAAGGTTGTGTTTCTCTTGTTTGGTGTTTGCAATTCAACAAACACGTGTCATTTGTATTGGGGATTAGGCATTGAGCAAGAAAAAGAATAGAGAAATTACTTCTGACTCTGTTATCTCATGAATTATGCTGGTGAATTCGTAATTCACTTATAAATGATGTATTATCCTTGCAAAATCTAGCGAACCTCAATAGTTGCGGTACTGTTTATGTTCCATGTCATTCACTTGTCCGAGCATAGTGTAATATAGTCTTTTATCCTCTTGTGTCATTCGTAGTTTGTTTGATTTGTGATGTATCAAGGATGATCATTTTGTTACTTTTTCTGATGTTTTTATCAGCTTCATCACACGTTTCCGCACCTCTAGTGATCTTGATATAATATAAATACGGTTTTATTTATTTATTTATTTTTATGGTTTCAGGTTAAAAATATAAAATTTCAATTGTTTTTGTAATATTGGATAATGCTTTTATGATGGATCATCCGCGTTCGATCTCTGGCGGAGGTGAGGATAATGTGGGAATTCCTGATGATTTGCGGTGTAAGAGGTCTGATGGTAAACAGTGGAGATGCACTGCCATGTCCATGCCTGACAAGACAGTCTGTGAAAAGCATTACATCCAGGCAAAGAAAAGGGCAGCAAATTCTGCAATGCGTGCAAGCATGAAGAAGGCGAAGAGGAAATCTTTAGGTGAAAGTGATATCTACTTGGAGAGCAAGAGTGATGATATGGATCTACCACTCAGTTCGCAATTTGGGGATCTTTCTGGGTCCTCAGGGAAGAAGAAAAAGGAGAAATTGTTGAAAGCCCAGGCTAATTATTCACCTGAAATGCCTCCGGTGAGGAGTTTTTCTGGTCGAAGTTCTCTGAGATCAACTGATGATCTCGACAGAGATGGCTCTGAGTACGAAGAGAGTAGAAGGTCTTATAGAACACCACCCACATCTGCTGTGGATTCAGAGAGAAGCAGATCACAAAAAATGTTTGAGATAAGTCCTATGACGGTGAGTAGATACCAACCTGTCCAGCTTGGAATTAAATTGTCTTACTTTCCATTATATGTCTTTTATGGTCTTGAGGCAGAGGTTTCTGTTTCCTTTGAATTGCCTGCGAGAGGGTCCCATCTTAATGCTAGTGGGTTTTGGCAAATATAAAATTTTCATCCAAGTTCAACTATGCTTGTTCTTGATGCCAAATTATATAAACCAACTACAATATCTACCTCTAACAGCCTGCCCCTCATCCCTCACCCCCCACCCTCCCCCCACCACCACAAAAAAAAAAAAAAAAAAAAAAAAAAAAAAAAAAGTGGAATAAACACACACACACGCAAAGAAGAAAAAAGGAAGAAATGATTGCAACATGTGAGAAGAAATGTTTGGTACTGATATTGCTGTTATCCTTTCAGCGCTTAGTAAATGTTATTTTTCTCATTATTCATTTTGCGCATTCTAGATCTCAGGGAAACAGTGGCTTCCAGCATTAAGCTGCTGATTGGGAGCATAATTAAGCCAATGCTCATGTCAAAGCCTCATATCAATATAGTAAAGGATGAACTTTAAATCTGGAAATCACAGTTACTTAAAAGCCTTAAGAGTCTTATTGAATGAACCAATGTGCTTAGACCTGACGCAGAAATTGGACCTAGTAGAGACATGGTGTGTTGGATGCATTTATGGTGGCCAATTATAGAATTTTGAGAATATTCTCATCTTTTTTTGGGCAGGATGGACATGGGGGGTGGGGTCATCTATTGAAATATATACTAATGAATCAATTTTAAAGGGGGAAATTTGGGATTACCAGTTGTTTTGGGCAGTGGGCCGGTGCCAGAAACCAGTTATTCAGCCCAAACATGGATCTTACCTGTTAACTGGAAGTGTTTATTCTTCTGGCCTCAACTAATTTTCCTTGTTGTAGTTACCTGATATTTCCACCTTGCCCATTCCCATGTTTAACTCAGTGTGTGCTTCTTTTATAGGAGAATTCTGATGGAAGCTCAGAGTCTTCTGATGATACTGGGGGACAGCCTTGTCATCAGTGCCGGAGCAATAATAGGGATACGGTGATTTGGTGCCTTAAATGTGATAGAAGAGGATATTGTGAGAACTGCATTTCAACATGGTGAGATAAAATACCATTTAAAAGAAGTTTTTCCATGTTTCTCTCAATGCTAAACTGACAAGATGATGCATCATTTCGCAGGTACTCTGATATCCCTGTAGAGGAAATCCAGAGGGTTTGTCCTGCGTGCCGTGGTACATGTAGTTGCAGGGTGTGTATGCGAGGGGATAATCTGATTAAAGTATCTATCTTTTCCCTATTGTCTAACTCTTGGTAGATATTTTTTCCACTTAAACTTGTTTTAAGATAATCTTGTTCTTCTGTTTGATGAAATCTTTATAAATTTTTTCTTGAAGGCAAGGATCCGGGAGATACCTGCCAAAGACAAATTGCAGTACCTCTACTGCCTGTTATCCGCCGTGCTTCCTATTGTGAAGCGAATCCATTCTGAACAGTGCTCTGAGGTGGAGCTGGAAAAAAGCCTTCGAGGTACGACACTTTTAAATGCTTTGGTAGCATGTTGGCATTAAAATTTCATGATTGATGTCTTGCATGATGGAATACCTGTAATGGTATCTTTCAGGAAATGAAATAGATCTTGCCAGGACTAAATTAAATGCTGATGAGCAGATGTGCTGGTGAGTTGACCCTGATTCACATTCTATTTGCATCTTTTGCCCTGTTGTATCCATAATAAAAGTTCTAATTGTTTCTGTTTCAGTATCATTCTTCTCATCCCTATGAAATTGGAATTTGAATTGCATGTCTGCACACGTGACTCTTTCTCTGTCTCTCTTTATCTATCTTTTTCCGAACCAGTTAATATAGGATGGCAGTTTATTTATATGTTTTGGATAAAATTGGTGAATGAAAAATTTCCTCCCCTCCTTTCAGTAATTTCTGCAGGATACCCATCATTGATTATCACCGGCATTGCACAAATTGCTCTTATGATCTGTGCCTTAGCTGCTGCAAAGATATTAGGGAAGCATCCAAGCCTTCTGTCAAGAAAGAGATGAATCATATTACTGGTGAAACTGATGATAAAGACGAAGCAATGGCGTCTAAGCGTGTAGCATTATCAGATGTTCAGCTAAATTCATTTAAAAAGTTTGCCGATTGGAAAGCTAATAGTGATGGAAGTATTCCGTGTCCACCAAAGGCATATGGAGGCTGTGGCTCCTCCCTCTTAACTCTAAAGCGTATCTTCAAGATGAATTGGGTTGCCAAACTGGTGAAAAATGTTGAAGAAATGGTCAGTGGCTGTAAGATAGATAATTCTGATAATCCAGAGGAAAATGGAGTTAGTCTCAGGCTTTGCCAGGCTGTACAGAGAGACAATGATAACTTCTTGTATTATCCATCTTCAGAAGATCTGAAATATGAAGGCATTAAAGACTTCAGGACGCACTGGAGCAAAGGGAAACCAGTTATTGTTAGGGAGGTTTGTGACGCTTCTGCAATGACCATCTGGGATCCAATGGTTATATGGAGAGGAATTAAAGAGACAACAGAAGAGAAAATGAAAGATGCAAACAGAACTGTGAAGGCTGTTGACTGCATGGACTGGACTGAGGTATATCAGTTACTGTTGTTACCTGGCGTTGGTTTAATTTTCTTACTTTGCAAAGTCCATCTGGGGCTATCTTGTTCCTTTTCATTTTTTGATGCTCCCCCCCATATGTCTGTGTGCATTCCTTTTGGCTTAATGTAATTGCAGATTAATATCAAACTTGAAGAGTTTATTAAGGGATACTTTGATGGTAGAGTTCATGAAAATGGCCAGCCACAATTGTTAAAGATGAAGGATTGGCCTTCACCTAGTGCTTCAGAAGAGTTTTTGTTGTATCAAAGACCTGACTTCATCAGTAAACTTCCCCTGCTTGAGTTCATCCATTCCAAATGGGGTCTTCTAAATGTTGCTGCTAAATTGCCTCACTATTCCTTGCAAAATGATGTGGGTCCAAAGATATATATTTCTTATGGGACAGTAGAAGAAATTGGTGAGGGTGATTGCACAGATAACCTTCATGTCAACATGCGCGACATGGTGAGAACCAATGTGCCTTTTTCATTTGTGTTATATTTTTCGAACCAGCCATGCTACATAAATTTGTGAATGTCTTGCTGTGCACTTTAGTCAGGGAGTTTTTTAGTGTAATGCGTGTTAAGGTCATACATCCAATGTTTAAGTAATTAAAGGTTGTAACGATGGACAGATGGAGCTCCTGGTGGTGAGCTTATCTCTTTTCTCTGAGTTGGTGTATCTTATTTTTCCATTTTTTCTTTCTTTTCTCTTCTTCTTCTTCTTCTTTTGGGTTGGGGTGTGGGGGCAATGATGTTGGCTTGGGAAGGGCATTGCAGAGTGGATGGTGGGGGAGGTAGAAGAGGGATATGTACTCGATGTAGCATCCGCCTCAGGGTTTAATTTTATATCCTAATTTAAGAAGTGTAGTATCTTACTGTTTCTTGAGCTAAATTCACTGGTGCGATTTTAAATTTATTGGGAGTAATAAACTGATTTTTCTGGCATTCATACAGTTCATAACAGCAATGAACATCTGCTATTGGAATATCATATCAAAGTGCCGTGAAAGAACCTGATCATTTTCTCTTTCTCCTTTGCTTTGTTCAACTGATGCATGTTTGATGTCTGGATAAATTGAATAACTGTCTCCTGTGTAATCAGGTTTTCCTTTTGGTGCATATGTGCGAAGTGAAATTAAAAGGTCTGAACAGGACAAAGACAGAGATACAAAATGCTGTGGCACAATCTGATACAAAGGAATCGTGCAGTGATTCTGAAATTCACTTAAACACTGGTGGATTGCCCAACTTGTCACCTGATGGACAGGATGGTCCTGAGGCCAATGAACATTCAAATGACTACGAGAAAAAGGATGATCAAGATATTGAAGGAAGCCGTGTTATTGAAGAGAGAGCTGTCGATTATTCTGAGAATATATCTAGTGGGAAAGTTTTCGAAAACGCCCAAGCGGGAGCTCTCTGGGATGTCTTCCGTCGAGAGGATATACCCAAGTTAATGGAATATATTAGCATGCACTTGAAGGATTTTTGGAATGCTGATAATATCATTGATGATTATGTAAGTTTACTTTTCTTGCTTTAGAAACATACTTGATCTCAGAATCATACTTATCTTTGTTGCTAAAACTACAATTTCAATATCAGGTATCTCAGCCTCTATATGATGGAGTAGTATACTTGAATAAGCATCATAAAAGCAAGTTGAAAGAAGAATTTGGTAAGTGCAATAGTAAGTTTGTTCTTTATGTTTTCTTGGAATTAGAGTTCACAGAGGGGCTGATCCCACTGACCTACCAGGAACTACCTAGAAAATTGGGGATCTGGTTGGGTTTTAAGGACTGGTCTACAAGTTTAGACTGGTTAATTTGGTCTGGGGTAGGGGTTCTGTACATAAGGTAGACAGGCCTGTGGGGTGTTTGTGACATTCGACGAATAAGGAAAAGAAAAGACTGGGTTGTTTGCCCCATTCGACCTCTTTGGCTCTTTCTCACTCGCCCCAATGACACTGTCCAAATCTGGATCTACCTGTCCATTTCCTTAGCTCTTATAAAGCTCTCCGTCTTCATTTTTTCCCTGCATTTTCCTCAGACTAGGATGCTTGAGGAAACAAATGTAATTTGAATTACTCAGGTATTTTTTTTTGGATTTCTTTTTCTCAGGAGTGGAGCCATGGTCATTTGAACAGCATATTGGTGAAGCTGTATTCATCCCTGCTGGATGTCCTTTCCAAGTAAGACATCTCCAGGTGAGCCACTTACAAGTAGCTCTTTATGGTTAGCCGGATCAAACAGATTTTTGCATATTTGGGCTGAAAAGTTATTGATTACATTTTCTCCAAGTGGTTTTCCTAGCCATCACTCTATCATTCTTAGATATATCTACTTGCTTGCTCTGAGAATTTGTTGCGTTTTTACTTTTCTCAGTTGTGGCTATCATTTTTATGTAAGGACCTTAAGCAGACATTTTCCACATGTTTGCTTGGTGCATTAACCATCATAGCTTTTGGCTTTTATCGAACTTAGCGTTTTGTAATATCTTTACCCTGGACAGAAGTGAGATGGGTTTCCTGGAATCGTTTGTTGGTTTTTCCAGAGTAACTAGATAATTAACCTTTTCATAATTAACCATTTAGCTTTATATTAAGAGATTCCTAATCTTGGTATATGTGCTTAACGTAAAAAGTTTATACATGTTAAACTGAGTTTAATTTTTTCACTCTTATCGTTTTCCCAGTCCTCAGTTCAGTTGGGACTTGATTTTCTTTCTCCTGAAAGCCTGGCTGAAGCTCTAAGATTGTCTGAAGAAATTCGTGGACTTCCAAATGACCATGATTCGAAGCTTCAAATATTAGAGGTCAGACATCTTTTTACTTCCCCCTTCCTATTCCCAAGTTTGCTACATTTGTAATAGAATGAAGTTTCCTAAGACATCCACTGTATGATTCAGGTCGGAAAAATATCATTATATGCAGCAAGTTCCGCCATCAAAGAGGTTCAGAAGTTGGTTCTTGACCCCAAGTAAGCCACTTGCAACATATTTGACTTGTCTTTCACATTAGTTGATATAATATGCATAATCTAAGAATTGAGATGGGGTAAAGAAGTGGCTTAGACAAATCTTTTTTGTTGATAATGTCAGACCAATCAATAGAATATTGATATATACATAATTGATCGAACACCATTTGAGAACTGCTCTTCTACTTAGAAACCAAATATTCCAAATAGTTTTGAAAATTCTTGTTTCTATTAGACCATTTGTATCTATACGCATTCATGGATCTGTTGGTTTGAAAAATTAAGATAAGAAGATCAAATCATTTCTTCTGATTCTTTTTCAAATTCGATAAATGTTGGCTGATACTTTCGTTTGCCAAACCGCCAATATCGTAATAACCTGCATACTTAACCATTGTGTATATCTCTACTGCAGACTTGGCCCGGAGCTTGGATTCGAGGATCCCAATTTGACTTCATTGGTGGCACAAAACTTAGAGAACATGGTTAAGCACCGACAGATAAGCTGTACCTGATTGACCCGCTATAGCAGTACTTGGGCTGATGGAATTCGCTTTGTACTGTTTTGCACAAATCTTTGTTGCAAGGACAACTTGTGTTGATCCGAAGCTCACCGGAAGAAAACTGATAGTTTCATTTTATACTACATAGTGTATCTGCTGGTGTATGCCAAAAAGCCCTTTAAGCATCAGCAATTTACCAATTTCCTTTTTGCAAATCTTTATTGACTAATAATTTCTCTTGGCATTACGAGTCCATGTTAATTGAAATATCAACCAAATCTCTCGCACCCTCAGCGGTGTGAGTCAAGAATACTTCACCCGATTTTTAGGTGGATGTGATTCTTCAAGGGGTGGAAATAATATTTTGGGTTAACTAAGCCCTAAATCACAAATATGGTTAGATTCGTTCGTTTTGCCCTAACAAAATAAGAGGAAATTCTCCCACGCTAGTAAAGAAGATTGTAAATAAAGCAAATTTTAAAAGAATAATTAACAATAATTAGTGTGTGTCGTATAATAGATTATTATAGTGTTGCTTATATGAACTTATTATTTGTTGGCTGATTAATGGGTGTGTAGTGTTGGCTTGATTGGAG
The DNA here is from genome assembly GCA_018894105.1 of Jacaranda mimosifolia. Taxonomy (NCBI): domain Eukaryota; kingdom Viridiplantae; phylum Streptophyta; class Magnoliopsida; order Lamiales; family Bignoniaceae; genus Jacaranda; species Jacaranda mimosifolia. The sequence goes on from CM032129.1 coordinate 30,804,415, forward strand.
CCGTCTATTGTTAATCAATCTTTGTAGTTTAAGGTATTTTTTTGTTTAATAGTCCCTTTGATCCTCTATTTCATTTTATATTTTGTCTTTTATTTTAATATGGTATAAATATGTTAAGTGTATTTAATTCTTAATCAATTATTTTTATGAAAAAATAATTAATACACGTATTATATATTCATACAATAGAATAAATAATGAAATATAAATTGGAATAAAGGATCTAAATCGAATAAAGAGAGAGAATTATTTTAGGACCAGCTTGTTTTCATTTTCAAACTTTCCGTTCATTTTCGTCATTATTGAAAAATTAAAAATCATACACTTTTATATATTTCCACAACCACTTATTTTTATAAATAATTTTTTTCTAAATATACTCTATTATTTATAAATAAATATTTTAGGACCAGCTTGTTTTCATTTTCACACACTCTGTTCATTTTCGTCACTATTGAAAAATTAAAAACCTTCCACTTCTATATATTTTCACAACCACTTACTCTTATAAATAATTTTTTTTCTTCTAAATATACTCTATTATTTTATTATCACATTAACCAAATTCAAATTAAATTTTATGTAAATACCAACTACCATTTCAAATAATTAAATATATATTTTTGAGAAAACTTGTAGTTTTAGACAAAAAAAAAAAATAATTAAATTACCAAAATTTCCTTCCTTCCATATACATCTTAAATCTTAATTATTATTTTCAGATCAAATATCCAACTACAATTTTACTTTCATTTTCAATGTAACAATACATTTCAATCTTTGAAAACGAAACCCAGACGAGGCAACCCAAATTTGACTTTCAGCTAATTCAGTTTTTGATCCATATTTTCTTACAAAAGCAGAAAAAACCCTTACGTTTGAAGTGCCATTAAAGACAAACAACAACAGCTAGCCTAGCCTAGCCAAGCTACCACCTTGCATGGTGGCCACGTGGACAAATGAAACTAGACCCTGGTCTACTGATACCAATAAATATCAAATAGCCTCGTCAAGCCTTACATAGCTTAATTATGTATTATTATAATAAATATTATTATTGCATTTGCTGACCTTAACAACGTTGAAACCACTCCAAATCCACTTTAATCATCTATTTCATCTCTTATTATAATGTAATATATATATATATATATCAAGTGTATTTAATTTTTAATCAATTATTTTTATAAAAAAAAATTTAATACACTTTTCATGTATATATACAATAGAATATGAGGTAAAATATAAATTAGAATAGAAAACCTAATGGCCCGTTTAGTTTTATTTCCAGATGTCATTTTCATTTTCAGCCATTTTTAAAAGTTAAAAAATTAGTTATAAATTTGAAATGAAAATAAAAATGTGTTTGGATGATTTGTTGAAAAGTAATGATTAAAATATATATAGAATTGAAAAGATAGTTTATTTATATTTTTTTATGTTTAAGAAGATTTATTTTTTAAAAATATATGTATATTTTATTAATTTTAAAATAATAGTGGATACTTTATGTCAAATTAAATTTGAATTTGATTGATGTAATGATAGGGTAATAGGGTAGGTGTAGAAAGAGTTAAAAAATGAAAATAGAAATAGTTTGAGTAAAAATAAGGAGAAAATGATAGTTTTTAATTTTTATTTTTGGATGAAAATGAAAAGGAGTGATGGAAATAAAACCAAACACCCCATTTGGTTATGTTTCTCAGAACAATATTGTTTTGAGGAAACATAACCAAACATATTCCCATTTTTTCTTTAAAATGCATATTCTTCAATATATACATACATATATTATATATACATCGTATATATTTTATTATTATTCTAACATTAAAATAATCACTCAATTCTATTTTCACCCCAAAAATTCAATAAAAAAAATATTGATTTGATTGCTACAGTAAAAAACAACTCTCTTTAAACATAAATAAATATATTAAAAAATAACTTTCACATTTTTCAATAATTCATTTTTCTAAAACACATAATAAACACAAAATAAAATCAAACAAAAAATATAACCAAACATAACCTAAACCACTCCAAATCTCCCTCACTAAATGTAATAATTATTGAAGAGGGAGAAACCAATAAAATAATGCCATATAAAATTTAATTGTATTTAATTCATTAAAAAAATGGGGATGGAGTCAAAAAAGCAGAGATCGTGTGTATATATACTTTAGTAAGTAGACCATTTCTTTATAGGTTAGTATATTAATAGTTGTTGTGGGAGCACTAATCAAGTTTTGTTTCAACTTAGTTATAAATCTTTTTAATATATAATGACAATTAATTAAAATAACATTAAATATGAGTGGTTGATAGTGGGTGATCACTCTCCTTTTAATTCAATAAGTTAAAGAGATTTGAATCGAGTGTAGTGAACTCAATCTAATCAATGTGACACTCACTCCATTGTAAATTAACGAGTCCCTTTTTATGATTGATTGATCATTAAAATCTTCAGCAAAACAAAAATAATTGAGTTAATAATAATAATAATAATAATAATAATAATATTTTATAATTATTATTATTATTATTATTGTTATTAACTCAATTATTTTTGTTTTATTATTATTATTAAAAAAAATGGGGATGGAGTCAAAACATCAAAGATCATGTGTATATATACTTTAGTAAGCTAGACCATTTGTCTATAGATTAGTATGTTAATAGTTGTTGTGGGAGCACTAATTAAATTTTGTTTCAACTTAGTTATAAATCTTTTTGGTATATAATGGCAACTAATTAAAATAATATTAAATATGAGTGGTTGATAATGGTTGATCATGCCCTTTTAATTCAATAAGTTAAAGGGACTTGGATCAAGTGCAACGAACTCAATTTAATCAATGTGATGCTCACTCCTATTGTAAATTAACGAGTCCCTTTTTTATAATTAATTGACCATTAAAATCTTTAGCGAAGCGAAAAATGATTGAGTTAATTTTTAAAATAATTAATTGAATATAGTTATATGAGATAACATAACAATATTAAGATTTGGGAATTAGTAATATTAATATCATCGAAGAATCAATAATAGATTAATTAAAAGATAATTACTTTTAATGCAAGATGTTTGTGATGGATGGAAATCCCATTAGTTTTTCTACTGAATTTAGGGGTAAATTTCATTTGGCCCAAAGTCTTATTTATCGCAATTGTTAGTTTATAGTAGATTTTATTGGCTCTCATTGTATTAATTGATGTGATTATCTTCCAACTATTAGTAATATTATTTAAAAATGAAAATTTTTATTTGATTATTTAATTTGGTGTGTTTGTCATGGAAAAAGGTAGTTTACCAAACACTAGAAGGTTGGTACTTTAGTGGTTGTTATTTTCTACAAGTTACTTCATAATTATATACAAATGGATTAGATAAAATCGTCGTGCCATCCAAAAAATGGTGGGTGCCAAATATTGACATTTAGCCTACCAAATGGACCATACCACGTAACATAGAAAATAAGAGCGGTTAGTATTGTAAATATGGATATATACGACTACTAACTAACATCTAGAGTGTTCACGATTTGATTTAGTTTGATTTTAATTTTTTTTTTAATCGAATCAAATTAATCAATTTTGATATAAGACCAACTATTTAGTTTGGTTCAATATAAAAAATCATACCTATTCAATTTGGTTCTGTTCGATTTTCAATTTTTATTTTTCTTCTTTCCATTGGGTTGGGCCATCAGTTGGACTTGGGTGGAAGAGAAATATATAAAAAGTTTACGATATTTTTTGTCAAAAATATAAAAATGAGAGTATGATAGTGTTTTAATATTATATTATCGGTTCAGTTTGGTTTGGTTTAATTCGATTTTAACTTTGCCAATCAAAAATCAAACCAAACTGTTCGATTTTTTCAAATTTAAACCAAAAAAATCAATTTAATTGTTTTTTTATCGATTTTTTATTTTTTCGACCTATTTAATTAGTTTTGTCCGTGTCGGTTTGATTTTGAACACCCATACTGACATCATATATTTTATTTGCTTAAAAAATGAAGTTTGAGTTCCACAAAATCGAATAAGTTTCAGAAATTGCTATTGCGTAGATAAAAACAACTTTCATTTTTTCCAATTTGACCATCCAATTGCTAAATGTTGAGAATCTGTAATTTGGATTTATTTATATTGATGATAAAATATCTTACCAAAAATAGCATAATTTTGGTCTAATTTACGTGGCCATGACATAATGGGACCAAAGGTGAATAACACGAAAGAGCAAACAAGTCACAAGTTTCATCCCATCTAGCAAAAGGTGCACACTAATTGCCTTCCAAGTGCAATTTCACACGGAATGCGTGATTTTGTTTCAACCTTGATCCATAAGTAATTGCACTAAATTTCATGCATCACCTTTTTTTTTTTTTTTAATGAAAAATAAGTTTGTTCCACATAAAATTTGAGTGATTGTAAATCATCTTAATTCAATTCCCCCCCCCCCCCCCTTCATAATTGGATGGTATAAATAAGAGTGAAAGATCATCAAATCTATCTTATTCTAATTTTAGGACGGTTATGCTGCTGCTGCTGCTGCTGTGATGATTGAATCTGTCGAGACATATGAAGAAGATTTAGCTGCTTAAAGTATTATAATGATTGAGTCTATATTCAAATATATAGGAGACTCGAGTTGCTCGAAGTATTATCCCCTATGATATGCATTAATTGAAATTTTGCCTTCGTGAAAAAAATGCATTAGGTGAAGAAGGTGAGCCTAAATCACATATTCATGCGTTTGACTTTTTAATGTTAGATATTATCGTAGTTCCTTTTGAGGAGCACGTAGAAAATCTGTATTTTTGCAACAATTAACAGATATCTGAAAATTTAATTTAACTTTTGGTTAATTCTTAAATTCTTAGACTTTATGCAATAAAACCCAAATACTCTTCTTAGTTCTAACAAACATAATTAATGTCACAAACTCAATAATTAATTGCTTTAGTAATCTCATAATTGGTTTAGTAATCTCATGTGTGTAACCATAATTTGACCTTTCAAACTCAAGCCAAGGGACCAAAGGTGCAATAATCACTGTACACACATTGTAATGCTCAATTTTTATTGAGACAATAAAAGTAGATTAATTAGAAAGCAACGTGACTGACAGGGCAAGTCAATGCCCATGTTTCATGCTAATAATAAAATTATTGGCAATTTAATCTAGAATATACATTAATTTACCTTAATTTTTCATATTTACCAATAACTATTTATATAACCTTGTACAATAATAAATTCTACTGTCATTACATTGCATCTCTTGATACTAGAAAAATAAAGTAGGTTATCCTTTTATCCTAAATTACTTTATTTCGAGACTTTTGGAGATTTTCGCTTAATTAATTAAATATATCTTTTGGAATTTTCAACTGCTAATTTTAATTATCAAACTTAGCAAACCGACTAAATTATCACTTTTTTAGCTCCTTTTTTTTCATACATAAATACATAGATCTATAATTTGTTCGATTCAAACACCAAATTTACATGTATGTGCAATATTAATTTTACAAAACACGAAACAAATTTTATCTTATTAATGTATATTATCTAAGGGATATTCGATAAAAACTTCTTCTCTATATTTTCCTTTATATATGGTATAAGAAATTATTTTTCAATAAAATTTTGGTACACCTAAACCTATTAACACTGCAAATACACTTAATCAAAATTATATTAGAATATCTAGTAACCTAATCTCGCCCAATTCTTTATAACCTAATCTTATCAAAACCACTATATCTTGTATTTGGATGAAATTATAAGCCCTTCAAAATATATTGTAAAATATCTAAAGTTTATAAGATGTCACAATTTATTTAATAATTCTTTATTTTTTAAATAAATACTTATAAATTTTTAAAATAAGATGTTATTATCTTATAACAATTCTAAACAAAATAAGAAATTTCTAATTTAGTTCTTAATATTTTTGACAAACCCCTTTAGTTTTAGTTACGTTACTTACAAAATAATTATTACCAATATGTTATAAATTCTAAAAAAATTTATCCCATATTTTAATTTTTCTTTAAAATAAAATTGAATATTTTATAGGCCCACTTTTATTAATTCATGTGTTGTAAGAAATCTAATCCGCAGTCAACAATGTTTAGGTGGTCCAAATCCTTGTCTTCTACAGGTGGAATCACAGCAACATCGTACAGTATATTTATCTGGTCCAAATTTATACACTATCTCTGATCCGACGTATGTATATACACATGTACTATACGTATGTAATAAACAGCCAATCATCATTACCGTTATTAAAAATAACATTAGTAATTAATTATTGTCTTTATTATTAATGCTGAAGCTGCAGCATAATTTTTAGTGAGCTTTCCTTTCTGCACAATAAAGCTATAGTATTCTCAGCTTTTTCAACGCATAGTGTCGTGGGCTCTTCTTATTTTTCTTCCTCCCTGGTGTCAGCTCCTCGCTTCCTCCTCTTTTTCAAACACGCACTAACACACTTTTATACGTGTATATACAGTTGTATCTATTACTTCTTTTGAATTTTTTTATACGTATAAACATACAAGGGGTATACAGAGAGGTGAAGGCAATACTCAGGAGCTTAATTTTTATCTGGGGATTCATTCATCTGGTGATCACGTGGGCCTTGGATTCATCGAATCGTTGGTCCGAAGGTATGTGTTTTCTGTTCCTCTTGAATTCATTTTTCTTTTCTAGTCTTAGTATTAGTCTTTTTTTTTTTTTTTTTTGTCCTTTTTTTGTTTTTGTTTTCTTGGTGTAGTATAGGAATGGATTGAAGAACTCTTGGTCTAGTTTTTGGAATTTTAATTGGGAATGCATGAAGTTTGGATTTTTGTTATTTCTTTTTTTTTTTTTTTTTGTGGGGGGAGGGGGGGGGGTGCGGGGGCGGGGTTTGTTAAGTGTGAATTTTGGTGCCTTAATTTGGTTAAAGCTTTACTAATTGGTGGTGTTTTGCTGTTTGATTAGATGGTTTTGTTGTTTAAAATCATGCATGTAAAATTGGGTATGAATACCAAGTTTTCTGATTTTATTTCTAGTTGGCTTATTCTATTTTGGTGTTGGAAAAAAGAATTTGCCTTTAATTGTCTATTATCTATTTTCACATCAAATAAAAGTTGAATTTGTTGTTACAGAAAAGAAAAATAATTCAAGAAATGGGGTGGTCTGAAATGTTTCTTGTTTGAGTCAGTATTACCAGCAATTTGTTTAGCTGTAGTCATAGACAATTAGACTTCCTTTTATGTGTTTTTTCACTTTTGCTTTGAATTTGAGTCTAAAGATGGTTTCCGATATTGATGTTGAAAATCTGTAATGCCCTCCTTTTGCTTCCATTTTCCAACTATTGTGATGAAATTGAGCAAAAGTTGTAGCTAAGGAGAGTAATTATTATACTCCTTAATTAAGCCACTTGTTAGCTAGAATTTAATGGCTATTCATCTTGAGGTCAATGATAACATCAGATATTCATGCATTTATTGTAGTCTTTTATGAGAGAATATCAAAATCCATAGCTGCCTATGAAAGGATCAACGTCGTTGAAGTGGCTGGCAAAGAAGCAGCATTTCTTATTTGACGGGGTATGTGGTCTGCAATTTAACTTTCATTTGTTACGATTTCGACTTGGACAAAGTGCGTGCAACCTATAATCTGTGTTTCTTGAATAGTTAAATTCTTCGACCTTTTTAAGTAGGAGCAAAATCACTTTGTGAATGTAAGAATGCCTAATCTTGTAAGTGGAAACTGCAGGGATTATGTGGAGCAAAGATGAAACAGCTGCCTTTTATGGGAGTCGTCTGTATATTTATGTTGTTCATTATATATAGGACCACAAAATATCAGTATCAACAGACAGAGGTACGTAATTCTTACAACTTTGGCTGTTGTTATATGATACTATAGCCTTCTTGTTCTTGGCCATGATAAACTCAATTTGTTTTTAAGTCCTGTCCATGAGAATCAATCCGGCCTTTTTTTTGCTCCTTTTTATCAGATGGAGTCGAAATCTCATCTTTTCTACACTTTAAAGGTATTTATCTTATTATTGCATCTTCTTGTCACATTATTTTTACCCTTTCAGAATCATTTTTGTCGTGGAAGCAGTTATAATATGAAGCTTTTCTTCCTTATTCCTCAGCTTTTCTTTGTCTTCACCTTATTTATTGTTTTATTTTTCTGCTTCTGAGGTGCTAATGATGTTTCTGTTCAGGACACAGCCGTGGATACTCTAAGTTTGAATAGTCTGCCTCATGGTATTATCGAGGCAAAGTCGGACCTAGAGTTAAAGCCTTTGTGGACAACAAGCAGTTCTAAGTCAAAGGTATTACTTAGTATTGAATTGCAGTAGAGTGTAAGAGCCAATTGTCATTTGTAAACCACCACCCTGTCATCTCGTTTATCAACGATCTAATTCTGATTGGCTGATTGGTGATTACATTTTTCATAAAATTCCATGCACAAACTGCCTCCTTAATCTTTTTCTGAATTTTCAGATAAGTGGACAGAGTTCTAACAATTTGCTAGCGATACCTGTTGGAATTAAACAAAAGCAGAATGTTAATACTATTGTTCAAAAGGTACAACAGTCTATTTATATATATTAATTCTGGAAATATTTATGATCAATTAGTACATGGATTGACCTAAACTGTTGCCTAATTTTTTCGGATTCAGTTTCTTTCAGAGAATTTTACTATTATTTTGTTCCATTATGATGGAAACTTGGATGGCTGGCGGAACCTTAAATGGAGTAAGGAAGCGATACATATAGTAGCTCACAACCAAACAAAATGGTACGACTTATAAACGATGGTCCATTTTGTTGCCTCTAATCTGCCCAAGTTCACAAATTTAAGTTGTTACTTAGGTTTTCTAGATTAAACTAGGATGCCTTTCCTAGAACTTGGAGTTGCTAACAGTCATAGAGTTGAATTCTTGAGTTGGATGTATAAATTCTTTGCCATGCTCATGGGCTCTTCAAGTTTCTTGACTTCACTTATGCAGATCTTCATAGTGCGTAGTTTAATTCTAAATATGACGTTATTTTTTATGTTCAGGTGGTTTGCAAAACGCTTTTTACACCCTGCTGTCGTGTCCATTTATGATTACATATTCCTCTGGGATGAAGATTTGGGAGTCGAGAACTTTCACCCTGGAAGGTACAGAAACATCATAAGATCATATTTTATCCAGTGGCATCATTTTTATTTTTATTTTTGAAAAATATGTACATCTTATTCTGGAAACAAAACAATGTTACACCATTATAATTTTTCTTGATTAAGTTGCATAAAATATTTACTTATATATATCTTCCAAACATGTAAGCTTAATAACCTATATTTACTGAATGTTCAATATTTCTCGTCTGGTTTTCTAACTTCTCTTTGGTCAGGTATCTGGAAATTGTAAAATCAGAAGGACTTGAAATATCTCAGCCTGCTTTAGACCCCAATTCTACCGGTATACATCATAGGATCACAATTAGAAAAAGAAGAAAAATATTCCACAGGTACGTTTTGCAGAATCTGTGCGATCTGACTTCTTATTTCGACGTATGGTGCGTTTGTTTCTTACAATATTCTATTTTAAGCAGAAGAGTCTATGATCTCAGAGGTAGCACCAAGTGTTCAGATGATAGCGAGGGGCCGCCGTGCACTGGGTAAAGTTATAGTCCCTCTAAAAATCAACTCATTATCTACTCTTTTTATTCAATATAAAGTTTGTTTTGTCAAGAAATTTGCCAAAACCAACTTGCCATTGGCAGTTAACTCTAAGTTTCTAGGCAATTCCGTAAGGCCAATGAACTTTTTTCCCAACATAGAGAAACATGTTGAACACTTTAAGATTTTTGCAGATTTGTGGAAGGAATGGCTCCTGTATTTTCGAGAGCTGCGTGGCATTGTGCCTGGCATTTGATACAGGTAATTTTGGGTGTTTCTTTAGGACAATTTCTTGTAAATGTGACATTTTACAGAGTCATGTCCAAATCCCTATGTAGTAGTTTCATCAACATCGTTTCTTATATCTTTTGATCCAGTGACAGATACAAAAATGAAAGTATGGGGGGCCAAAAACTATAAAAATATAAAGTTTAAATATAAATTTTACATTTTATGAACTCAAAATATATGATCTATATCGAAGTTAAGCACAAAGATCTTTTATACCATAAATTTCATTAGTAATTGAATCATTATCAAAAAAATTTGTAATATCATTCTCAATATAATTAACTAAGCAATTGACTAAAAAATTATTTTTATTTTATTTTTGAGCCTTTTGTTTCATAATATTTATAGTTTGAATTTTTTTTTCATAAGGTTCAAAAAGATCTTTTTAAAATATTTAATTACTTTTGCCTGTTTGCGTCAATTTTGTTAAAGTCAAAAAGATGAATTTTCTAGTTGTTTTGCAAGTCCCTAAGATTCTTTTTAACTAAATCCTATATCTTTTTCTTACATAAATAGAATGAAAATACTCTAATGGTTCTAACCTAATTATACTCTTCATTTGATTATTTGATTGTGAATATAGACTTAGAAATTTAGTTTGAGTTTATAAAATTAAATAAGTAAAAATTAAATTAATTAAATATATTTTATCATTAATTAAAAATCAATTAATTTAATCCAACAAATGTAAATAATTAATTTTTTATTTAAGGCCCGACAAGAAAAGTTAAATCTTTTTAAATTAATGAATGTTAATTAAAATTAATGTTTTAATTAATATTAAATGATGTATTCTTTTAAAATCTAAATTTAAATTAAATATTATTAAGACTTTTTAATATATATATATATACGCGCACACATGTATACACACAAAGTTGTGGGTGCAAATGGCCCCTGCTTGCCCCCCGTAAATCCGTCCCTGTTTTGATCGTATCGTTGTATGTATTAACGACCAAAAAAGTAAAAGATATACAAAGATCACCAAATGCAGTCCCTACTATAAACTTTTGCAGTCCGTACGGCAGGGGCTCGGAAATTGTTCGTACTTTTATGCAGTCAAAGCTAATATACTTTTGGCCTCAAGTGTCTGGTTGAACTTACACTTGCATTAATTGCATTATTTAATGTTCTTAATCTAGAAAAGTTTTAACATATCTGCTCCATCACTGAAAATCTTACAAACTGTTTTCCCTTATTTGTCAGAATGATCTTGTTCATGGATGGGGAATGGACATGAAACTCGGCTATTGTGCACAGGTAAGACCACCATGTTACAGTTATTTGATTGGTTTCTGTGGACGTTATTTCCAAATGAACACTCTTTACTTTCTTACATAATATAGCAAGGGCATTTAAGAATACAATGTACATAAATTTTTGAGAAATTCTTAAGCTCAGAAGTATTAGCTTGTCTTTTTTTGATGAACATCGACTTTTTACAGGGGGATCGCACGAAAAAGGTGGGAGTTGTTGATAGTGAATACATAGTTCATCAGAGTATACAAACTTTGGGTGGGCCATCTGCAAGAAAGGTGATCAAATGCACTTCCCTCTATTTACTTATTTATTTTCCTCTGCAATCTTCGTTGCCTGTTACTAATTTTCTATTTGTATTTGTCCCTTCCGAGCAATCGGAAAATACAAAATAACTCTCTCAATTCTTCTTATTTCATTAGATATGAGATATGAGGTGTGATAGGGTTGTGAAGGATGAAGTGGATATTGACACTTCCAATAACTATAAGATACCATTCTTTGAACAAAAAATTATTTTTCTGTCTAATCTTATTTCATCCGATGGATAGTTAGGCTAATCAATCAACGGGTGACTATTGGTTGATATTTTTCTCAAACATAAACGGTCAAAATTTCTTTTGACGAATTGCTTATGAACCATCTTCGCTCCACGCAAAATTTGGTTCATTGCTTCTGATCATATTATAAGCATTTTGCATGTAAAACTATCGGATTGTAGCAAAGCCAAATTCATCGAGCAATTTTAAGCTTTCTTGCATTTCGCGGCCCGTCTTCAATTCAACCATGAGTTTATGATGTTCTATATCCACGCAGGTCTCCAAGACTGAAGAGACTGTCAAGGTATAAATTCCTTTATTTTTGATCAATTTTGTTCTGTCATGCTGCTCCTGTACATTTTATCTTAAAATTTGCCAATGCTGAATCTTGCTTTTCTCCTTTACACAGAGGCACGCCGTTGACGTGAGATCAGAGGTGAGACATGCGTATATGCATCATATCTTACGAATTTACAATTCTTCATGTTAAGAAATATAAGTTCATAAATAGAAATTTTCTTTTATAGCTAAAGTTTATTAGGGTTCAAATTCCGAACCTTACACGTATATGTGAAGGCATTCGAGCAATGCTACTGAATTGATTGACACATGCACCTAGCATTTATTTGGTTTTGAACTTCGAACCTCATATGTGTGAGGCGATTGGGGAATGTTAATGAGCCAATTGATTACTTACCAAGTTCATAAACGGGATCATTGTTTCTTCTGCTTATGTATTGCTTGAATTGGGGTTGGTGCAGATTAGGAGGCAATCAACGATAGAACTCCAAACGTTTAAGGATCGATGGGAACGGGCTGTGGAGGAGGACAAGAAGTGGGTGGATCCATTTCCTCCAACCCGAAAACGCAAGCTTAGGCGAACCCGTAAACCTAACTTTTCCAAGGTTGTTAACAATGCATAGTAATTTTTGTAGTTTTGCAGCCAAATGTGTACATCTTATAGTTGTTTTTATTTTTTTTAAGTTATCGTCGATCTCTCCATTTCATCCTCGTTTGGCGGGGGTGGTTGGGCCTGGCCTTGCCTTGCCTTCGAATTGAGTTGTAAAATTTATCATTGGATTTAGTCTAGGATTGGGTCGGACATCATTAATCTAGAAGGTTGAACAGCATTAATCTAGAAGGTATCAAAATACATAACTCATGGTCGTACGAGTAAACAATTATTTGTTTGTTTCAATATTTCTATACTTGTGAGTTTCTGCAATGTGAAAATTTCATTTTGACTTATGATGAGAGGAGAGAAGCTTCGCTGGTCAAACACGGCCTATGTACTAGTTATTTTAAATTTTATATTCAATTATTATTAGAAAATTATGTTGGTTTATTTAATAAATTGCCTTTCTTTTAATTATTCAATATGGAATACCTTTTGAAAGTAAGGAAATTGGGATGTTCTATCAATTTGCTTATTGAGAAAGTACATCTACTTAAAAAAATTGTTCGAATGTTAAAAATGATAAAGTGTCTCTTTTAATTATATTATTTTCATGTCAAGCTACAGGTGAATAGTGATAATATTGATTATGTTATTAATTTTTTCGACCTTTTGACACAAGGCGTGCTTTCACCATCATACATGATAGTACGACTTGTCGAGATATGTAATTTTTATAAGTAGTTGTACTGACTGATTTGGTTCGATTTTTTATTTTTTATTTTGGTAAAATGTCTTTTTTTTTTTTTTTTAGAATTACAAGATTAGATAATCTCTACTCTATAGCTCAAAAAGGAGTGGATTATTACAAAATAGGTGATACGATATTTAATTATGTAATTTGTTGGATTGATTAAATTAAATTTAAAATAAATTATAAATTAAGACACTCCTAAAAATCCAAGAAATATACTATTTTTATTAAAAAAATTAAAGACGCGTGGATATAGGAGCAGGTGGGAGTACAACTAAGGGGCAGTTTGGTTATGTTTTATTTTTATTTACAACTACTTTTACTATAAATTATCAACAACTAGAGGTGTTCACGAGTCGAGCTGGTTCGGATTTGAGAAGAAAAATGAATTCAAACCAATCATTTTTAATTGGTTGGTTTGGTTTGGTTTGGTTCGGGTTTTGTAATTTTCAATTCCTAAATCTGACCCAAACCAATCCGATCTAGATTGGGTTGGTTTGGTTCGAGTAATTGAGTTCAAGGGAGGAAGAAGAAGAAAGCATCAATTACAATTTCTTTAGTTCTTTAACTAGAAAATCAAGACAATCAAATTATTTTCAAAATATGCATCATAACCCAAAAGCACACAGTATTGCACTTGAGCACCACAAATCATAATTGTTATAAACTAATATCCTTCTTTACCATAAGCCATAATTGATAATATAAAATTCCAAATTCAAATTAAGTTGAATATTAAATATAAATATAAATAACAAAAGTCATAATTTAAAAAAAAAAATTTATTTTAATTAGATGATCGGGTCGGGTCGGGTCACGAAAATGAATGTGAAATCCGAGAATCAAACTAAATGTAATCAAGTTTGATCAGATTTTACTTGATCAAACCCAATTACCCAACCCAAACCAAACCAATTAGATTGGTTCGGTTTGGATCGTCAGGTTCATTAGATCGGATTGATATGATGAACAACCTCAACAACTTATTATCATTTTCATCAATATTTCAACTCATTTTCATCTTAAAATATATTTTTCAATAACCTACGTATCTGCTCCTGATAATTTATATATTTTTTTTCTCTTTTTTATTATTACTATCTCTTTCCACCCACAACCTACTAAATCCTATATAATCATTACTTTCTCAACAAACTATTTAAATACAAATTTATTTTCAACTCATTTACTCTAACTAACTTTTCAAATTTTAAAAATATTGAAAATAGAAACACAACCAAACTCCCTATAAACCAATGTTAAATACTTTAGCTGGCATTTGGTCTTTTTCCATAAACGCTCTTTTGAACGGCAATCACCATAAATAACAACCCAAACAGCCCCTTAATTAAAGAAGAGAAAAGCGAATAAAAGTCGGCTAATTTATTTATTTATCCTTAATTAAAGGAAAATAAGTCGTCTATTTTAGGCTGACTACAGGCAAGTCTGCCCCTTTCTCTCTCCGACCGAACTTTCCCTTTCTCTCTCTGGATTCTCTATTTTCAACCGTTTTTGAGTCCAAACCAGCCTTTAAATTCTTTCTCCTCAAGTTTCAACACTTTGCTGCGTTTTCTATACTTTTTTGATATCACAATTGCACTGTTTAGATCTCAAAAGATCTGAGTTCTTGGTGTGGAATTGGAGTGAACAGTCGTCAAGAAGATGGCCGGCCGTTACGATCGCAACCCTTTTGACGAGGAAGAAGAAGAAGTCAATCCATTTTCTGTAAGCTCTTTCTCTTTATCAGGATGTTAGGCGGAAACTACATTTTATTCATCCTTTTATGCTCAGGAATTAAATTCTCTGTGCTTGGAGGTGAAGAATTTGAAGTTGAAGAAAGGGTTTGTTAGGGGAAAATTGGGGTTTTAGTGACTTTGGTTGACTCTATGGCTTGATCTAATATGGCTGTCTTTTGAAGTTTTGGTTGTTTATTTTAACTGAATGTTGTCTGTAGTCAGTTGTGCCCGGGACTTGAGAGTCGAGAGTAGGACTTGCTTTGCCTTTTTTTCTTTTCTTTTTAAAAGAAAAAAGAACATTTTTTGGTGGTATACTGGACGCATTTGAGTTGGTTTGTTTTAGTTACTGAGGGTTCTAATTTTTAGATTCATATGGTTGTTTGGTTGATGTAAGTTTGCTATTCTATGGGTAAAGGCATGATCTTGTTGCATATCTATGTCCGTGATTGATTAAAGCATCGAACTTAATTGAAACAAATCTATGTTTGATTCTGTTCAATATGATTTATGCTGTAGGAATTGATTTGTGAGAAAAACATTTTGCTTTCTTTGTTAAGTTTCTTTTCTTGCTTGATTAAATATAATGTTCTGTTATTAGGAAAGATAAAACTAAAGGTTTCTTTGAGTTTTAGCGGTAGAAGATGGTGGTATGGAATTTTTAAAATGGTGGGCGGTGCTGGTAAGGTGGCTTTTAACTAGGTGCTAGATGGGGAATAATGGTGTAAAAGCAGTATGACGGTGGTGATGTAGGTAATGTTGGTGAATTTAGTGGTGGGTTTGGTTTGCAGCAGATGCAGGAGTTGCAGCTGTGCATTCAAAAAATTGACTTACACCCTCTAGACAAAAAGTTGCAGAAAAGGTATTAGTGGATAATATGAATGTGGGACATGCCAACCTAGTGAACAGAGAACTTGCAACAACTTTAATTAGCCCAATGAAGTAACTTAATGACACTAGAGTGTGTCTGTTAGCTGTTGCTTTAATTTCTTTGGCATGTGTGTAGCATCTAAATATATAGCGTATGTTTGTAAAAAGTTGATGGGGCTTAATGTTGGTTTGCATTGTTAGTCTACAAACTGATTTCCTCTTATATACAGGACGCAGGGGCTAGAGGAAAAGCATCTGGGCAATCAAAATTTAGTGGAGGCTCATTTTATACAACGGTGAGTTCATTTATTTTGTTCTTCACTTTTGAGAAGAAAGCTCTCATGCAAGTTTTAGAACCACTATTAGAAGAATTAATTTGGGTAAATTAAATCTACTCTATTTGCTGTAGTATTTTTGAATTTTATTCTGGTGCACGTTGTTCTCTGTAGAGATCACAATTACTGCTATACAGTGGTTTCCCCCCCCCCCCCCTCCTTTTTTTTCAGTGGATTGTGGTGAATCTAGATCAGATAGTGAATACACTTATTATTGATGTTTATCACCTGCACTAATGAGTGGTCAAGACGACTCAAAATTGTGATCGGCAGGGATATGATGGGAGAAATATGAGGAGCATCCTATAAAATTTGATAACATTCAATATGAATATTTATCTTATAGATTCTAGATGGGCAATTTACTAGCTACTTGCTTTCTGGATTTAATTTAAGCTGCATAGCCCACTCTTGAAACCAAGATACCCACATTATCATTTCCTTCCAAATTGACAATTACGGTGCTTTGGAACACTTTGGAAAGCTCCAGCATGTATAGGTTCTGGTGCTAACATGCTCGGTCCCACTTATGGGGTCAAATTGGTACTTCCAATCAGCTTTATGATTATATATATCTGTGGAGTTGGCATAATTAATTTCACACATGCAACATTGATTCTCTTTATTTTCCAGACTACTGGAAGTGTTCCTCCTGCAACAAACTCAAGGCTCTCACCCCTTCCTCCAGAGCCTGCTGATTTCTACAATCCTACGGCTCCAGTTGACATTCCTCTTGATAGTGCTGCGGTATGTGCAATTCTTTTGTATTGTTTAAACCTGCAATCCAATATTGGTCTTCTTTGTTTACTGAAACGTCTTTCTCTGGTTTCTAACGAAAAATAAATTTCAAATTTAGGATTTGAAAAAGAAAGAGAGGGAGCTTCAGGCTAAGGAAGCTGAACTGAAAAGGAGGGAACAGGTATTGATTGCTAGTTACTTATAATCTGCTGGGTATTAATTTATTTGCACTCTCTAGTGCACAGTGCCATTCTTTATGGAAAAAATAAAGGTATTGATTATTATATACTACAAAAATTATGTTTTGGTGTGCGGATCTAAATTGTTGCTCAAGATTAATAAAGCATTTAGTAGAGATTTTTGTCTTCAATGAATGTATAGTCCCAGCTGGTATGCATTCAGTATCCTGAACATAACTTCTAATCTGTAATGATGCTCTCCAGGAAGTGAGGCGGAAAGAAGAGGCGGCTGCACGAGGTGCTGATCTTCTCAGTGGATCTTTTTTATTACCTTCACTTCTTTCCTTGTCTATCTTTAATTAGACGAGTTCCAAACCAAGTGGAATGACGCAGATATCTTGTTTCTTTGCAGCTGGTATTGTACTTGAGGAGAAAAATTGGCCTCCGTTTTTCCCGATTATCCATCACGATATTGCAAATGAAATACCAATTCACCTGCAGAAGTTGCAATATGTTGCATTTACAACCTTGTTGGGTATGTAAAATTTTGCTAATATGTTAAGAAAGTTCCGTGGTTTCTTGTTACCCGATGCAGTTCTGATTACAGGGAGGATTTTGTCTTTTTATATGCATTACTCAGAAATATTGCATGGATGACGTAAAGTCTCCGAAGGTTTTTGTTATGGAAATTGGCACATTGGTTGTGCATATTGAGGCATAAAACTTTAGATTCGCTTGGTGTTCTTTCTCTGTGCATGAAAGCAAGACTTATTTTTGGTTGGTAGAGAAATTCAACCAGACCAATTTATTTATGGCAGAGTTTTCGTTTGAATTGGGCAAACCTTTTTTCTATTTTGAATCAATTGGAGGTTTTAGATTATTTTTGTTTGAGAGAATTAAACACACTAATGATGTTAAAAAGTTATGCAACCATGAATCAATTGGTGTAAGTTCTTTTACTGACACCTGGCAGTTCTCCCTTTCGTTTGGAAGGTTGGCTATGAACATTTTGCATTTTATTGGAACAGTTCTTGAATATTGTGCTAGCTGGTTGGAGAGGTTTTGCATATTCTGTTTTTTGCTATTATTATTCATTGGGTTAGAGTACATCAAATATTAGGATTTGCAGTTTACCTTTATATAATTGTATGTCATTTGAGCTGCAAGACACCCCCCCCCAAAAGCCCTACTCTTTGGGTTCTGAGCAGAGGATGCATGAATGCTGCTAATGATGTGTGTACCGGTTGTGATCAGGTCTCTTTTTTACCCTTCTATGGAATGTTATTGCTGTGACCACTGCATGGATTAAAGAGGGAGGTTGGTATTCATTAATTTCCTTTGGTTCTAGTCTAATGATATGTGTTTTCTGAACCAATTTTCCTAACTTATGATCTGTCTGCTAGATCCAAAAATTTGGTTTCTTGCTATTATCTACTTCATATCAGGGGTTCCAGGAGCCTATGTGCTATGGTATCGTCCACTCTACCGTGCTTTTAGGTCCGTGCTTCTATCTTTTTCATTTGATGCGCTTTACTTTTATTCAATCAATTATAAAAAGGTAATGAGAATTGATTGGCAGTTTCCTTTGATTTGGCATCCATATTATATTACAGGACTGAAAGTGCTGTGAAGTTTGGGTGGTTTTTCATGTTTTACTTGGTAAGTTTCCCTGTATTACTTGTCATTGATTTCCATCTTCAACTGACCTTGTGCTGATTTGTAATCTGATGCCTTTACAGCTTCACATTGGCTTCTGCATCTTTGCTGCTGTTGCACCTCCTGTAGTTTTTAGGGGAAAATCTCTGGCGTAAGTTTGCCTTCAATTTTATTTTATTTTTTTCTCCTTCAAAGTTGTATTCAGGATCTATTGGGCTCTGGTATGCTGTTGTTGTTCTGTTTTTTTCTTTTTTCTTTTTTTTTTTTTCCCTAAATAATCTCTCTCTTTTCCCTGTTTGGCTCTTGTTCATTCCCTTCTGTTGATAATTGCCTTGAGATTATGTCTATTATATTGATTCTTCTTCTTTTTTCTTTCAATGGTGTTTGTGCAGAGGTATCCTGCCGGCCGTGGATCTCATAGGCAAGCAGGTGTTGGTTGGGGTAAGATTTAGATACCTGCATACTGTATTAATCGGTCTATATTGTTATCACTGGACTTGCAAATCAAATTGATGATTTAGTATGCATAGAAGACATCCATTTCACATTCATCTCGTGCACTACTCTGATGTTAAATGCACCGTTGGTCTATTAACATTGTTCTCGGTTATTCAGGTTTTCTACTTCATTGGGTTTGGACTTTTCTGCCTCGAGTCAGTTCTCAGCGTTTGGGTTATACAGGTATAAATATCTTTCCTCTACTTATTGAAAAATTCTGCATGCATGGCGACATTTTTTAACTATTGCTTCTCATCATACAGCAAGTATACATGTACTTCCGAGGCAGTGGAAAAGCCGCAGAGATGAAGCGTGAAGCTGCTAGAGGAGCCTTGAGAGCAGCATATTAATACATCAGAAGGGCCTAGAAGTAATTTCTCGAGGGTATGAGATGATTCCATTCCACGCATCGCTGAGAGATGCCTGATAGATGAATTGGGTAGCACTTGTAAAGCATATTTCATGTATTGAGTGTTCATTTTTATTTTTTTTCTGGAAGGATGATATTTACAGTTTCTTTTTCTTGAGAAGAATTTGAGGGGGGGCCTAGAAAGGAGATAGGAGATAGACCTGCTGGAGTTTGAACCTTTATAGAGCTCTGTTCTGTCTGTAAATTCATTGTTTGGCATTTGATCCCATCTGCGTTTCATTTTGTTAAAATACAGCGAACATTTCCAGTTGTTCAGCTCAAATTTCACATATTCACTCTCATAAACTTAGGGCTATTACAGGTTTTGTGAAATAAACAAGGAAGAAATCAACTTTTCATGATAATTACACAATATATTAGTTATAATGTTACGCTTTAATCACATTATAAGCACAACCAAGACTATACTTTGAATTATTATGCTATGGGATTTGTGATATACACTGGTAAAATTCATAGACTAGAAGAATTCCAGCTAGCATCCACAGCTGCGATGATCTTCTCATGTAATGTAGCTCCGGAACAAGCAATTATACCTCGATCAAGACCTTCTAAGTACATACCTTTGGAAAAGCAGAGAGGATGACCTCCCGCATCAGTCACCACACCGCCGGCTTCTTGAATGATAACCACACCAGCTGCATGATCCCATATCTTCTCCTTGTAGCCAGCTCTGGCAAACTTCATGAATATTTCAGCATCTCCTCGGGCTATGGCTGCATACTTCACCATAGAATATACACGTAGCGGTTGATTCCTGCAATGAATATGCATATTAAGCTTTCCATCACAAAAGAACGCAATACAACGACAACGGACAATCTTTGGATCCAAGATGTTAAAAAAAAAATCCGCATTCAAAATGGACATCATATGCTAAGTTTTCTTCCAGTTATTTTGTAGTGAGGTAGCATGGCGTACTCCTATTGGAACAGGGATTTGAGGCAAAACATTTCCTTAGGAGGATGGACAGGGCGATTCGAGTGAGATGCAATATAAATCTAACTTTTGATTCACTTGTGGGATCCAAATAGTTTGGGGGACCACGATAGCTCCTCTCTTCTCAAGATTCAAACATCCCTTTACCAATATATGGATAGCTATCTTCAAGCACAAGCACGTGTTTAAGTTCAGGTTCGGCCTCAAATTCAATGGAAAAAGAAAATGAAGTATCTAAATATGCGTCTTCACAGACCAAGAACTACTTGTATAATCTTATTTAAGGTCAAATTACCAAAAAACATAAGTGAGTGGAGAAACATATTCACCTAACTCCGACGCTATGAGCTAGTCCTGCAGTGAAGGAATGACTGGAATTTGCCTTCTCGACTGGCTCACAGAAGGTAGCCAATGCTGGGTCATCGATGGTTGAGACCTTGATTTGTCTTGCAGAGTTCGGCCAAACAAACTTCTTTTCTTTATGAAGTAACGGCTGCATCCACGCCCCACCACCTCCTTGCCTTGCATACATCACGCAACCTTTATCCCAAGATGCTGATGTCGCTGAGGTTAATCTAGATATAATTCTATGGTAGCCATTATGGTAACTCAGCCATTCCTTCTTCATTGGATAATTTGGGCATCCAAGAACCCCAAGTACAGGTTCACCATCCTCTATCAAAGCAAGAGCAATTGCATATTGATCCCCACGTACAAACCCCAACGTACCGTCAACAGGATCCAGCACCCAAAATCTTCCACTGGAGCCCCCGGTTGAGTTGCATCTACTGATGGCTTCTAGAACCTCTGAAGTAGTTAGAGGAATAGCAGGTGCACTAAATCCAAAAGAAGGTGCTTCAGCCAGGCACCCATTAACCGTCTTCATCACAGCATCAAGTAAGCCAACTGAATCGGCCTTGGACAGTACTTGAACGTCTTCTTCGGCAACAATCGATACATTTTCACTACCAAAAGCCTCAGACAGTACCCAGCTCACAGTTGCTTGCACACTCCAATCTGCTTACAAGTAGCAATTGGAGCATTAGCCAATCCAACCTATGCCACATATACCTATTAGGTCTAGGTTTCAGAAGTAAAACAATTCAAAAAATTCTTGTATGTTTCAGTGCAAAAAGATCTGCGAGAACCTGGGGTTTCTCAAAGCACGATAATGAGCAATTAAGATACTCTGTGCCATTAATTTTGATAGAGTTACAGACACGTAGGCATTGAACTAAATATGAAACCATTAAAAGTGTTCTGCAATATCGAACAGGAAAGAAGAAATATGTTAGAAAGACTCTGCTTTAAGTTGTTGCTCGAAGATCACAAGGAATCAAGTCGGGCGACTGCTTGAAGGTCGAAAACTGTTTCCTTTCATGTTTAGGCCTTGAATTTTAGCAAAGAAAACAAGAATAAGATTCTCCTTTGATTTGGTTTAAGGGAAACAAGGAGGAAATTCTTGTACAAATATACATATGTATGTATGTATCTGTGTATAAACTATAAAGTAAAGTTGATATTGTACTTGTCTAGACTCTAGAAGGAGAATTTATTTTCCCATGCCTTCGCATTTCCTTTTCATTATTTTCTTCTAGCTCCTAGTTCCAATCTAACGTTTGGGATAAGTAGAACATAATATTCAACTCAATCATTTCAACCAATTAATAACGGCCCACATACATTTTCAAACATCCTAACATAATAGTTTAGACAGCTTAGAAATCGAGACAGTTGAATAACCTCAACTATTACATCATTATTTTCAAACTCAAACCATAAACAATTACATCATTCATAATGAGAACATCAAATACAACAAGTAACTAACTAATATCCATACCACCGAACTGGAACCATACAGTCTTCTTTTCATAATCCCATGATATTTCTTCATTATACCAATAAAAGATGCTAATATAATAATATATCAAGACCAAAGAGTAAGTCCGGCAGAATTGAATAATGCTAATCAAATGAACACTTTCGGCGAAATCCATAATATATTGCAACTTTGGATAAGATATTCAAGCAAAAGACAACCTTGACCCAAACTGAATCATACATTTAAAATAAATTATAGCGTCCATTATTTTGAAACACACACACACACACACACAGAGTAGTCTTAGTCGAACAGCACCAAAACAATCCCAGAAAAAGTACAGACCTAATTGCAACAGCATCCCATTTCAAGAAAATTTTCAAAGCAACAGAAAAATACAAGAACAACCCATTTCAAGAAAGGGAAAGAAAACAAGAAAAATGGCGGCAAAATTACCAGCAATCGTGACAAGAGAATCATCATCTTTGGATTGCACTTGTTCATCGCTTTTCGAAAACACGCGTTCTTGAACTCCCTGGCAAAGCAAACACGCCATGTGCACTGCCTTCACCGCCACTTCCAATTCTTTGGAGTATTTTCCGAACTCCATGGACTCAAATCTCAATGTATCACTACAATCTTGGGCTGTTGCAAGACAAATTGTTCGCTTATAACCACAACGAGAAGATGGGCAGTTAGCTAAAGTTATGCGTGGGTTTCTGTGAAAAATTGAAGGAAAAATTCCAACATAATTGTGGTTTCTTGAAGTACCAGAAAACGCATGGGGAAGGAGGATTTGGGTGGCGAAATTCGGGCAAGAAATGGGCATTTTTAAAGGGGGCTCGAGCACACGGAGGAAGTCTTGGGGAGGATATTTGTGTTTGGTGCGCCGCCCGATGGATAATTGATGGTGATCAGGGTGGGAAAGAGAATTCAGTATTTATCGGAGCAAAGGGGCCTACCTGGGGGCAAAACACACTAACACACGCATGGGAATTCATTGCAGAAATTATTGTTGGAATGATTATTTGTTGCCCTATTGAGTTGGAAAGTTGTGGAAAGAATTAATTGGGATATCTTGGTAATCATATTTAGTTTGTTAGTTTCATGTCACGATAGAAAAAATATTCTTTTGTTGAGTTAAAAATAAAAGAAAAATATTCAAAAAATATTCTGATTAGAAATAAGATAAGAATGACCAGCATAATAAGCGTCATAGATCGAGCGGTTAGTCAAATTCTAGAGTCAAAGGGTAATACTTACAATAAATCCAATAATTACCCCCAACAACAGTCTAGGAACTTGAAACCATAACTTCACTTTAAAATCATGAGCTTACCATTTGGCAAAAATATAACTATAAGTAGAGACGTAATTTTATTACCTTATATATTTAGCAGCACAAAGCACCGTATAAAACTATGGTAACTTAAGATAGCTGCACTCGATAAACGCCATGAATTGGACAATTAGTCTAAGTCAAAGAATGAAACTAATAATAAATCCAACATCAATTTAATCAGAACTTCAAATATCAATCCAATTGGAGCACAAAGGTGACTGAAATCAACTCTAATTTTGATTTGAAAAATTTTCTTTCTATGAGTTTAAAATATAGAAAAAATGATTAATATAGTATTTTTTTTTTAAAATCAATAACCTCAATTTTATCATAATATTAACCTGACGAGAGCCTCAAATATTAATCAAATCAAATTTATTTCATTAAGTCAGTTCAAATTATATCTCACGAGAAGTTATGTGTCATGTCAATTAAACAATCCTTAAGTCGTTGATGACAAAAGAATATGAATTTCTGTTAGATAAATGAAATGTTGTTTTCGTTGTGTAAAATGGATGTAATGTTGTCATATTAATTGTATTATATGGCTTTAAACATAGTTTTTGTTTTTAAACTTTGCCTTGTCCAGTGTCCTATTATTATACATAGTTTAGAAGAAACACAGACAATGAATTTCAAATCATACAAGGACGCGTGGAGCCCATGCAATTTGGCATCGAGTCCACGCAATTCAAAGATTGGTTGATTTTATGGATTACACGGGACTGTTTGGTTTTATTTTCACACTCACTTTTTTCATTTTTTACTATTTCAAGAAATAAAAATTATTATTTTTTAGAAATTTTTTACCCAACATTATTTTTATTTTTATTTTCAAAACATATTCTCCAATAACATATATATCTTCTCTCTCTATTCTATTATTTTTATCTCTCTCCACCTACAATTTATTAAAACCAACATAATCATTATATTTTCAAATTTTCATTCAAATACAAACTCATTTTTACTAACTAACTTACAAATTTTAGAAATAATAAAAATAAAAATAAAAAATGGAAATAAAACCAAACAGCCCCATCTTCGCAGCTAAACTAATTATTTATAGCGAAAATTTCTTTCAAAGTGAATAAATTGAATTTTTTTTTAAAATTTAATATGTTTTGTAATACTTGCTAATGTGGCCTTGGTTAGTTACCATACAACAAGAATTTAATCATTTTCGTTGGAAATTCGACTAACCAACAAACAATCCACTTTTATTTATTCTACAATAACAATTTTGATATATTCAATGTATGTGCTAACATTTTTATAGCATAAAAATAAATAAAAGTACTTATTTTTTAGATGATATTAATATTCTAATAATTTTAATTATTATACAAATTTTTATATAAATACTAATAATAAAAATATGATAAAATTTATAATTGTGAGTTATAAAATGATAGATTGTAGATAGTAGTTATTATAATTTGTACTTATGCGGCTTAGATTTTTACTATGACGTTTCAGGTGAAAAAATTTTCAAAATATCTATCGCCTGTCTCGGTGAAAACTCTTTTAAAGTGATTTCATCCTTATGGTCTGATGGCTATTATGGACAACTAAAACCTATTGTTCAAGGTAGCTTGTCGAACCGGTAGAGCTGGTTATAAAGTTCTTTCAAAGAGTTCGTGGTCTTGCTAGGGGCACTTTGAGTGCGTGTGGATTAAAAAAGGAATTAATAATATTTTAGATATATCACTTAAAAATGCATTGAAAAGCAGATAAGTATTTTATTAATAGTATAGATAAATTGATGAAATAAAATTATGGACTAAAAATATTGATAGTTCCTTTTTTTAAAAAAAATCCTATTTTCTTCTCTATTGGCCTTTTTCTTTTTCCACAACAATAAGTGAAATTGGAAGTCATGTATCCATCTTTTTTTATTGGTGGCTTCCACCATAGAAGTAAAGGTTTCGGGAGAAAATACTTGTTGATTGGCACTTCATTCCCATTTGGAAGTCTCCATGTAGGGACAAGAACAAATCCAAAACTGAAACCGGGGGGGGGGGGGGTTTAAATTGTAAAATAGAAAATTTCAAACATAGATTACTTCAAAAATATAATAAGTCGGCAACATATTTTATGATGCATGTAAGCAAACATAAAAAATATATCATAAAATTAAATAAAGATAACAATATGTATTATTATAAGTCAAGAAAAGAGTTAAATACATGTTAAAAACAAAGAAAAATGGGGAAAAAAAAATTCTGAAAAAATATTCACTTACCTTTGTATCTTTTAGAGTAAAAAAAGAGAGATTTAATTATTTTGTAAGTTTCTATAAAATCATACAGATTTTCTTTAATTAGATTCCTACAAATATATTTTCAAACAAATAAAATAAAGTGTTATGATGGGTCTAACCTAATTGTAAATTATTTGATAATAAATATGAGCCTAAAAATTTGTTTTAGACTTTTGAAAATTAAAATAAGAAAGAATTAAAAATTATTATTAAAATTTCAAAAATATATTTACTATAAATTATTATGAAAATTAAGTATATATGTATAAAATAATGGGAGAGCAAATTATTATTAAAATTTTAAATATATATCAATATATAAGCTAAAATTATTACAAAAATTAAAGAAAGTTCACAAATATTTTTTTCTGTTGATCTATTTACTCTAAAACATATGAATAACTGTACTAGAATTCTTTTTTTTTTTTTCCATTCAATTTAATATTAATCAATCTTTTCATTTTTTACTAGATTTTCTTTCTATCGCATCAAACAACAAAAGAAGAAAAATATTATATTTACTTGTTATAAAATAAATAAATGACATGCTTAAAAGAGCAAAATAAATTATTTTCCTCCTACCTAGTACCATTATTTATACTATATAAAAAAGGAACTTCACACTCGCGTAATAACGATTTTTACATAAATATTTTGAAATTTAATTTACTAAAAATACCTTCGTAAATATTCCATAACTCTTTTCTCCAAAGTTTGCTATCTATAACTCTATTTTATTTATTAAATTTTAAAAATAATTAATAATTTTATGCACGCAGAAATGACGTGATGCCTTAATCAGCTGAATCAAACAGAAGAAAATGTAATTAGTGGAAAATTTGATGAGAAATTTTGCTCCCACGTCGGCAATGGAGGCACCAAATTCAAAGTTGATGGTGGAATAATAAAGGTAAAATTCCACGTAAATGATAATGAAAAGGTTTCAGGGCTCAATAATTATGATAACTTTTCTAATTAGGATTATATCACATGTCTTAATCTTGAGATAGGACTACCATTAATTCTGAAAATTAAAAAAAAATAAAGAGAAATATGATATATCAACTATTTTTTTTCCCTCTAAAGTTCAAAATTATTCTCACTTAATATTATTCAAAATTGAATACACTTAATATTATCCATCTAATTGTATTTCTATAATAATTTTTAGTGAATAAAGTAAAATTTAGTTACTCGGTATGTGTTTTTAATTGTTTAAAATAAAAACAAATTAATCAATTTCTTTTCACATTTTTATTTTTATTTTTTTAATATTTAGTTCTTTTACTTCTAACTTGAAAAAAGAAAATCTAATATAATCGAACTTAGAGGGTGTTTGGCTAAACTTATTTTAAACATCTTATAAGATCCTACGCCTTATAAGATATTTTTGGAACTTATAAGGTGTTAGATCTTATTTTTAAAATAAATTGATAAAGTGTTTGGATAAAATAAGATCTTGGAACTTATACGATGTTAATAATAGCAATTTTATAATTAGAATGATTAAAAATAAATGAGCTTGTTAAGATCTTAAAAATAAGTTAAGGTTTCCTTACTTTTTTTAAAAGAACTTATAAGCTCATACCATCTTATTTTAAAATCTTATAAGCTCTTTTTAAAAAAAAATATACCAAACATTTTTTATCAACTTATAAACTCTTAAATATCTTATAAAATGTTTTGAAGAGCTTATAAGCTCATCCAAACACCCTCTTATTAAAAGGGATGGACTCGTGGACATATATTCTCCTTACCTTTATATTCTTTTTAAGATATATAACTTCAACATGAAGGGTTTTATTTGTAAAATTGTAATTCTTTTTTCATATGAACAACATTATTTATTGTGTTTATTTCTAGGACTCAATATTTACGATGAAAAGTAGGGATATATGGGCGGTTTAGAATGAATTTGCATATAAAAAATTAACTCGGCCCGATATGAGCGGATTGCGAAAATAATAAATTATAATTGCTATTATCTTCCGAAACTATATGGTTCGGATTGATTGAGGATGGGTGGATCAACGAGACAGATTGATTGATTCATTTATTTATATATCTCTTATTAAGTATCAAATAATTAATACGTTCATCTTTTAACCTAATATTCAATAAACATTTTATAAAATTTAACATCATAAAACAATTAATATAAGCATATGTTTTGTAGATTGGACGGATACGATCGAGTTTAAAAATTAAAAGGCCAAACTTGTTGCCCGATCCATAACATTCGGGTTGCTATTTTTTAACCTACCATTATTCTAAAATATTTAAATTAATGGGTTATTGATGGGTATAGATAAATCTAGTGGACAAGGCAAGTTTAGTGAATTTATGTACACCCTTGATGAAAAATATGCTTGGTTATATGTGAACATCCATCTCATAACATATGTCCAAGAATACTATTTACGAATAACGGCCGTTTGAATTTGTTTTCTGAATGCATTTTCATTTTATGGTGAAAAAAAATAGTGAAAAGTTAGTTATAAATTTATTTTTGAAAATAAAATGTTGTTTGAAGTTTTATTTAAAACGTAATAATTATGTAGGATTAAAAATGAGTTGTATTTAGAAAATTTAGGCTTTGTTTGGTTATGTTTCTCCAAAACAATATTATTTTGAGAAAATATAACCAAACATATCCTCATTTTTTTTTCTTCAAAATACACATTCTCTA
The DNA here is from genome assembly GCA_018894105.1 of Jacaranda mimosifolia. NCBI lineage: Eukaryota > Viridiplantae > Streptophyta > Magnoliopsida > Lamiales > Bignoniaceae > Jacaranda > Jacaranda mimosifolia. The sequence continues at coordinate 30,833,342 of CM032129.1, forward strand.
ATATATAAATATACATATATATATATATATATTATATCATAAATATTTTATTATTATTCTAACATTAAAAAAAATCACTCAATTTCATTTTTACTCAAAAACCCAACAAAAAATAAAAAATAAATATTGATTTGACTGCTACAGTAAAAAGATATCTCTCCCAAAACATAAATAAACATACCAAAAAATAACTTTCACATTCTCCAATAATTCATTTTCCCAAATCACATAATAAAATCAAACAAAAAACATATAACCAAACATAATTTTAGTATTTTTGTATTAAAAGTCGCGTAAACGTGAGTGGAAGAAAATAAAAAGTGAAAATAAAGAGAGTTTGTAATAGTGTGTTTTGGAAAATATTTTGAAAATGAAAATATCTATGAAAATAAGGGAGAAAATAATAGTTTTCTATTTTAATTTTCAATAAAGAATGAAAAGGAACTTTGACAACAGAACCAAACCGGGACTCAGAATTCTCAAAAGAAATATCCTGAATTTTCGAGAAATTCTTAGACAAAACACCTCCAATGGGAGGCTGTGATAAAACCTATGGTGATTATCAGATTGATGTGGTCCTTTTCTTTTTGTTCCAACTTTGCAACTTATTTTTTCCACGAGCCTAATAAATTTTGATGTGACACGTTTGCTAGATGTGATTTAAGTGTGAAAATGAGAACTTATTGTTACACTATGGCCTAATAATTTTTGATGTGATACTTTTTCTAGATGTGATTTAAGTGTGAAAATGAGAACTTATTGTTACAATTTACACTATGATATAATAGTGAGAAAAAGAAAATATTAAGAAAAAACAGAATTGAAGGAAAATTTAATATAGTTGGAGAAAAATTAATTTCCTCCATATAGGAAAAAATGAGTATTTTACCATTTCTTTATCTGCGATACATTCATACACTTCCTCATTGTTTTCATTAAACAATCAAATAAATTTAAAATTTTATGTTCTTTGATTTTATTTTTCTTTCTTCACCAAAATTCTTAAACTATTTTTTTTTCTTTTTTAGTGAATTTGGACTAGATATTCGGTGTCGAAATTAGAAAAGGAAAATATTAAAAACCAAATTTTCAGTTAGTTCTGAATGTGAGAAATAAATAGAAGTATTTATAGATATGAAAATTAAAAATTATAATTTTGTGTAGTATGGTGCGGTGCAATCTAAATGTTTTCAATTTTTTGTATAACTTAATTTTGGACTTCATTTTACATAGTTAATTTATGGGCCTAAATAAAAAATTATGAATTGTTTTACTAATATTTTAAAATAATAATAATAATAATAATTTATACCGTAAAATTTACGATAAATATATTATATACAAATTATTATAATTGCTTTTGTGATTTGAAGATATTCCATAAGGATTAGTTTAACTTCGTTATATATGTGGCCATTTGGGGCTAGAGGTGTAATCAATTTGAGTCGAGTCGAGTTTTTACAAAATTTTCGAACTCGAATTCGACGAGCCTAAAATTTTAAACTTGGGTTGTGCTTGACAAAAATTCGAGTTCAACTCGACTCGACTCGATAAAACTTGAATTGGCAAATGAATTTAAAAAACTACATCTCAAACTCAAAATAAAAAAATAGTAATATAATATATATATATTAATAAAATAAAAAATAAAATTTAATTATATACTAACTTATAAGTCTCGAATCTAAACACACACAGCTTGATATCTGCTCGAATTAGATTTTAAGTTCAAACTCGAATCATTTCGAGTTAATTTGACGAGTCAACGTGACTTGTTTGCACTCTTATTCAACGCTTTGGACTAAGTGTCACAAAATATCCATCCGTCCGTTTGCACTTTTTCTAGATTATCAAGTCACGATGCTTCCGGATGTGACGGATGGGTTAACTTCGCTTGTCAGTCTAGCCACAGGGGGAAAAAAAACAAAACAAAAATAAATAATAAACAATACATAAAAAAATAAATAAATAAAGCTTGCATGATGCAGTTCGTACGTCAACCTGACGTCCTCCGAATTACACCAAAACAAACCATTTTCTCAAGTTGATTTATCTTTATCTTTATCTTTTCTTTTTCTTTTTTTTCACTGCGGTTACCAAACTTATTATTTCAATTTTTTAAAATTTATACCATATAAGAAAAAATAATTCTTGCATTATCAGTGATTTACTTAAAGTTCACCATTTGTAACTTTCTTCATTCTACTCAAACTTCTACATAATCAACGATAATTTTATGTATATAGAAATAACGTGTTACGATAATTAGTATTGTAAAATATTTGATGATAAAAGGAAGAGAAAATGACTTATCAAACATTAATCTGAACTATTATTTGAAGGATACTTGGCATCATTTCTAAAAAAAACACTTCAAACAAATAACAGTGAGCCACCACAACTAAAAAACATAAATACTCTCTCATTTAATGCAAACAGACAAGACAAGATGAGCTCTACCTATTGTTTATACTAAAGTTTAACCAGACACGAAGACCACTCACAATCAAGTTTCAACCTATTTTTGCTTGCTAAATCATTTAGTGAGATTGATCTGAGTCTAACTTTATTTCAATTTATCGATTTAAGAAATAAATATACTGAAATTCTATTGTGTAGCATCAATATTATATTCTTATAAAGTGTCATTCTATTAAAATAATAATTTAGCATTACGAACATTAGCAAATAATTTTAATTGCAAACTATAAATTATACAAACTTTTTTATTTATTTTTTAAATATTATCTAAAATTTTACATCTGGTCAAATCAAAAATCCAATTTTAGAAGTATGTATTATTATAGTGACCAATGTCCTTTCATCACTCCCTTGGAATTTTCTCAAAATTAATGAGCATTGAGAAAAGACAAGCCCGATCAAACTCAATTTCAAAGTACTAAATATATTTATGTTCCACATTATTTTATCTTATTTAAATTTAACACTCTTAATTTTTATTTGAATATTTTGAAATACTTGTGCACTTTTTAAAAATATTTTGTTTTTAAGATTGACCTTTTTTATTTAAAAAAAATAAATCATTTGACGTCTCTAGTTCTTAATGTCAACCTAAGCCGCCAGATCCAAATTTTACTAATAGTTATTACATTATCATTGTTATCAAAGAAAATATTTTCTCCTTGCTCTTTTATAATTTCTTGTTTTTTTTTTTTTTTTAAAGTAAAATATCATGATCCTCCAACTATCTATACTCTTAAAACCTGAGAGCTAAGATAGGATCCTATACTAGGTTTTTTTTTTTTTTTTTTTTTTTTTTGGGTGTGCAAAATGAAAGTTATTTTTTATATTTTACATAATTTGCCCTTTAATATTGAACAACTAAAATGGAGAGTGCAGTTTAAAGATAAAATAGAAAGTGCAGCATAAAAAAATAAAAAAAGTTTGAATATCAGTTTATTCTCTAAATTGTCATTTAGAAATAGTAATCTAATAAGATTAATATTGTACTTGTAACACCCCTAAAATTTGATATTTTGAAAAATAAGAATTTAGAAATCAAGATATCAATTGATCGGACTTTAAGGCTCGAGAAAATGAATAAAAAGGATTTGATTGCAAAATTTCAGAAGTTTTGGGGGTCAATGTGAAAGAAATAGAAGTTTGAGGACATCAAAATAAATTTGTTTGGACTTGATTGTCCAGAAACAGGGATTCTAGGGGTCAAGTACAAGAAATAGAAGTTGGAGGACTCAATTGAAGGCCAAAGACTAAAATGAAGGCAGTTAAAACTTTTTCGGGTGGAAATGAAGTCGGTCAGAACTTTTGGGGCTGAATTGAAAGGGCTAAAAAGTATATTTATATATATAGAATAAAGGACACATTTTTGTTAAATTCTCACAAAAGGCCCAAATTCACCCCCACTGGCGAATCATCGAAAAATGGCCACCAAACTTAAAACCGAAACTATGGTTACCTTTCTCTCAGCTCAAGGAACGCAACCATACCAAGTTTCAACCAAAACAACCAACGAAACGGTCGAAAAAAGAGGGCCGACGACAAGCTCGGTGGAGGTGACAGTTTCGCCGCTTTCGGTGGCGGAATAGGGATGTGTTTTGGTGGGTTTTGGTCGCTGAGCTATGGGTTTGCTGGTGGTAGGTTTAATTTTGGTTTCGAGGCGCAGCGGTGGTGGAATCGACATTGGTGGTTGACAGTGGAGGTTAGGGTTGGCCGCCACTTTAAGCGAACAATTGATTGGCCTATGGTGATCGGAATTAGAAATTGGTTGGGGGGTTGTGATTGTCTCGACGAGGCGTGCCTGCTGGTGGTGGCGGTGTCCATTGTTGGCAGCGGCGCGTGACGACGCTATTAAGGTAGCTTGTGTAGAATTTGATTCTAGACTCATCTAGACTAGTCCCGATGTGAGATTGGGTCCCGGTTCAACCCAATTTGGGTAAATTTTAATAATCAAATTTTGATTCGATTAAACAGTTGAATGTATTTAGATTTTCAGACGAAGTTAACTGTGATCAGAATTAAGATTGTTAAGCTATGGTTTAGTCTAAAGTTATAGATTAATTTTGTAATTAATATAGTATTGGATTTAAACGGCTCAGATAAATTATTAGATTGTCACTCTAATGAGATGTTAACAACCAATTTATCGGCTTGTCGAGTTAAGGATTATGATAAGTGGTTACCTTGCAGAATTAAGTGTAACATGAAATTAAGAATTATGATTGAGAAATCATAGTCAATATTGGGTTTAAGTTACGTATTCTGAACTTTAAGTCAATTGGGAAACAAGTTCATGGACAGTTTAAATATCCAAGAATTATCAGGACTATGTTGGAATTCCCTTAAGCTTGATAATGGCTTTCATTATATTGATGGTTCAGATTAAGAAGATTTGATTGTGAACTTATTCCTTTAGTAGGTGACGAAGGAGTAGGTCCCAGAGATCAGTAGATGACCGATTGTGGTTGCTTTCTGAGATTTTTAAGGTGAGGATCCACCAATTTGGCACGCTGTACCTATCGATTTTATTGATAAACCACTATGAGGGTTGGTGTTAACTTGATTATCGTATTCTGTGAATTATTGTTTCCCCTGTGAGGGATCTACCAATTGGTTATCGCTTGTATGAGCTTATTCCGTATCTAACGTTGAACCCGTTAGGTTCTACTAATTTGATATTTATCTTGATTAACGTTGCTTGATTATCGAACCCTGTGAGGTTCTTCTAAATTTGAAACTATTTGGTATCTTTCTGTACTTTCCTGAAAATAACTATTTTTCACTCGAACTTGGGTGGATTTCTCTAAACTTGTAAACTCCTTTTGAAATTAATGGCTCAAGTGTATTATTGATCGACTTGTTGGCAAAATTGTTACAATATTCTGCCCTATTGGCAACTGAACGTTGAAAATCTTGGTCCTTTTTAAATATCTTGTTAGGTTAGTACTGTAAACTATGTGCTGGGCAGAGCAAAGGGCCACACTAGTTGATAGTGCATGTCCAGTAGGAGGCTCCTCTTGAATCTGTTACAGAGCAAAGAGTCACACTAGTTGACAAAGCATGTCCGATGGGAGGCTCCTCTTGAGTCTATTACAGAGCAAAGAGTCACACTAGTTGGTAGTGCATGTCCAGTGGGGACTCCTCTTGAGTCTATCCCTATAGCACCTCTGGATTTCAGTGCTAGACCTATTTGTGTCAAAAGTTCTCTTAAATTATTCATGTACTTTGTTTATTGGAATAGGCCTTGCCGGCCGTTATTGGAAAATGTTTTACCTTGTAAATGGAAAATTTGGTACAATTCTGAAATGTTCACGTTATTGCTTGAAAGATTAAATTCTTATATGTTGGCATTATATCTTTTCAACCCATGGGACTCCATAGGCGGTTTTCACTCGGTGGGATGCCACAGGGGGGTTTGGGCCCAGGGGCTAGGTTCGAAAGATGGCCGGGCGAAATGGACCGACGGACACAGGTCTTATAGCTAGTACCCATCTATGATTCCGACTTACAGCTAGCTAAAGGTAGTGAACTGTGAGTGACGGGATTCGGCATGTGACCGGTCATGCTATATCATCAAGTTATTACCCGTTGAGCCGAATGCTTGAGCAATGGAGCGATAAGGATATCTTGTTTATACTGTACCGATGCTCGGTACTTGCAATTATAATTTGATTTAGGAATAATAAGGTCGGAATGGCCAACAGTCTGTCAAGTTTGACATCAATTGTGTCATGTACTCTATTGATCATATTAAAGAAATTCTTGCTTATTACCGAATTCTGTTCCTATTGAAAAGTCTTGCTTATTATCGAATTTATTATTTGATTGTTGTGTCTCAATAGTTTTCCTTCTCATCTTATAATTTCCTTCCCTCTCACTAAGTCCTTTGGACTTACCCTCGTTATTTTGATTCTCTCATACAGGAATTAAGTGAAGTATTGGACTCCAGACAGGATATGAATATTTTGTAATCGGTCAGGTGTTGAATGTATATATGAAAATTATCTGGTTGCTAAGCCTGAACTCAAGACGTTGTGATATATCACATTGATATGGTCGACTTAAGGAATGTAAATATTTTGCGATGTGATAATGTGAATCATGGCGTTTGCTTAGTGGGTTGACGAGTTTGTTAAGTTTGAAATTCCGCTGCTTTTGATAAATTGGGTATGAGATTTTGTAGCATGTATTTAGTATATGTGTTGTATGTTACATGATTGTTTAAGGTTAGAATTTATTATCTCATGACAGGTTTGTTTAATTGGAATCCGTTATTATTTCTGATAAGCTTTAAACGTTTGGTTATGAACTATCGATTGATTTGTATGTTCAATTTAAGATTGAACTAAATAGCGCCTCAACTTAGGTGCTGTCCTAAGTGGGGGCGTTACAGCACTTTTCACAAAATTCATAAATTCACAAATCTATATTGTTAAAACTCCATCTTTCATTGTTTTCTTTATCATGTCTAAGATCTTACATAACCTTAACTATATTCCAGGATTCAAATTATTTCGTACATCAATTTTGAACGACTCAAAAAATATTTTTTTGCTCACAAAAATTGCATGCGACAGTCACTATTTGTTGAAAGGATGAAGTACCATAATATATGTAAGTTCTTATTTTTGCAAATAGATCGATCACAGGTTGGAGTCTCATAGAATTAATTGAGGAACCAACTATGATTTTTTTTTTTCAAATGAAGTACCATATAATATATTTTTCACAAATCCTTAACCCATGCGCGAGATGTGGGCCAATTATCCATGGAGTAACTGGGTTCACATTACTTGTATTGGGTTATTGATTCCAAAACCCGAATGAGGTGGAAGGGCCCATGTTTTTGAATCATTGGGGGCCCGTTTGGTTTTATTTTCGTTTTCATTTTTTATTTTTACTAATTTCATAATTTTAAAAAATAGTTAATAAAAATGAGTTGAAAATAAGTTTGTATTTGAATAAATTATTAAAATAATAATAATTATATTGAATTTAGTAGCTTATACGTGAAGAGAGATAGTAATAATGATAATAGATAACAGATATATAAATTGTTGGATAATGTATTTTGAGAACAAAAATAAAAAATATATTAAGTGAAAATATAAATTATAATTTTTTATTTTCTCAAAAATGTTTCAAGATGCCCTCTTCCCATTCTTTGACGCAGATATAGTCATTATATATCTTTTTACATTACAAATATATACATATTAAAACAATAATACAACATTATATCTTCACTCCGCTTGCACAAAAAGATACTAAATTATCATTCATAATATAATTTTTCATCCTACCAACCCCATAAAATTATATTAATATAACAGACACTGTACAATTTATTTTATTTCAAAATAAAATTATACATACCATTCTATTCTGAAATAATCTCTATTCGAACCCATTGCCATTTTTTTTTAATACTCAAAATAAAATTAAATATTATCGTAGAGAAAGAAACAAAATGTATAAAAAGTTAACGATGGCGTCAAAACCTACTATTTTAAAATTCTACGACGAAACTTGCAAATCCTACACAAAAGTTAGTAAAACCAAAATAGGTTTTTTCTAGTCAGTCAAAGTCAAGGGGTCAAAGTTCAAGTTGGAGGGGATTTGCTCTTTTTGAAAGCTCAACTGCCCAGGAGGAATCTTGCAATTAAAAAAATGGTAAAAAATAAAAGAAAAAATTAATATGATAGTGATGCCCTACCAATTTCATCATGTGCGGTAAGTATCTTTTCTAATATTCAAGATTGGGTCTCAATAAAGTTGAATTTTCTTTTAATTTCTTTTAATAATATTGTTCTTATCCTAATATTTAGTCATTTTATTTGAAATCTCAACCGATCTTATAATATATGTCAATTAAATCGACTCACATCATAATTAAATTAGATAATACAGGTATAGGTGAGTATTGTGACATTTTTTTTTTCTATAAAATATTGCTGAGTATCCAATCGAATAGGGTTTTTCTACCGCATACTCAACCCAATACAACTCTAGTATTAAGTACCAAATTTAGAGGGTATTTCTGGTGATTTAATAAACTCCTCAAAATATTTTGTAAAATATTTAAGAGTTTATAAGATATTAAAAAGTTTTCAGTAAATATTTTTAAAAAAAAACTTATAAAATTTTAAAATAAGATGTCAGAATTTTATAAATTCTTTTAGAAAAAGAAAGGAGATTTTAGTTTATTTTTAAAATTTTAACAAGCTGCTTTAATTTTAGCTATTGTAATTACTGAATTGCCATTACTAACATTTTATGATCTTATTTCATCTACACAAGTCAATATTTTTTTTTTTTTTTTTTTTAAAGATCAATCATCTTTTAAACTCCATAAATAATATTATAATGTATTAACTAATAAAACTTTTTAAATAAATTTAATAAAATATTTTATAATTAAATCAGATCGTGACCTAATTTGTCCTACGAAACGCCCACCTATACATGCAATCAAATCAAATTCTAATATTATATTCCCTCATGTTGCATTACAATCCTGCAACCATGAATTGGCAGCCCTCGCAATAATTGAGGAGAAAGCCATACATCGAACCATGGGAAAAGGAGGTCCAAATTCAGTGTCCTTAGTCAGTATCCTAATAAACATTCTATTAAAATAATAATTTAGCATTACGAACATTATCAAATAATTTTAATTGCAAACTATAAATTATACAAACTTTTTTATTTTTTTTAAAAATATTATCTAAAATTTTACATCTGGTCAAATCAAAAATCCAATTTTAGAAGTATGTATTATTATAGTGACCAATGTCCTTTCATCACTCCCTTGGAATTTTCTCAAAATTAATGAGCATTGAGAAAATACAAGCCCGATCAAACTCAATTTCAAAGTACTAAATATATTTATGTTCCACATTATTTTATCTTATTTAAATTTAACACTCTTAATTTTTATTTGAATATTTTGAAATACTTGTGCACTTTTTAAAAATATTTTGTTTTTAAGATTGCCCTTTTTTATTTAAAAAAAATAAATCATTTGACGTCTCTAGTTCTTAATGTCAACGTAAGCCGCCAGATCCAAATTTTACTAATAGTTATTACATTATCATTGTTATCAAAGAAAATATTTTCTCCTTGCTCTTTTATAATTTCTTGTTTTTTTTTTTTCATTTTTTTAAAGCAAAATATCATGATCCTCCAACTATCTATACTCTTAAAACCTGAGAGCTAAGATAGGATCCTATACTAGGTTTTTTTTTTTTTTTTTTGGGTGTGCAAAATGAAAGTTATTTTTTATATTTTACATAATTTGCCCTTTGATATTGAACAACTAAAATGGAGAGTGCAGTTTAAAGATAAAATAGATAGTGCAGCATAAAAAAAAAAAAAAAAAGTGTTTGAATATCAGTTTATTCTCTAAATTGTCATTTAGAAATAGTAATCTAATAAGATTAATATTGTACTTGTAACACCCCTAAAAGTCGAAATTTTGAAAAATAAGAATTTAGAAATCAAGATATCGATTGATCGGACTTTAAGGCTCAAGAAAATGAATAAAAAGGATTTGATTGCAAAATTTTAGAAGTTTTGGGAGTCAATGTGAAAGAAATAGAAGTTTGAGGACATCAAAATAAATTTGTTTGGACTTGATTGTCCAGAAACAGGGATTCTAGGTGGTCAAGTAAAAGAAATAGAAGTTGGAGGACTCAATTGAAGGCTAGGGACTAAATGAAGGCAATTAAAACTTTTTGGGGTGGAAATGAAGTCGGTCAGAACTTTTGGGGCTGAATTGAAAGGGCTGAAAAGTATATTTATATATATAGAATGAAGGACACATTTTTGTTAAATTCTCACAAAAGGCCCAAATTCACCCCCATCGACGAATCATCAAAAAATGGCCACCAAACTTAAAACCGAAACCATGGTTACCTTCCTCTCAACTCAAGGAATGCAACCATTCAAGTTTCACCCAATACAAACAACGAAACGGCCGAAAAAAGGGGGCCGACGATGAGCTCGGCGGAGGTGATGGTTTCCCGCTTCTGGCGGCGGAACAGGGATGTGTTTTGGTGGGTTTTGGTCGCTGAGCTATGGGTATGCTTGTGCTAGGTTTAATTTTTGGTTTTGAGGCGCGGCGATGGTGGAATCGACATTAGTGGTTGAAGGTGGAAGTTAGAGTTGTCCGCCGCTTTAAGCGAACAATTGACTAGCCTACGGTGGTCGGAATTAGAAATTGGTTGGGGGGTTGTGATCGTCTCGACGAGGCACGCCTGATAGTGGTGGCAGTGTCCATCGTTGGCGGCGGCGCATGACGACGCTATTCAGGCAACTTGTGTAGAATTTGATTCCAAACGCGTCTAGAATAGTTCCGATGTAAGATTAGGTCCCGGTTCAACCCAATTTGGGTAAATTTTAATAATCAAATTTTGATTCGATTGAACTGTTGAATGTATTTAGATTTTCAAATGAAGTTAACTATGATCAGAATTAAGATTGTTAAGCTATGATTTAGTCTAAAGTTATAGATTAATTTTGTAATTAATATAGTGTTGGATTTAAACGGCTCAGATAAATTATTAGATTGTCGTTGAGACTCTAATGAGATGTTAACAATCAATTTATCGACTTGTCGAGTTGAGGACTATGATTAGTGGTTACCTTGCACAATTAAGTGTAACATGGAATTGAGAATTATGATTGAGAAATCATAGTCAATATTGGGTTTAAGTTACATAATCTGAACTTTAAGTCAATTGGGAAACAAGTTCATGGACGATTTAAATATCTAAGAATTATCAGGACTATGTTGGAATACCCTTAAGCTTCATAATGACTTTCGTTATATTAATGGTTCAGATTCAGAAGATTTGATTGTGAACTTATTCCTTTGGTAGGTGACAAAGGAGTAGGTCCCACAGATCAGTAGATGACTGATTGTGGTCGCTTTTTGAGACTTTTAAGGTGAGGATCCGTCAATCTGGCACTATATACCTATCAATTTTATTAATAAACCCCTGTGAGGGTTGGTGTTAACTTGATTATCGTATTCTGTGAATTATTGTTTCCCCTGTGAGGGATCTGCCAATTGGTTATCACTTTTATGAGCTTATTCCGTATCTAACGTTGAACTCATTAGGTTATACTAATTTGATATTTGTCTTGATTAACGTTGCTTGATTATCGAACCTTGTGAGGTTCTTCTGAATTTGAAACTATTTGGTATCTTTCTGTGCTTTCTTGAAAATAACTATTTTTCACTCGAACTTTGTGAATTTCTCTAAACTTGTAAACTCTATTTGAAATTAATGGCTCAAGTGTATTATTGATCACCTTGTTGGCAAAATTGTTACAGTATTCTGCCCTATTGGCAACTGAATGTTGAAAATCTTAGTCCTTTTTAAATATCTTGTTCGGTCAGTACTGTAAAATATGTGCCGGGTAGAGCAAAAGGCCACACTAGTTGATAGTGCATGTCCAGTGGGAGGCTCCTCTTGAGTCTGTTACAGAGCAAAAAGTCACACTAGTTGACAAAGTATGTCCGGTGGGAGGCTCCTCTTGAGTCTGTTACAAAGTAAAGAGTCACATTAGTTGGCAATGCATGTCCAGTAGGGGCTCCTCTTGAGTCTATCCCTATAGCACCTCTGGATTTCAGTGCTAAACCTGTTCGTGTCAAAAGTTCACTTAAATTATTCATGTACCTTGTTTATTGGAATAGGCCTTGCCGGCCGTTATTGGAAAATGTTTTACCTTGTAATGAAAATTTTGGTACAATTCTGAAATGTTCATGTTATTGTTTGAAAGGTTAAATTCTTATCTGTTGGCATTATATCTTTTCAACCCATGGGACACCATGGACGGTTTTCAACTCATGGGAAGCCATGGGTGGTTTTCACTCGGTGGGATGCCACGGGGGGTTTGGGCCCAGGGGCTAGGTCCGGAAGATGGCCGCGCGGAATGGACCGACGAACACAGGTCTTACAGCTAATACCCATCTATGATCCCAACTTATAGCTAGCTAGAGGTAGTGAGCTGTGAGTGACGGGATTCGGCATGTGACTGGCCATGCCATATTATTTGAAAAGTCTTGCTTATTATCGAATTTATTATTTGATTGTTGTGTCTCAATAGTTTTCCGTCTCATCTTATCATTTCCTTCCCTCTCACTAAGTCCTTTGGACTTACCCTAGTTATTTTGATTCTCCGAGATAGGGATTAAGTGAAGGATTGGACTCCAGGTAGGATATGAATATTTTGTAATCGATCAGGTGTTGAATGTATATATGAAAATTATCTGGTTGCTAATCCTGAACTCAAGACGTTGTGATAAATCATGTTGATATGGTCGACTTAAGGAATGTAAATATTTTGCGATGTGATACTGTGAATCATGGTGTTTGCTTAGTGGGTTGATGAGTTTGTTAAGTTTGAAGTTCCGCTGCTTTTAATATGTTGGATATGAGATTTTGTAGCATGTATTTAGTATATGTGTTGTATGTTACAAGATTGTTTAAGGTTTGAATTTATTGTCTCATGACAAGTTTGTTTAATTAGAATTCGTTGCTATTTCTGATAAGCTTGAAACGTTTGGTTATGAACTATCAATTGATTGTAAGTTCAATTTAAGATTAAACTAAATAGCGCCTCAACTTAGGTGCTATCCTAAGTGGGGGCGTTACAGTACTTTTCACAAAATTCATAAATTCACAAATCTATATTGTTAAAACTCCATCTTTCATTGTTTTCTTTATCATGTCAAAGATCTTACATGACCTTAACTATATTCCAGGATTCAAATTATTTCGTACATCAATTTTGAACGACTCAAAAAATATTTTTTTGCTCACAAAAATTGCATGCGACAGTCACTATTTGTTGAAAGGATGAAGTACCATAATATATGTAAGTTCTTATTTTTGCAAATAGATCGATCACAGGTTGGAGTCTCATAGAATTAATTGAGGAACCAACTATGAATTTATTTTTTTTTCAAATGAAGTACCATATAATATATTTTTCACAAATCCTTAACCCATGCGCGAGATGTGGGCTAATTATCCCTGGAGTAACTGGGTTCACATTGCTTGTATTGGGTTGTTGATTCCAAAACCCGTATGAGGTGGAAGGGCCCATGTTTTTGAATCATTGGGGGCCCGTTTGGTTTTATTTTCGTTTTCATTTTTTATTTTTACTAATTTCATAATTTTAAAAAATAGTTAATAAAAATGAGTTGAAAATAAGTTTGTATTTGAATAAATTATTAAAATAATAATAATTATATTGAATTTAGTAGCTTATACGTGAAGAGAGATAGTAATAATGATAATAGATAACAGATATATAAATTGTTGGATAATGTATTTTGAGAACAAAAATAAAAAATATATTAAGTGAAAATATAAATTATAATTTTTTATTTTCTCAAAAATGTTTCAAGATGCCCTCTTCCCATTCTTTGACGCAGATATAGTCATTATATATCTTTTTACATTATAAATATATACATATTAAAACAATAATACAACATTATATCTTCACTGTGCTTGCACAAAAAGATACTAAATTATCATTCATAATATAATTTTTCATCCTACCAACCCCATAAAATTATATTAATATAACAGACACTGTACAATTTATTTTATTTCAAAATAAAATTATACATACCATTCTATTCTGAAATAATCTCTATTCGAACCCATTGCCATTTTTTTTAATACTCAAAATAAAATTAAATATTATCGAAGAGAAAGAAACAAAATGTATAAAAAGTTAACGATGGCGTCAAAACCTACTATTTTAAAATTCTACGACGAAACTTGCAAATCCTACACAAAAGTTAGTAAAACCAAAATAGGTTTTTTCTAGTCAGTCAAAGTCAAGGGGTCAAAGTTCAAGTTGGAAGGGATTTGCTCTTTTTGAAAGCTCAACTGCCCAGGAGGAATCTTGCAATTAAAAAAATGGTAAAAAATAAAAGAAAAAATTAATATGATAGTGATGCCCTACCAATTTCATCATGTGCGGTAAGTATCTTTTCTAATATTCAAGATTGGGTCTCAATAAAGTTGAATTTTCATTTAATTTCTTTTAATAATATTGTTCTTATCCTAATATTTAGTCATTTTATTTGAAATCTCAACCGATCTTATAATATATATCAATTAAATCGACTCACATTATAATTAAATTAGATAATACATGTATAGGTGAGTATTGTGGCATTTTTTTTTTCTATAAAATATTGCTGAGTATCCAATTGAATAGGGTTTTTCTACCGCATACTCAACCCAATACAACTCTAGTATTAAGTACCAAATTTAGAGGGTATTTCGGGTGATTTAATAAACTCCTCAAAATATTTTGTAAAATATTTAAGAGTTTATAAGATATTAAAAAGTTTTCAGTAAATATTTTAAAAAAAAAACTTATAAAATTTTAAAATAAGATGTCAGAATTTTATAAATTCTTTTAGAAAAAGAAAGGATATTTTAGCTTATTTTTAAAATTTTAACAAGCTGCTTTAATTTTAGCTGTTGTAATTATTGAATTGCCATTACTAACATTTTATGATCTTATTTTATCTACACAATTCAATATTTTTTTAAAAAAAAATGATCAATCATCTTTTAAACTCCATAGATATTTTATATAAGATATTAACTTATATATATTTTTTAAATAAATTAAATCAAATATTTTTTAATTAAATCATATCGTGACCTAATTTATTATACATTCAATCAAATCAAATTGTAATATTATATTCCGTCATGTTGCATTACAATCTTGCAACCATGAATTGGCAGCCCTCGCAATAATTGAGGAGAAAGCCATACATTGAACCATGGGAAAAGGATATCCAAATTCAGTGTCCTTAGTCAGTATCCCAATAAACATTGGTCTAAATTTTAATAATTTCAAACCATTGATAAGATAAGATGTTGACAAAAAAGAAAAGCCTCCATGGGCCATGGCCGCCTGACCACTTCACTAGTGGAACAAACTAATTAGTTGTGAATTATCCCACGTGATTTTTGTGTTTGTCAATTTGTAGCAGCACTAAGAAAAGATTTAAATCACTTTAAACACTTTGAAAATGTTTGTTTTTATTTCTTCAGGCCCTGTTTGCTTAGCTTGATTAGATGTGATACATATCTAATTAAACCTCTTTTAATATTTATTTCAATTAATAAAAACCTTTGATAAATTTTAGGCCCAACATTATTTATTGTTGCTTTTGAAAAATGGATCAAAGGGGAAAATGGTTGATTTGGTGTGATAAGAATTATAAAGATCAAATAGGGCCATTTTTTTAATCTTATTTTCAATTAAACCTTGTTCCTAAGAATGGGGAAGAACGGGAAAATTATGAAAAAACTTATTAAAAACTATAAAGGATATACTAGTAAATATATATATATATATTATATTTTAATTTATTTATATATTAATTTTACTAACCAAGCATAAAATTAAAATATTCTATCCTAATGGGTTTAAAATGTATCCATTTGCTTGTATATCACTTCTAATCACATTATTCAAAGCAAACGATTCCTCATAATATATTCTTTTCAAACAAAATAAAAACAAAAATAAGGAATTTTTTTGGCAAACATCGGGAATTTTTCAGACAAAATAAAAACAAACATATAATCATTTTGCCTCCAAAACACAATTTTTTTTTTAAAATACCCTTTCCTATCCTTCGTTATCTCCAAAATTTTCTCATTTTTAATATATACATACATATTAGATATATACATCATATATATTTTCTTATTATTCTAACAATAAAAAAATCACTCAATTATACTTTTACCACAAAAACCCAACAAAAAACATTAATTTGACTGTTATAGTAAAAAATGTCTCACCCCAAAACATAAACAAATATATTAAAACTCCTAAAATCCATTTTTTAACTATTCATCAAAACATAACCAAAAATTAATTACATCCACCAACGCAACTTTCATGTGCTCTAATAATTTCATTCTCCCAAAATACATAATAAACACATAATATCACACGAAAGAAAATATAATCAAACATTCCCATAATTTTTTTAGTTTTTTTCAAAACACTCAAAATAATCTTAAAATATTTCAAAATATCCTTCTCCCACCATTTTCCAAGAAAGACATGATTATTATACATATTATTTTACATTACAATTATACACACACAAAATAACAATACAAAATTATATTTTCACTCATTAACAAGATAAAAAGGCATTGATTTGACATCCAAAATATAATTTGTATCAAATCAAAACAAAACCAAATATACTATCTCAATCCAAAATAATTTCTGATGAATTTTTAAAATAAAATCAAACATACATCACATTTTTCCAATCCACTCCCAAAAATATTTTCCCATAAACACTTAAAATAAAACCAAACACCACCCCTATTTTCCTTTAGTGCCCTCCACCATTTCAAAAGTAGTAGTAATTATTTCCAAAATCCAGGGGCACTTTGGAAAGTGAGTCCCTATATATAAGACTGCCGCACGAGCTAAATCTACATTCCACACAACAGTCAGCACGACACAACACTGAGAAAAAGAAGCACAAGTTTCAGAATTTCAATTACTCTTGTGAAGATGGAAGGAGGACGCCGAGAGAGGATGATCAACTATGGGAGTTCGTTGAGGATGATGGAGTACGGCCGTCCGATTCCCAAGAGGGGGGAAGTGAAGTCGGCGATTGGGAACAGTGGGAGCTCGTGGCGGAGGATGGAGTGCGGCCGTCCGATTCCGAAGAGGGGGCAAGTGAAGGCGACGATTGTGTTGGGATTGGCGCACTCCTTGTCTAGTATATTTTCCCCCCGATCTCGATCTCAATCGTGAATCAGCAGGCGAAACCAGTGAGAGATAGCCCCAAATTTTGGCGATTTGTTTTAGTTTGAGCCTTAGTTTGTGAAGGATTTGCTCATCTGAAGTTGCTTATCTGTACAGTTAGTAGAGTAGCTTTTTTATGTTTTTGAGTAACTATGTAGGTATTGTTTTTCTTTAAATCTCAGATGAGGAATTGAATTTTGTTAGTTTTCTTTCATTCCCGATTTATAATCCAAAACTCACGCAGTGGCGACGGTGTTGGATTAATGAAGCAAGCGATCGATAAGTTCCATGTTCATGTCAATTTTGCAGTTGTTGGTTTTCTACTTGTTGGCAGGTGCCAAAAGAGAACAATGTTTAACCCATTAATCGGGTCGGGTTTCCCAAACTATAAGCCCATGAGTCCATTACTGGACTCTGGATGGATATGAATCACTGGCCCGTTTTGTCTAGTTGGCAATCTTGTTGGACCCAATTTGTTGGGACTCATTAAATGTAGAATCTTAGGAGGACATATAAAATTTTGAGTTTCGATAAATATATACATATACAACATGGCTCTTACGTAGATTTAAGAGGAAAAGTGGAATATATTGATTTTAGAAATAATACCACTCTTAAGACTTCCTAGTTGACCTCCCACCATGGTTCAATAAAAATGAATAAGAGGCTTGTAAAATGATATTTATGCATTGAGCTATGAGGAATTATGAGGTGCATGAAGAATTTGAATATTGATGATACAATTAAATATGAAATACAAAATCCAACAAAAATTGGTCCTGAATTAAATGCCTGCATACTTAAAAAATGAAATCAAACAAAAACTGATAGTATCTCACTTTTTACACGTAAAACGCTGTAGTCCTCTCCTAAAGATTTCCTGGCAAATTTCTTTTTTTTGCCCTAATCATAAGAGTATACTTGTCTTCAGCAAGCCCACTCTTTCACATTTTGGACCTTCTATTTTATTCCATATTTCATCTCCCATTTCAGTTTCAATTTATTGTATTTATGTCAAGTGTGTATGCTTTTTAATTAATTATTTTTATAAAAAAATATTTAATATGCATATTATATATTCATATACTGAAATAAAAAATAAAATAGAGAATTTAAACTGCATTATCTCGAATGTTAATAATAGCAAAAACCTTTTCCCAAATAGGAAATATGGTCCATATGAACCCAATTTCTCTAAATTATCCATCATATTAAGACAAGATTCACGGGCATCCCCAAAATCTAACAGGCACATAGTTGGAAAAGAAGCCCATCATTCATTTAATGGTCACAAGAATCAAGAAAATCTCTTAGGTAAAACAACAAAACATACATAGAAAGTGGGGGAGAGAAGCGGGAAGACAATGGCGTACGAAGGGAAAGAGAGAGGAGAAGAGGAGGGAGTAATGGCTACAGATTTTTGCTGGTCTTACACAGACGAGCCACATGCTTCTCGCAGAAGGCAGATCCTCTCTCAACACCCTGAAATCAAACACCTCTTTGGTCCTGACCCCTTTGCTTTCCTTAGGTATCTTTGTATGTATGGAATTCTCAAATGTGGGTTTATATTCTTAGAATTCATCTTTTAGATTAATGAGGTTTCGAGGTCTATGCTGGAACAGGTAATGGGGGTTCAAAGATTGAATTTTTTTTGTGTATTTTGTGTTTGTTTCTATAGTTTTTATGTGATTTTGGTGGATTTCTTGTGCAGTGGAATTCTGGGTTGTTTCTTTTTCTTGCTGAGTTGTTAGTTGTGTTGCATTTGATTGCCGCTTTTGGATACTGTTAATCGTGTTTTTGTTCACAATTTTTTTTTTCTGCAAGAAGTGATGAATTTTCATGCATTTTGATTGCACTAAATGGCCTTATATCTGAAACTCTATAGTGTTTTAGAGAAGAGGATCACTATTTTACTTTGATATTGCAATGTTTTGAAGTAATTCTCTAGGTAAAGTCTGTAATTAGGAATTTTGAATCCGTAGAAAAAGAATGGAGAGTGATATGTTCCTCCTTCAATGTGCTGCAATAAGATTAACTGGTTAAATGGATCAAGATTTTCAATTATGCATTTGTTCACTTTTTATTTGTGCAATTCTTTGCATTTACATAAGAGCACGAAGGATAATACTAGTTCTAATATGTTGTATTGCAGATTGCTGCGGTTTTATTGCTTCAGCTATGGATAGCAACCTTTCAATACGATGCAGCTTGGCTGAAGCCCGAAGATACTCATAGTGTCTTATTTTTTCGGCTCTTTTCTCAATCACAATCTCTTCTTGGCCATTCATGAGCTGTCACAACCTAGCCTTCTCGACTCCAGTCCACAACCGGTGGCTTGGGATTTTTGCTAACCTTCCCATTGGTGTACCCGTGTCCATCACCTTCCAAAAGTATCATCTTGAGCACCATCGCTACCAAGGCGTCTATGGAGTCGATATGGACATTCCGAGCCTCACAGAAGCCAATCTTGTCAAAAATGCTCTCAAAGTCAACATGGGTCGTTTTCCAACTAGTCTTTTATGCCCTTCGTCCCCTCTTTCTCAAACCAAAACCTCCCGGTATATGGGAGTTTGTTAACTTAACTATCCAACTTGCCCTTGATGCTGCTATTGTTCATTTCTGGGGATGGAAGTCTTTTGGTTATTTGATTTCGTCTACCTTTGTTGGAGGTGGAATGCATCCAATGGCCCGCCATTTCATCTCGGAACACTATGTTTTTAATCCAGATCAAGAGGCCCTCTGAATCTAATGACTTGGAGTGTTGGATACCACAACGAACACCATGATTTCCCAAGAATTGCCGGGAGCAAGCTTCACAAGGCGAGGGAGATAGCACCCAAGTTTTATGAGAATAAGGATTCATACAGATCTTGGAGCCAAGTGATCTACATGTATATAATGGATAGAACAGTCGGCCCTTTTAGCCGAATGAAGAGAAATCTACCAAGTCGATGAAGAAATCTGAATAGGTGCTCCACCGAGTGTGAGATTTTGATTCCTCTCGCCCTCACTTTTGCAGGTTTAAGCACAGAGATAGTCAACTTGTTTCACTGTAGTTTTCTGAACCATTTTTGAAGGATCAACATATACGGGAGATGAGCGTTTTGCCGGCGGTTTAGCTATATACTAAATCCTACATTTTGTTCAGACACATAGGATTGGACTTCTAGTTATATTGCACATTTGTTTTCACCACTTAAACATTGAATATCCTATTTCTCTCTTGGATTCCATATAGTGCTTATCATGCTACAGTTATCCTGATGCTGTGGTGTAGTCATTATTGTATTGGTTTACACACTAAAGGTCCCCAGTTCGATCCTGGGCAGCATCAGAGTGTGAGTTTGTAGTTTATCTCCTCATCAATAAGAACAAGCAAAAGGTCTATTAGCACAAGTAAAGTTCCAGAGAGGAATTCATACAGTACACACTTTTTGTGCTCATTACACTCATATGTTAAACTCATAAACTTCGTTTCAGCCACATCAGTTAAATTCATGAGTACAAGAAAAATACAAAACGACCGTATGTTTCCTGGTTATTTCCCATAATTAGTCATCAACATCAAAAATCCCCACAACTTTGTAATAATGCTGGGGCAGTTAATTCCAATGAACCTGGAAATGAAACTATGGAACCTAAATATTAATACAGTTTCTTTTTCTATTGTATTCGCCTGAAAGGGATACTCCGGTAAGAAATATCTGCCAAAAGCAGCAGATGGATTATGTTTTGCTGTCCCTATGCAGAAGTGCTGGGCATCTCATCTTTAGTTAGATTAAATATAGGAGGTGGTCTGGATTCGTCGGCAGGTGGTGCTGGTTTCTCTTCAGGTGGAGGCTTTGGAGGTCTTGAATGAACTTGTTTGATTGTCTCCAAAGGAATATCAAACTGTAGCCAAAGATAAGATGTACTATCTGAGGAACAGTATGTATTTCATAAACATACATTATGGCAAAAGCTGACTGTGTATGCCAAAAAAAGGTTGTCTGTTGAGAGACTATATTATGTTAAAGGATGCAAAATCCTATAGTTGAAATCTAGATAAGCTAAAAAGGTCGTAACAAGAAAAAATACCAGAATTTCTGCTAATCTCCTAATTCTCAAGGCACCAACAAATTTCTTGATTCCAAGAATGGCTGTCGTATGCTATTATGGTATTTCACAAGAGTAATATGATATCAAGTTTCTATAGAGCCGAGACTTCTTGACGAAAAAACAATGCACCAAAAGATGTCAAAATTAAGCACTGAAATGCCCAAATAGCTTCCATGTAGCTTTGGAAAAAGTCAGAAATTTTACACTAGCTCCCTCTTCTTCTTCTGTTTTTCTTTTTCTTTTTTTCGGGTGAAATTAGGAAAATTGAACTTCAGAAACCGGCATGGTAAAATCATACAGAATTGTGTTCTTTAATAAAAGCAGTATGTAACGTTTTATTTCAAGAGAAGCACTAGTAGAGGTCATTTGTTCAACCATTCAAACCGAGAGCTCTAACATCTAACATTCTAATCCTAAAAGATTTCTATGGTCATATTCTCAATTATCTTTGCCGCTTTACTTTTCAACATGAATTATAGCAAAAGTACCAAAATCGCAAATAATAGACTTGAACTCACCTTGTAACCACAGCCAGCTACACAAGCACGAAAGCATTCCTGTTGTGCGAAAAGGGAGAAGCAAATTAAGTGTATGTTGCAAGAGAAAAGGAATGATACTTCTAAAAGAGAAGTGACTGGCTGACAAAACATATAACAACCACCATTTCCTACTGATAAAAGCAAAATTTACAAAATTAGAAAGGAAGATGAGAAAAACACAGAGACGCAGAGTTATGAATGTAAGATAGAGGAAAGAAATTAACCTCTGAGTAGCTGGCAGAACCAGGAGAACGGTCGATATAAGCACTCCATTGCTTGTCCTTCAGGACTGGATCTTTGTAGCATATCTCGTCACACTCTCCCAAACCTGAATTTTTAATGGGCATTGATCAATTCTTTTGAAGATCATAATTCTTTTTAATCAACAATTTTCCGTGAAGGCATCGTAAATAAATTAAATTATTGATGCTAGATATTTTGAGGAAGCTCATAAACTGTAAAGCAAGCATGCCATAGTGATCAACATATTCCTTTTGAAGAAAAGCATTATGTGAGAAAAAAAGGCACAGTATTTACAAGGCCATAAATCCATAACCTATGTTTGAAGATATCCATT
This sequence comes from Jacaranda mimosifolia, assembly GCA_018894105.1. NCBI lineage: Eukaryota > Viridiplantae > Streptophyta > Magnoliopsida > Lamiales > Bignoniaceae > Jacaranda > Jacaranda mimosifolia. Next base: position 30,855,869 of record CM032129.1, read on the forward strand.
GCAAGAATAAGTGCTACTCAAATTAGTGCAAAACAGAGTTTGTTGACAACCAAAGTGATAGAAATGGAAATTCAAACTTACATTCGTCCCATGTCTCACCATCAGCATCACACCCCTTTTTGCAAAATACTCTCCCTATGAGAATCCAAATTGGTTAGTCAGATCTGCTGCTTAAATATGTAAACCCAGGAGAAGAAATGTTGCAATCCTGATCAACAGAATGTAAAAAGCAAAATCCCTTGAGTAACCAAAAGCATTAGGCATACAATTTTTTATATTGTAGCATTAATTACAACATCTTAACCACTGATCTCACAGATAGGCTTCCTTTAATTTATCCAATGTCTACACAAGCACATTCCAAATCGAACGTTCTTCCTTTTTCTACTCTTTCCTTTTATAGTATTCAGCTTGAAAACATTTGTACTTCTCCAAGGAGAAATCAACCGAATATGACCAAGAAACTGTCTTGCCCATGAAACTATTGCACTCTTTTATATGGGCAACAGTCCGGGCCGAGATAGTGGTGGTTACAACAGACCAACTTTGTAAGGGACAAACACTCAGCTGACTACTTGAGAATTGAGATTCATTTCCCAGTTCAGACATCATATTAATATGCCAAGAGTTGTGTCAAGCCAAGGTTCAAAAATCAAAATTGAACAACAAATTGGCACTAATAGAGCTAAAGTTCCTTCTTTTCTGACGTACAACCCAAGAAACCTACAGCTTATTAGATATTTATCCACTGCACTGTGATATACAGATGTAACAGGAATTTTTATTGTCAAGAATCAATTTTTGCACCCCAGAAGATTGCAAAAAACCAATTTGAACAACAAATCCTCAATCCCCCATTTGAATTTGGAAAAAAAATATCCCATCTCATGAAAACACAGCACCGAGTTCCAGAATTTCCCCTCAAAAGTACCCAGATTCGTGAATCCTCTAGCCTGTCAGCACCATACAAGAATAGAACCCCTCCAGATAATCCGGAACATGGATAATCAAGAATTGATTATGATTATATGGGTAGCATCTAAATTTAACTCCTGGAATTCCACCATATTAGTATTCTACAAATGAAATTCACGGCATTAAAATGGAGAAGAGACAAAAAACGTTACATGGGATTTGCATGAGAGCTGCGTATTTGTGGGTGCATTGACTGTTGCAGGGAGGCGCCCATTGTTGTGGAATCATTTCCTATATTTCTTGCTCACCAGAAATTTTCTTTTATGTGAAATTTTTATAACAAGTTCTTCTCCAACACAACAGAAGATGAAAATAATTGCAAATTAATGGGAAAGAGAGAATGAGAGGGGGACCGGTCCGAAGACTGAACAGACAGGTTCATGGCGTGAGGGTGTTTCAGTCATTTGACTTATCTGTTTATCTGGGCCTGATCCATTTTGGAAATTGGTTGGATTATGTCCATATATGATATATTACAAGGATGGACCTAGAAGTCTGGGTTGGGCCTGGTCTATATTTAAAAGATTCAATTTATAAATTCTAAGGGTCGGATTGGTTGTGTTTTCATTCTGAATTTCTCTTTCATTGTTTTAAAATGTGTTTTTATTTTATTATTATTTTACGTGTAAAAATAAAAATGTGATTGATTGTGAATTGTCAAAATTTTGAAAAAAAAATAGATTAAAAAAAATATTTTAATGTAATAGTGTTAAATATTATAATGTAATAGTATTAATTATTATTGTTTAATTGATTGTGAGCCCTATTTTCTTGAAAAGATAGAAAAAGGAATAGTTATTTAATAAGTTAGTGGAAGATGATGTGATGAAAAATTAATATTAAATTTTATGTGGGTTCCATTATCTTGGAATGATGGAAAAAAAATAATATTTGGTTAGTTGATGGATTTTAATTATTTTTAAATTAGTAGGTATTACAAATTTTTTATAAGTATGAAAATGAAAATAAATGGTGTTTTCATTGAACATGGTACAAACAATAACGTTTTCTATTTTTGAAATAGTGTAAAATGACAAAATGATTATCTAGAATACAACCAATCCAGCACTAAACATCTTATAACACATTTAGAACCTATAATAATACAATTACTATTATTAATATCTTATAAGTTCTAACATTTTATTTTATGCAAACACTTTAAGAGTCTATATTTGAAATAAGATTTAACATTTAACATCTTATAACATATTTAGAACTTATAAAATATTTTAATTTTTAAATAAGTTTAGCCAATCCTCATCTTAATAGACACATTAGCTTCCAAGAGCATATATAGCAACTAATTAGGTTACTACCTTAAACGTGACTATAGGAGTCTTCTATCGCCATGGAATATTTGATTTGTATTATAGCTATTGTTTAATAGACGAGTTCATTACTGTGGCCTCATCAAGCAACAAGAGTACCTTGCGTTTGTAGTACAAAGTTGGCGGTTTAGACTTGATTATGACAATCTTTATATGTGCAGTGCAAATATTCGATTTGAGTTATAACTACTGCCCAAAACATAAAATTATTACCACAATTCCACCACAGATATTAATAAGATTAATGAAGCTCATACATTATAGAAGTACTAAAAGTGGAAAACTAGCTAGTGCAATATATATGATCATAAACATAACTTCTTGTCTTATTATATATAACAATCTCCCTGATTCATGGGCTAATTAATTAGCTCTTTAGCCTGAATATTCAGGGGCCACTTTCTTCAACGTCACTTTCAGACTGATTATCATTCTTGGGCATGGCAGAAGCGGGTGGATGGTGAGTCAAGTACAGCGTAAATCCAGGGCAACCGTAGGGACTGCTGCAGGTACTAGGTTGGCAATGGAAAGGCTCTGGCTCAGTCGCCGGCGGCGGAATTCCTGTAATAGGGAGTAGTAATCCTTTAGGAATGCTGAATCCTGGTGGAGAGTACTCGCCGCCACCGCCACCGCCACCGTAGCCGTAACCTCCACCACCCCAACTAGAGCCACCGCTGCTGCCACTCCCATGACCATAACCATCACCAAAACCTGGTGTTCCTCTGCCACTCCAACCACCTCCACCGCCGCCGCCGCCGCCAGCACCAGGAATTCCACCAAAACCAGGCGAGCCTCCACTGCTCCAACCACCTCCAGCTCCTCCGGAACTACCAAAACGGGGCGAGCCCCAACCCCAACCTCCTCCCATTCCGCCTCCGCCAAGAAGATGACTACTTTGCCAGACCAGGTCAGGGTCACCAATTTCGTCCAACACACGTGGGCCGGGCTCATCAGTGCTTTGGGCCGCCTCCAGCGGCATGGAAAATGTCGAGCTTTGAACCATATGGGCAGAGCCCATTATTGCTAAGCTTAGCAATGCCATTAATGCAATGCTATACCATTTTAGTGCAGCCATTTCTGGGATTAATTTCAAGCAGTGATTGCACCGTGAAGACGAGGATTTATACAATGATTCAGTTTCCACAACTGCATGAAAACGTGGTATGGTTGTCCGGGAGAAGTGCAAGAAAAGGAAAATTATGCTTCAAATTTTCAATCGGTTCATATTCATGTTCATGATTTAAGGAACATCAAGTTGGTGTGATTGAAAAAGGGAAAAAACCTTATGAATTTATATGTTCGTAATGTATATTACACATATATAATGAAAATGTGGACAACCATCAAATAAATGACAAAAATTTCGTTCACTAAATTTTTTATTTTATTGTTATAGCCATGAAATTTTTAAATATATACTTTAAAGAAGAAAAGTCGAAAACTTTTATCCAGCATGTTGCTTAAAAAATAACCGACGATTTTAATAATCTGGATACGTGTGTTAAAATTTTAATAGTACAAGAGTAAGTAAAATATTCATCTATTTTTCATATATTACTATGATCTTTTAATATTTAATGATTTTTTTTCCCCTCTAAAATGTCAAATTAAGTTTTTTCAAAATACCCTCTGCTATCTTTCATTATCCCCAAAATTTTATCAATTTTCAATATATATATATGTACATATATCAGATACATATAATATATATTTTATTATTATTGTTACTATAAAAAATTACTTAATTTCATTTTCACTCTAAAAATTCAACAAAAAAGTATTGTTTTAACCGCTATAGTAAAAATTGTCTCCTCCCAAAACATAAACAAACATACTAAAACTTCTCAAAATAATTTTCTAATTATTCCCCAAAACATAAACAAATATTCACCACATTCAACTTCACATCTCCAAACACTCCCAAAATTCATTTTCCCAAAATATATAATACAAAACATACAATTTATAACCAAATATTACCTAAATGATTGGAGAGGAAAAAAATAGAGACAGAGGAAAAAGAAAAAAAAAAAAAAAAATACTATTTTGACATTATTTTTAAAATGTGATTAATTTTGTCAATTCCTATGGACAATTAGGATGCGGAATTATTTGATTTAGTGTTAGTTGGATTTGGACACTACCCATGGGCTATGAATGATGAGCCCAATTGCTAAGCCCATTATTGATGTTAGTATAGGCTCAATAAAATTGGATGTTATTACTAATGGGCTTCGCTAAGAAGCCCATTTTAAGGAAATTGGGCCTAGCCCATTTCAATCCTCCTACTAACCGGGCCCGTCGACTCGTAGTGCAGTAGAACCCAACTGCCACTGCGTGCGATTCACTCTGAGTCCCTTCACCTAGTGAACTCAGTACAAAGAACTTTCTGGAAAACAATGGCGGCAGCCGGCGGAGGAGCGGTGAAGGAGGTTAAATCCAAGGCGGAACTTGAAGCCACCGTCAGAGAGGGCACTCCGGTAATTGTGCACTTCTGGGCGTCTTGGTGCGATGCCTCCAAACACATGGACCAAGTATTCTCTCACCTCTCCACCGATTTTCCTCTCGCTCACTTCCTGAGGGTATAATTTTTCCTTTCAATCTTTCTTCTTCGATTTTTGTCACCATATTTTCTAGTGGTATTTTCCATTCGATCTTAAATCTCTCGTAATTATCTTTGTACATGTGTTTTGTTTGCATATTTCTTTGAAATTCGTTTCTTTAGCATTTGTGTCACTGAAATACAAGGGCCCAACAAGCTTAAAGAAATCATTCTTTGAAATGGATTGTAGTTGACTATTTAGAGTTTAAATTTCGACATAAAATAAAAGAGAAGTTTCAATTTGTTGGGGGATTTGGGCAAAGGCATCATTTGGCTTGTCTGTCTGACAGGCATATTCTAAGGTCCAAATGTGTGTGTGATAGCATGATCTAAACTAAATTATGTGAGGAAGCTACCATTGCAGGATCAAAGTGCTGTTTGTTTGGTAACATCTTCTAGACAAAAAATGACATTAGCAATTTACATATAAAAGATTATAGTGGAATAGTTTATCCTAGATTTGACGATGGGGGATTGCTTATGTCATTTCTGGAATCTTCCTTTGTATTGCATTTCTGGAGGATAGGTAAGTGAGATGGAAAAATGTTTATGATTTTCCAGATATTGGACCCTTGGTTTTGACTTAGACTTGGTCGAAGAAATGGTTCTTTATTTCTGGGGGTTTGCTAATGTCATTTCTGGAATCTTCCTTTTTTTGGAATCTTCCTTTTTATCGCATTTCCAGAGGATAGGTAAGTGAGACGGAAAAATATTTATGATTTATAGATTGAAATATGATAGGTTTTATGGACTTTGGCGGGTACTGGAAAATCATAGCTTATAGGTCTGTATAAATTTTGGCTTGCATAGTCCTGGTTGACAGTGACAAATTTTGAAATGGAGGCTACAATTTGACCATGGGTCTACTTCATTCTTTGCTTTCGTTTTTCTCATTTTCTTGCCTGTTTAATATATTGATTTTCGCACACGTGCTTTTTTTTGCTTTCCTCGAAGCTTTAATGTTGCTGAACCTAATATGCTATATGCCCTACAATGGAATCATGTAATGAAAATGCGGTGGGGAAATATCTGCAGGAATTTGCCACATTGCTGACATAATTCTGGGTTATATGATAGGTTGAGGCTGAAGAACAACCCCAAATTTCTGAGGCATACTCGGTTTCTGCTGTGCCTTACTTTGTATTCTTTAAGGTAATGAATATGTCATTAACTGGACATTGTGCTCTTTCAGATGTCATGATGATTGCTTGGTGCAAATTTGTGCAAAAAGTTGTTACTGGAGCAGAGCGCAACTGTTTTAGGAAATCCTTAACAAATTCAGCTACTTTTAAAACACTTCAAAAAAGAGAGAAGCATCTTCAATTTCTCTGTCAGTAATTGCTTCGTGTTTTCTAGTCCTAAAAAAAAATGGTAGAGAAAGTCCTTCATATCTCCAGCCAATGCATATTGAGTGCATTATAAAATCTTTGGTTTATCTTTTGACTCTGTCAAACATCTAATTTAAATATAATTATGGTTTAATAGGGCAGCAAGGCAGTTGATACGCTGGAAGGTGCTGATCCGTCTAGTTTGGCTAACAAGGTTGCTAAAGTTGCAGGGTCAATCGGTCCTGGGGAACCTGCTGCTCCTGCTAGCCTTGGGATGGCTGCAGGGCCCACTGTTCTTGAAGCAGTCCAGGAGTTTGCCAAAGAAAATGGTGCATCTCGGGAAGGTAGACAGTTGCCTTCCGGCGTAGGTGACGAGCTTAAAAGGAGACTCCAGCGGCTTGTTAATTCTCATCCAATCATGCTTTTCATGAAAGGAAGCCCTGAATCCCCCAAGTGTGGTTTCAGCCAAAAAGTAGTTGAAATCTTGAAAAAAGAAAAGGTTAAATTTGGAAGCTTTGATATCTTAACAGATAATGAAGTTCATGAGGGATTGAAGAAGTTTTCAAACTGGCCAACATTTCCTCAGCTTTACTGCAAGGGGGATCTATTTGGTGGTTGTGACATAGCAATTGCCATGCATGAAAGTGGAGAACTCAGAGAAGTTTTTAGAGATCATGGAATTGAAATATTTGACTCCAACTACGGAGAACTCACTGAACCTGATAGTGGAAAGGACAACATTTCTGAAACCTCGGGCTTGAGCACATCTACAAGCCATCGTTTGCAGGGCCTGATTAATTCAGCTTCAGTTATGTTGTTTATGAAGGGAAAACCTGAGGAACCGCGATGTGGTTTCAGCCGCAAGGTAGTTGATATCCTTAGACATGAGAATGTCATATTTGATACCTTCGACATTCTTACAGATGATGAAGTTCGACAAGGGCTTAAAGTTTATTCAAATTGGTCCAGTTATCCACAGCTATATATAAAGGGGGAGCTTATTGGTGGATCAGACATAGTGTTGGAGATGCAAAAGAGTGGAGAGCTTAAGAAGGTTCTAGCCGAGAAAGGGATTCCTTCTGGAGAAACTCTTGAAGATCGCTTGAGAAGATTGATAAATTCTTCACCTGTAATGCTCTTCATGAAGGGCACACCACAAGCTCCTAGATGTGGTTTCAGCTCCAAGGTTGTTAATGCCCTGAATGAGGTAGGAGTAGAATTTGGTTCTTTTGATATTCTAACTGATGAGGATGTCAGACAAGGGTTGAAAACATTCTCAAATTGGCCAACTTTTCCACAGTTATATTGCGAAGGAGAATTGATTGGTGGCTGTGATATTGTGATGGAGCTTCACAGTAATGGTGAACTCAAGGATACTTTATCTGGGTAAAAATAAATCGTATGGATGATATTGGCCATATTAAAAGCTACATTTGCCCTCTCTTGTTAGCAGTAGCTTTTGTGGTGGTTTCTTGATGTTCATGAGAGAGCCATTGACTCTTGTTTAGCATCTGTAGTTTGTGAAATTGATTTTTTCTTGAAACCCTTTTTCCAGTTGTAGCTATACTTGGCTGTTCAAAAGGATTCTTCCTTCTTCCATCAAATATTCTGCTTTTCCTTGAATACTAGGTTCAAATACCAATGAGTTCATTGTTACTGGCTCCATATAAAACCAGAAGCTCCTTATTCAAGTAAATATTCTTGCATTTGTTGTACTGCATTATTCTTTGTATTTTCTATTGGTTTTTTCTACTTATTATTTCCATGTCGAGACAATTAGCGAGATGATTTATTCAACTGCATTTTCAAATTTCATTTGAATGAAAGTCTCTTTCAGAATTCTTATCTAAAATTGACAAGAGTCAAATGAAGAGACTTCCAATTTCAAGTCTTAAAGACAATAGTAACTACTAGTGTTTTCCTGGAAGGCGGTTTAATGGTTTTGGACTTTCTTCATCAAGTAAATTTTGTCTTGGCCTAGAAGTTGATCATTTCAAATAAACAATACCTTGGAGTTGAGTAATATTTCTGAATATACAATTGAACACTCAACAAGATTACTGGATATACATCTATTGCCATGTGAAAATGAATAAGGAAAAGAAGGCATTTCAGGCAAAACTTCTCATTTCATTTCTCATTACTATTATACATTATAAATTGTGTATTATTTCATTTCACAAGGATACATCACGCAAATATTGTATACCTATACAAGCAGGAGCAAAAGAACTATAATCAAAACAGAAAAAGGCACGAAAGAAGGCAACAGAACAAGAAAATGGAAACTCTGTTCAAAGATTTATCAGCCTCTAACTCCAGCCTTCTCAATCTTGGGGTGCTACTTCCTGCAGAGTGATATGAGTTGGGATATGCATATGGACTCCCTGAGTTACCAAATACTCTAGCATAAACCATCTCACCAAGCATCCCCACCATCAGATGAGAAATCCCACGAAGATTAAACAATGGAGTTTCTTCATCGTTATAAGGATTTGGAAAATTCTGCAGATTGTGATAAGAACCATAAGGTGAGATTTGTCCTTCAGGACTAAACAAGTCTGTAAGACCCTGTATCCCACAGGCTGGTGGTCTAGGAGGTATAATCTTCCCTTCTTGTTCAGGTTCAGAGAGGGATTGTCCCCGGCCATATAAAGGGACCATCGTTTTTTCAGACGTTTCGGTCTTGCAAACGGGGCATTGAGGGAGCTGACCTGAAGGAAGGGAAGCACTTTGGGATTGAAACCATTTGTATATGCAGGGCCAACAGTAGAGATGGCCACAGAGGGTTACCACAGGATCACGTGCAAAGTCCAAGCATATATTGCAATCAAAGCAAGCAGAAAGTTTTTCAGAATATGTTGCTGAGGAGGGAATTGATTTCCATTCCTTCATAATATATTGCTGAAATGCCATACGTCTGTTCTTACAATTCCTCCTAGCTTTCAGTGGTTCAATCTGCAGCGATTAATTGAAATAAATATAAGGGGACAGAACTCAAGCAAGGAACAAGTCAACTTTGCACAACTAGCCCGTTTTAAGTTAACTAAGGCATAGCTGCAAGAACATCATGTCCCTCATACATAAGTTATTCAACAAGCTAAATGAGGCAACATATTTTGTCTTTGTAATAATGGGACACCACTGACTTTCAACCATTGATTTTGAAAGCAACAACATAAACATACAATAAACTTTCACTTTTTCAACTTCTTAACTTTCGTTGAAAACTTCATGGAAGATCAAAGTAATAAAAAAATAATGGGATCAAGGGAGGAGTATTTTGTACCTATTTCATACCTACTTGCATTTTTTTTAAATTGGTCAAATTTGTTATGAAGAATTCAACCACCATCCTAATAAGACGAAGAAATAGATCAAAACCAAAATGAAAAAACTAATCAGTCAAATATCACAAACACTGAAAAAAGATCTCAGCATATCAATTATTTAAAGATAGCATACAATTTGTACACGGAAGAATACAAATATGATTCTTCCATGGGAACATCCTCTCATTACCAAAAAGAAACCCAAGTGACAAGAGATACGTTGAACCCTTCTCAGGACCAAGAAGAATCCTAGGTGACAAAAGGACACATTGATCCCACAAAAGGAATAAAGAAAAGTAAGGAGTAATAAAAAATTGTGATTATCCAATCATCAGAATCAGAAATACTTGAAAAGCAAAAACATAAACCATCCTTGTATATCACTTGAAACACTTATCACAAGGTTTTACCATTCTGAATAATCTACCGCCAGCAGAATCAGGAGACGACCAAGAATCACAAAAGGAGTTGAGCGCAGATCAAATATGAAGAGATCTCAACAGATTAACTCAATTAAATGTTTCCCCCAAACCCCAACTAATTTCAGGTCAATTTTTTTTATCATAATCTTGAAAGTCTCAGCTAATTCAATCCAATTGATAAAACAGAGTACGGGTCAGTTACAAAATTCAGCATTCTCTACCCATGAAAAGGGTTGATATCACAACTAGATACGCATAAAACCCAACAAGCAGAAAGAGCTTGAAATCTTGAAAGAAACTGCAGTCTAAATACTGTTTAACGTTTGCTTCTACTACATAAAGTCAAATGGGACCAAAATTCTTAGCATAAATGGGCTTATCCGATGAAAGATAGAACCAAGAACACATACCAGCTCGATGACTATGATGCTTCACGGAAATCTTTGGAGAGAAAAAAGCAGACAGTGTGGGTGAAGATAAGTAGAAATGAATTGGTTGGATGTAGTTGGGGAAGAGGAGGACTTTATAAATGCGTGGGATGTCTTTTAAAGAAATATAGAGGTATATCATTTAGTAATACTAATTTATAAATTTTGGATTTTTTTTTGGGGTAGAATTTTCAACATTCTATAAAATAATTATAATAATAATATGGGTGCAAACAAGCTGAACCAACTCGCTATGCTCACAAGCCGAGCTCGAATCAATTCGACTCAAATATGATTTCTAGTTTGAATCAATCTCTAGTTATCTATATTTAGGCTTGAGGCCAGTGTACTAGATCGCTAGTCGGTGTATAATTAAATATTATTTTTACTTTATTAATAAATCATATTTTATTTTGAATTTGAACTCGCAGTTGTTTATAGTTTACTTAGTAATTTGAGTTTAATTAAGTCTAGTCAAATTTTCATAAATTTGAGCTCAAATTTAAAATATTAAATTCGTCAAACTCAAGCTCAAGATCTAAGCAAATATATTTAATATGAATATATATATATATATATTTATATTAAGTTCGAAAATATTCTTCAAACTAGGCTTGGCTTGACTCGTTTGTTATGAATTGTTCCATTGGTCAATTAGCCAATAATATTAATCTCACATCTATATATGTAAAAGAATTTTAGATGCGGGTATCAATAAAAAAATAAAAAAGAAGAAAATAAAATATTGAATAACTTATTATAAGTCAATAATTTCTCAGAATATTTGACATTAGATTTCATTCACGAGTCACTAAAATAGGTAGAATTAATTTTTAGAAGCGTCGCAAGAAATTCGGTTTGTTTGAATTCATTCAAGGATCACGAAAATAGGTAGAATTAATTTCATTAAAATGAATAATAATTTAATAAATTCATAAAAAAATTGTCAATTTCTGGTATTGGCATCATTTTTCATTTTTTCTATACATGTTAACTCCACAAAAATTGTCGGTTCAAATTGAGATCGAATTCGATTTATAAATCATCCAAACAACTCTAACTCTGAACAAGATATATTTTATTCATATATCGTTATTGCGTAATTAAAGTATAAAAAATATGATATAAAAAATAATAAAAATATAAATTTTTATGTAATAATTATTCAATTTAAAATATAAAAATATTTAAAAAAAAAAGTCGCGAACTATTAGCGATTAAATTAAAGTCCGAATTTAATTTGTTATAATCTCGACTAGAATTCGCAAAAGCTTGCACTCGAATTGAGTTGTATTCAAAATGGCCACAAATGAGGTTTGCGAGCTGATTTGACTCTTCTTATCATGAATTATTGTCATGTGCTTGATTTTTTAGTTTTATATTACCGTTAAAATATCTCAAATTTGATTTTCAATTTATTTTCTTAAAAGTTAATTTAAACCTCAATGTTCATGGGATGATTGACAATAATTGAGGTTGTAATGATCACATTTTAAAGTTGTAATTCACGTTTCAATATTGGACGGGTGAGATTTACCAAAAGCGTGGAAATCCGACAACAATGCACAATATTTTAAATCTTTAATCATTTAGATATAAAGTCCAACCATAATATATATAAACATTCAAAAGTGTAACTCTCGTTTATAGTGTGCATTAACTTAATTCACATGTTTCTGTCAAAAGAAACAGTTTAGGGCTACTTTGTTTTCATTTTCAACCCCCATTTTTATTTACATTACTATTTAAAAATTAAAAATTATCAACATTTATTTATTTTCGTTGAAAATATTTTTTATTTTTATTTCTTTCTGAACCTACCATATTATCTTATTATCACATAAATTAAATTTAAATTTGATTTGACATAAAGTATTATTATTATTTTAAAATTAATAAAATATACATATATTTTGAAAAGATAAATATTTTTAAACATTAAAAAGTATAGATCAGTTAACTTTTCAACCATATATCTACTCTAATTATTATTTTTCAATAAAATATCTCAATACAATCTCATCCTCATTTTCAAACTATAACGACTTTTTTAACTTTTCAAAATGCATGAAAATGAAGGCATGCTTTGAAAATAAAATCAAAATCAAATCAAATGGACCCCTAAATTTTGACATGAATGTCTAGATGTTCGCCCATTTGTTTTTCATCCCAATATTTTGCAATTACCATTTATTTTAATTTGTTTAAGTCTCAACTTTTAGCTATTGTAATTTTATGTTTTCGTATAGGCAGTAAAGTCTTCAAATTAGATATTTTATAATTATATTTTGTATTATTTTTACAATTGTCAACTCTTAACAATTGAAGCTAGCATTTTTATATATATTATTATAGAGCCTTCAAACCATAAATATAGTCAAACAACTCGAAAAATAAATGTTCAAGTTGTGCAAGAATGAATCCATTTCCCGGCCACAGGTTGCGTTAGCCCATCCAATCCATATTAATAACTTGTTTGATAGAAGAGATTATGGTGACGGACTGATTCAAGATTAGCTCCGAACCCTCACCGAGCCCGTAGTGTTCACGCGACTATACTCAATTGTCATCCCATGATTGAAAGTGAGATTGTATTCTAGCCAGATCAACTAAAAAACATATGAACGAATTTATCTCCCTTTTAACAACTGTTTTTAGAGATGGAGGCAATAATAAAATTTGAAAAAACAAGCTTTCTTAATCTTTCAAATCAAACATTAATACAAAATTATGAAATTTATAATGTGAACTATAATATCTAATATCAAATATATTAATTCATTCAAATAACTTATAATTTTATTAAGTCCAAATTAAGTACAATTAATAGTCTTTCGTATCAAACGCTGCTAGTATATATTAATGAGTTGAAAAAAGAGGATGTGCGCTACCACACCTACGTCTCCTTTGTGTAGCTATTGCTTCTCAATCCCACTAGGGACCTTGTAGCTCACCCTTTTTAAAATTCCTAACTTATACTTAAATGCATGAATCATAAATTCATAACCCCTAATTAATGTTGGATATAGGTTCCATAAATTCAAAAATAATCAAATTCATAAAAAATAAAATCATAATTTCTCATTCTATATGTACAAAATTAAAAAATAAAAGAAGTAAAGAGAGCAATATCACTTTTAAAGGCACAAACCAATAACATTTGCATTTTCAAGCAGCATAAACTCAATCCATATTTAAGATTGAATTAACAATCATAATATGTTCAAAATTCAAAAGACTCCAAGCTTTGGAGTCTTTGAAATGGTAAAATTAACATCTCTTAGATGGATATAGACAAAGATATCAGCAGATTCACTGCTAATAGAACTTTTTTTTTTTTTCTCCAAAAAAAAAAAAAAAGAACAGAGGTTTAAATAAAAAAGGAGCAATCTAACGAGCTCGATTGGAACGGCGTCGTCTCTGAGCCTGCTGAACAGAAAGAGGAGGTCGCCTATTGTGCGCCTACACATCCATTTGAGCAACATATAATCAGAAAACCCTTGATCATAATTTTACAACTTAGCTGGTGCATTTTTCTAAACTTTATAGGGCTATTTGGGTAAAGCAAACAGATAGATTAATCATAAGTTCCGTCTAATTATTCACTCCCAAAGGGGCTATATTAAAAAGCATTGCAGACAATCATATGTGATGATAATTAAGTCCATAGCAGAACAAAGAACTCAATGGTGGCGATTTTATCAGGGCCTCAAAAAGATAAGAGAGGAGAAACAACTTATAAATTGTTTTAACACCTCGACTTCTCTAAGGTAGAACAAATTATATATCATCATAGCACGATCAGGCCCAATATTGAGGTGTTGTCCAGCCAACAAACATTTGATAGGAGGTTTGTCATGAAAATGTATCTCTAAGAGTGGGATGGGGAGGCAGCTTATAAACTGTCTCAAAACCCTCAACTCCTTCAATGTGGGACAAATAAGATTTCACCGATATGGCTTTAGGTGATGATTCTAGCACAGGTCAAAACAGAGACAGGATGTTACTAGAAAGGAAGAGATACATACTCCAATATCTGTCACAAAACGGCACGAAGTACATTGAACAGCTGGTGCTCCATGTGGATACATAAGCAACACCGCACACCCTCCACACTTAACTTGGCCAACTTCATGGGCTGCAAAAGCAGAGCCACAACATCCAAGGTAACATCAGATCCAACATAACAATTCCAAAGCATCAAGTATTGACCATCATCGGGATAAAGAAGACCTTATAATTGATCCAAAATAAAGAGATTATCTTCTGTAAAAGGTGAAGGTAACCTTCTAGGACAAAATTGGCTTCCTGGCATCCTGGACACTGTACCCATTTTGCTCCTCGTGGATATAAACACAATTTCTGGCAAGTACCACAAACTAGCTGAGCCTTTTCTGCATCAACATAATGTTGCCACGTTAAGTACAAGTTCTGAAAGCTAAGCTGCTCTTCGTAAACAAGTACTATAGGTACATTCTATAAAAGAATATCCAGAGTGTAAGCCAATCACATACCAAGCAATATGAATTCCCACAATAAACAATTACTATATGTACCATAACTGGTCATTTGCGAACGAAAAAGAAGAATCATTCCATTTCCACAAATTCTTCATGTGACAAAGAGATTACCTTTCGCAATTGAAAGCCCTTTTCTTTATTTATTTTTATTTTTTTTCCCTTCTTCTTCTCAATTTCATGGTGTTGTGATATCAAATGCCCTCAGTCCTTGCCAAATGGAATATGAATTTGTCTCATTCCATATAGCCATAAAGGCTGCAAGTACCAAACTATGTCCATTGTCTGGCTTTCGTATTATTCATGGATGTGCAAAGACAAAATGATAATTGGATTGCATAGTTAAGACAAATTAGGATTAAAACAAATTCAGTTCATTGAAAATGGACACTAATTGAGGTGTTTCAGAAACTGATAGGAAGCGGAATTAATTGTACAAATTCCTTAAAAAATAGTTCACCAAAGAAAAAGAAAGCTTCAGATGCAGTAGCAACTTTTATTATCTGCAGCTCAAAGAAATATGCATGCTATAAGGTCAAACAACTAGCAGTTACTGCACAACAGGTAAACCTGCATGCAAATTGAAAATATTAGCCAGGGTGGACGTGGAAAATCACTAGTACACTGACTCACCAGAAGATGATGGTGCTGCGGCTGGCGTCAATGGGTGTGGATTTGGTGATAACTGCTGTTGTGGAGATGCAGGTTGCCGCCCAGATGTGGGCCTCTTGTCCCCAAACTTCTTGTCATCTTCTTTGTTTCGTGTATCTAAATAAATATCAAATGCAATGATTACCTAAATATGTAGAAAACAATAAATGCCATGCAGCTCCATTTGGCAGACCATTACGTCCCTAGTAGAATATTTTCAAAGAAGCCCGCATAATTTTTGTCAAATACTATTCAGACATAAAATAGGTCACACTTTCTCATAGACAATCGGTATGGTATGCATCATCTTACAGAGCAGAACTTAGCAAATCCGAGTGTGTATCTAGACAACCATAAGAAAAGGCTATTTCACCAAAAAGATGAATGCCATGAAATTATTCAATAAAATATCTCACCGAGGAGTTAAATTTATGAGAATAGGATCTGCAAAATGGTACACAAAGCTAGAAGAAATCTAGGAAACAAAAATAAAGGATTAAGATTCAATTAGTGAAGTCTACCTATACACTTCAATTTATTGCATGGCAAGGTGTTTAACAGACATACCACCAAGCAGTTCTGGTGATGGCAGCTTCTGCACTGGCAGTTCAGCTGGCAACGAATCCCCTGGCATGGGCTTGCAGTTTGACTCTGATGGAGGCACTTCATCATCATTTCTTGTAATTTTTATTTTGCCCTCCATTTCAGTATCTACATTGTCCATAAGTTAGCTATGGTTGATATCATTCACGTAGCAACTTCATAATGCAGTTACTACACATAGTTGCGACATCTCTTACCCTATTACTACTACCAAGTATATACATGAGTTCGGTTGTCAACACAATCTGGAGGTTGAATATTTATAGCAGAAACACTGAATATAGCAAATACATTCAACATGAGAATCTTTTAAATAATTTTTTCTAACTTTACTATGATCAGGAAATAGGAATACGTATACATGTGTGTGTGTGCATATATATCTGCAAGCCCATCACTCAAGAAATTTTTATTAATGGGGCAGGTGTCTAGTAGTTCTAGATGACAAATTTGTAAGTAATAGGCGGAATTTTGTAGTCTTCCACAAATTATACAAACAACAGTGTTTCCTGACCCTACTCAAAATGATCAGGGGTGGGAGAGCATCAGCTATTTGGTTTGGTATGGAAAAATTACTGAAAATCACATTTTAATATAGAAGTCCGGGTACAAGGCTCTAGCCAATTATTTAAACCGCTTATTCTGAAAACAAAAAGAGAAAAAAAAAAACCATATTTCCTCTTTTATCCAATGTTGAATCGATGGCCCATGCCTCGTACATAAGAAAAATCTTTTCGTATTTGAACAGGGAAAGAAAAAGAAATACTTGAATCACTTCTTCAAAAAATAAAAGCCATCTATGTCATACAAGTAAAGAGATCTATTCATTGATAAGAAAAAATATGTGAATGAAAATTGAATTGATGACAAAATAGAATCTAGGGTGGTCATTTTTGACTGCCTTGTCAAATTGATTATATTTTTGTTGTAGCAAAATGGCCAATTAAATCGCTTCAAACTGGGAAAAAGCGTCATAAGAGGTTTGTCAAAGCAAAAAGGTGCTATTGGCAATTCATTAACCAAAATCAGCCTAACCACTCTTTCTTTCCAATTGAAAGTACTTTACAATTTTTAATTAATATTCTATAATGTGCACAAAATCAGAAGAGAATTCAGGAAAGAAAAAAAGAAAGAAAAAAGGAAAAAGGGGTTGGTGGAACTTCACCTTCAAATTCAGAAAATCAATTCTTTTGTGGGCTACTTGAAGCTTGCAATATAGGTAACGAACCAAAAATCCAGGCTCCACATGCTGAACATGCACATAAGAAACGCACACTGTTTCACTTGCACTACCAGAATTAATTAGAGGGTTCCATGTGAATTTATAAAATTTAGGTTTTATCAGGTTTTATGAAGGGAAAAGCCAAGAGAAGGATAGAGGCGGGAGTGAAAAATACGAAATCACACACAAGAAGGATACCTAAATTCTAAATAAATATACATATGTGTCAAATCTAATACAACTAGTACAAATATACAACTACTATTCTAGCCAAAGAATCTAGGAATTATTTTTAGTTATATTGAATAAGACTAGGTGGGTTGTGATTCTAATCTTGCTTTACATTCTACTTCTCCAATTGTGCTTAGAACACTAGTACACCTAAATACAGGCAATTGCTTTAGTTCTATACGCCTAGTGTTTGATAACAAAAATGAATTCCATTGATTTGCTTAGGTAGTATTAATAAGAAAATAAATTAAAGAATTACATTTCTTGTTTTGGATTAATATTTCAAATCAACACACATCCATATTATTGTGTGCAAACCATTAAGCAAATAAATGGTATCCAAGAGTAATTGTTTTGTGGCCTTATTTGGTATATGGAGTAGCCACAAAATGTTCCACTGCCACTTCACTTACTGCTAAAATGCCAAACCATAAAGTTATAAACACTATAGAATTCTATAAAGAAGTAATCTTAATTTCCTAAAACATATCATTTTGAATTTCCCAGCTAAAACCAAGGAATCATCAAGTTTGCAGGCAATGGTCCAAAGAATATAATGAACTCCACTAAAAGTGCAAAAACTTACAAATCAAGCAAAGAAGAACCACATAGGGGAAAGGTAAGGAATAAAACCTAAACTGATAGTGTCAGACAAGATAGACAATTGGGGAAATGAGGCTTGACTTTAGAAACCTAGATAGGATAAATAGACTAAGAAGGGAAAGGATATGAGGAGTCAGAGGTAGGGGCTGGTTGACCTATTCTAGAACAACCTTTATTAAAACCAAAATCAGATGGCTTCGATGCACTGACAAAACAGATCCGAACAGCTGGCTTTCACCAAATCAAGTGCCCTAAGTTGCTAACATAGAACACGCAATATGGCAATAGAAACTTTAAATTACAGCAAAAGCTTTAAAATTGTAATTACATCATATCTTGAGCATCTAATTTATCACATCATGCCATTTCTTCAGTGTATTAATTATGTTAGCCTTTATGTTGAAGCCACCCATTCAAACATTGTCATTTGGATGATAAATAAGTTGATTTTATCATTATCTGGCATATAAATTTCTAACAGGTTAATATAACATTTAAATACCGATAGAATGATGAGTGAAACTTAGATTAATATAGTCATATTCCCAGATTTATTAGTGACGGTAGTTCAGCAACTTGACCTTCGCTCACAAATGCCCTATCCACTCAATTGATGTGGTTGGCTATGCAATGGAAAGAGCAAGTGGAAACAAAAAACCATCCACACTCCCTACCAGCATTATTTCCATCCGTATCCTCTCTTCACATATCTCCACATATCTACCCACCCCCCTCCCCCATTCCTATCATAGATGATGCTTGTCTCTCATAGCATAATACTATTTTTTCTGTGTAGCTCTCAAGTTCCACCCAACCTTTAGCCACCATACACAATCTCTCTTTGTTATGACCTGTTGGTCGTTCACCCTATAGTTATTAAAGGCATGAGACGATGGGTGGGTGAGAGGTACTTTTTTAAGGTGAGGGGTAGGCGACCAAAAGACGAATGACGCGATAATTAAGAAAAAAAGTTAAAATATATATATAGTACAACAAATTAAATTAAGTAATAATAGATATTAACATATTAAACATTTTTAGTTTTAAAATAGCAAATTAATTAAATATATTAAGATTTAGTTTAAGTATTAATATATTAAACAAATTGAAAAGGAAACATTCAAGAAAATCAAAAGTGTTATCTGTATGAGAAAAGAACATTAAAAGAAACAAAATAAGAAATGAAAAGAGATTAGAGAAAAAAATGAAGAGAGAATAAATGGAAGAGAAGACAACTTGAAGTCGAGGTTGCTAGAATCAAGGTGTTGGAGGGAGTGCCTTGGTTGTAGGAAAAGGTTTGGGTGCTTCTTAATTGTGGTTTATTTATTACAAAAAGCCAAGGTCTCTTATAGGAGATTCATTTATTATTATTATTATCATTATTATTATTATTTTAAATTGAACCAAAGGTGATCGAGGCGTCCTATGGCGCTCGTCTGGCCTGGGGAGAAACAGGCGACAT
This sequence comes from Jacaranda mimosifolia, assembly GCA_018894105.1. Classification (NCBI taxonomy): domain Eukaryota; kingdom Viridiplantae; phylum Streptophyta; class Magnoliopsida; order Lamiales; family Bignoniaceae; genus Jacaranda; species Jacaranda mimosifolia. The sequence continues at coordinate 30,875,576 of CM032129.1, forward strand.
GGTGTCGCCTTACCTCGCCGGTCACATGAGGTGAGTGAGGCGACTGCCTTTGATAACTATTTGTTCACCCTAAAAGCTTTCTAACTAGAATACATATTGGAATGCCTCAAGATGTTGTGTGTACTCAACTATTTACAATACTCGTGTCCACCAAGACCTTCACATGGCACACTTATGCGTGTTGCCATAATGGTCAAGTCGCACACCCTCAATCGTGATCCTTTCGTGCATCTCTAATAGCAAGAGAGCATTCTCGGCCCATCTAGGTATCGAGGGCCATGCGCGCCACAATGCAGTCGTTGTAACTGGTAACTCACTTGCAGCATGTCAAGCTCATGTATGGGCCCTCCTTTTGTGTCTCGCCTGAATGGGGCCACATGTTAGTCAAATGCTTACATAAAGTGCCATCATATCGCATTAGTGTATGTAGGACACAACCACATATCTTAAGCCAATGAATCCTTAACCCACAACACAAGCCAATGAGTTAATTTATGAGGCATAGAATGCCTCCATCACATAGTCGGCCTAAAGATGCTGCTACACCCTTTCCACAACCCATGGGGCAATAGCACATGCATACATAACCTTTTGGCACATTTGTGGAGCCACATGAGCCTACTAACTCCACATTGCCCCTTTCATCTCCAACCCACCCGAGGACTCTAGATACTCTTGAATTGCCCAAAGTCAACCTTTGGAGGCACCTATCACCCCTAAGGATTTGCAAGTTTAGTGCTATGACAAACACACGCGTCTAAACAATGTTCACCTAGCATGCCCCCTTATAATACGCTTAACAAAGAAAACCAAGTGATGGTAGTAGATACTAAAAAGCCAAAGAAGCAAACTTTCCGTGTATCTTTCTCGTCCAAACTCCAAATCTTCTTATTGAACCTTTGTCTAGCTCCTAACTTCCTCTATAACTTTGCAAAATTTCAACCTCATCTGAGTATTTATCAATGAGGAATGACCTTAGCAATATTCTGAAATTACAACCAATACCATTGTACTACCACTCTGAACATATGGCTACCCAAATGGTACCATCTAACTCCAAAAACTTGATGGAGACAGTCCCCAAGCTCCAAGGGGTATCCCAAGAAACTCTTTCACAAATCTCTTTTCTTAAAACCCTATATTATTCAACTCCTCAGGTTCTTATTCGTGTGTAGGGTAACAACTCTGTCACTCTCTAAAATCTCATACAACATTTCATCCTAATGGTGTTAAAATCCCAGGAGTCCTTGCTCATAGGGTAAAGACACCTCATTGCACCATTCGACAACTCGCTTTAGCCGATCACGCCTCCGCAAGTCGTGGTCGCCACTTTTGGCTAAGATGCAACCAATGACACCCTACATGGTCAATTTTGAAGTTGCAATTTCCTCATCTAGGTGCTTACCATCCATCTCAACTAGTCGGCTTTAATAGCTTATTGGATTGCAATGAGGTTTCATGTTCAAAATCTATAAACTATTGAAACTAGTAAATGGATGTCTTCAGGTATTTTCCAACAAAGAAAATTATTGGGATAATAAATTCCTTATTCTCTAGGCAATGCTGTAGCATCGTGGAATTCTGCAACAAGTTGTCTGATAATTTCTTGGTTTTGGTATTTTAACGACTACAGACTTTTGATGGCTGTTCAATTACTTGACAAAGTGGTTGCTAAATATCTTTTCCATTTACCGATTATTGCACACACCAACATGCTACGATCCTTGCTCCTTGAGCACCTCTAGTAACTTCTTATTGATTTAAAAGTAATAATTGTTATTACAGTCAATCCACAAAGGACATCAATTGATAGGCAAGACACATCAATGGATCTAGGTTTCTAAATTTATGGAAATTGCCAAACTAAGCACATCAAAGATTCTCAAATGAAGGACTAGAGAAATAAATAGGCTTCACTTCCTAATAAGTTATTCATATTACATGCAGTAAAATCATTAATTAATCTAATAAGTTATTCCTAAGTTACAATGTGATTAGTTAAAATGATCCTAATAAGTTAGTCCTAAGTTAATCTATGCATATGATGCCACAAATTGAATCCACCATTGGTAGGAGTATTAGTTACAATTATCCCATTTAGTGCCCCAAACATGAATTCTTATCCTTATAAGCTTGCTATATTAGGCTTTGTTTAGTTCACCATCTTGATCACAATCCAAATCCAAATAGTGGAAAAAAATGGATTTGCCACTTTTTACACCATTTTTTGGTTACGAACACTAAATATCAAAATTCATTCTCAAAATATCCCATATCCAACGCATTATCCACTACTTTTTGATTTCTCTTTCTTTATAGTCAACTATAGCTCTTACCCACAAAGGTAAATTTTTTCTTTTCTTGAATTTTGATTTGTAAACGTTGTATACTTTAGTGGAGTTTTTTATGTTCTATGGATCATTTAATGCTATTTGATAATATAATATCCTTAGTCTAAATAAGACAATGTCGAATGATTTCTTTAGCTAATCAGATATTCTAACTCCCCAAGTTGATAAAGAGTTCTCCATTTTTAGATTATTTCTATACAATTCTATAGTGTTTATAATTTTATGGTTTGTGAGTCAACTAACATGATGGTGGAGTATTTTTCTTCATTCTGGCTACTCTAGTCCACATACCAATTAGAGTCTCTATTCTTCCTCTTGGATAGTTGCTATTTGCTTAATCTTTTTTTTTTTTAATATATATATATATATATGTTTTTTGATTTAAAATACTAATCCAAATTGACAGCAAATAAGAAATGTGGTGAGTTACTTTATCTTCATATAAATTATGCAGTTCCTATATGACAAATAAATTGAATTGATCAGCAAGATTAGGTTCACAAGCCAACATAATCTTATTTAATATAAGGTTAAAGTTAATTCCTAGATTTTTAAAAAGAATAATAATTATAGTAGACATATTTAATATTTATTTAGAGTTAAAGGTATCCACCCTGTGCTTTTGTATTTTTGTATTTCTCCCTGCCGCCCAGAACCATCTGTTAGTGTTTTCCTTTATGAAACATGATCATACCTAAATTTTGTAAATTCACAAGGAATAAACCCTCCGTGGATCATTTCTGGAAGTGCAACTAAGAGAGCATCAGTGTATGTCCCTTATTGTGCATGTTTAATGAAGGAGCTAAGGATTTTTAGTCCCTTAATGAAATCACAACTTCAAGTAGCCCACAAAATAATTGATTTTCTAAATTTGAACGCAAGTTCCACCAGCCTCTTTTCCTTTTTGTTTCCATTTTGCTTTCCTGAATATTATTTCTGATTTGATGCTCATGTTAATCAATTCCCACCTACCATACACTAGATACAGCCTTAAAAGTTACAGCCATGAGTTCAAATTATCCTGGGCGGTTAGATGTACACCCAGTCAGTGGAGAACATGTTGGTAACTACTGAAATAGATCATGAAGTCAAACTGCACCTTCAATTTAATCATATTAGAAAATTGACAAAGTTGGAATCAATGGAAAATAGCATTGGAGAATAATAGTCATGCCTTCTACTTGTCAAAAATGCATATCAAAATCCAAAAGAAATGAAATAGTTGGAGGAGAGTAGTGTGCTGACATCAAGGCTCAAGGATATCTAGTCTATACAACAAAAGCGATTTTCTGACCAAAAGGCAAATATGCAATGCTCTATAGGGCTATTAATGTACACATCATGTATGGGAACATCCAAGCGCATATCAATGTAACCCATCTTGGAAGCATTTATCACTGAGAATAACACCAAAATTCACTGTGATCAGAAAGACGAAAAGGGTAAGAGGAGAAACTCACTAGAAGAAACAGATGATGACGGCTGCAATGGTGGTGTGCGTGGTGGTGGCATATGATGTGGTAACACAGTTTCCCATCCAGGTGGAGGCCCTTCATCTAATTCTTCGTTGCTCTCCGTCTTTACATCTGAGATGTCCAAGGTAAGACACGTAAAACCAGAGGCATAAACTAAACTCACAACAATCCACGGGCTTAAAAACATTTATAGAACTACCATGGGCCCTTAGTGGTCTACTAAATGAAATCCTTTGCAGAAGAAACCATAGAATCTTACAAGTTAATGGAGCTAACTTTATGCTCAGTGAAGAGGTCGTGCAAAACATCCCATGTGTCATTCTCATTTTCCTAGTTAATTCTTAGATCACCATGGTATAAAGCCCATCAACAAAAATACTTGCTGGCTTACTAATTATGGAGTATAGACTATAGAGTAAATTTACAAACTCAAATATCTAGTGTGTTAGTTATGCACACCAACAGAAGACTCATTCCAAGAGGATTCACAAACTAAATGGAACAAGAAGTATAGGAAAAAAGTGACCTGTTGTATTTGATGGAGATTTTGGTAATGCATTTACAAGACTACTAAATTCCCACCCTGGCGGTGGCCCATCCTTGTCATCCTCAATGTCGTCTTCTTTGCTACTCGTTGCCATATCTGAATGGTGACAATGAGCTACTTAATTTCCACAAAAGTAATTTTAAATTTCCAATCTAAACTAACATGCAACAGTAAAAGACCATAGATATCTGCATGACATATGAAGGGATTTCACTAGAACAGTACTCCAAAATTGAAAGGGAGTGACTAAACAAGGTTTTGTCATTTGTGCTCAAACATAGTAATTGAAACAAGGCTGGTATGACTATTTAAACTATATGATATGAAACATAAAAGGATAAACCATCAGACACTTGTTATTTTACTAGCTGATTATAAATGCCTGTTATGCTGAACAGTCACTGCAACAACGGAGACTAAAAAGATGGGTAAACAGATGTTCTTGTTCTCTCTTTTAGTCATCAATTCCCAAACATGCATCGATAACTGATAAATGTATTCGGCATGTCAATCTTGTGGTACCTCCATTACCATGAAATCCATTTAATCAACCGTAACACCTCTTCACACTATAGAAAACTTGACAAAGAAGACCATGCAAGAAGTGATTAAACACTGTGGGAAACACCCGTATAACAAAGAACTAAAGAAAACCTTGCAGCAAGTCCAACCAAATTGACCACTGCAGCAGAATTGCACGAGTGGTAAGAATCAAGCAATTTAAAAGCATGGTATTATGCAATTATATACAATCATACATGAAACTTAACAAAGGTATAAGTCTTCACAGGAGAAATTTTGCATAAGTAATGACAAAACACAACTACCAGCAACAACAAAATCTGAGAAGGATACATTCATGAAAGATAGAAATATAAGCAAAAGATTCACAACCTTGAACTTTTAACAATAAGGGTCTCACAGAAAAAACCCAGATCCTTGTCAAGATCGACGCAACTCTGGAGGTATCTAGAGACCCAATTTTTTTCAAGATCAGCAAACAAAGTAAGTTCCAGTAGATGAAACGCAGATGAAGTTAAATTCCACAAAAGAGGGTGCCAAAAACAAGAGTGAGAATAAATAATTGACATGAGAGAAGAATTTATTTTTGTCTAACCAAGCGGCGACGGAGGAGGTTTTGGAGCGATGAAGTGAAACCCAGGCGGTGGGCCTTCTTCTTCATCATCTTCTTCTTCATCGTCATCGGCTTCAGCCTTCTCGGCATGCGGCGGCTGTGGAGTAATGATACATTGAAATCCAGGGGGTGGCCCGTCCTCGTCTTCTTCTTCTCCATCTTCTTCAATTGCTATTTCTAGCTCCTCTTCTTTCATGTTAATTTCTTTGCTTTCGCTGTGCGTGTTTGTGTGCGTTCTTGGTCGGTGAAGCATAAGGCTCTGAGCTTGAGGGGGTTTTATAGAGGAGAAATATAACGCCAAGTGAACGTTGCAATGTACAATGGTATTCGCGTGTTGTTTTTTTCTTGTAGACGACTGATAATCATGCAGACCATTTTAAATGCAAATTAGGTTTGAGATTCTATTTAGTACTATGATGCTTTTCTTTTACCCCCAAATTTGCACTTTCTCTGAAATTCCAGCCGCCATTCAAATGGACCCCCCAATATCCAAGTTTTCATTTTTTTTTAATTTTTTTTTTTAAAATAAACATGATCAAAATTAAATTTCATTTCATGATTTCAAGATACGTTGTTTCTGCTAAAAATCTCAACTCTATCTCATAGATTTTTACGTAATGTTTTCTCCGTTAAAAATTCTTAAAAGAGTCTTTTTTAAGGGTATTCTTCTTAAAATCCAAGGTTATATTTGGTTATGTGATTTGTTTGATTTTATTATGTGTTGAATTATTGGAGAATGTAAAAGTTATTTTTTGGTATGTTTGTTTATATTTTGGGTGAGACATTTTTTACTGTAACAATTAAATTAATATTTTTTTTTTTTTGAATTTTTGGTGTGAAAATGAAATTGAGCCATTATTGTAATGTTAGAATAATTATAAAATATATATGATATATATATAATATATTTACGTATATATTAGAGAATATGCGTTTTTGAGGAAAAATAGGAATATGATTGTTAATGTTTCCCCAAAATAATATTGTTTTAAAGAAATATAACCAAACAAAGCCCAGAATTTCGGAGTCAAGTGTTTGCTTTTCGAGAATCCATCCAATGAATTTCCTTTTTGAGAACCCATTCGATCAATAATTGTCAATATGGTTATTGAGAATCCCCATGGTCGAGTATTTTCTTTTAAGAAACTCTTATCTCATCGGATGTCATCTTCTGCCTCATATGAATATTTAAGGTAAGTAAGGTACGGGCAAAGGAATTTCTTGAAACCAATTTTGGGAACTGATGTTCAAATTGCATATGTGAATCAAATTCAGTATTACTGTCAAGTAGATACAAATTTTTTTCACGAGGAATTGCATGTGAAATGTATGTATAATCTACTTCGGTATCAAAGAATCGGAGCACTTTGTAATACAGCTTGACAAATTAGTAATGCAAAATTGATAACATTCATCATATGTTACAATCAAAATTGTTCTGTTCCAGATATCAAATACATACACCACTAACATAATTTATAGGATCTTCATAACCATTTTGAGAAATCATAATTTGTGGACAAGTCTTCTTAAAGTTCAGTTTGAGCTTGTTGTCCTGATAAATACCAAACATCATTGTACATAAGTACTTCAAGTAAGAGGTTCCCATCTATGAACATATACGGCACACCACCTTCCCCTTGGTTGCCTGAAAATATAACTTCTCCAAGCCAAGAACATCGACTCAAGCTCCTTTTCTCTTTTGCTCCTTGGATTGTTTAATATCCTTTGTTAGCATTCTTGGAGCTATAGCCATAGCCATTAGCTCTTGGAAAAGCAGCTTACAAGCATATGGAATGTGGACCTGAAGAAGAATAAGAATGTTTTTGGTCCAAACTCAGATAATTTTTAAGAAGGCCAATTAATCGCAACATAGAAGCACAAAGGGACAGAATGAATGGAGATTGAAATGCAGATAATTACCTGAACAATATCTGTTTTGTTTTTGCATCCTCTGCACTCAAATGAATTCTTTTTTAGGTTAGCAATAGCTATCAATCCACATTGCTCGCAGACATGGATCCTATAGGCATCACTTTGATCAAACAACCTTTCCTTCAAAAAGTGGGCAGCGCCATGTGCAATCATGCAATCTCGTTCCATTTCACCAAATCTGAGACCACCATCACGAGACCTTCCTTCAGCAGGTTGCCTAGTGAGAATCTGAACAGGGCCTCTACCACGGGAGTGAATTTTGTCATCAACCATGTGCTTCAGCCTCTGGTAGTAAGTTGGACCGAGGAATATCATAGAGCTAAGCCTCCGGCCGGTATGGCCGTTGTACATTGTCTCAAAACCACGCATCTGATAGCCACATTTATGAAGAGCTTTGCTGATATTATCCACAGTCACATCAGTAAAGGGTGTGGCATCTCCTTCCTTCCCCATATGGGCTGCAACTTTTCCCATGACACACTCGATAAGCTGACCAATGGTCATGCGAGAAGGAATAGCGTGAGGATTTACGATGATGTCTGGAGTGATGCCTTCCAGAGTCCACGGCATGTCTTCTTGTGTGTAAGTCATACCCACTGTTCCCTTCTGCCCATGCCTACTACTGAATTTGTCTCCAATTTGAGGTATTCGCACTGATCTCACCCTCACCTTTACAAATCTCAACCCATCGGCATTTGTGGTCAATAGAACCTGATCCACAATCCCATTTTCACTGTGACGTAAGCTTGTGCTATGATCACGTTTTGTGTAACGAGCAGCTAGCCCTTGGGCTTCCTCAGGAGCTATGGGAGTGGTTTTCCCAATAATCACATCCTCACCAGAAACTCTAGTTCCTGGAGGAGCAAGCCCATCATCATCCAATTTATCATAGGAACCATGACGCATGCCCATGGTGTTGGCTCTATCTGGGCGTCCAAAATCCTCTTTGACCAGTGTCCCCATCTTCTTCTCCTCGTCTCTATATGAACGGAAAAATAGAGATCGGAAGAACCCACGATCAATTGATGACTGATTCATAATTACTGAATCTTCTTGGTTGTATCCAGAGTAGCAGGCAATGGCAACAATGGCATTAATGCCAGCAGGTAGCTGCCTGAAATGCAAATGCTCCATAGCACGAGTAGTGACAAGTGGCTTTTGAGGATAGTACAGTACATACGCTAAGGTGTCCTGAACAAAAAAGAAAAATAAGAGTAAATCTGACAAATCTTAAGAGGACTAGCCAAATGCACGTGGTGGATAATGCGAATCATACCATTCGAAATTGGTAGTTGGTGACATATATACCCATGGCTTGTTTACCCATAGCTGACTGGTATGTGTTACGTGGAGACTGGAGAGGAAAAATTATATCAGAGAACCTAATAACAAATTTTGATCAATGGAACAAGATTGAGAAATGAAAGTGACCTGGTTATGATCTGGAAAGGGAATGATTGAAGCACAAACACCAAGTATCAGTGATGGATGAATCTCACAGTGTGTATAGGTGTCTGAATAAGCCTCACTTGGATTTAGTCTTGCACTTACAAGATCCTAAGCAAAACAAATAAGCATTTCAGCATCCCACAGAATTAGCATGTGCATGTTCTGTGTCAAAATCAAGCAGGCTTGTTAATTACTCACATTTATTGTCATGGAAATCATAGTTGTTTCTTCTTCTTCTGTATCAATGTATTCTATAAATCCTTTAGCAACTAGGTCATGCCAGCCACCTTCATCAGCAGATTCCTAGAAACAAATGCATGATGAATAAGCACCAGCACAAAGGATACATTAGACCTTGATCATGCAGTCAAAATTAAATAAAATACAGGATTAATGAAAGGGCCAGAAAGATTGTGTGACATACTCTTTGTTGCAAAGTTTGAATATCTTTCTTTTTAATAAGAAGTCGTTGCTTTTCCACAATAAATAATGGACGACTGCAGCGACCATAATCAGTATATATCCGAAGTTCTTTCAAGCGAATATCTCGAACCACCCCAACCTCAGTATTAACATCAACCTGTCCACCGAACAACAATTTCTCCATCAGCAGGAATATTGGCAACCAAGTTATACATTGCAGTGCATAAGTCAGTTATAAGCAAAAACCTCATGTAAGGCTTTCTATGTAAGTGTGTTCACGGGTCGGGTTTGTAAGAAAAATCAATCCAAACCAATTAAATTTTATCGGGTTGATTTGGATCGGGTTTCGGATTTCATGGAATTGGATCTCCAAACCCAAACCAAACCAATCCAATTTAGGTTGGGTTGGTTCGGGTCTAGTATACCTCTTCAATTTTATTTTATTTTATTTTATTTTATTTTTTAATTTTACCTTTTCAAAAATTAGATATTATTATGATATATACTTTCAATTGATGAAATAATTGAAAATTCAATTTTAAGTAGGTAAAATATTGAAACTAGTGTACTATATGATCAAAACCCAACAATTGTCCAATTGGATATAGTAATATAAAGTCATGATATTAAGAGCAAGAGAAGAATTTTCCACTGGTTCAAGAAATGCTTTCGCATTGTTTAACTGTGAGAATATTGGAAAGTGTTGCCGTCATGGTGGTGTTGCCATCGCGCTGTCTGGAGAATCTGGGGAGATTGAGTATTGGTGGTGGTGTTGTGAGCAATTGGCTGGAGGAAAAAGAAAAGAATGAGGGAAAGGTTTAGGGATTTAAAAATGAGGGGAAAATAAAGTGACCAAAGTCAAAGACAGAGATAGAAAAGAAAAGTGAAGAAAATTTAAATATATATTATATTTTAATTTTTAATCGGGTAGTCGGGTCGGGTCGGCAAAAAGTTACCAATTGTTAATTGGTTTTGATCGGGTTTTGCCCGATTCAACCCGAACCAATTAAGTTGGTTTGGTTCAGGTAATCGGGTTCATTGAGTAAATCCAATCTGATGAACAACCCTATTTCTACAAAATTAAGAAAGCATGAAGACAACATAAAATCGGAGACCAGGTAGCAGGAATTCTATAACCACTATACAGGTGAAGAACTCTGGGAACAGAAAACCTTGGGGAAAAAGGAAATAGAAAAGAAACACTTACACGTCTCCTCAGACGTCTCAGAGTGGACACCAACATATCAGGGTTGCGATGAATACCAACCCAACAACCATTCACAAAGATCTTTGTTGCTTGAGGAATCACAGCAGGAGAGATTTCCTTAAATCAAGGAAAAATTGTCTGAGTAGAGAGAACTACCAACTAGAAAAAGTAGCTCAACAAGGAATCAGAAAATTCAGCGTCATAATGGAACAGAGTTTGTGCACCTCAAAGTTCTCGGTACCCCATTCCTCTAAAAATTCTAAAATTGGATATGCTGCTGAACCAACTGTTATATAGACCATCAATGCAAGGTTCTTCACCAACCCACATGCCTTGTCAGACAGCACAACAGAAAAAGCAGGTTTATTAGACAGGGAAAAAATTAAAAGAACTGAATTGTCCATTAAACGCTAAATACAAGTTGCACTGACTTGTCCTTCAGGTGTTTCTGCCGGACACATCATTCCCCACTGTGAATTGTGTAGCTGCCTCGGTTTAGCCAGTTTCCCTATGAAGCAAACAAGAGAGCTAAATTCAAAGGAGACAAGCATTGACTACTATAGTCTTTCTTGAAGAGTTGCATGATATGAGCCACATTAGCATATTATTCAGAATCATGCATGAGCCTACCCATTTTTCCATGTGGCAACTGAGTTAGGAAGATGCAATAAGAAAAGAAATATCCCAGAAGTACTAATCAGTGGCTGACAACAATTCTACTTCATCATCACAGAAGCATTGAAGGAAGAATGAAAATGGGCAAATACCTTCACGGCCTATGGGGGAGTTGAGTCTTCGCAAATGTGACAAGGTAGAGGCATAAGTCAAACGATTTAACACCTGAGACATTTCATCCCAAGCAACTGTCCGCAGTTAGAAATAAATTTAAGGCAAAGTCTATTCAAGAAACATTTTCAGAAATGACAAACAGATGTACGCCGTTCAACCTGGGAAACTCCAGCTCTTGTACCAGCTGCATTTGCTTGGCCCCAGTTGCCAGTAGCAAGTGAGTATTTTAGGCCACTGGTAATGGTTTTGGCTTTTATTGCAAATTGCAGATTCACATCCTTGCCATTATCTACACACTGACAAAGAATAGAAACTACTGAATATAAATAGCAAAGAATAATATTCATCTCCACATTCACATATTACACAAAGGCTAGAAAGTGGAAAAACCTTCTGAACATAAGACCTCACATCCCTAGTCAACTTTCTGAATAGCTGCATCATAAACAGAAGCCCAAAATTCAGATGAATAACAACTCATTTTCTAAGGTCAAATGACCCCCAGAACATGTCTACGAACAACAAACCATTCGAAAGAGGCCACCAAGCAAAGGACCAGCAAGATCCAATCTTTTATTGCCATAGTGGTCTCTATCATCTTCTGCCCTTCGACCAAGTGCGCACAGCAGAAGCCGGTGAATGATGTACCTGGAGGGAGCAGCAATAGATATTGCTCCAATAGAAGCATCAACAGACAGGTAAATAGAAACCCAAAGAAGGAAAATGACTTACCCAAAATAATAAGCTTTCTTTGTTTCACAATATTCGCCAACACCAACATGAGGAAGCATTTCTTTTTGAAGAATCTCTTTTGCATATCTGTGTTAAGAGTCCTGAATAAGACTTGGAAGCAAATGAAGAACCATGAGATCAGTACCAGCAATTTCAATATAACATACTTGATTCTTTTCTCCCGTGTGACACCAACAGTGGCTCCTCTTTTACCAATGTAGTCCAAAGCAACCTGCATTTGTATTAGTAAAGGTGGTTAAACAAGTAACTTGAAAAAGGAAAAATAAAATATAGAAGCAGAACAGCATCCGATATGTGGTTAGGATGACATATCCCACTCTGACTGGCAAACCAATAAGGTGCCGCAAAACTTAAGAAAAGAGAGTTCTTATTTTAAATTGGCATGATTCAAGCATTTACAAGATGATGTTTGCATGACTGGTTCCAAGGTGAAGGTTACTGATCCAACCAAATATTGTGTTTTATTTCATATTCTGATACATCCATATGAATTTTTTTGCTTGCCAGTCCCACTTAAAGACTTCCATTAGATGCACAAATTGAAACCACATAAGAAATTGCCTTGAACAGCCACAAAAAAAAAAAAAAAAAAAAAAAGACTTTCATACTTCATCAGGTGATCTTAATTTGACTGTTGAGTCCATAAGAAATTTTGAGCACTGTAGACTATAAAAATTAGATAGATAAAGCCGCCGGAATTCTTTGTAGCTTCGGTTTCATACAGCCACCACATGAATTTGTAGAAGCCACAAAGAATATTCAGGAAAGTATAGCAGCTAGCAGTGATAACAAGTAGCACGTGATGTAACAACAGACGACAAGTACCTGTTGATTCTGGATCACAAATGCTTCTTCCAAGGACGGACGTAGCAGCTCCATCATTTGAGTATCGTCAAAATTGTAGCAGATGTGCTCCAATATATCTTTGTCAGCAACGAATCCTAGTGCTCGAAACACAATAATGATAGGAATCTCAGTGCGAATGTATGGGAGGGTGGCACGTATATATTGGCCTGATGAACCCTGCAAGTACAAGCACACATGATTCATGAAAGACTGTACATGCATCAGTACAATAAAAAGCAATGCCACATCCACAATGTCATTTTACCCCTTTGGCACTAGTCCGAGAAAGCATCCGGACAAACATTGTACTAGGTGGCCTGTTTTGAGTCTCTGCCATGGACCGAACTTCAGCCACAAAAGCATACTTGTTTGGTTGCCTCTTTTTAAATACATAGACATGATTGGTGCTCATCTTCTCCTGAGCAATTAAGACCTTTTCACTGCCATTGATGATGAAATAACCACCCTGGTCATATGGACACTCTCCCAGCTCTGTCAAATCTTTCTCGGAATTGTCAAATAGTGTACAATAACTTGATCGGAGCATTATTGGGACCTATTTAAACAAACAGAGAGATGATGTTGCAAAGGCATTAAAGATCAGAAACCTTGCCTTGTACCAGTATATTTGTACTTCAAGTTACCTTCCCAATAAAGACTTTTGTGAAATCCTGTGTCTCGGTAACTTCCTCACCATCATGACCTTTCTTTATGACTCTCTTTGTGACATCCACATACAGTGGAGCAGAATATGTCAAATTCCTCAACCTTGCAGCTTTAGGAAACAAAGTAGCACTTTCTCCATCAGATTCTGTCATCATTGGTTTACTGAGATATATCTGACCGAAACCAATCTTGTAAATAGTCTACAAGAATCAAGAAATAAGAAATATTAGGTCCTTTGTCGAAGCACCTTCTGATAGATATCAAGTAATATTTTTCCTTGTGCGCATAAGATAGTTGATTTTAATAATATCAGAACCACAAAAAATTGCTTTGTTTGCAAACATAATGCATAAATGCTGCACAAACTAAAAAGATTCTACAGCTTCTCTGCCAAACCACGAAGAATCATCCTTATAATCTTCATAAATTTATCCCAGGAAATGACAATGTGAAGAAAGTCCACGTGTCATACCTCCGCCAATTTCCACAATCTATTCCATAGTCCGCATTAATTCAATGGATCCTCTAGATGAAAATGTTCCACTTGTCTAATCCCACCAACAACTCATGTCCTTGCAAAGCAAGAAATTCCCGCCCAACCATCCAAACTAGAAATGAATAACTAAAATTAAATGTCTTCAAACAATATAGCCTGCATCACCAAACAAAAATGACTAGAGTATTCAAATATCAATAACCTACTTAAATCCCTAAAATTTTGAAGCAAATCAGAGGTCATCTTGGAGGCTTTACAATCTTCTTATTTTTCACTTCCTACTTTCCTTCTTAATCAATGGCAATTTCGGCTGCAAAGACAATCGCCATTGAATTATGATAATCAAAATAGTTCACTCATAATAAACTAGCGACTAAGCCAATTAACAAGAGCACAACGTGCCTAAATCCCCGTCCCCCACCCACCACCCCGCCAAACAATCCGCATCCTTTTTTAGGTTAGCGTTCCTCCGAAACCCCTTCTTCCAACTGTACACTCTCTTGACATTAGTTTCTACCCAGAAAAACTCAAAACCCTAAGCGTGAAACTTTGGAATCTATTAAACCCCAACAGCCAAAACCCTAGCAATTTCTTAACAAGTACTTATTCTCGGCACAGCCACGAACTAATTAACCTCGGCGAAGTCGGGTTGGTGGCCCGGGTTATGCTGCGACTCGGGTCGAATTTCAATATCTGCAGCCTCATCGACGATTTCTTGCATCGTGTTCTGAATGAACTCATCGAAGGAGTCCAGCTGCTGCCGCACCAAACCCTTCTCTTCAAAGTATGCGCTGATGACTGCCCATGCGTCCTCCTGCGTTATCTCTTCCTCGTCATCTTCATTGAATTCTTCCTCCTCGTTGTAACCCTGTTCGTAGTATTCTTCTTCCATTGACCGTTTTCTTGTGTCTTTCCTTGCTTAATTATCGATTGCTCTCGTTTGCTTCTCAATTCGCTTGGTTTGCAGTTCAAGGGTCTAAGCCCGTGTGATGCATGACTACGCTGCTTTCCCGGACAGTGTAAGAAGAGACAGGAAGCAACGGGAGAAATTGGTGAGAATCCTTCTTTTATACTTGTTGGAGGTTGGTGGTACGGCCGCAGCCTATCTACATCTATCTTAATTTTATTTATTTTCACTTGCATTATATATGAAGAAGTTAATGATTTTGAATATCAAAATACTATTTCTCTTCTTACCACAACAATTTTTATTGCCAATTGCAAAAGTTAGTTCTAGACAGAAAAACTATCTATTATAATTTTTTTGGTTTTGTGTGGCTAAATGTTTTTTATATTAATAATTCGATTGTTAAAATAATGTTTTATCTCTTAATTTCTAATATTTTCTCTTCTATAAATTGTGAGCTTGTCACATTTATATTTCTATAACTTTTCGGATGAGATGATAAAGGTATATTTGCTCGTTATCCTTTTTCGTGTGTTGTTGAAGGAATTCGATCTCAGAATTCCATCAAAATATTAAGTTTTTCGGCATGCAATTAGTAGTCATTTATAGTTTGCCCTTTTTTTTTTAAGATGAATGGATTAGTAAATTTTTTTGAAACCATATTATATCCTTACTCAACAATCAATGAGAGTGATCCATTCATAAAGATTCATCCATCATGAAAATGTACGTTAGGAAAAAAATGGTCATATCTATCCTTTTTCTACTCAATCCAAAAATAAAATCAAATGTAATGCCAACTTATCTCTATTTTCATGAAATCATTTCTCACATAAGACAGTCGATAAATCATTGAAGGGTTGTGTAAATAGAACGCCAAATATTATGTTGCAAACTTTAATTTTAGATTGGGAAAGCTGTTTTTTAAAAAAGTGTAATAAAAAAATTGATAGATATTACGTTATAAAATTTACTTTTATCTCGAAAAAGTTGTTGCTTAAAAAGTGTGTGATTGATGTAGCAATATGTTCTTCATGCTTTTCTTTAGTTGATGTATTACATATATTGTCATAATTTTTTCTTGACTTATAAATACAAATAAATTTTTACTTTGTTATATCTCTTATTTTCTTATATTGTTAATACTTATATGAGTTACTTAATCTTTTTGGCAACATTAAATTAGAAGATTCAATGGCATCTAATTCTATACAGAACGTATAATTCTAATGGAGGCCCTTTTTTCCAATATTTATGTTTTCTATATTTTAGCTTAGACATGTGTATATGAACATGCTTCATTTTATAATTGGTGATGGATTTTATATGGTTGATATGTTTGAATTTGTTTAGCATGAAATTGTGATGATTTTATTAGTTTTGAATAAACATTATCATAAGTGAATTGTCTATCGCCCTTTATATAAAATTTTGAACTTATAATAATTTTTTTTTTTGAGATTTTCATTATTTTAGTATCACTAGGACGATGGTTTTGTAGGATTCAATGATTTCAATAGAAAAAAAAAAGTTGAAAAATTTAATGACAAAAAATTATAAGTTGAAAGTTTAAGATAAGACTACAAGTGAAAATTTAAAATGAGAGAATTCTTTTAAAAGAACATTTTCATACAAACTTACTTATTACACCTGATTATTTACAAATGAAGCCTTATCATTTATTTATATTTTTTGCACTCTCAAATGGACGGTAGAAATTTAAAAACGCATGATTTAACAATAAAAAAAATAATAAGAATGTAATTTTTTCAAAAAAATTCTTACATATCTACACATTTCTAAATACATCTATATTACCTTTATATATTCTTTCAAAATTTTGTACTAGAGCGAACTATCCTAAAACCATTTAAAAATATTTAAACCTTTTTTTCTAAAATTGTCTAAATCATTTTGAAATATCCTAAAATATCACAGAACATTCCAAAAACTTCTAAATCATTGTGTAACTTCCATTTCTTCTTCAGTTCTCTTTTAATCTCCTAAAAAAATGAGAAATATGTTTCGATTTGAACCTCCAAACTCCATATTAGGCCAAATAAATAAATAAATAATAGCAAACTATCGACATAATTTAAAATCATTGATCGCTCTGTTATGCGTATAATTATGAAAGCTTAAGAGGACAAGGGTGGATCTTATCTTTAGGGCAGCTATTGGTATAGAACCGGATTCCTTTTTTAATAAAAAAAATCATTCTCAATTTGATCTAACTACCTATTTACAGCCTCCAAACCACCTTTAATATGAGGTTAGGATTCGTGCAACTGATGTTACTTTGCCACCATGTCACCTCCACTAGAGTCACCATCCTGCACAACTGAGCTCAGCAAACGTAATTTGTTATTTGTACATATACATGTCTTGTCCTTTCTTTTAGGGATTATTTTTTTCTAAGCTTGAATTTGAAGTGTCAAATTTATCACGAATAACATGATGCAATAATTTTTCTACAGTAATTGATTGAGAATAAACATAAACACTAACTTTTGTGTTGGAAAAAGGGAAAGATATAGGAATATTTTGAAGTAACTTGGCATGGATTATTTAAAAAATATTTATGTTTGGTGTAAGAGCAAAATTATGGCTTTAAAAATATTGTTCAAACAACAGAGAATTACTCATAATTTATAAAAGAAAAGAAGAATAAATGAAGAAATATGGTCCCTAATTTGAAACTGGAAAAAGAAAAAGAAATATTATCTTTATTGCATTTCAATTTATTTTTTTAAATTTATTGTGTGTAATTTAAATTGTAAATATATATAGGCATCACAGGTAAGAAACTAGTTTTAATAATGTGACTTGTGATGTGGTCCAGTGGGCTTTGGATTATTAATTTTGAATTGAAAAAAGCTCCAGCCCAATAGCACCTTGAAGTGGACCTAAAAAAAAAGACGTTTTTGCGGTGAGCGTGGATCGAACACGCGACCTTCAGATCTTCAGTCTGACGCTCTCCCAACTGAGCTATCCCCGCAAATATCTTGATGCACCAGCCGGGAATCGAACCCGGGTCTGTACCGTGGCAGGGTACTATTCTACCACTAGACCACTGGTGCTTGTTGACCTAGAAGCAAAACAAATAAAAATATATAATCAAACAAAATCCTGCGTGAAGATGACACAATACACGGAACTAGGGGTGTAAATGAGTCAAGCTCGAGCCGGCTCACTAGAAAATTTTAAATTAAATAAAAATATTAAATTATTAATATATCATAATTATTTAATAATAATTAAAATTATTATTATAAATTAAATATCTATTAAATTATAATATGTATTATAATAATTACTATAATGATTTAAATTATAATATATTATGATTATTGATAAAATATTAAATTATTAATATATTATAATTATTTAATCATATATAATAAATATTTAAAATTAGAAAAAAAAAGTAAATTATTAATACATATTAATTAATATATAATAAATATTTAAAATTAGAAAAAGAAAGTAAATTATTAATATATATTAATTATTTAATTAATATATAAAAAATATTTAAAAATAGAAAAAAACTCATCAGCTTTCGAACAACTAGAGAAGAGCTCGAACTCGGCTCATGTTAAAGCTCGAGCTATAATCGAGCCCACTCATGAGGCTCATGAGCCGGCTCGACTCATCTTACACCCCTACACGGAACTATCCATAAATTTTTAAAGCCAATAAAAATATGAATTGTGATAACTCATGATTGCAATATAAAGTCAATGTATATATATAATTATACAATACTATATTTTGAAGCTAAATTTAGCTCTACAAGTATGACACAAGTACAATCTACATCAACTCTCAATTTCATTTCATTACAATAGAGAGCTACTTGTATTGAAGTATTGCTCTATTAGTATTAATAAAAAAATTTATTATGTAAAAATGCCTCAAAAGACTATAGAAGAATTTTTTTATTTTATTCTCATACTAATGATGGCCAAATTTATTGTAAAATACGAAAATTTAAATGCACTGAAGTATTTAATTTATTACGATACTGATAATGACCAAATTTGCCATCAAACATAAAGATCAGCTGCGTTGAAATATTCTCCCTCTCTCATCCTTCTATGCATCTTTATAGGACAAAATTTTCCACCATATATGGCGGGCCAATATTTCAACATGGGAAGCCTTCATGTTGATATTCTTCCCCCTTTCAAAATATTATTTCCTAGGACAAAACTTCCCACAGATACATACAAGCAGAAAAACATCTCCATAAGGCGGAGACTATCATATTTAATAATGAATTTGACGATCATATTTAAATACCTTAATTGTTAACATTTTAATTTATATTTTATAAATTATCTTGATTCATTGATTATAATTTAGTATTTTGTATTTTGTTTTACATCATGGTGTTGTGATCAAGAGTAACAGATGATAAAAAAAAAAATCTCGTAATTCTCTTTTTTTATATATATAAATATTCTAATGATAAATTAATTTCCGGGTGTTTCACAATCACCAATAATTCAAAAATCAGCCGCTCAAATAATCAAAGAGAGATAGAAGTAACAATAAATCACAAATATATTTTGCACGTAATTAGCGTTGATTAGAGCCGTACGTACTGAGCCGGTTGGTAGTTAGACCGACCATTAACAATTTAGCTGTCAACAATTCAACCTTCAATATTAAGAAAACATTATAGTACTGTGTCGAAGCCTACCGGTTGTTGTAAGAGGGATAAAAAAATAAAAATAAGGCCACATTGACTTTATAAATTAGATGCAATAAGACCCGGATAATTATTTTAACTAATAAAAAATTGCGTTAATTAATTAGTTATTGGCAAATAATTTTTGTAAAATAGTTTAAAATGTACAGATCTTAAAATAAATTTAGAAATTATAATATTTTTAATAATTTAATTAGTAGTTGAGGAAAAAAATGATATTTTCAGTTAAGTATAAAAGAGATCGAGAAGATTTAATTATTATACCACTACTCTTGAACTGAATCTATCATCCCGTATTTTTTATAGTTTTGTATTGAGTTTTTCGAATTATAAAGTTATAGTGTTGCAAACAGAATCGAAACCCCTCTCCCCTTTTCAAATAGAAAGGGACAGATTATTCACATTTCATTTAATGAACAGAATTAAATTGAAAATTAAACAGCGAAATTTGATTAGTTCTTATATCCAAATATATGACACAAAGTAAACATGTCTCTATTGTTGCAAGAATTCACATAAAGATTACAAATGTCAAAACAAACATTTGAACCCTCATTAGGTTACCAAGAAACATGGGCAACAAGACAAAGGTCACCTCCCACTTATCTGCCTTTCCTAACACAAACATATTCCTCTTTCAAACTCTACCCCTCTTTTGACTCCCTTTGTTTTTCCCTGTACATTTATAACGACTTGCCCATCTTCACAAACACACTTTTTCATTCATCTTTAGACAAAAAATCATATAAAGTACCATAATTCATATCCCATGAGTACTTTGTCTAAAAGGATCCCTATATTTTTGCTAAGGCTGTTGGCCTTGGGTGCCAGTGTTTCTGCAACACTGATCATGGTCACCAGCCATGACTCTGCTCAGCTATTCAACATGAAATTTGAGGCCAAATATACGAATTCGCCGACTTTCAAGTAAGTATGTTGAAATGCAATTTCTATTTTTTTTTTTCCTAACTATGTTGAAATCATTATGAAAATTTGCAAAAATTTATGATGCTCTTAGGTACTTTGTGCTGATGAATGCAATTGCAAGTGGTTATACTCTTATACTACTCTTTTTTACTTCAAAGAGTTCATGTGGGCACTTGATCTTGGTCTTGGATTTGGTAAGGAATCGTCATATATTATCTTCCTTTTTTTGTTTTTTCATAATATATAAGAGAAAATTATATAGTATAGTTTATTTTGTTAATTCTTGTGATGAATATGTAGATTATGGCCTTGCTGCTGGATTCAAGCATATCAGCATGTCTAGCAATAGGACAAGTGGGGAAGAAAGGGAACAGTCATGCAGGTTGGCTGCCCATCTGTGGACAAGTTCCTAGGTTTTGTGATCATGTTACATGGGCTATGGTTGCTGGTTTTGTGGCTGCAATAGCTTATTTCCTTGTACTTCTCTACTCCCTTCACAATGTCATGAACCTTTTCACTCTCAAAACTTAGATGAAATATTTGAAGTTCATAGTGTCGGAACCTTCTAAAAATAAATTATTTTTGTATTTAATAGCACTAGCAGTCTCTTGCTAGTTGTACAAGTGCTAGAATATTTGAGTGAGTTAAAGAATTGTCTTAATATAACCCTTTCATCAGTCCTATTTTTTTTAATTTCAATTAGCATTTTATTTTTAATTTTTCCTTTCGAATGCATGTCAGATATATTAACATTTTTTTAGAAAAATATTTAATTACAGATTATATTACTTGCAGAAAAAGATACAAATCCTACTCTACGCCTATGCCTCGACTCTTAATAGTTATTCTATTTCAATTTAATCAAGTTTTGTAGAAGTTAAATCCACTTTTACTCTTCTTTTCGTCTCTCATTCTTGTTAAAAAAAAAGGGAACAAGAAGAAAAAAATGGGGGGAAACGAATTAATCACAAATATTTGATTGTATACTAATCTTCTTGTCATTTCTTTTGATGTTAATAACTAAAAATATAATAATATAATATCAACACATCCAATAAAATTCATCTATAAAATATAATAGAAAATAAAACACAGATTGAATTAGATGATTCAAAATATTTTTCTGTAATCATTTTAAAAGATCTCTCACACTTGTTAACCATAAGATTGTTACATATCAGCAAGAACTTCAATTCATAAGTTTCACAATGAAGAGCAAACCCATGTACCTATCTTTTATTGGTACATAATTATTCATTCCAAGCCACAATACATTACAATCAATTATCCACACATGCTACACATGATTCATTGGAGTTTCTGTACAATCTTATTCAACACCCCCCCCCCCCCCCCCAACAACACACACACACACAATGAAACAACATATGAAGCAGCAAACCAGCAGTTTATACACAAAAGATAGCCAACTTTAGGGCTCACTTTATGGAACCTGTTCTAACAAATCACTGCAATCAATCCCCTTGTCTGAAAATGCTTCCACAAGCCTAGGATAGAGTTTTGTGAGCATAATCTTGAACCCTGTTGAGCTTCCTTTCTGAATTTCTTGTTCAGCTTTCCCACAGCTGAATGGATGCCCTACAGGTGCTCCTCCCATGTATGCCTTGCAAGCCAATAAGATATTTATGCAGCGTCGACTGAAGTGCTCATCCACAAGTGCCTCAAAATGCTGTTCCAATTTCAGACAAAATGACATTTTAATCACTTTCTTCAGACAGAAAACACAAGAAAAACAAAACATCATAGTCCTACTCATGAATTTACGTTATTGTTTATGCTCGCTATTAGGAATGCAATCGAGTTGAATCAGTTTGCGAGCCTCACGAGGTGAATTCAAGCTCTATCTCAAAATCTGATCTCAAGTAGTCTATATCTAAGCTCAAGGTTTGCGAGCAAACGCGCATACTAGTATACAATTAAATATTATTTTTTAGTTTTTAATAATATATTACTATCATTTATTTCGAGTTCAAGTTCCAACTTGAAATCAAAGTTGTTTTCAATTCACTTGACAATTCAAGTTTAGTGGAGTCGAGCCGAGTTTGAGCTCGAGATCTCGAGCTCTAATACAAATTTCGAGCTCAACCTCGGGCTTGAAAATTTCCCTCAAACTTGGCTCAATTGTACCCCTACTTATGATAGCCACATTATATTTACCTTGGGCGGCTTGCGGAGAAGGTATAACATGGACCGGCAGCTGACAAGAAAAGCATTTTCATTGTAGCTAACAGAGTTCTTTTCACCCTCGGCTTTGCCAATCTGCGTGTCGTAGCCAGCCTCATTAAAATAAGGCTTTTCATTAAGAACAAGGGCCTGGAGGGAAAGGAGGATTTGAAGGATTGTGGAGGATCCCGGATTCCAAACTTCACTTTGAGATCCTGTCCAAGTATTCAAGAGACTCAGACAGACTTTTCCAGATTCATACAAGTTGGGATTGAGGCGAAGTCCACCAGAGTTGTAGTAAACCATCTGCACAAATGTTAGGTTAATTAGAACTGTGTAATCTTTCATAATATACATTTAGAATGAAGTATGACTATGCCCATAGATAGTGTAATCTTTCATCAAATTATGGTAAGAAACCACTTACAGGTGGCTCATTTGGATATTGCGGGGGAAGATAAATATCGAAAAAGAACAATCCATCGTGATATGGAGTCCCAGCAGTGCCTATAATTGCAGCTCGAAGCAAGTCCATTCTTTCTTCGTAGACACGTACGTAGATAGTTTCTGTTCAGACAATAGAGATCTCATTTAACATAGTAGAAAAAGAATATAGCTGTGGAAGTCTGATAGTTTTATGCAGTAAGAGCATCATATATTGAATTGCATTCGAATTTCTATTATGATAGTACTGTTATCTACTGCATAAATCAGTCTTTTCGGATCAGCAGTCTACTTGTTCTAGTACTAGGTCAGTTCAACTGAGGATGCTGTGCTAGAATCTCCAGCCTCCTCTAATCAGATGACTCTTATTAACAAAAATCGACAAAAGACATGATTTTAATGTCAAACACTATATGTCCAAATCAACATGTAACAAATTTCTCACCAGGAAGATCTTTCTCCAAAATGCTCCATTCCTGGTGAACCTTCTTTAGCCAGCTTCTTTTCACCTGTCATAACAGAAAACCTAAGCCAACACGGACAAGATAACCATTTCCTATTTCTAAGAACAGAAAATTTTATTCCTGACCTGGGGAGACTGTAGATCCATCCCAGATTCGTTGACAAAGTGATGCTCTGTGCAATTATTAACCATATCAAACTGGCTGAAAGATTCTTGATACTTGCTGCTAGATGGCGACACAATATCCTCATTAGCTTCTTTAATTTGTGGCGAGGCTATCTTTTCAGCCATCTCTAAATCATCTACAACTAGAAGCTGGCCCCCAGGGTTCAAATTGTGAAGTTCCATGGCTTCCTCTTCAGGGATTTGCCATGATTTTGCCCTTCTGATGTGCATTGATATCCACTAATCAGGGATGTACCTAGAGACCCGAATAGGCTGGAAGTAATACTTGTGAAAACCCCTATAGCAACTTGAGAAATGGAATGTGAACTGGAGTCCTTTGCATCGTCATAGTTAAGACCCAACATATCCTGCATCGATTTACTTTCAGTACATCCTACCCCAGGATGCAAACACTTGAGCATAAAATTAAATGATAGCAACATGAATTTGATGATCCCTCTAAGTGAAGCAAGATTATTGCTATGATAGCTTGGGGTTGGAATGTCCATTCTCATTAGAAATGTTCATGTTTCTTTGGTTTCAAAATTAGTATCAGTCTCTCAACTGAAATCTTCCACACACACACACACACACACACAGAGCCATTCCTGCCACCCCCCAACACACACATGTATAGATAGGGAAGGGGGAGAGGGGAGGAAAGGAGGAGGATTTGGTGCACCTTTAACTTTTCGCCCAACATTTGGTTCTTCATAGGAAGTTCCTCATTTGGTTGTTGAATATTTTCATCACTGAGTACAGTTGTGCCTTCACATTTATCAACCCTATAGATCTCGTATGGTGCAACCTGTAATGATGTTGGGTACTCGTCAAAAAGTCTTTTAAACAAGCACAAGCATGTTGTTATGTAATTAAAGAGAATGGAAACTACTAACAGGAAAATTATATTCATAAAGGCACATAAAGCCTCAGAGGTTCCATTTGTTAAAAACCATTCAGTGATGCATAGTACAAGATCAAAAAGTCCATCAATGTCTGATGAATAGCCTCGAACTAAATACTTGCCTTGTGGCCTCAGGACTGACTGTATTACATTTTTTTTTTTCTATCTAGAAGTTTAATATTCATTTTCAGCTTACTACGATATATGAAGTTTTGCCAATTTTCTAACATGCAAGACTCAAAGTACTACCAGTCTATTTGAGGGGGGAATCATCCCAGACCTCAATCAAGTTGGGGTCCGGATGTACTGTAGCTTGTGCGACTAAGAAATGGATAAACTCTAACAGAACACATAAGTTTTAACACTATATAGGAAGATTCATACCTTACTTGTAGCACCAGTAGCCCATTTCACTTCAACATCCCCATGTTTGAAGCCAACTACAGTCCCAAAATAAGACAAGAATTTTTTGTTGAGAAATTCAGTCTGATCTCCACCGTTTTCAACAGGCTTCAGATCAGCTTCTTCCCTTACATGGATTTTAGAGCTTGCATGGCTTCTCTCACAATTTCCATTTGTGAGATCAAC
This sequence comes from Jacaranda mimosifolia, assembly GCA_018894105.1. Classification (NCBI taxonomy): domain Eukaryota; kingdom Viridiplantae; phylum Streptophyta; class Magnoliopsida; order Lamiales; family Bignoniaceae; genus Jacaranda; species Jacaranda mimosifolia. Next base: position 30,900,947 of record CM032129.1, read on the forward strand.
AATACTCTTCTCCGTCCTAAAAACTGCCTCACCAAGGCAGTATGAGTACTCTGGGTGCTCAACCAGTTCGTAGGCACTCACAATTTCCTCCATCTGTTCTTCCTCAGGATCAAGTTGATCCGGAGGGGGCTTGCACCATTTTACCTTCACAGTTCGTTCCCTTGGATCCACACTTTTGACAACACCCCATCTCTGGAATCCGGGAAATTGCAAATCATCACCTGTTCCCTTTTCCAAAACAAATGCGTCAGGCCAAAAGTCGTGAGCATCAACAATATTTACTGGGAACAGCAAATGTGAATCTAATCCCACAGATTGTCTGCCGTCCTGCCACTGGACATCAACTTTAGTCTTTGTCTTTACAATAACAGCGATCTGTTGAATGTTAGGACTGGCATCCCTACCCCTACTCTGAACTAACATTTCTGATTGCCTGTGTCCTTTGACAAGCCCAGAAGCATAAGCACTTGGCAAACTCTGCTCTATTGGAAGAACACACCAATCACCGAGCTGCCAATTTGCATGGGGGAAACCAGGAAGCACGGATAAATTTTTTGAATCCTGAAAACTCGGGGGAGCAGGTACCTTCTCACCATTACCATTGTTGACAGCACAGCTAAGCCAATCGACATTTACAAGTCCAGCATCCACATTGCAGATAGTGCCTTGCTCTTGTTTATCCTTTCTGATACCACACAACCAGCGAGTTGATCTAGAAGCAGCTGAGGACTCTATCTGAACTCTTTGTCCAGGGTAGAAAGGATATTGAGGATCTTCAATTAGATCCGGAGATAGCGCAATAATCTTCTCTGGACCCTCAGTAGTTAGTTGACACTTTGTACCATCGTCAAACAAGATGGTGACACGGTCAACTATTTTTTCCACTTTTCCAAGCCATGGCCCGCACATTACATAGTCCCCAACAGAAACTGAGCGTATTTTCTGAAGATCTCTGGAACTGATATTTTGTATTTTGCATCCATAAACATTTTCCAAGTCCACAGTCATGTCCACATTGACCACCTTTCCCATTTGCCCCAAAGGGTTTGAGACCAAGCAAACTATGTCCCCGTGCACGAAACCCCTCTCAAACAAGAGAAAATCATCAATTTTTTCAATTGTTTCCTCAAGGCTAGAGAAAATGGTGCGGGCCTGTCCACCATAAAGAGACTCGATATCCTCCTGATCCTCAGAACTGCTGCTCTCACTGAAACTATCAAAATCACTGAGTAGCGAATCCATAAAGCTGACTCCTGGAGGAATAAATACGTAAATTAAATATCAACTACACCATCACCAAGGAAATGCTGGTGCAGGATTGGTTGAATGAAGCAAGACAGAATTCAATTAATGTTTCTAATTTGATTCTCACTCAGAAACAAGATTTATCTTAGATATTCCACACTATCATCGCTAGGGGTGCAAACAAGTCGAGTCGGCTCACAAGCCTCACGAGCCGAGCCCGAGCTCTAATTCGAACTGATCTCGAACTGTTTGTACCTAGACTCAAGGCTCGCGAACCAGTATATAATTAAATATTATTTTTTATTTTATTAATAAATATATATTATATTACTATTTTTTTATTTTGAGTTCAAGCTAGGCCTGTAATTTTTACAATTTATTTGTCAATTCAAGCTTTATCGAGCCGAGCTCGAGCTTAAAATTTTAGACTCGTCGAGCTCAAGCCTAAAATATATATTTCGAGTTTGAGCTCAAGCTCGAAAATTTTGCCCAAACTCAGCTCGGTTTGGCTTGATTGAACCCCTAATCATCGCCAATAGCTAATATCTTGAATAAAAAATTTACTCACAGGATGAAGCTTTAGTAAGGGTAAGATATGCTACAAAATGACGTGATAATTGTTAGGCACTCTTTGCTATGTCATCTTCTAGAGGAACCATACTTCAATTAAACAATCCAGAAGGGGGGTGGGGGGTGTTGTTGTAAACCGCAATTTTACTCCACGTTTAGCAAAACTCAGCTATATCTAGTTATTTCCCGGAAAACAAACAACACCATAAAAGCGTAATGTCCTAGTGATAATAAAAGTAAAAAAGAGGCTTACCAATACCACCTGAGCTGCGCTTTAAACGTGATGACTAGTTCCAACAAAAACTGCTGCCGAAAGACTGAATGATTACTTAAATAATCGACCGCAACCAGGATCAGAGGTCTTGTGCAGATTAAAGAATCAAAGTTGAAGAATCTCTGCTGGTAATTCAACTTTTTTCCGACTGTAAGTATCTCCAGAGCCGGAGATAATATGCCAAAGGAGATTTGCCCAATAAAGGGATAAAAGGAGTGCAAGACTCCAAAATGCCAAAGGAGATTTGCCCAATACAGGGATAAAAGGAGCCTCAAGACTCCAATGCTAAAGAAGATTTGCCCAGGAATGGACACAAAGAGTTCCGCCAACAGGTATGCCAACAGAAATTTGTCAAGGAGTAAAGAGCACCCTGGAAGAAATCCCAAATCAGCTGTCCGAACAACTGGTGTCAAAGACCAAATGAAAGGAATTTTCCTGGATGTGAAGGGTGATGCTCAAAACTGGAGAACCCTCCTCCTCAATAATCAGAATGCGATAGGCAGAAGCCCAGCTAGAGGAACTCGAATTTGCCTAAGGAGATTTACCCCGAAGTATTGTAAGAGCATATAATGCTAAAGGTCTTCGAAGAAAACTTTTTGGTTCTTCAGAAGCCAAGTGTAAATTGCCAAAGGAGAGTTGCCCCTGAGTGCAGCCCAAATGTAATTAGCTTCTTCACTCAGTGCCAAAGCAGATGGATTTGCCTCGTGGAAAGAGAATAATCAACCAAAACAGGGAGATAGCCCTTGCTTGAAATTCTTGATGGCCCTAGCAAGACTTTTTTTTGGTGCAATGTACATCAACTGAGCCAAGGATAACTACAAATCTGAATCTTATTCTTGCAGATAAGTAAACCAAGCTTGGATTTGAATCAGCAGTCTTATTAAGTTAAACCAATTGACATGACCAGTAATACATGACTATGAAACCTGCAAGCATGAGGACGATCCATTAAAAAGTATCATATGCTAAGAACCAGAAATCACAGTTTTACATTATCTAATTTTAAACTTCCTTCTCATATCAAGCATTTCTTAATTTACCATTCAATTGATTCCATCTTCAGTACAATGTATTTAAACAAATACATACATCAATATGAGGAGAAAGTTGAAAACCATAACAAAAGGTAAGTTACGAAAATTTTAAAAGAAAATACTGCTTTTCTACTATCACAATATCTAGTATCATACCAGTGTTTTAGTAAGACCAATTGATCCTAATTCAATCTAAACTATTGGAGAAAAAGACATTAACCTGGATGTCAGATAAACAAAACATGTAAGGTAAAAGGAATCCAAAAATAACATAGCAAATAAATGTCATTCCTGAGTATTATAACATTTTCCTGTCGAAAAAAGCATTACGCTGCATACCGGTCTCTCACAGTACACTTTAACAGAATCCATTGGCAAATATGATGCTACTACATCTTTGTAATACTTTTATCATGTGGACAATATTTGGTAATTAATGAAACCAAGAGCAATCCTTCTAAACCTAAATTGACGACATACTTATGGCATGAGGTCTCCTCTCCTCTAAAATCCCATCACTAGCCTGATTGCTTGCATTATTGAAGCTTATTTTTTGGAACATCCAAACAGTTTATCCCTGCTTTCCATTTGATATTAATAACAATTGCACATAATGAATTTCAAGTCTCATCACTTAAGTTCACACACACACTGAATTCTTGGAGCAGGACCAGTTTATCAAAACAGACATTTATCCAGGTCAAGCAAGTAATGTGAAAGAGAAATATATCAAAAACATATGAGAAATTCAAACATATATCCGTTGCATAAATTATTTCACATGACCAAAACATCATCTTTAGTATGAATTATGAAATTTGGTATTTCGACGGAAACTCCCTCATCACTCATGATTCCATCTTATCTTCCTGAAGGTCTTACTCATTTCTATACAAAGTAAAGATCCTAAATTTCTTTCTAGTTTCATTGTTAAGAAGCAATACCGAGTAGAATGAGTCCAGTGTTCACCAAAAACATGTGCATATATTATACTACTTGATAAACCCATAACGGACATACAAAGGATACAAAATTTAAACAACAAATGAACACAGAATAACACAAAGCTCGGGGGGAAAAAAGAAAGAAAGAAAGAAAATTTTCAAAAAAGCCAGATGTGAAGAAACATACCTGCTAACAGCTTTTAATCAAGAAGACACCTCCAACCCTTACAACCACCTACCAAGAAACCTCCGTATCCATAATCCACTTATCAACAAAACCAAGCCCACATCACCGATTCCAAGCAAAGAACTTCTACCACTTTCTTGACTCTAATTCCAACCTTGCGGCAATATTTTGACCCGCTACCAAAGGAAAAAAATACGAAAAAGAAACAAAACAGCAACGATTTATTGACTATACAAGCCAGGAAACAAGCAAAGATTGAAAAAGGGAATTCAGAGAGGCCAACAGGACACTCTCCAAATCCCCTCCATCAATCCATTTCTACAGCTTGCAAACATGGCAAAAGGAAATTAGTCTTTTTTTCCTCACAGAAACAAAAAGAAACAAAAGAAAAATCTCACAGGCCCTCTTCTCTGTTCCTTCTCCGACTATGTGCCCAGTTCACCATTCCGCGAGTGTAACGTTGGTTTGAGGCTCTAAGCTTACGGGATTTAAGCGGCTCTATTTCAGAAAGCCATGAAGAATATACCACAGTATCTCACTCTCTCTTTCTTCCTCGTGCTCGTACTATTAAAACTGTCAGAGACCAAAATGACCACATTAGCCTTGTCCTTTTTTATTTTACTTTATTTATTTTCTCCTATTTTTAAGGTCTCATTTATTAAGAATTTTTATAGCTACTCATAACATATTGAATATGCTAAATTACGGTGGTTTGCTCACAATATATTGATTTTGGGCCCAATTTAAGATCATATTATATTATAAATGTGATTAAGATTCAATTAAATCTCACATTTGAAGTGAAATTGGTATGTTAGCATTCAAAATTACTAAAATACCTTCAATTTTTAATAGTAAATAATTATTATGCCCTCAATTTCAACATGGTTAAAGAAATTTGACGCTTAGCAAATTTTCGAGCCTAGGAACCAATATTTGCAAATTTTAGTTCTTTGGCGCCATTTTTAAGCACATTAACAGTAAAGTTAATCTTATTCCTGTCCAGTGGTATCAGTCTCTTGGTTTCGAGCTCAAATTTGAATGGATTCTTTTGTACATGTTATGTGTATTTGATTGTGTTATTTATACTTCAATTCACTTAATTTAAAGATTTAGGATAATATTAATTTGTTGAAAGGATAAAAAAAACATCATTTGTAATATAATGTTCTCTAAAAAAAAAAGGTAATATATATAAAGCTACTTCAATTTCTTATAATATATGACGGACTGATGTTGCATAAGACTATGGTATTGGATACCAAACATTAGACCTGACAAAATAATACTCATACGCACGAGTACCTGCAGGTACCAAAAAATGTACAGGTAATGGGTTTTATATTTCCAACCCAATAAAATACGAGCGATTTTATCCATACCCAAATTACCTGTAGTTTTTTGACCCAACCTGTGGGTACCCAGGGGTTACCCGTATATATATATATATATGTTTTTAAAAATTTTAATGTAACATTTAATTTTTGAATTTTACAAATAAAAAAATTACAACATACTAATACCATAGAGCAATATCCTAAATACAAAATTATGTATAATAAAAACCCTTCTCAAATAGCAACCACCTATTTAGTCAAGTGATAAACAATTTGTTGTGCATATTTTCATGAATGTAATATCTTCTTCTACAAAGACAACAATATTTGAGTAGTATTTAAACTTTTAATTCAAAAAACTTTTGGTATGTAATGAGATTTAAATTTGAACTTTTAAATGTAATGTACTTTAAATTTGATGGATTTTGAATACATAAGTTGTAAGTATTAAATTGATTCAAAAAAAAAAAAATTGTAAGTATTAAACTACAACATTATTAATATGCTTTAAGTATTTATTAAATTTAATAAATTCATTGTCTTTTTTTTTAATTTTATTTAGTTAATATTTTAATGGCATCATGTAAGTTGCAAGGTGAATATTAATTTACCTTTTAAATATTAAAAAAATAAAAAATTATTACGGATACCCACGAATTACCTATTATCCATCATCGTGAGTAATGAGTTTACTATCTTGTACTAAATAAAAAAAGAATAAATTTACCTGTGAAAAAATTTATTCAATCCAACATTATCCATCATTGGGTTATCCATGGATACCCAATTGTCAAGTCCATCAAACATGACAGAACAAAATTACTTTTAATTAGGCCAATTGGATGCGCGAACCGATAATTAATCCAGATTTTTATCCTTTGATGGGAACAGTCCAATAATGACGCCTGACAGCAGTGAGATTAGGGACTTGGCTTTTACAATTGATATTAGTTATTACCTTCATTAATCAATAAATAAATTAATTAATTAAAAATAAGTTTTGCTAAGGGGACAAGCTGGAAATCTGTAGAAGCATGGACAAGAGACACGTGGCAGGGCAGTAGTTGGTCTATATTTCTTTGGTGAGGTATCGGCCCACTGGATCTGAAATGGTGGGAGCACTTTTAGAGTCAATGCAAAAGGTGGACCGCCCATTATGGCTCTCATGTGCACGTTACTGTATCCAATAATTATCTCCTCCTAGTTTTTTTTTCTTCATTTTCATTTTTTCTCCCCCAATTTTTCCTTTTTTTTTTTCGGATTTTTGAAATAAATGTCAGTTTATAGAATATTTTTTATCATAATTTTCAATATTCATAATCAATCCAACACGAAACCTGTGGTTGATTGTAAAACGTAAATTTGCTTGTTGAGATCTAATTCTATCCTCATAATTTTTTGAGATTTTTTTTTTAAATTTTATTATAACATCTATAACTACTTTATATCTTAGCTAAGGATGATTATCATGATTTTAATTTTTAATTTTTTTAATTTTTTTTTACTTAATTTTAAAAAATTAAAGGTAGAAATGTCACTTCTAAACATCCCAAGCATAAATTGCATAAGTTGGCCAAAGAAATTTTTAGTTTATTAATTTTTTTATTTAATATTAGATAATTAAAAGCAAAAGCACCACTTTCAGGGCTTACGCTCACCAAGTCTAGCAACAAGATTAAAAATACAATCAAATATCTATTATTAGCCCCCATTCCTTCCTTTTTTTTTCTCTCATTTTTTCTGTTTTTAATTTTAAATGAAGGAATAAAGCACCGTTTGGTTGCTATGATGGGGTTGGATATAATGTTTATCCAACTCAATTTTTTGTTTGGTTCAAAGGTATTTGATCCTTTATAATTTTGTGGCGTAGTTTTCAATCCAGCAAGGCAAGGGATTATGGATCCCACCTAGGAGGTGGAATATAGTATCAAGACCAATATTTTCAACTTCAAAAATATGAAAAGACATATTTGTCCCTCAATTATAAATTGTATTAATTAGTGTACAAGTTTCATTTTATTACTCACTTATTAATTATATGGTTTTCATTGATTTTTTGTATTTGATATATAAATTTCATATAATTTCGGTTAATTACTTAAAAAATATAAAGGTACCTAATAAATGTATGTCATCTATTTCATATGTTGATGTTTTTGAAATTTTAAAATATTTAGTTCAAAAAAGTGTTATTAATATGAGTTTGGTATAGCGAAGTGGTTAAGCACAAAATGATGAAATATCTATACTGTATATAAAGTACCTATCCTATCTTGGTACTTTTTTAGTGTATTTTGCTCATTATTATTTTTAAACTTCATAACTACCAAGTAGTTTTTTTTTTTCCTCTTCTCTAATATTTTTCTCTTCAAATATTTACTTTTTAATTTTTTTTACTCATCTAAAAATTTAAATAAATATATGGAAAATATTAAAATTATAGAAATATATTAAAAATAAATGAATATTTTATTTATCTTCTACTATAAAATTTTAGCACATACATTGAGTGTGCTAAAATTGGTAGTATAAACAATTCCTTCAAGTTTGGTTGTGTATGTAGTTGCATGAAACACATCAATTGTGTAGAAAATTAAATATAATTTGTGTAGAAAATTTTCTGCATGAACACACATCATTTGTCAAAATGCATCGTATATTATTTAAAGTTATGGATGGATATTTAGTCATCACAATAGAACATAAGGTTAATTTAGTAAATTTAAGTATATCCTACATTATCAATACTTACCAACCAAACAACAAAAGTGTATTTTGTTTGTGATATCCATACTCCCAAATCTAGCAACCAAACAAAATACTAGATGGTATTCCCATGTTATATGGATTACAAGTCCATCTCAATCTTATCACATTCAATCTCATCATTGCAACCAAATACAGCCAAAAAAATAAGAGTGAATTCAACTTCTGCAAGACTCAAATTTGAATTCAAATTTGGTGAATATTTAGATAAGGACATCTAAAACATTATAACACTGAATATACTATGGAATTTGTTGGTAATGTGGAAAAGGGATATTTGAATTGTCAATGAATGTGTGGAACAGCCAAAAACAAAGACAAAGACATTGTTGATTTATAAGGTATAATATATTACATAAAGTGTTATAGTCTAACAGCATCAAGCACTATCTTAGTTGGACAGACACAATTTTACAAGTGCAAGTTTTTTTAGCCATTGAAAATGACTTGGTCCTAACTATCTCTTTTCCACTTCCTAGGACTCCCACAAGTTTTAAAGATTATTTCTTTGCTTTTATTTTATTTTATTTTTAAATTTGCATGGTCAATTTGTCTTCTTCTTTTGGTGGATTACAAAGGGATTCACCACTTTGCTTTTTTATTATAAATTGGTCTTGGAATTTAGCTTCTTATTCTTGCCATTCTTGGTGATCTTAGGGGACCATCAAACACAGGGAATTAGATTTTGGGGGGATTTTCTTGGGGAGAAGATCTTTTTTACATAGGAAATGCTGATTCAAATTTCAACTATAGCCCATAACTAATTACTTTATGAGGAACTCGTTTTGTTTAAGATGCTTGTGCACCAATCACTAATTTGGTTTAATTATTATAAACAATGTAAAACGAACATATTCACGTCTTTTCCTATCTATATATGCGTACCGATAGATGGAATCTCGTACGAAATCACTTTGAATCCTCTATTTTATTTTGTGTTTCATCTCATATTTCAATGTGTTGTATATATGCTAAGTGTATCTGATTTTCAATCAATTATTTTAATAAGGAAATATTTAATACGCGTGTTATGTATCCATACAGTGGAATAGAGGATGAAACATAAATTCGAATAGAGGATTCTAAACATGTACGAAATTGATATTCAAATATTTCTTTTTAAAACGTTTTGATTTGACCGCGTAAGTTACACCAAGTATATTTTGTCAGAATCTAGTATTTCTTTCATAAGAATTTCTATTTTCTTTTTCAAAAAATCAGAAAGAGACTCTTTAACCAAATAAATTTAGTATTGATGTAACACACCTGTCTGAAAATTTTTGCAATTTAATCATAAATATTTTATCTATATATATATATATTCATATATATTGCCTGTTAAAAAATGAAAAAGGCTTTGAAGAATTTGCAATGATACTTTCTCAATACCTACTCCACTATAGACAGAACATTGGATATTTAGGTATTCAGTTATTTTATGAAATAAAGAAATTACAAATTATTTATATCTAAAGATGCCAACTATGAATGGTGAGAATATTGCACAACCCCACTATGACATTCTCTGCGTATATATATATATAAGATGCTTTTCCCCCTTTCAGAAAGTTGTTCAATTATTTCTAAATTTGATTAATTAAAATTGAAGTGCTTCAAAATTGAGAAGCATATGTCCTTTTTTTTTTTTTCTTTTTTTCTTTTTTTTTCTCTCTTCCCAATTTCCCATGTGAAATAGTGACGGCATAAAGCCCACCACAGCACTACTATCCCATTTATGTTATATTATCATGTTTGTGATATAACAATATTTTTAGCCATTAGAATGATAATTCAATTAGTGTACCTCATAACTTCCCACAATAATATATAGTCTAAACTCTTGTTAATCTAACAAATAATTTTTCCAAAAAAGTCATGGAATCAAAACTGGTAGCAATCTGCTTAATCTAGCTCGTAACTTACCACAATAAGTCACAAAATTGATTTAAGAATACAGAATTGATCTGACTAATATTTTTTCAAGAAAACAGCAAAGTGTCGAATTGAATAACAGCCCATTTAGTCTAACTCGTTGCTTCCCATGAGAAGTCACAGGGTCAAAATCAATGGCAGTATAACTTGTAAATTTCCAAAAGAATGTCACATAGTCGAACATGACAATAATTTATAAATTAATCACCTCTGTGGTTGAAACATTCAATTTAATCAATATCTTAGTATAATTAAAATTTTAGTACAATTGTAGTGGCAAGCTCATGACTATTGCTTAAGCGGTTAAGCCAAATATTTGATCATGCCTAAAGGAAATGTTAATACTAATTACCCATCACCTATATCTTTCCCCATATATATATATATATAACAACATCAACAATAATATAGTTATGGCTAAGGGTATAAACGAGTCGAGTCAAGCAGAGCCTGAATATAATAAGCTTCAACTTGATTCGTTGAATAAATGAAGGTTTGGGCGAGCCTTATCAAGTTTGACTCGATAAGGCTTGTCACAAATTAGCAGAAGAACTCGATTCATATAAGTTTGGATGAACTCTAACTCGTATATGTTTTGATTAGTTCAAACTTATTTAGGCTCAAAATAAAGTTTATAATTATAAACTTTTAAAAAAAAAAAATTGTTATTTTCTTAAAAATAACAAACAAATTATTATTATTATTATTATTATTATGGATCTCACTATATATAACTATATATACAAAATATAAAAAAGTTTATTTAAGCTTGCGAACTTTTCAAGCCGAAATATTATTGAACTCAGCTCGACTTATTTAACTAACGAGTTCAAACTGTTTGCGAATCGTCCCCATCTCATTTACATTCGTAATTATGACATTTATGCATAACAAATTGATTTTTGAAGCCGCCTCTAAATTTAACAGATACACTTTGCATCAATTTAACTTTACCACTTCCATCCAAAGCTCAAAAATTGACAAACATAATTAAATTTGGAAAACATGTCACGATATCCAATCCCAGCTGTTATAAAGTGGCAATTTTGCTTGAACCAATTGTGAAATGATTATAGCAAACATGGAAAGACTACCAACAATCAATAGCCAACACCTAAAAAGTGTGCTAATGCCTAATGGAGATATATGTGGGTCTAGACACACATTTTTGCGAGTGGGAGTAACTATTTTTGTGACAAAGAATTCCATTACCAAAACTATATTTTAAACATAAGTTGGAGCACTCAAAAAAGCTATTAGAAAAGTGATTATAAATCTATATAAATAGTTTGGAAACACATGGCAAAGAATGTGAGGTCCACCAAAAGCACTATGTATACACACACACACACATATAAAATAAAAATTGGGATATTCTCCAAGAATCAATATATTTCGAAAAACTTCATATATAGACTTTGTTGCATTGATAGAGAATAAGAAACAAAAAACCCAGATGCCTCTTAAAAGAACACAATCAAAGACTATTAGGCGTAGTTGAAAGTGTTTGATAAAATAATTTTGTCAAAAATAATCAAATATTTGGTTTTTGTGACAAAAAAATACTATGCTTAGCATAAAAATCACCTACACGTTTTTACAATACCAAAACTAAGAACACAATCAAAGACTATTAGGTCTAGTTGAAAGTGTTTGATAAAGCAACTTTGTCAAGAATAATCAAATATTTGGTTGCGTGATAAAAAACACTTGCTTAGCATAAAAATGACCTGCCCGTATTTACAATACCAAAACTAAGAACACAATCAAAGACTATTAGGCCTAGTTGAAAGTGTTTGATAAAGCAACTTTGTCAAGAATAATCAAATATTTGGTTGCGTGATAAAAAACACTTGCTTAGCATAAAAATGACCTGCCCGTATTTACAATACCAAAACTAAGAACACAATCAAAAACTATTAGACCTAGTTGAAAGTGTTTGATAACGCAACTTTATCAAGAATAATCAAATATTTAATTTGTGCAATAAAGAAAACTTTGCTTAGCATAAAAATGACCAGCCCGTATTTAATACCAAAACTAAGAACACAATCAAAGACTATTAGGCCTAGTTGAAAGTGTTTGATAAAGCAATTTTGTCAAGAATAATAAAATATTTGGTTTGTGCGATAAAAAAAACTTTGCTTAGCATAAAAATCACCTGCCCGTATTCACAATACCAAAACTAGGTATAAGTTAACCCACTCATACCCGTTGGTTAATTTATCCGTTGGGTTAAGCTCGTGTGGTTTTTGATTTATCCCTTGAGCCAAACACCAATATGTATGCATATGATTACAGAAACTATCATGCAAACCAATCAAATTTAAAACCGTTACACAATCATCAAGAAACACCCTACTTATCATGAGAAAACAATCATTGAATAAATGAAAAATCCAACCAAACTAGGCCTTAGAGAAGTTATATCCATCATGACAATTGGTGTCCCAAATGATCAACCAAATGAGAAATAATAGCAGCACATCGTCCAATTGATTAAAGAACTCAAATTCTATATCCATGTTGACATGATAACGATGATTTACACTGAAGAGGGAAAAGGAAAAAGTAACCAGAAGATATTACCGGCATAATCAGCATATAAATCTTCAGTTTAAGTAAAGATAACTATACTTTTTGGTCATGATGTATATGACTAATTGACAAGATGAAGAATCCAGACCACAAGAACCTAGCACAGCACAGAAAGTGGATTAAGTCAAGAAAAGGCAATCCATATTGTATTTTATTTCATTGTGGACAACATGGGAAAAAAGGCAAAAAGCAAAAAACATAATTCAGTGTGTAAAAGTGAAAGATTCATGTTGATCAAGTTGCGGGTCAACAGAAGTCACTCTACTTATCGAGGGCAGCAGTGGATGGAGTTGTTTGGAATGAAAGATATATGAATGCTGTTTCATTGTCTCTATCTCATATAGGGAAATGCATCCAGTTGTATGGATAAACTTGTCTGCACTGAAGAGATGGCATGGACAGCTCTTGTCCCACAGGATCCACTCACTTTACAATCCTGCACCTTCAGTTGCACAAAATGCAATGATTTAGGACTAAGAAGTTTCTGTTTCTGTTTGTTGACAAAAGTTGTTGCAGTGGAAACAAAATTGCCTCCAAGAATGTTTTGGGCTGGAAATTCAGATCCTGCTGTTAAATAAGCAAAGTTGTGGAGTAGAATAAACATATTATCATATCAAAAGCTACTAGCCATGAATCATGCCACCATAGTCAAGAAAAACAGAGGAAAAACTCAATATTTGTTATGTTTAAGACGGTTCATATAGCATCCAATAATAAAGACAAAGGGTGAAGACACAATATGTGCCTCTTTTCATTCATTACTACCTCTTAGAATGGAAAAATTGGAATGAGAAAGTAACTCAAGCAAGACCCAAGTCAAGATACAAATAATACATTAGATTTCAGCTCTTGGAAACAATGGAGAGAAGGGGAGGAAAAGAAAGAAGCACAAGAAAATATTTTGAAAAATGAAGGGAAATGGAGTGTTCTAAAACAATTAAAAGAAGCAGCCTACCATCTATGCTCAGAAGTCCCTCTTCTGCTCCAACTAACTTTCCCAACTTCCCTTTCTTCTCTATCCTCAAAGTTGTCACCTTCGCTGGCCTCTCAATCCCTTGTTTACCTGTTATACTTAACTTAGTCAATTCCTGGAACAGCAGGACAGGAACCAAGTTAGAGGTTCTTAGCAAGAGATAATTTTCATCGTGCACATTGAATAAGAAGCACAAGCAAATGAAGGAATGAAACAAGACCTCCCAATATGAAAATAGGAAATCTAATTGGATTTTAGCATCAATTACCTGGTGATGACCTTTTGTTCTTCTATATTTCTTCCTTCTCTTTTTCTTGAAAATGATCATTTTTGCATGTAATGCCTTCAAGCAAAAGAAAAAGGAGAAAATGAAATTATAAGAAATAAGTCAGTTGAAACAGCAAGTCCTAGATAAGATGGTCGGAAATGAGTAAAAGTTCTGCCTGAGGATGAAAGGACAACACCTTCATGATAGTCTACTTCTCATTATTTTCAATCACAAAAACTTTCCACAATGCATAACTGTCATCTAGGAAAACCAGGTAGCAGCTACAGTTATAAAATTTGATGAACTCCCAGTAATTTAAACAATTGAAGGGGGGACATAATACAATATAATTCCAAGTCACATTCCTGACGAGAACAAGAAATAATGCCCAAGTAAAACACAGAAGCAACTCCTGCTAGTTGTTTTCTCAATGAACTCATCGTACTTGTTCTCTGCATTGAAGTCGGGTACCTAGGCCGAAATATTCTTGTCCTGCCAATTCCTTATCATCTCATTTCTATACAAATGATCAGTTAAGAAAAGTGTTCAATTCAGTTAACCATTAAAATCATAGAAATAGAAATGATGGGAGCAAAGATTGTATAATCACAATATTCTTTGCTAGCCAACCTAGTTCTATATTCAACTGCAGACACAAAATTAGGAATATTAATTTTTCCAAGCTTGCAAAAATGACAGGATGTAAGTTGATGAATCATAGATATTAACTGCACTAAATTTTGTGTTTGTATTAATCTCATACTCCCCCATCGCAAATCAAAGACTCCTTTCCTATGGTTGACCGTTCAATTTAACTATGCATCTTAGTATAATACTGAATAATCTAATCAATTTTTTAAACAACTAACTAAATAATATGCAATATGATAAGTATTAAGAACTAAAAAGCATCAATATGCTAAGTTAGTAAAAAGATTAAAGAGTTTGATTTTGCACGGTAGCAAAGGGAGTCATTATTTTGGGATGGGGGATTATATCTTTTGGAAGAAATAACATTTGAGATCTAATTCAATTTGCAAACCAAGCAAGAAAGTGATAAATAGTCAGTTCTCCTACATGCAGCAATCAAATAGGAAACCAATCAGGGTTAATTACATGCCCCTCAACAACAGTGTGCACAGTAGCATCAGGCAGAACTGGCTGTCCAATGATCGTCTGAGTTTCTGAACCTAACATAAGAACCTTATTGAGGACCAACTCCATGTATATGGTTAATGAAAGCATAAATTACAGGTCCAAGCAAGCTACTAGAACTTCAGATGCCTAGTTAGCATCAGTCATCAGAATATTGCACAAATAAGCTGTCAATAATAAAATATGTAAAGCGAGTAGATACCAATTTCCAATGAAGCTCCTTAGGAGAATGAATGACAATAACAGATCCCATGCAGATGTAAGGCATTTTGGATCTGGATATGCAAAAACATTTGTTTCGGGATAAAGATTCGACCAACAGATATGTGCAAACTCAGTATATACTCCCATAACAATCTAGCATATTAGGATACAAGTATTGGAGTATAGCTTTTTAAAGGACGTTGTTTCAACAACCAGCCCACGAAATTGGAGCATATTTGAGGCACAGCCCTTTACTTTATTCCAGCAAAGCCCTGAAAGTAGTCTTGCTCCAACGATCTATAGCATAATGCTGAGGCAATTTTATTGTAAGGAAAACCTAGTAACAAACATATCCACAATGTTAGCATGATGCACATTCAGTACAGTTGAAAATACCAAACTTGTCAATTTGATAGGAATAAAGCTTTCACTTTCTGTCAAGCCCTGAAGTATAATGCATTGAATATCTGAAATCTCAATGCATAAATACATGGAATGATAAAAGTGGATGTCAATCAACTTTAAAAGGGATAAGCTTTTTCTTCACTCCAGAAAATTGTTTGAATTAGAGATTTACATTTCAAAAGCATGTATGATCATGGTTCGCAAGGAACAATCGCGAGGACCAAAACGGAGGGTAAGATTCCAGTTCTATTGCAATGTCACGGAACAGTCACAGACATTCCGCATAATTTTGTTGTTAAATTATTCAAAAAATTCAAATAAATTATGAAAACATTTAAAACTCTATTTCTTACTTATATAAAGTAATTAACATAATTTTGGATATCACAAATTAATGTTATAGGCTACATTAACTTAGCAAAACTCATAAATATTAGAAAAGTTATTGTACAACATAATAAAGATAAAAATAATTATAATACTAGTACCATGCGGAGTGATAAGGGGGTACAAAATCATAATTATCCGTCTCAAAAGGATTATGAAACTGGCTAGATGAGTAACCTTTCATGTGGGGATAAAATGAAGAATAGGTACCGGAAGGTTCAGGTCGAGGATTTGCAGATTGGTTAGATGAATCATAACCAAAATAATGTGATGCGAAAGTATTATAAGATGGTTGTGCATATAGTAGCGGCTCATCACCATGATGATAGTATCCAAATCTCCGATAATCGATGCTACTACTATTACTCAAAGAAGATACATAATCATATCCATGATATCCATAGTTAGTGCTGTTGAAGGAGGAATAATCATAATATCTATTTTGTCTTCCACTAGAACTATCATGTCTTCTATCATCATACCGATGAGAGTGGGTATGAGAAGATAAATTACTGCCATAGTTGCTCTGCACATCATCAAAGTACTCCCTAGGCCAACTTTGTTGGTATTCTCATAAGCCCAAACTTTGCATATGCTCATCAACACTTCTATATCCTCCTCTAGATGTTCTACCAGGAAAGGAATGATCTTCAACACTTGACAACTCAGCCAAAAAATGGCGTTTCTCCTTTATTCCTGAACAATAACCATGGTCAGTGTCTTGAGTTGCATAATAATTTTCATCTCCTTGTGCCCACGACATCCCAGTGTTATATTAACTATCATGATAGTCATGACCACCTGTATCAACATGTATTTTACCACAACTATCATTATATGGTCCTTGATCATCATTCCCATAATCACTATCATTAGTTTCATCACTATCGTTGGTTTCATCACTTTCATGATTCACCTGAACATTTTTTCCTCTTTGTTGTATTGACAGTGTATCTAGTGTTTTCTTTTTAGCACCCCTTAGAGTATTAATTGTCAAGTTATCATCTTCTTCCCCCAGTTCTGCATCTAACCACTCTGTACCATCATTTGGTAGTAGAGGCACCTCATTCTTTCAGGTCTACTCATCCAAAATGTCATCATTATGGAATACTTGATTAAGATCAATAGGAAGATCATAATCATTATCCTCTTTCTTATATTGAATGTTTCGCACCTGAGTCGCATATTATAGTGAACATAAACTAACTTGTACAACTCTGCTATAGCCAAACGATTGCAAAGTTTTGTGTGTTTTAATGACCATGTGCTCCAATTCCTTTCACATCTAGTAGATGTGCATGTTTGGCTTAGGACTTTGATAGCAATTTTTCTAAGGCGAGAAGCTTAATTATCATAATTAATCCATCATTAAATTGATACAAAATATTAAAAAAAAATCAAAATAATAATTTTGATGATGCAGAAAAGATTATGATTATGATAACACTTAATAAAATTAAAAAAATAAATAAAGAATCTACAATAGAAAATACCTAGTAAAGCGCTTTTTACTGCTCTCCTTGCAAGAGGAGACCCAAATTCTACTATCTTGTCGCGAAATAACTTAATTTAATAACAAACATAATAAAAAATTTGTTATACATGACAAAGTAAATATTTATAAAAATGTCAAATAATTGTGCTTACCTCATTGAGAGCTGAGCTTGTGCTTCTAGGCCAGGTTCAAGCCTTTTGATTACAGCTTTAAGCCCTTGCCTCACCTCATCAGTACACACATAAGTTCCAGAATATTGAAGTATGAATTTAAAAAAATATGCTGAAGTACATATTTATGTATAGCTATTAGTTATATATAAATAATAACTAAATGAAAAAAAATATTTAAATTATAGATGCTATTTACCTGCAGCATGAAAGTGCTGGTGCAGTTGTCTGTACCACCGCTCGTCAATAATATCCCAATAAGTTTTTCAATCCTTAATTGCCTCTTTTATTGCGAGCTTCGCTCTGTCCATGCCTTCATATATAATAAGCCAATGTGGGCTTTTTATCTTGATCCACAAGTTTTAGAACTCTCACAAATGGCTCCATAACATATTAGATTCCTTGTGCCCCTTTCCAGAATTTCGGATCCATTATAATTTTGTACACCTTGTCTGCATCTTTTCATCTTTTAGAATTATACTATTCCCACTCTAATGTGGTCCATATTTTTTTCAAATCCGATTAGTGTAGGATAAAGCTCTCAATGGCGATAAATTCAGTAGCAAATCTTATGATCCGCAGTCTCAATAATTTTCTATCATTTGTATATATTTTCATAAGATTCATAAGTTTATCACTATTATAGATAAAACTTATGATCTATTTTGCCTTTTTCATATGTTTCTTTACTTTGGTCATATTTCCAATCTCTTCTAACATTAGGTTAATACAATATGCTGCACATGATGACCAAAACAAATGTAGCTTTTCCAACATCAGAGCTTCACCAACTGCTTTATTTGTACTTTCACTATTTGTGCAATATTTTTTTCTCATACCTCATCAATTACTCTATTCAAAAGAGAAAAGATATAGTCAGCTGACTTTCTTTTATTGGTACAGTTTACTGAGGAATGAAATATCATTTGACGATTACAATATATCATGAAATTTATGATGGGATGTTTATTACAGGCGCTCCAACCATCACACATAATTATGCACCCATACTTTGGCCATTTCATCTTTAAGGTATTTATATATTCATCAATTTCTTCTACTTCCTCATCTAAATAAATCCCACCAAATTGGCGTCTCGAGGGCCCTTTTATTCTCAGTCCTATCTCAGCAATAGTATTAATCATTGATTGATAATAAGGGTAGCTATCAGCTACATGAAATGGGATAGCATTGAATAAAAACCACTTCGAAATAGACTTACCAACTTCTTTTACCATTTAGGGCGCAAACCAATTTTTGATACTTTTTTGTTTTAATAGGAACATAGAATGATTAACCCACCTGAAGGCTCATTGGCTCTCTCCTTCACACTAAAACTACTCAACATTTCTCTCTTTGTACATATTGCTGACCCTTGAGATGAACCAGCACCAGAGTGCCCTATAATTACAAAAGATGAAGTATAATGACGTATTATAAATTGAAATTGAACATACTGTAATCATAGCGACGGTGCATCTCTTCTTCATAACTAATCATTTTACGACTTTTTCTCATAGCATTCCTTAGTTGCTTTATTTCCATTTGTGACAAACTTTTTTCATTTATATAGCCACTAAGAAATTCATCTTCATCTCCGCTACTATTTTCGCTATCAAGTGCATATCTATCCATGGTTTCTTCACGAATTGCACTTATAGCTGCTTCTTTCTTCTTTTTCATTACATCTCTAGCAATTTTATATTCTTAAAGATGCTTCTGCAGCATTTGTGATACATCTTTAGGAGCTTTTATACATGACTCCACATTCCCCGACACATGTGCAATATATTATTTTAATCTTATTATTCTACCATTAATAACCTTGCTACAATATTTGCATTTTATAATTTTCTAACCATCACGTACATGATCACCAAAATCCCAATCAACATCTCGTTTTGGAGCCATCCTAAAATATACATAAAATAAAACATTAGTAATAATATTAATAAAATATTAGAACAAAAAAAAGACATAAATATAATTAGTGGCTAAATAATTCTAACAATCTTATTTGAATAATTATAAACCTAATAATATTTAAAAAGTGAAATAAAAAAAAAGTAATTAAATAAGCATATCTATCACCTTTTAGGACACTAGGATAAGAAACCTTAGACAATTAATATTTTTATATAATTATAAACGCAATGGTTATTTATTGTGAAAGAACCAAACTTTTATGCTACGGGTTTGTAGAAGAATGGTGGAGTGATGAATTATATTTATAGACGTATCACATTCTTTTCAATAATTGAAAATAATTTTTTTTTTAATAAAGGTAAAATTATTGCCTTTTTAGAAATTATTTAGATTGTGAATGATGAAGATTCTTTTGTCTCATTTATAGCTTTCAAATTTTTCAGAACTTTACATTTCACATGCCAATTGGTATTCTGCCACAATTGAAAGAGTACTATAATTTTTTCAAGAAATCACATGAGATATTTTTTACAGAAAGATTCCGTAGCCACATAAAGTTTTTCATACTCCAGAAAGTCCATCAAGTTCGCTGAGACCCACAAATGAGATGATTCAAACAAAGACCCTTACAGCCGACTCCCAGGCTTGCAGTCCACCTCTATAAACACCTATCCTCCTTTCCTGATTATATTCTCCCTAGAGAAATTCTTGGTGGCAGCCTTAATTTGATCGAAAATGAATCTAATTACTTTCACTAATTGCATCCAATCCATAACTCTCATTAGTATCGTACTTCTTCATATGATTCCATTCTTGCCTTAAAAGTCTGGCCTTTTTTTGCTGAAAAAGCTAGAACCCATAAAAAAACCATAATCAAAACCACCACAACCACAATACTCTAATTCTTTTTCCTCTTGTCAGGCTCCAACTCCCTCGGCTCCTTCATAAACCGGCCAACCATGCTTGAAATTTCGGGCATCAACACTCTCGGCATCTCTACCATGCGAGTCGACTACACACCACGAGGGGTGGTTTCGCCCCACCACCACCCTCACGCCTCCAAAATATTGACTGTGTTGGAGGGTACTATACTCAACTCACACGGTGAAGATGCTGAGTGTGTTTATGCCGGTAATTTCAAGCACGGTTGGCCGATTTATGAAAAAGCCATGGGGAGTGGAGTCTGACAAAAGGAAAAAGATTTAGATTATTGTTGTGGTGGTCTGTGTGGTGGTTTTGATTCTAGGTCTTTCCGGGTTCTGGCTTTTTCGATAGAAAAAGGCTAAACTTTTGAGATAAAAATGGAATCATATGAAAGTATGACACTAATATGAGTTCTTGATTGGATGCAATCAGTGAGAATACAACATTAATTAGATTCACTTTCGATCAAATTAAGGCGGCCACCAAGAATTTCTCTAGGGAGAATATAATCGGGAAATGAGGATAGGTGCTTA
This sequence comes from Jacaranda mimosifolia, assembly GCA_018894105.1. NCBI lineage: Eukaryota > Viridiplantae > Streptophyta > Magnoliopsida > Lamiales > Bignoniaceae > Jacaranda > Jacaranda mimosifolia. Next base: position 30,922,274 of record CM032129.1, read on the forward strand.
GAGGGGTGGATTGCAAGCCTGCAGCAGGGGAGTCGGCCGCAAGGGTCTTTGTTTGAATAATCTCTTTTGTGGGTCTCAGTGAACTTGATGGACTTTCTGGAGTATGAACTTGTGGCTACGGAATCTTTCTGTAGAAAATATCTCTTCCTATTTCAATTATGGTAGAAGATATTGGCATGTGATTTCCTAAAAAAATTATAGTACTCTTTCAATTGTAGCAAAATACCAATTGGCATGTGAAAGTTCTGAAAAATCAAATGGCATATGAAATGTAAAGTTCAGAAAAATTTGAAAGCTATAAACGAGATAAAAGAATCTTCATCATTCACAATCTAAATAATTTTTGAAAAGGCTATAATTTAACCTTTATTAAAAAAATATTTTTTTTTTCAATTATTGGAAAGAGTGTACTACGCCTATAAATACAATTCATCACACCACCATTCTTCTACAAATTAGTAGCATCAAAATTTGGTTCCTTCATAATAAATAAACATTGTGTTTATAATTATATAAAAATATTAATTGTCTAAGGCTTCTTATCTTGGTGTCTTGAAAGGTGATAGATATGCTATTTAATTACTTCTTTTTTTATTTCAAATTTTAAATATTATTAGATTTATAATTATTCAAATGAGATTATTAGAATTATTTAGCTACTAATTATATTTATGTCTTTATTTTGTTCAAACATTTTATTAATATTATTATTAATGTTTTAATTTGTGTATATTTTAGATAGCTCTAAAATGAGATATTGGTTGGGATTTTGGTGATCCTATAATTGATGGTCGAAAAACTATAAAACGCAAATATTGCAGCAAGGTTATTATTAATGGTGGAATAACAAGATTAAAACAACATATTGCACATATGTCGAGGAATGTGGAACCATGTATAAAAGCTCCTAAAGACGTAACACAAATGCTGCGGAAGCATCTTCAAGAATCTAAAATTGTTAGAGATGTAATGAAAAAGAAGAAAAAAACAGCTATAAGTGCAATTCGAGAAGAAACCATGGATAGATATGCACTTGATAGCGAAAATGGTAGCGGAGATGAAGATAAATTTCGCAGTGGCTATGTCAATGAAGAAGGTTTGTCACAAATAGAAATAAAGCAATTGAGGAATGCTATGAGAGAAAGTCGTAAAATGGCTAGTTATGAAGAAGAGATGCACCGTCGCTATGGTTATGTTATGTCCAATTTCAATTTATAATACTTCATTATATATTTATATAAATACTTATATAAACTTCATTTTTTGTAATTATAGGGCACTCTGATGCTAGTTCATCTCAAAGGCCAACAACAAGTACAAAGAGAGAAATGCCGCTTAGTTTTAGCGTGAAGGAGAGAGCCAATAAACCTTCAGGTGGGATTAATCCTTCTATGTTCCCATCAAAACAAAAAAATATCAAAAATTGGTTTGTGCCCCAAAAAGTAAAAGAAATTGGTAAGTCTATTTCGATGTGATTTTTATTCAATGCTATCCCATTTCATGGGCCTGATAGCAGCCCTTATTATCAATCAATGATTAATACTATTGCTGAGGTAGGATCGGGAATAAAACGGCCTTCGGGACGCCAAATTGGTGGGATTTATTTAAATGAAAAAGTAGAAGAAATTGATGAGTATATAAATACCTTAAATATGAAATGGCCAAAGTATGGGTGCACAATTATGTGTGATGGTTGGAGCGCCCGTAATAAACATCCCATCATAAATTTCATGATATATTGTGATCATCAAATGATATTTCATTCCTCAGTAGACTGTACCAATAAAAGAAAGTCAGCTAACTATATCTTTCCTCTTTTGAATAAAGTAATTAATGAGGTAGGGAAGAAAAATGTTGCACAGATAGTGAAAGTACAAATAAAGCAACTGGTGAAGCACTGATATTGGAAAAACCACATCTGTTTTGGTCATGGTATACAACACATTTTATTGACATGATGTTAGAAGATATTGAGAAGTTAACCAAAGTAAAGAAATTTATGGAAAAGGCAAAACAGATCACATGTTTTATCTATAATAGTGATAAACTTGTGAATCTTATGAAAATACATACAAATAATAGAGAATTATTGAGACCGAGGATAACAAGATTTGCTACTGAATTTATCGCCATGAGAGCTTTATTCGACACCAATCGGATTTGAAAAAAATGTGCACTACATCAAAGTGGGAAAAGTATAATTCTAGAAGACGAAAAAATGTAGACAAGGTGTACAAAATTATAATAGATCCAAAATTCTGGAAATGGGCTAGAGAAATCCAATCTGTTATGGAGCCACTTGTGAGAGTTCTAAAACTTGTAGATCAAGATAAAAAGCCCACATTGGCTATCATATATGAAGGCATGAACAAAGCGAAGCTCACAATAAAAGGGGCAACTAAGGATTGGGAAACTTATTAGGATATTATTGACAAACGGTGGTACAAACAATTGCACCAGCATGAGCATGCTGCAGGTAAGTAGCATCTATCATTTAAATATTTTTTTTTCATTTAGTTATATTTATATACAACTAATAACTACACATAAATATGTACTTTAGCGTATTTTTTGAACCCCACACTTCAACGTTCTAGAACTTGTGTGTATACTAATGAGATGAGGTGAATGGCTCAAAGCTATAATCAAAAGGCTTGAACCTGACCTAGAAGCACAAGCACAAGCTAAAGCTCTCAATGAGGTAAGCACAATTATTTGATATTTTTATAAATATTTACTTTGTCAATTATAACAATTTTTTTATTATGTTTGTTATTAGATTAAATTATTTCGTGACAAGATATGAGAGTTTGGGTCTCCTCTTGCGAGGTGAGCAGTAAAAAGTACTTTATCAGGTATTTTCTATTGTAGATTCTTTATTATTATTTTTTAATTTTATTAAGTGATCATAATCATATTTTTTTCTGCATCATCCAAATTATTGTTTTATTTTTTTTATTAATATTTTGTATCAGGTGAATGGTGGATTAATTATGGTGATGAAGCTCCTTACCTTAGAAAAATTGCTATCAAAGTCCTAAGCCAAACATGCACATCTACTGGCTGTGAAAGGAATTGGAGCACATGGTCATTAATACATACAAACTTCACAATCGTTTGGCTATGGCAGAGCTACACAAGTTAGTTTATGTCCACTATAATATGCGACTCAAGTGCGAAACATTCAATATAAGAAAGAGGATAATGATTATGATCTTTCTATTGATCTTAATCAAATATTCCATGATGATGACATTTTGGATGAGTGGACCGAGAGAATGAGGTGCCTCTACTATCAGATGATGATATAGAGTGGTTAGATGCAGAATTAGAGGAAAAAGATGATAATTTGACAATTAATGCTCTAAGGGGTACCAAAAAGAAAACAATCGATGCACTGTCGAGACAACAAAAAGGAAAAAATGTTTAGGTAAATTATGAAAGTGGTGACAATGATGAAACTAATGACAGTGATGATGAGAATGATGATCAAGGACCACATAATGGTGGTGGTGGTAAAATACATACTGATACAAGTGGTCATGACTATCATGATAGTCAATATAACACTAGGATGTCGTGGGCATAAGGAGATGAAAATTATTATGCAACTCAACACATTGACCATGGTTATCATCCAAGAATAGAGGAGAAATGCCATTTTTTGGCTGAGTTGTCAAGTGCTGATGATCATTTCCATCCTGGTAGCACATTTAGAGGAGTATATGAAAATGTTGATGAGCATATCCAAAATTTGGGCCTAGGAAAATACCAACAAAGTTGGCTTAGGGAGTATTTTGATAATGTACAGAGCAACTATGGCAGTAATTTGTCCTCTCACACCCACTCTCATCGCTATAATGATAGAAGTCATGACAGTTCTAAGACAAAATAGATATTATGATTATTTATCCTTCAATAGCATTGACTATGGATATCTTAAATTTGATCATGGATCGAGCAATACTAGTGGCAGACAAAGTCAATTAGAAGGGCACTTTGAATATGCACGCGATAGATATCATGATCATTTTTCTTCCAGTAGCATTAGATATCGTGAACATGATTATGAATCTTCTTCGAGTAATAGTAGCAGCATTAGTTATCGGAGATTTGGATACTATCATCATGGTGATGAGCCGCTAACATATGCACAACCATTTTATAATACTTTCTCATCACATTATTTTGGTTATAATTTATCTAACCAATTTGCAAATCCTCGACTTGAGCCTTCTGGTACATATTCTTCATTTCATCCCCCACATGGAAGGTTACTTGTCTAGTCAGTTTCATAATCCTTCTAAGACAGATAATTATGATTTTGTACCCCCTCATCACTCTATATGGTACTAGTATTATAATTATTTTTATCTTTATTATGTTGTACAATAACTTTTCTAATATTTATGAGCTTTGCTAAGCTAATGTAGTTTATAACATTAATTTGTGATATCCAAAATTATGCTAATTACTTTATATAAACAAGAAATAGAGTTTTAAATATTTTCATATTTTTTATAATTTATTTGAATTTTTTGAATAATTTAACAACAAAATTATGCAGAACGTCTGCAACCATTCTGCGATATTGCAACGAAACTGGAACCTTACCCTCCATTTTGGTTCCCGCGATCGTTCCTGCGAACCATGCTCAAACCCCAAAAACAGGCTCATTTCCAATGTACTCCATACCATTTTCACCTTCTCGTTCCCTTCTACCACGAAGAACCGATTTATCGGTGTGGATCGGCGTTCTGGCGATAAAATGGCCAATTTTGACCATTCTAAACACAACCCGATCCTACACTGGTGCGACGGAACATAGTTGCCCAATCCAATTTTGATCCGACCATTCCGGCCGAGAAATCGCTGATCCGGCCAACCATGGGTATGATAATGACCATTTTCCAATTCAAGCTAGTTAATTAATACAATGCAACTACAAGGTTTGAAATTCAAACCTGACCTTGTCATTGACATCACAGTACTTCAACCTCTCAGCGCAGATGCTATCTCCATTGCTGACCTTAAATTGACGTGATCCAATCTAAATATTTCAAACAAGACCAGAAAACAACATAAATAAGAAAATTCGACCAATGCTGTTGCTACTCTGATCCTCAGAAAAGCCAAAATATTACTGATTCTGCACACAAACCACGGCGAACACGGACCCAGTCCGACACTTGGCTTGGACCAATGCTGTATAGCCGATTTCAGCTGCATCTTTTTCTCTATCCTCGGGTGATACAGCAGTGCTCAAATTTTTTTCTCTTCTTCTTCACTTTCCTCGTCTTCTTTGTCATCATCCCCATTATTATGTCTCAAAGAAAAAGGCCGCGTAAAATAGGGTATTAATGTCAAAATTATTGTCTGAAATGTGGTTAAGAGGCTTGGAAATGAGCCTTTGGCGGAGTGCGTTAGGGGCGCTAAAACTCGGGGTTAGATTCTGAACGATTCGAGATGCCGGGTTAGGGCTTGAGGACAACGTCGATTCGCCATTGATGCTGGCGTGAAGCTTTACTGCAATTATCTTTGGGTTAATTGCCCCCAACCTATGCCTCATTTGTACATTGTCCTCAATCGTTATCGACGTGCAATTTTACCACTTGAACTATTAAAATGTTTGTCAATATCACATTTGCCCATGTTTGGTGGAATCCAACAAATTAGTATTGGACATATGGACTAAAAGTACTGGAATATTTTTGTTAGATTCTATTAAAAATAGGCAAAAATGGTGTTGACCAATATTTTTATTAGTTCATGTGGTGAAATTGCACATCGATAATAATTGAAGAGCAATGTACAAAAGAGGCCTTATGATGGGGAGTTAACGCAATTATATCATCTATTGCAGGAGTTCTAGGAGGTGATTTGAATCTACGTTTAGTCGTCAATGTTTACAAGTTCATCTTTGACCAGTAGTCGCTGTTAATGGATTGCGATTTCTATTTACTCTTCTTTAATGGTCTGCGGGCCTGCTATCTTCAAGTCCTATTTACTTAAGTTTGTGCAAATTTTGCTTCATTTTTCATATTTTCCTGGTGTGGATTTCCATGAGTGGAGCGACAAAGAATGAATCCATATTAAATATTTAAACAACTTTTGACCCTTTTTAATTATTTATGTTAAAACTATCTTCTCACCACGGACATCAAATATTGATTAAAAATTTTATATTTAGCAAGGTAAATTTATCTAAATCAAGAATGAAAATGATAGCTTTAGACTCATTTCTCATTCTCTCTTAAATAAATAAAGTTCGCCCTCAATTAGTTCCCTTAATTAAATAAAATTTGCCATTAATCTCTGCACTGATAAATTAGATCTTTCCCCATTGTTTTACTCACCACGAGAAAGACAAATGAGAAATGTATACTATTTAAAGTTGGTCCTCAACCTATTCTCTTAATAAAGTATAACTTGCCCCTGACTCTAAATCGATCAGCCAATAGTATAACCTGCCCCTGACTCCTAAATCGATCATCTGAATATATCGGTCGAGAATTCATTGAGAGTTTATTTTCATAAAAAATGATATAACCTTTTATTCTATGATATTAAATAATAATAACAATAAAATAAAGAAAAGAGTTAGTACTACGACATGGTGGGTTTTAATAGGCAAATGTCATGAATGATGCCTTCCCATGCTCAGAGAGAGCTTGCCCTAAACCAATTTATGAAAAATAAGAGACTGCTAAGCAAAAATAATGACTTTATATGAAATCAAAAGATTAATCTGGAACACACAAGTTATGTCAGTTCTAGTGTGTCGCATTCTTTCACAGACAACTTCTAATCAAGCAACAAATCCAATTTTCATGAGTTGTTACAAATAATGGTAGCACTCCCCACAATTGGAGTGGGTCATGTTTTAAGGATCACAAACACACTATAACTCTTTAATCAACAAATATTCAACTTCACCAAAGCAAGAACAGGCATGCAAAAGGCAATTGGGCACAAAACCCATCTGATAATTATTAAAATCATTACATCATTATATGTACATTTAAAAATGGACAAATGTAGCATCTGTAACAATGAATAGAACCCAAAAAAAGGAAGAAGATGAAAAGGCATGCTGTATGGTAATATACCTACAACTCTCATCTTGCACAGTAGTAACCCTGCATCCAGTGACCTAGACTCAGGGGAGAAAAGAATTAAGAATCTTGCTTTAGACAAAATTTTGATTTGTGCCGGCATCTTTACTGCCAGTAATGACTTTCCGGTGACGCCTGGACCTCCTGTCTTTCCCACGCTTAGTGGGTGGAATCTTCTTAATCGGACTAATTGTGGTGCTGTCGGCTAGAATCCCAGGCGAGGTTTTGTTTAAATTCTCATCAGTTATGGTTATGGGCGGCGGAGGATGGACGATAGCAATACCATTGGGAGGTGGATGGGGAGACCAGTGGTCAAGCAAGTCTCTGTGGTAACCCTGCAGCAGTAGACAAGCTGTAAAGTTGCATACTAATGGAAGTTTAGTGGTGATCATCAGGTAGGCCAAACTATTTCGACGTATTATTCCTATTGCCACGCATATGGTGTGGGGTTTGTCCTGAAAAGGCACCACAAAGTGTGGGAGAAAAGAAATAGCTTATAAACTATTTCAATCCCTCGACTCCTTTTGATGTCGGACAATTAGGTATCATCACTTATAATATGAACACGACATGCAGGCGGAGATACATAGGATCTGAACCAATGAAACTAAATTTCCTAAATTTTATCTTTAAAGAAACACTGAAAAGAAACAGTATATGAAAGAACCTCATTCTCACCTCTTAGAAATAAATATTTATGACGCAATAAAATTTACCTGGATCACAAAATTGCGTCTTTCACAGTCCAAGAACATATTGATGGTGTAATTAGTCTTCAGCCGGATCTTGTCCCTTACGATGGAAAAACTTATCTGGTCTCTTGCAGTAAAACGGTCTACCTCATTAAACCATAGACAGGTGAAGAGGTTGGCGATTGGAATGTGCTCCTTAATTATCACACATCCTTCAGGAACATCTGGAAAACCACACTCAAATAAGTTTAACCAAATCCAAATAGGAAAATAGAAAAAAGGGGAAATAATTAAGCACTGCTTCCCTACCGCTAGTAATGGGCAGCTTATCCACAGAATATGGTGTTAAACCCTCCTTTTTATAAAATTCAATCTGGAAATCAATGGAAGAATTATCGTACTTCCCAGCAGCTTTATTAGCTTCTGCTTCTACAAACACATCGAAACGCTTATAATGCCTTGATATCGCAAAGCTTGCATTTTTTCTCCACAAAAACCTGTAACAATAGTAAAAAGAAACTTCATTTAGAACACATTTCTCGTGGAGAAGGTAAACATTCTATTTGTTGTAGATGCATAAGCATGTGTTGAAGTGGATATTGCCAGTAACTATTTTACCCATTTATCAAGAGAATCAAAATTATATGTATCCACTTATTTTCAGAATAAGTTCCACAAGTGCATGGATCAAATTTACCCAAGTGGCTGGGAGCAACAATGAAACCATGAATAGATCCATCCATACTATTATTGCCCAAAAATTGAACAAAGAAATGCCCTAGCGCCAAATAACATAAATTTTCCTTGCCTTACGTATAATGAAGCTAGATCTAAAATGTCATTCATGAGATTTTGAGTGTAATAGTCGGTCGTCAAAGTATGAAGATGTCGTAATATCTGGTCGTTGGATAGGAAACAGAAAAACTACATGAAGTACCTAGTATACCATTCAAAGAAGACAATAGTGCGAGTTATTAGGATTGCAAGTCACCACAGATTTAGTAGTTAACAAGTATGTGTTATGAATGCATTAAGAAAACCCATGATAGCACAATCATGCTCTCATGTTATATAACCTAAAGTTTGTTAAACAATAGCTGATTGTCAATCATTTATTTGATCTACTAAAAATTTATGCCAACGAGCTGATATGAAAAATGATAAGATCTAAGTCAATTGAAGGATGTTGGGCTTTTCTATGGTAACATAGCCATGAAATTCAACGGTTAGACTACTGATGAAATCATATTTTGCAAATGAAGTGACATCAAATAAGTCTGCTTGTACCATGTGGATGTACCTCTCGAGAATTTGAACTGGATCCACAACCAGCTCAAGTTTTGCATCAATCCACAATGAATACCGGGCATTAGGGAAAAGCCGATGAAGTAGTAGCTTGGGAACCTACCATTGCAAAAGCAAAACACAGTCAACAAATTTTAGACAGCAATAGCACAGCAGCATTATTTACAAAGGCTAAACAGACATAAACTAAAACCTAGTGAAGCACCACAGATAACTATCAAAACTAGATGAGGCATGCCCAAAAAAATGATACAGAAGAGACTAACTACTAAAAACAGAATATCATTATTTGTAATGCCCTATGTATTGTGGATTGAGATATATTGGACCATTATGTTGAATACTCTTTTTGTTCAACGTGGTAGAATGGAACAAAAGAATTTACAGATGATATTTAGCTCCCCTCCAAAATTCGGACCATTTTCGACTCATAATTGGTAATTCCACCAATATCAGAATATCAACATACATTCCAATATTAATGGTATTAGAAAGATCAGAAACCATGACATGGAAAGTTCAAGTAGCAGAAAGAAGGTTTCTTCCTGATATATAAGATGCCATTATTATTTCAGTAAGCAGGAAATGAGCAACATTCAGATGAAGAGGAATAAACACCTGAATATTGAATTAACATCAGAGAGCAGTCCTCATTAGGGTAATCTTCTTGGAATAGCGATCAAGTTTCAAATCTAATAGTTTAAAATGGTTTTTCGCCAAAAGGATTTTCCTTGATGCGCATACATCAATTGGAAGACTTCATTAAGTAAAGATATTTCATGCTAAATCTAGGCAAATGATAATGTCATGGAATAATTAGCCATTAATGATTCATTGAGAGAAGTAAAAAGGGCACCATCAAGTTCCCTGGGGAATATAGACTATTTCATTTTTATACAATTTGGTAAATGAAGAGCATGGTAGAGGAGTTGACTAAGTTACTAGGACATGGAGTAAATTATTTCTGTTTCTTTTTATCATCTCTCTGTTATTTCCTTAATTTACATTTTTCTTGAGGTTCATTAATTCTTTTAATTATTGAACTCCTTTGCACCCATATATGGTTTCCCTACACTTTTACCTCCATATCACTTCTTCATCTCAACCAAAAAGGTAACCTTTACTGCCACCTCTATTTCCCTGAACCAAGAACAGGCTTATTTCATCTAAATGTATATATTCAGCTGTGTATTTCGGGATAGATTACACTCCTTAAACCATGTTTTTCAACTATGTTTCAGGCAGCTTCAATTGATAAAGATAAACAAAATTTGCCATAAAAACACAGAAACGAAAAACATCCAAAACATGAGCCTTTGGTTGATTGTGTCCATGGTGATAGCATTTCGCGAAAATTAAAAGCTATAACACTAAAATAATATTTCACTTTAAAAATATCAAAGCTATATAGGAACCATCAAGACAGAAAATTATCTGTTTAAATAAATTTAATTTGCTCCTCAAATTCAGTCACAATGTCATAAACTTCAGAATTCCAGCAGCAAAAGTTCACTATAGAAGATCAAAGAAAAATAAATTTCCTATCTCCATATTGCCTGCAAGGATGAGAAAATGGTAGATATCTTAATTATCAAATTATGTGAGTTTCTCAACCTCCCCTGAAACCAACCCCATTCTGAATCACCACCACCACCACCATCAAAAATCACATAGAGGTTATTTTTCTAGGTTATAACTGAGAACTCTGACTTCAACACGAGGAATAAACCAGCTAATTTCTAGGGCATTTACCTTTCCATTCCGTCTTGGATCAGAATAAGGTAGATTGCGGACAACTATTATTCTCCACAGCCCAACTTTCTTGTCACTGCCAAGCACACTAGAATTCCTCAGAAAAGCTTCTGTTTCTTCATCCACAAACATATGAAAGCAGACACTCCTTTTGGCATATTCACTAATACCCTTGGGTTGCCTTATTAAGTCAAATGCCCCTGGTCAAGAATGCATTTTCTACATTAATTAACATAAAAATTTACAATTAAAACTAAATACGATATAGGTGCCTCATACCAAATATTGCTGATGCGACCACCACTCCTCGACAAGTTTCCATCTCAAGAAGATCAGAGTCATCAATGTCAAAACCTGTCTGATGACCTGGTCTCACTCCTCTGACAAACCTATTACAAGTACACCAAACATAAGAAAAAGACAGGCAAAAACAGCTGATAAGCCGTAAGTAATTAATTAAAAAGGCACGGGCACAAACTTTCATATAAAATAAATTGATAAAATCCAAGGTATTCAGACTAAACTGCCCAAAGAAAACCATCATACCCGCAATGCACACTCATTGACTCTCTTACATCATAGGAATCACTCCTCTGTCTCAGTGAAGGATATCCACCGAATTCTGAACCCCCAAATTCAGATTTGGTTAAATTTTCTTCATGAATATATGTCAAATCTTTAAGAACAGGAGAAAAAGATGGTGCCTTTGGCATTAGAGCAACAGCATCTTCCACAGGCAGGTAGCATACAGGACAAGCTGCAAGAACAAACAGCAGGAAAATCCACTAAATGAATCATAAAAGTAGGATTTCAAGATCACATAATCTTCCTAAAAAAGTCAACCAATTCTTGAAAGAAAGAGTGAAGAAATACTCACGACGTGGTCCTGTCCGCTTTTTATCTGCTGGTGGCGGAGGCAAGGTAAAATGCTCACATGGATTACCAGGAGGAAGTTTGTATCCAGTAAAAAACACAAGGGGTGGTGGTGGAGAAGGAAAAGACAGGGTAGCATTTGCACTTCTCTCCACTTCCATAATTGGAGAAGACGAAATTTCACTGGCAGTAACCCTTTCCTCAGATGTTTTCCCAGATACAATATTTATGGTCGGAATAATGCTTTCTCGAGCATCTTCACCTGCAAGTAACCGGAATAATACCGTAACCAAATCTTTTTTAATCATAACCGATCAACATATTGATCCAAATAAAAACTCTCCACATGGATCAGATGCAAAAACTGGCTTCACAATAAACCCTTATCATTCAGCAAACCTCTACCAATATTACACTATCAAAGCACGCAAAAACATAGGCAAAATACATGAATATTCGGCATATATTTCTCCAGAACTTCCATAGTTGAATGCATAACTAGAATAGCTTGACACATCTGGTTTCATTGCCCAATCACATGCTCAGCAATCATTTAAAAATCTAATCTATCCCATGTTCTCTGTATCTTCTCAATCCAAAATAAAACAGCAGATGGAGAATATGAAACCAAACCTTTGCCAACAATTAACACCCACATGAACACTGCAAGGGAAACAAGACACAGGAGCAGCATTCCGACCTCCTTTCGAGGGGCAACTTTGAAGATCCAATGGAACAATCTCTCCTTTTCCTTGAGCATCTTAGGAGGCTTTCTTGAGACAGGTGGTGTAGTTTGTAGTGGTAAAGATAACGAACCGTTCTGAATTTGCTGCAATGACCCATAACTTCCTGATCGAAGACCCAATGACCCTGTAGTCATTGTTGTCCCCTCAATCGCCAAACTTCACCTCTCATCTCCCCCTTTCCCTCATCCACAGTTTTCCAACTATTGGATATTCAATCCTCCACAAGAACCTCAAAAGGCAACTTTTTTGTTAGTATCTAATCCTTCTCACCTCCAAATTTAGACTCAAATCGTAAAAGCTAACCCAAATTTGGATCTTTATCTCTTTGCCGCTATATATTCACTTAAGCCAACCCAATCTTGCCAAAGAATATGAATTAATGCTGAATTCTCCCAAAAGTTCTGAGACCTACTTGACTAAATAGACCAACATCAATAACAATGATCAGTCTCTACTGAAGAATACCAATGACTCTAGCGCAGACTATACAGAAACAAAATAAAATAAAATAATTAAAAAAAATAACAGCAGTACAGTTTTGAGCAATAAGATCCCAAGTCCCAACTATAGCTGGAGGAAACACAGATAAAAATTTTCAATCTGTGCAAATTATAGCCAACAGAAACTCATGCCTTTGTGTTCGGATTGAACCATAATCCTATGATTGAGAAAACATTTAAGTCCAAAACTACGCACTCCAATCCCACAAATCAAGAAAGAAACCACTTGGAATTGAACTCGAAGTCCAGTTGTTATAAAGAACTGAAACGCGCAAAAAAGAAGAAAATTAACGAAATAAAAAAGAATAATTTTACGAACAAATAAATGAATAAGCCAAAAAAATTATCGGCTGAAAAGGGTAATTGATTTCTAGGGTTTGTTTGAAATCTATATAGGTCAAAAGTCCCTTTTAATTGGAGAATGTATTTGCTTTAAATATATTTTTTTGTCTGAAGATCTTTGAAATATTTACATGAGTAATAATTCAATAAATCAGTGGGAAAATCATTAATGTTAACATGCGCCATGTGCGCTAGAGATTTAGACGGCAGGTCCAATCAGGATGTTAGCCCTTTGGCAACAATTTTATCAATGATGTTTATTTTGGTTTAGGGCCCCATGATTTCTGTTTTTGACTTTTTTTTTATTATTATTTACACCTATGTACATCAAAGTCTGTTCAAATTTGAAGTCTTGACCCCCATATAGACTTATGCTGCTGGGTCACAGCCACTCGATCTGTTTTTGACTTTATTGCAATTAGATTAAACTAATTTTTTATTTTCATAAGAAATTAATGAGAATATGAACAATCTCTTACACTTATCTTCTTTTTTTTTTTTTAAATATATGTTTACATAGCTACGCACATCAATAATTCATTAAAATTTTATTCGTGAATCTCTCACATATAAGTGTGAGAGCAATATCACTAAATCAATTGACTATTCAACGATCAATCACCTAATTGAATTAGTTTCAATTTATTGAAAAAAAATTAATTTATCTCACACTTTGAGATTATAATAATCAATATATTTATTGTTATTACTCAAATCAAATATTTCAAATGATAGAAAATTACAGTAATCATTGAACAAAAGATTACTATGATAGCCATTTTCCCCTGTATTTTTTTTTCGTATAGAAAAGACATTTGTGAAGATTTTTGCTCACCTTGTATAAAATTTGGAAGAATGTTATCGTTTTTTAGAATAAAACCAAACATTTGCCTCAAAATATAATATTTTTTCCTCTCAAAACATTATTAAAAAGTTATAATCGTTTCAAATTATTAAATCAATTAAAACTATATATATTTATATATTTAGATTATTATTTATTATAAATATATATTTTAAATTATTATTTCATTATAAAAATAAACAAAATTTGATGCAATACCACTAATCTAACAAAACTTTGATAAAACAATATTTATAGTAGAATTTGTCTTTTTTTTTAGTGTAAAATTAAACACGTCTCCATCCTTAACACATTTTTCTATCTCATTATTAAAGCGTATTATCTCAAAACTATCTTCCCAAAACACTCCAAAAATAAAATCAAATTCTTGAAGTAAATTAATATTTCATTTCTACACATATGTGTTGATTGCAATAATAAAGAGTCAAACTATGAATTATTATTACTAGTTTAGTTTTAGACTTTTATGGTATTGATTACTTAATGATTGTTTTCATTTTCATTTTATGTGTTCAGCATTTTCACGAGTTAAAGAGTTAGTTATAATTTTGAAAATGAAAATAAAATTATATTTAAATGTATGTATAATTTATTAGTTTTAAAATGCTAATTGATACTTTATTTTAAATTAAATTTGAATTTAATTTATATAATAACAGGATAATAGAGTATAATTATGAAAAATTGAAAATGAAGTTAAAAAATATTTTCAATGAAACAGTATATAAATTAATATTTTTTAGTTTTTAAATAGTGATGAAAATAAAAAGGATTTTGAACATAAAAAGAAAGGAACATTTAAAAATTAAGTTATTTATTATATTTTAAAAGTAGCTGCCTAGTAGTGTCACAGTCAATGCTCTGAGTCGTATAGGAGTATGCCAAATCGAATTATAATAATTAAGGCAAGGCCAATTTCTTCCTATAGGCAATTTATCCTCAAGCAAGGGGCAAGGGCCAACAGATCCGCATTAGCTAGGTAAAATCTTAAGGTAATGTTTGGTTATGTTTTATATGTTTTGTATTATGTATTTCGGGAGAATAAATTTTGGGAGTGGAGTTGGAAAATGTAAAGATTGTATTGGAAAATGCAATTGATATTTGTTTATGTTTTGGAAAATATAATTTGATTGTTTAATTGCAAGATAAAAATATTTAAGGAAAAAAAAGCGAGGAATATAGTACGGAATTGAAGAAAATTATTTTTGTCAAAAATATATGACGAGAAAATTTGAACAAATAGTTATTCGTTAGTTTGTGTGGCTCCAACACCCGCAAAGAAAAAATAATTAAGAAATAATTATTTGTTTTGAATAACTGAACTCAAATATTTAGGTTTCATTGCTTGCCAGTTGCCATGATAGGATTGGATGTAACTGATAAGTGTAGGATTCATTATCTAGAAAATATATACTTTGTTTGGTTGCTTGAATTACTAATTTAGATATCCTAATTTTGATATCGTCAGTTGCTCGGATACTTAAAATTGTAATTTATGTTAAGTGTGAAATATCAATTTCATCCCCCAACTTGTTTTGACAATATTTAAACTATCTTCATTGAAAAGCTTTAAATACATGTAATGATGCAGTGAGTAAGTCTCTATTTTTAAACTTTTTTTCCTCAAATAGTTCAAAGTTTATTAGCACTAGAAAAGAGTTGATTTTTATTTTGAAAAAATAATTAACTTTCAAATTTTATAAAATCATACACTTATTTCACAAATTAGGCTATTTTAGATTCAATATGCTTATGGATACTAGTTTGTAATTTCACATAATAAATTCATATTGAGTGTAAATTTATATTTGAAAAATATTATTTATTTTTAATTTACAAAAAAATAAAAAAATTGTTATGAAATCTTATTATCATGGAAGAAAAAGTTCTCATATCAAAATTTATATTTTTTAGAAAAATATTGTATAAAAAATCTTATAAAAATAAACTTGACTACACAAATAATTTAGTGTTTTCTTAAAACTCAGTTATATAAATCAAGTTTTTAGTAATATATACATATTTTTTAATTAAGTTTATATTTAGTTTATGTACAGAGATAATTTCGTCATTTGATATATTAATCTCAATATTTCTACTCCTAGAATTATTAATCACACAAATAGGATAAGATACATAATCCCAATACTTTAAAATAAAATATCAGGGTCGAGCTTTTTATTAATTATAAATTTTAATCGCAACAACCAAACAATTAACAAAGGAGAAAAATCATTTTCTAAGTCATTTCCCACCTTGAGGGTGCAATTGATTAAAAAACAATGCGTTAGTTATTTTCCATCAACAACTCATAAAACCCACAATTAATAAATTTTATTAATATGGTTTCTAGTCATATTTCTGTAGTGATAGAGAGTTGAGACTTATTGATGAATGTCTTCTTAGAGTAGAAGGCCAATTAAATTTTTTCCAAGATGTTTGCATAGTAGTGGATAGTAACTAGCAATTAAGGAAATAAAAGGCTAATTAGGAAATAGATTATTATTTTTTTTTTCTTAATCATAACTTTTTTCAATGAAAAAACTATTAACTTCCAGCGGAAGTTGAAAAGGAGACAAGTGACATGATGAGAATCTAAATCAAGCCTAAGGAAGTGTTTGATTATGTTTTTTGTGTGATTTTATTATGTGTCTATTATGTATTTTTGGAGAATAAATTATTGGAGAATGTAAAAGTTATTTTTTGGCATACTTGTTTATGTTTTGTGGGAGATATTTTCACTGTAGCAGTCAAATCAATATTTTTTTTGCTGAATTTTTGGAATAAAAATGAAATTGAGTGATTTTTTTAATATTATAATAATAATAAAATATATATAATATATGTATGTGTATGTTGAAAAATGTGTATTTGGGAAGAAAGATGAAAATATATTTGATTATATTTTTTCAAAATATTGTTATGAAAAAACATAATCAAACACTTCCTAAATTTTTCTAAAAATTTTATGATTACTCCCTAAAAGGGGAAGAAATTTTTTAATTGTATTCTTCCTAATATGTCAAATCAAGAGGACGACATTTCAAGCAATGAAAGGAATGGGAGGTAGGTAAGCATGCCCCTTTCAACTTTTTTTTATAGCCAATGGACTTATGTTAAATATCGAAAACTCTTATTAAAAGGATGTCCATGATCTATTGATTTATCTAAAAAATATCATGAATCATAAAAAGAATACATCACGATATATTTCGAATTTCAGAATTCAGACACAGATATTTTATACTATGTAAAAGACTTATACCATTGATTCATAAAATAATCGATAACTTTTTTAAATATTTGCAAACAATGCCTTAATAACTGGTAAATGTCGATGAATACCTTATTTTTGAAATCAATAAATTGTTATAATTGAATTAAAATACTTTAAGAGCGAGTTTATACAGCATACTGGGGGAACATAAAGCACGATTTTGTATTCTAATCGCTAGCTATCATTTTTTTCAATTGCATAAAATATAAGATATATAAATTTTACTAAATAAAAAGTTGCTTACATAGTCTGAAGTAGGGATGAGAAACGGTTAGGTCACCCGTTAGGGGTCTACGATCTAGCCTATTTGAGGTATAAGCCGGCCTAACCTATTTAATAAATAGATCATATTTAGACTTTTAGAAAAGTCTATTTACTTAAAAAGGCTAGGTATATGATTTTAAAAAAACCTATAAAAGCTATCAGGTCAGCCTATATAGTTTAATTATGTTAATATATATTTAATTATTTATAATACTTATATTATTGCTTTTATATTTTATATCAATTAGTTTTATTAATTTTAATAATTATATATATGTTCTTAATTAATATATAATCATTTTATTTCAAATTTTTTATTTAACTTATAATAATGCTTGGTTATACTTTTCTCTTTGTTAAGATAAACGTATTATAATAGCTAATTATTTTTACTTAATATAAATTATAGAATTTTTAGGTCTATTAAGGTCTATCAAAGTTTTAAGCATATTAAGACCTAAGCCTATTAAGAGTTTGAATTTATATAAAATTTAAGTCTAATTATAATATTAATGAAAATAAACTTTTTCAAGTCAAGTCTAAGATTTGAAAAAATCTAAAAATGCTATGTCAGATTTAAAAAAAAAAAAAAACCTTATCAAGTAATAAACTAAGTTTAAACTTACAAAATATGCAACAAATTTAACTTACTTAAAGCAAAATTTAGCCTAACCTAGCCTAACTTAGCTTATTCCCATTCCCACCCCTAGTGTGAAGGCACACGGCACACCTAACCGACAACTTGGTCGTTGTTGCTTAGCTTTCAATAAATATTAAAACATCATTAAAGCGCGTGTGTACGATTTTACAGATATTCAACATTTGAATGATTACTAATTTAAGTAGCTGCAGAATACTTGATTGAAAAAAATCCAAACTAATTTTAATGGAATTGAATTCAATTTTTTTTTTTTTTTTTGGAAAATTGTTGAATACTGGGTTCATGTTTCAGGAATGGGTCCACATAGAGAATGTGCTTGAGTTTGATCTAAAACGGATCTGCGTAGAGAAATGCTCAAGTTTGAAAATAAATAATTTAATGCCTTTATGGTTTTTTTTTTTAATTTTTTTATATACACGCACGAATATCATGAATCAATTAAGGCTCGAACTTCTAATCTTCTACGTCATGTGAAAGACTTATTTTATTGTGTCACAGGGCACTTAGCATGCCTTTTTGATTATGATGATGGTATTTATATTAATTAAATATTTGGTGGTTTTGATCCAATTAGACTTATGGGGTCCATATTAAATGGATTAGTTAGGTAGGCTCAGTAGCTCTTTTTAATTAATCACTACCTATTGTTGCATAAATATATTTTTTAAATATTTAAATAATATGATTCTTCTAATATTTGAATAGAGGATGAAGATAAAACCATGTGGAGCTGGGAGGTACAGTCCTGCAAGTGTTTGTGAGAGTTATTGGACCCTTTTTTGTAAGTATTTAATAGGTTAGTGGATTTTATAAAAAGTATAATTTTAACCTTATTATTAGAATATTTTTAAAGGAGAATTCAAAAGATAAATTTGGAATATTAACAAAATTGGTATCCAAACTACTTTCATACATCAAATTCTCTATTTTACCCTTTGAATTAAATTATCTATTTTAGTTGTTGAAATAATTTAAGTGTATTATTAGTAAAACTTCAAAAATAACCTTCATTTGTGAGGAAAAAAATACCTTTATTTTTATAATAGTATAGAGATATAGATATTTGATCATTTCATTGGACTTTTTACTTATATGCCCTTAAGATTTTTGATTTTTTGAGGGGTATATCAAATATCTTCTTCAATTTGATTTATTTTGTCTATATTTTCACACGTTAATGTAGTTTCTCCATTGAACTAGATAACTTAGTCTGATGCAGTGGTGGGATCATGTATTTAGTTCTCTATAAAAATAAATAAATAAATAAATTACTCAATAGTTCAATTAAAAAAATAAAAAAATATATTAAACAAAAAAAATTAAATGAATATTCAACGACATTTTTTTTATTCCACTCGATTCATCGACACCATGAATAATTACTAACATATATTATAGTGGCATTTGACGCACTTTTTATTTCATTACATCTAATCTACCTATAATAATTAAATATCCTATCAATCCCTATGTATGTTAGATTATTGTTTTGGGACTAGTCTATGGTTTCTACACTTGAATTTATGCAGCCAGTAACAATAGTCTTAATCTACTTCAATGAATTATTTCTTGTTATTTATTCCTTTGGGAAGTTATATGTGCTCAATAAAGTTGTGGTGGACCAATCATACTTGTCAAAAAGTATCAAAAGATAATGAGATACGTATAATCTTGGATTGAGTCAGAATTTTTTATTTATTTTTTAATGAATGATGAAATTCTGAATTACCAAAAATATTATATATATATATATATGTATTTCACACATATATAAAGAAGTATAATAGGGCAAAAAGAGCATTTTTAATAAGATGGAGGACAAATTTATAATTTGAGAATGATAAAAGTGTAATATTTTAAAATTTTTAATATAAAAAATAAAGTTTTAATATTTTTAGTTTGGGGCCCCTGCTCGGTCTCTGCATATGAACATTAGGGGGATTTTGTTTTTTTGCTGTTTGATTTGGCATAGCATTTTGATTTCACCTTGCTGGGGATGAAATTAACAATATTCATATAAACTTAATATAGTTATTATTTATTAATTAAATGCAATAAAATAACAAAATAATAATGATAATCACACATTAACATGAAGTGAGATCATTCAACCTAAATCCACTTTGGCTGATTGAACGGGCGTATTAGTACAGGTATTCTCTTTGTTAACACTTAAAAATTATTAGCATTTGCCTTCTTCTTTTTTATAAATAAAATTGATAATCTATTGGTATTTCTTATTGACAAGCTCTTAGTGGTTTTAAATTGGTGATTAATTTAATTTGCATGATCATAACCATTGGAGGATCTTTATACTGATTTTCTGAAAAAAAAATTGTAATGAATTTTTCTATTATCCTTTTTTACCACCGGCACTTGTTACAATTTCAGTTAATAAATATTTTAAATATCACATTCAGGTTTTTGGGTTTGACTTCAACACTTTGTTTAGTTTTAAAATTTTAATAGGAAAAAATATAAAATATCGATTTTGTTTGGTATTTTAAGGAAAAGAAGAGGATAGGAATTAAAAAATTAAACGTGATGAAGGTGTTGAATATGCAGAGAAAATCAAATAAACTTTTCTTTTATTTCCCTCACTATTTTAGGAGGAAAATATATTTTTCTCAATTTTATAATATTTTCCCTCAAATTTTTTTTTCTTTAATATTTTCCTTACCGAATCAAATAGTCAAAATTACTTTTCTTAATATTTTCTTTTCTTTTTCTCATCAACATTTTTATACCAAAATCATATAAGTTTCTTTTATTTTGGAGAATTTTTGTCTACTTCTTATGAAATTAAAATTCGCGACTCATCTATTCATAAGTGTGAAAGCTTATAGTAAAACTACTTATTTGTTCAAATTTGGCTTTGCAGATGGTTAATATCATGCAAAGAAACAATGAAATAAAATTATAATTTCTAGTCAAATGTACAACTATTACTTTTCAATAGTTAATGAAGAGAAATTTGTTATTCATATTAAATATATTTTATTATCCATCCTGTCATATCACATTCTATTATGCTTGTTTCGACACACCAACACAATTAGGGTATGTTTGGTTTGTTAGATATGACTTAATAAATAATTTTATTAAGTCGTGTCAAGTGTTTAAATGTAATAAAAAAAGTTCAGAATTGATACAAAACCCGATCATTTATCCTGTATTTAATTGACAGTTAATCATACACTTGGGCCCAGATTGTATAATTCCAATTGAGAATGGAAATAAGAAATTAGGCTTATGATAATTATACCCATGCAAATTCATTACAATGGACATTATCACCTCATTATAATGGGTATTTTAGTAAATTCATTAGATCGATTATTTAAACCTTGCATTGAAATAAGGAATTGATGAAATAAATACATATTCAAAATGTGTAATTCTAGTCACAAACACAGTATTATATTATTTTCAAAAGTATAATATCATCGTATCATTATAATTTTATCAATCCTATCTATATATTCATACATGCCCTTACTAGTTTATTTTCTGAAATAATGCAACCGTTAAATAGTGATAAAGGCCAAATTTGATTATTTTTTGAAATAAACTTTTTGGCCATGCAATTCATTTATATAAATTAAGATATATTGTAAATTATTAATTGGAATATGATGGCATTATACAATAAAATTTTCACATCATCCTATATGATTTAATTATTTATTACTCATTAAATATATATTAATAAATCTTACATAAAATCTTCCATCACGATAATATCTGCACTCACAAACACACTTAGGGAAGACTGGAAAAATAAATAAATAAATAAATAAATCCAACAAATACAATTAGATGCTTAAATTAGAATATGATTATAAAAAAATAAAAAAATACATCATCAAAAATAAAATAACATGAATTGAATTAATTAACACAATACTTGTACTGCCTTTTATAAATCTTTAACCTAAGAGGTGTCCATTTCTTATTTGAGCCAAAGACAAATCTAATTTGGATTGCACTTCTAAATTTATTTAGATTTAAATACTATATGAATTATGATTCCAATCTTACCTAAACTCAAATATAAATAGTTATGTATAGGTCAAATTCATCTTTATTTGTAACTTCCACATCATTAAATAACTCGACTTATGAATCAAAATTAAATACTATTAATACTATAAATTTAAATAGGTGGCATGATACAATAACCAACCTACTACTTATTAGATCTTTGGGTCACCCTTGAAAAATCTTAATGAACAAGGCGCCCCCGACATTCAGTGTAATTTTATTTGCACTTTTAAGTGTTTTTTAATTTATCCAAATGTACATTGGAAGTTCATTATGATTGAAACTCCTAACTTCTCATATTATGTGAGAGACTTATGTTATTCAGTCACATATAAAAAATGACATTTTATATCCAATTTGTAGATACACACTCCTACATTATTCAATTGGGACGAGTAGAAAACTCCTACTCCACCCGTACTGAAATATTTATCTATATGTTATTTATATATATATATATTTAAAATTTTAACAAAAAATTATATGATTATTTAATATTGAAAGTAATTCTTTTAGTCTCATAACATGGTACCTGAAAGTATTTATCCTTTTAGTATGTAATATGTGGATTTTTAACTTTTTTGTTGTTTAATTTAACTAAATTGATTTGCACTACTATGCAACTTTGAGTTTAATTAAATATTTCATGTTGATTTTATTTTAAAATAATGCATATTTTAAAAGTCAATTATATGATATCTAATTAAATTATAGGATTCTATTAATTATATAATATATATTATTTAATAAATTTTATAATTAGGTGTGTGTAAAATTAGTTAAAATTCAAAATTTACATATACTTACATTTCAAAATTTACATATACCTATATTTTAAAATTTCAGTGGCCTATAATCCAATTGCACCAAGTCTTCCTTATTATGTAGGAGGTCTTGTATTCGACCCAAATGGAAGTCTTTGTGTGCACCTTATGTGTGCCTCTTGGTTGTGGTCTTATGGAGTTTGTACTTCCATTTTCTTTGATTTGATATTTGTATTCTATTAATTTATTGTAAAACTAATTTTCTTAATTTGATAATTGAATTTATAGATTTATTGTAAAGAATATTCTCTCTAAAAAAAATAGAATATTATTTTACTCATAAAATCCATGTAACTGATAAAAACAAATTTGGAGACCATTGAACATTTGTGGGATGAATTGAGGCTAAGTGAAAACCCGCCCGAATCTACGTCATTGTCGTGCCTACCACAGATTATGGATGTAAACGAGTCGAGCCGAGCCCAAATATGGCAAGCTCAAGCTCGGCTCATTAAATAAATGAAGGTTTGGACGAGCTTTATCGAGTCGACTCGATAAGGCTTGTCACAAGTTAGCAAAAGAACTCGATTTGTATAAGTTAGGATGAACTCGAGCTCCTATATGTTAGGATTAATTCGAGCTCATTTAAGTTTAAAATAAAATCTATAATTATAATTTTTTCAAAAAATTTGTTATTTTCTTAAAAATAACAAACAAATTATCATTATTATCATCATGGACTTTATTATATATAAAAAATATAGAAAAGCTTGTTTACGCTCGCAAGCTTTTCGAATGGAATATTATTGAGTTCGATTCGACTTGTTTAACTGACGAGCTTAAATTATTCGCGAATCGTCTCGTCTCATTTACACTCTTACCACATATCTTAGTATTTGCAGTTTTAAGTTATGAACTGTCATTATTTATTTAAACAGGAAAAAAAAAAAAAAAAATCCTCACGGCCAGGCGGCCAGCGTAGATATTTCTCGGAGGGTCCCACTAAATGCTGCTGCCTCCGTTGCTGTAAGCAGTATGTGAATATTATCCCCTCAATCATAAATTCCCTGCTGCTTAGCTGGGACGTTCCCCTTCTTTGACTCTCTGATTATTCAAAAAGTGGAGCTGTTTCATACATGGAATGACTAGATTGCCCTTCAACAAAATAAATCTAAAATGTCATGCAGGCTGGAACATGTATTCTTTGCAGTATTTTTCCCCCCTCCTTCGACATAATTATTTTTCCAAACATACAAGTTTGCTAGTTAGAAGTTAGAAAAAGCACTACAAAACCTAAGGGGGCGTTTGTTTTCATTTTCAGAAGCTATTTTTATTTTCTTCTAAAAATAAAAATAGAAAACTATCATTATTTATATTGTTTTCTCAAATATTTTTATTTTTAAAATATTATTTATTATATTATCTCTCCATTTTCAACCCCTATCATCGCTTTAATTATTTTTTATCTTTTCAATATTTTTCATACACTGTTCACAACAAAAATATTATAAATTTAAATTATAATATTATTTATTTCAAACAATTACACATCATATTATCAGTTTAAATTTAAAAACCACATAACTTTTAATATAAAATACCCAACATCCAAATACATATTATTTTCATACCTATAATTTTCTATAACACATTCAAATAAAACTTCATTTTCAAATTCAACTATTCTAACTAACTTTTCAATATACATTTTCACCAAGAAATGAAACTAATCGGCTCTAACAAATTCATGGTATCATCTTTTATTAGCAGCATTGACATATTTAACACATCTTTTTGAAGTTTTAACTAAAATAAAAAATTATTTATGTTTTTATGATAATATATATTTTTGTCCCAATATCATGTATTCCACTTGATTGGAAACAGGGCTTTAGATAAAGGTGAAAGAAATATATTTTGAGAATAGTAAAAAAATTATTTTAATAAATTTTGGTATGTTTGTTTATGTTTTGGGAGAAAATAAATTTTACTATAGTAGTAAAAAATTAATGCTTTTTTGTTGGTTTTTTTGTTGTTGTGAAAATAGCATTGAGTGATTTTTTTTATTGTTAGAATAATAATAAAATATGTATGATATATATAAATATAATATGTATATATATATTGAAAAATAATTTTTTTTTGGAGATAATAAAAGATTGAAGTGGGTGTTTTGGGAAATTTAATTTAGCATTTTGGAGAGAAAATTTTGGTATGTTTAGTTTATATCTTGGAAAAACAAAATTGTTTTCCCAAAACATAACCAAACATAGCCATACAGTTTTAATATATTTTGTAAAATAATGCTATGAAAAAAGAATTTTCATTTTAAGAAATAAGATTTATTTTGGACATCCCAAAAAGAAATTTCATATGCTCATCTCATGACATTAATTTATTAGTAGTACATTTAATATTCTTAAATTTGAGATGATCGATTTCAACTTTTATAAATTATATTGAATTCTATTCTCTTAAAATATTTTTTAATAAGAAGAAAAATACTAAACATATCAATGTAGTCCTTGAAACTACTTTAGATTACTCTAGATTTCACACTCTTTCCTTTTCAAAATGCCCCCAATTCGGATTCCTATGGTAACATTCAAGGTGGGTTGCTGCATTAGTCGTCCCTTTCCTGCCTTTTTACTTATAAAATAAATAAAAAAAAACCCCAGTCCCTAAATCCTATTCTCATTCCCTCACGTATGTGTGTGTGTGTATATATATATATATATATCTTCCCCACCCATTATAATTATACATACAAAAGAATAATAAAAAAAAAAACATTTTCAATTTGACAACCAACAAAAAGAATTTATTATTTGACACGTACAACATAATTTTTTTTTATTTCAAACTAAAATAAAATACATTATTTTCTTCAAAAAAACCTCCAACCATTCCTAGAATAGAACTAAACATATATCGCATTTTCCAATTTATTTTTCAAAATATATCTTCTTAAAATATATTTTTTTCTCAAAGCAACCAAAAGAATATCATACAAAGTCTCAATTCTTAATGATGTTATGCGGATGAATTTAGTGCTTGTGGTAATTGTATAAATGTAAAGTATATTCATGATTAAATAAAAGAATTTGAAAATGATACATCGAATGGAGATAGATAAAAAACAAAAAAAAAAAAAAAGGAAAAAAAAAAGGGCCACTCTTCCTTCCTTCTCACTAGGGCTGTCAATGGATCGGATTTTAATCCGAATTCGATCCGATTAAAATATTGGATGGATCATATCCAATTATAAATATTCAAAATTCGAAATAAGTGGATCGGATATGGAATTAAATAATTCGATCTGTTAAAGATCCGAATCCGAACCTTAATATTTTTTTATTAAATTAATACTTTTATATATAATATTAATAAATATTTTAAAATAAAATATATGTATTATATTAACCTAATATATATATTAACGTCTATACTACACTATTAATATTGAATTTTTAACCTAAAAAATAAGATGAATATTGATTAAATGTCGAATATAATAATATATAATAGTTCATCTATACATTAATATAATGTGAAAAATGAGTTTAGTATTCAAATATTTAACTTTTGGACTAATATATAATAAAAATTTGTTAAAAATTCAAATATGACATATATTTATTTTATAAATACAATATTTTTATAAAATTTGAAAGGAAAAAAAAAGGGAAAGAAAAAAAAATGAATTGGGTCGAATTTTTTAATCGGACTTCGAATATCCATTGAATTCGGATCTGAATTTTGTTTATCGGAATCGGATTCGAATATGACAGATTCGATCCAAATCCGATCAGTTGACAGCCCTACTTCTCACTCACCAATAGAGAAAAAGAAAATAAAATAATAATTAAAAACTTTTTAAAAAATTAACGGCAAAAATGTAAATCCAACGTTTACCAAATCAACAGGCTAACATGGCGGGCTGGCGGCATGACCTTTTGTTTCCCCCTTTGAATATCTTTCTTCTCCCATGCCACATATAATCTCCAGTATCGTAATCTCTTTCTATCAGCACAGCTGCAAATGAAGAATCATAAAAACCAACTTTTGCTTTGCATCCTGGCCGCAATTTTCACCATCCAATTCACTTCCGCCGTCGATTTCCTCTTCAATGGCTTCGATTCCTCCGACGTATCGCTCTTGGGCAACGCCACAATCGAATCCCGCATTCTAACACTCACCAAAGACGCCGGTTTCGCCATTGGCCGTGCTCTTTACCCCTCAAGGATCCCCACAAAACAACCCAATACTTCATTCGTACTTCCCTTTTCAACCTCCTTCATTTTCGCCATGGCGCCTTATAAGGGCAGGCTCCCCGGACACGGGATAGTCTTCTTGTTTGCGCCGCATAACGGAATCCAAGGTTCACATTCATCGCAACATTTGGGCTTTTTAAATTTCACCAACAATGGGAATTCCAGTAATCATGTATTCGGGGTTGAATTGGATGTTTTTAGAAACCAAGAGTTCGATGATATTAATGATAATCATGTGGGAGTTGATGTTAATTCACTCAACTCCGTAAGCGCTTATGAAGCGGGC
Organism: Jacaranda mimosifolia; assembly: GCA_018894105.1. Classification (NCBI taxonomy): domain Eukaryota; kingdom Viridiplantae; phylum Streptophyta; class Magnoliopsida; order Lamiales; family Bignoniaceae; genus Jacaranda; species Jacaranda mimosifolia. Next base: position 30,950,034 of record CM032129.1, read on the forward strand.
TATTGGGCTGATGAGAAATCATTCAAGAAATTGGTGCTCAATAATGGGAAAACTTACCAAGTTTGGATTGATTACGCTGATGGTATAGTTAATGTTACCATGGCGCCTGTGGGTATGAAAAGGCCTCAACAACATTTGCTGAGTGTTTCTCTTGACCTATCGCAGGTTTTTGAGGATGAAATGTATGTGGGATTTACTGCGTCTACTGGAGATATGATTCAAAGTCACAAGATTTTAGCTTGGAGTTTTAGCAACACAAATTCTTCACTAAGCGAAGAATTGATCACTAAGGGTTTGCAGTCGTTTGAGCTTCCCAAGACTCCAATTCATAGAACCAAAGGTTTTATTGCAGGTGTGACGGCTGGGATTTTGGTTTTTACCATTATTTGTTCCATTGTTGCTTTCTTGTTTGTCAGAAGGAATAGGAGAATGAGAAAAGAGAGGGAGGAAATGGAAGACTGGGAATTGGAGTATTGGCCCCATAGAATTAGTTATCAAGAAATTGCGTCAGCAACTAAGGGCTTTGCAGATGAAAATGTAATTGGAATTGGAGGAAATGGGAAAGTCTATAAAGGGGTATTGCCTGGAGGATCAGAGGTAGCCGTGAAGCGAATTTCTCATGAAAACAGAGAAGGGATAAGAGCATTCTTGGCTGAAATATCAAGCCTTGGAAGAGTGAAGCACCGAAATTTGGTTGGATTAAGAGGATGGTGCAAGAAAGACAAGGGCAGCCTAATTTTGGTATATGATTACATGGAAAATGGAAGTCTTGACAAGAAAGTGTTTGGATGTGAAGAAAGCAATATGCTGAGTTGTGGAGAAAGGATAAGAATTCTAAAGCAAGTGGCCTCAGGAATCCACTATTTGCACGAGGGATGGGAGGCGAAAGTGTTGCATAGGGACATTAAAGCCAGCAATGTTTTACTTGATAAAGAGATGAATGCACGTCTGGGGGATTTTGGGCTAGCCAGGACTTATGATCATGATAAGACGGCCGGGACGACACGTGTAGTAGGAACCATTGGGTACTTAGCACCAGAGATTGTGAGGAGTGGCCGGGCGTCAACACGAAGTGATGTTTTTGGCTATGGAGTCTTGCTTTTGGAGGTCATGTGTGGGAGAAGACCAATTGAAGAAGGGAAGCCACCGTTGGTAGATTGGGTGTGGCAATATTTGAGGAGAGGGGAATTGGTTAGTGTGGTTGATGCAAGGTTAAAGGATAGAGCAGAGATGGATGAAGAGGAAGTGGAAAGAGTGCTTCATTTAGGATTGTTGTGTGTGCATCCTGATCCTAAATCTAGGCCAACAATGAGGCAGGTAGTGAAGTTGTTTGAGGGGAAGAATGAATCTGAAGGGGAAGAGATGGATATTTACCTCCTAGAGAAGATGAAAAATAAGGAAATTTTGTCCATGCATAGGCAGATTGGCAATGGTTTTGGTATGCATCCTACATTTTATGAGATTAGAGAGGGATTGTCTTCTTCCATGTCACTTTCTTGGAGTGATAGTATTGTAGAGGGTAGATGAGTTTTCATACAAATTATGTAGTGATTGTAGATTGTAGTTGTTGTGTATTATTGGTAGAGCTAAAATTAGCTTCAAAACAGAGTATTTTACAATCATATATGTACATGAAACCTATATCTTAAGTATGAGTTATCACAATGCATATTTTTCGTTGGCTTGAAAGATTTATGGGGTAGTTCTTACTGGGGCTTATGCATTCTGTTAAAGCCGAATGGTTCGAACGGTTTAGTTGGTTAATCGAAAATTTTAATGTTTTAAAAATTATAACTGAAAATCGAATCGAACTAGTTCAGTTCGATTTTTAACCAAAAAAATCGGTTTGGTATTGGTTACACCGAAATAGGGAAAAAATATATATTTCTTGTACAAAAAAAGTGTGATAAAAGTTTGTTTGATAAAAGTAAGTTTGTTTAATAAAAAATTTGAATTGGGATAGTTGTTCTTTTAGTACTAAAAAATTACTTTATAAAAGTATATTGATAAAAAATATTTATTTTTAAATGAAAATATTAAATTAGATTACTCTTTTTTGTATATTGAAAATATTTGTTTTGATAAAATTATAATTTATCTATTCAAAATAAATACATTTAAGATATTATAAATTTAAGAAGATAAATAAATATTTTAATTATTTTATGTTATAAACATTTTAGTATCCAAACTATCCTTCTTTTTTATTTTTTTTTGTATTCAAACTATAGGTTTTTTATGTTAAATTCTCCAATTTATCCTTCAAATTATATTGCCAATTTTTGTTGTTGGAATATTTAGAAGGACAAATTATATAAATGAACAAAAATAACTTCTATTTTAGATACAAAACGGAACTTTGTTTTTATAATAATATAGATAAAATCTTTATTGGCTAGCAGATGCAATATACTACTAGTACTATCACAGAAATAATCGAATAGGATTCAATCTCTTATCCCTCAGTTTGTAATTTAAATTGAAATTTCAATTTTACTCATCAACAAATCCTATAATATATAAAAGTGATGGGTGTCGAATTCAACAAAAATAAATGCCTACTCTAGAAATATGATTTGTAATCAGTGGAAGTAGGGTCTTATTCCACAGGGACTGGTAAGTTTTGTTTCTTTCAATTTTATTGAATAAAATAAAATAGAATGGGGAGAATTTTTATGAAACGGAAGACTAAAATCTTAAAAGTAAATAAATCACAAATAAAAATAAGAAATCAATATGAATGGAATCTAGTTTAACGTAAAATCTCAGTTTGGCTTACAGATCTGATCATTGATGCAAAGATTAATTCCTCTTTTCTTGAATAGATGGGTTATAATTACTCGAATGCACTTGAAATAAAAATTAAAATATTCCAGGAATATACAACTGCCAAAACATGTCCGCACTTGAATTATTTCCTTCTTTCATTTCTCATATCCTCGAGAATGTAATCTTTGCTCCAAACATGTCAAATGCTCGATTTTCAACTACATAGGCTCGAATATTCAATTTGCTTCACAAAATATAAAATGAAAGTTAAAACCCGACAATTAAGCATTTTTACTATTAATCACAAGGGAAAATTATACGAATAAAAGGACAAAAATGCAACTTAAGAAATTCCCCCACATTTTGACAATGCTTGTTCTCAAGCATACAATAGTTCCAATATATCAATCTTTCTCACAATCCTTCTTCCTATTTCTCAACTTGTCCCCAAACAATTCAATTGTCATATTTTGGATGGCCAAATCAAGACACAAGTAAGAACATGTACCTTATAGAAAGAACCCTTATAAATCACACAAATAACTTGTCACCGTGGCAGTCTCTTCGAACTTAAAATGTAAAAGGAATTTAACACTTTTTCATTAAGTTCAATTCAAGTCAAGACATGCAACGATATCACATATTCATGGAAGAATAGCAAGTCGAATGCAAGAAAACATAAAGGATGAAAGGGAAAAACCTTATTCGATCTCTCTCTCTCTCTCTCTTTTTTTTTTTTTTTTTGTGGGTACTAAATTCAGTGTGTGGACAACCTTTTTACGCGAATACAAATATTGGTGATGAATGTACTTGGTTACTCAGCCAGTCACAAACCTAGATGGTTATTATCCCTACTCATAATCACTTTATTTTAGTGATTAGCAAAGTAATCAAGTTAGTGCTTTTTTATTATTATTATTATTATAAAGAGAGGTTAAATGGTCAAACCCAGTCACCTTTATTGTCTTAGTACATTCTACTCAATAATTCAACCCAAAAATGTTCATCAAGACAAGTTCAAAAAAAAGTTAACCCACTATGCATGACAATTATTAGGGTGATATACATTAATATCCTCATACATTTTTCATCCAAATCAACCAACACGATGACAAGTCAAAGTGCAATAAACAAGAACTCAACTACTCATGTCATTCTTCCAATGTGTCCTAATTCAACCCAATTATTTAAGTGTTATCTCTGGGACAAGCATCAAAAAGAGACAAAAGGTCAATGAGAAAAAGATTAACAAATTAAGAACTAAAGCACACTTTGAAAGCAAATAAGAAGAATAAAGAATTATTTCATGTATGTTTGAAGCAAAATGAATCTAAATTTTCCTCCCCCACACTTAAACCAAGCATTGTCCTCAATGTTTTAAACTAAAAATGCAAATGTGTAAGAAAAGTGGAAGAAAGACTCTCCTAATAAGATGAGGCACACATGGCTTTAAAGATTGGGTGGTACTGGGGGGTGTGAAATCGGCAACGGCGGTTGATGGCAGCAGTAGTGATGTTGGTGGTGGGAAAGTGGTGGCTGGTGGTTGAAGATAGTGGTTGGAGATGTGGCGAAACAAGGCATGGCCACGGGTAGATATGAGAGTACTCCTGTCAAATAATTCTAATGGTGCCAGAAGAGGTCTTTGAACAAGGTGTGGGCACGGCTAGATTGAAGAGCTTTCCTTGTCAAATAATTCCAACATGCCAGAAGAAGTCTTTGAACAAAGCATGGGCACGGCTAGATTGAAGAGTTTTCCTTCTTAAATAATTCTAACATGCTAGAAGAGGTCTTTGAACAAGGCACGGGTAGATTGGTGAGCTTTCCTTGTCAAATAATTCCAACATGCCAAAAGAAGTCTTTGAACAAGGCGTGGGCACGGCTAGATTGAAGAGTTTTCCTTCTTAAATAATTCTAACATGCTAGAAGAGGTCTTTGAACTTGTCAAATAACTACACCCAGAGGCCAATTTAAAACGTCTCCTGCATCAGAGAAAAATAAAACTAATTAAAGAATTTTTTTTTTTTGAAAATATAAAAGACAAATTGAAAGTTTGGGTTACCTCCCAAAAAGCGCCTCTCTTTAACGTCTTTGGCTAGACATAGCTATTCCTCACGTCACAAAATTATAATCATTCAAATTCAAGGTCTCTTGAGTCAAAGTATCTATATTATCCACAACAGATACACAAGACCTATCACTAGAATATTTCATAGCATCGTAAATTACCATCAAACTCCATAGTGAGGGTACTATCATGCACATTAATTTTTGTCCTGGTGGTTCTAAGGAAAGGTCTTCCCAACAGTATTTGTGACGAATTAGGAGAGTTATCTTCAGACATATTAAGTACATAAAAATCAGCAGGAAAAATCAATTCATTAACTTGTACTAACACATCCTTTAGGACTCCCTCAGGATATACAACAGACCTATCAGCAAGTTGAGGGACTACTTCTGTTTCTTTCAAAGGACCAACATTTAATGAAGAGTAGATGGAAAGAGGCATGATATTAATTGAAGCACTAAGAGCGCACATAGCCTTTTCAATTCTAACTTTGCCAATCTTGCAAGGGATAGTAAACATACCTGGGTCCTTGCATTTGGGGGGAAATTTCCTTTGTATTACTGCTGAGACATTTCCCCCCCCCACTTACTCTTTCATTACCCTTTAATTTTCTTTTATTTGTGCGCAATTCCTTGAGAAATTTAGCATACCGAGGTATTTGCTTGATTGCATCATTAATGGGATATTTACCTCGACCTGGCAAAAAGTTTCAAAAATCTCCTTTTTCTCTTCATGCATTTTGGATTTAGCAAACTTTTCGGGAAAGGGAGGTTGTATAACCAATGAGCTTGTAATCTTACCGTTGGTTTTATGTGAATGTTCAATAGAATCTTGAGGCATGACAATCTCTCTCTCCACTTTTTCCATAATAATGTTTTCTCTTGTCTTTTTGTTGGGTTCCTTCAGCTCCTTACCATTCCTCAGAGTAATCACGCTAACATTCTATTTGGGATTGACAATTTTCTGAGAGGGCAGCCTCCATTGGGATTTTATCTTGCTCACTGAGGTGGCTAACTGACTCATCTGATTCTCCATGTTTTGAATGCTTGTTCGCGTTTCCTGTTGAAATTGTTGAGTGTTAGCTACAAGGGATTTAACAATCTCTTCGAGAGATATACTTGTATTTGAAGAGGATAGTTGCTGTGGAGGGGGCGACTTTTGTTGGAAGTATTGGTAGTTTTGCTATTTCCCTCCGTAACTGAAATTCGGATGATCCTTCCACTTGGGTTGTAGGTATTTGAGTAGGGATCGTACTTTCTTTGCGGTCGTCCAGGGAATCCTCCTACTGTATTGGTTTGTTTGCAGGAATTCTATTGGAGCGTAGGATACATATCTGTAGGCTGACCAATATTAGCCCAAATCCCACAAGACTTAATTTGTTGTGTATTTCCTACAACCAATTGTTGAATAAGAGAAGTTAAAGTAGAAATTTGACGCTCAAGAGATGAACTACTTACCTTATTGACTTCTAGGAGCATCCTAAGAGTATCTAAATTGTTGGGAATTGGCAGCCATTATAGAAATCAATTCTCTAGCTTCACTTGGAGTTTTTGTTCACTATAGCTCCTTGACTTGCTGCATCCATTATTCTCCTTTCCATTGGTAGAAGTCCTTCATAAAAGTATTAGATGAGAGGACGTTCAGTAATACCATGTTGTGGGGAGCTTGCACAAAGTTGTTTAAACATTTCCCAATATTCGTGAGGATTCTCTGCATCTCTCGTCTTATCCCGCTGATCTCCTTCCTAATGTTGGTAACGCGCGAAGCAGGGAAAAACTTCTCAAGGAATAGTTTTGCCATATCCGTCCACGTATCGACAGAGCCAGGAGGTAGATAGAACAACCAATCCTTAGCTTTATCTGCTAAGGAAAACGGAAAAGCTCGCAGCTTCACTTGCTCCTCAGATACTCCCTGGGGTTTCATGGTCGAGTATACAACATGCAGTGCCTTTAAATGCTTATGGGGATCTTCATTCTCCAAGCCGTGAAAAATAGATAGTAGATGGATTAACCCAGATTTTAACTCAAAAAGTGTTTCCAACTCTGGATATTTAATGCAAAGCGGTTGTTGAGTCAAATCCGATTCAGCTAACTCTTTTAAAGTTCTTTCGCGGGCCATTATTTCCTTTGGTTCAGAATCGCTTGAACTGGCTAAGCTGGATGTATCTAAATCGAGATCCGAAGGTGAAAATTTGCCCTTCTTTTGCAATCTAGTCTCTTTCCGCAATCTACGAGCAGTCTTCTTAATCTCAGGATTGTATTGAAGTTCACCTATACGAGAAAATCGAGGCATTAAAAAGAAATAAAATTATTTGACACCAGTTCCCGGCAACAGCGCCAAAATTTGATGGGTGTTGAATCTAACAAAAATAAATGCCTACTCTAGAAATATGATTTGTAATCAGTGGGAGTAGGGTTGTATTCCACAGGGACTGGTAAGTTTGGTTTCTTTCAATTTTACTGAATAAAATAAAATAGAATGGGGAGGATTTTTATGAAACGGAAGACTAAAATCTTAAAAGTAAATAAATCACAAATAAAAATAAGAAATCAATAGGAATTGAATCTAGCCTAACGTAAAATCTCAGTTTGGCTCACAGATCCGATCATTGATGCAAAGATTAATTCCTCTTTTCTGGAATATATTGGTTATAGTTACTCGAACGCCTTAATAACCAATCTCTCCTTACTATTTTGATAACTAAGAGAAGCTCGTTAGTTATTTTCCTTGCCAATAAACAACCCTAAAGAAACGCTCCTAGAATTTAATTTATCAACGAAAATTTAAAAATTAGAGAGACCTAGCCCTAGTCAACAAACACACACAAGTGGGGTTCATTTAAACTAGATTATTTATCCACATAACATAAATCACGCATGTGGTCATCACACATAACCATGTTATTTGTCACGAATATTAGAACAATTAAACAATTACGGATTTAATATTCTAATTGACAGGACAATTATTCTAAACTATCAAATTTGGGCCCTAAATTCAATGAACCTGAGTAATTGTAATGAAAACGGAAGATAAATAAATACTCAAAGAATAAGGAAAACAATTAAATCAATTAGATCTCATAAATACTGAAGAACCAAAACTTCAATAATTCTTTAGGCTAGAAGAAGAGTTTAGCAACTCATGTCTCAGAGAAAAAGTGTAGGAAACTAAAAGTATGCTAAACAAAAGAATGAATAACTCCTTATGAAAGAAACCTAGTTTCCTATAAATAGCCTACTACTTTTAATGCAATTGGGCAACTAATAAGAGTTCTACCAGAATATGAAAACTAAAATTATCCTAATTAAAGAAATAAAAATTAAAATATTCCAGGAATATACAACTGCCAAAACATGTCCGCACTTGGATTATTTCCTTCTTTTATTTCTTGTCTCCTCGGGAATGTGTTCTTTGCTCCAAACATGTCAAATGCTCGATTTTCAACTGCATAAGCTCGAATCTTCAATTTGCTTCACAAAATATAAAATGAAAGCTAAAACCAGACAATTAAGCATTTTTACTATTAATCACAAGGGAAAATTATACGAATAAAGGGACAAAAATGCAACTTAACAATAAGTTTAATTAATTAATTAAAAGAAAAACTTTAATTTTCTTTTTATATAATATTTTTTGCTCTTTAGATCATAATCATCTATTTTTTATATGTAATGTGTATTAGTTCATTTAAATAAAAAAAAATTATGCAATTGTACCGTTTGAGTTTAGAAAAAATACCTTTTTTTTTTTTCTCTTTGTATCATAACTTTCATATTTTTATATTTCATATATTAATATCTATACTATATATAAAACATAGGGTTTTTAATAACTATTTTGATATATTTAATAATAAAAAGATAAAATCAATGATATTTTATAAAATAAAGAATATAATTTTATTTTCTCTTCTTCAATTTTACTTCTTTTTTCTCAGTTATTTCACCTTATCAAAAATTTTCTTTTATTTATCCCAAAAACTTAAAAATACATTAACATTTACATTATTTAAAAAAATATATTAATTAATTTTAGACTTAAAAATTTTAATAAAAAATGTGAAATAAAATTAAAACTAGTAGCACTTGAATAATAAAATTTTATATATAAAAAAATAAATAAATAATTGTTTTAGTTTGGGTTCAACTGAAAATCATTTTTTTTTTTTTTGGTTCGATTTTGATTAATCGTCTAAAAAATTGGCCCTAACCTAATCCAGTTCAGATCTGTTGGTTTTGAAATTTTTTTCATACCATTATCTATCCATATTATATAGATATACTGTTTGCTCCCAGCTCAAGCACCAGTGGTCTAGTGGTAGAATAATATCCTGCCACGGTACAGACCCGGGTTCGATTCCCGGCTGGTGCACTTGAGATATTTGCGGGGATAGCTCAGTTGGGAGAGCGTCAGACTGAAGATCTGAAGGTCGCGTGTTCGATCCACGCTCACCGCAAAAACGTCTATTTCTTTTTGTCCTGTTATAGGGCTTTGGGCTTTTCTACATTCAAAATTAACACTTGTGATATTACACACAAAGGCGTCTTTATAATCCAAAGCCCACTGGACCACACAACCTGTCTCCTTATTAAAACCAGTTTCTTACATGTGGTGCCTGTTTATATGACAAAAAGCCTTTGATTTTAATAAAATTTAAAAATAAATTTAAATACAATAAAGAAAATAATTCTTTTTATTTTTCCAGTTTCAAATTAGTGACCATATTTCGTCATTCCTTCTTCTTCTTTTTTAAACTTATGAGTAATTCTTTTTTGTTACACCAAATTTAAATATTTTTTAAATATTCCTATATCTTTCCCCTTTTTTCAGCACAAAAGCTAGTGGTTATCTTTATCCTCAATCAATGGGAGCTGAAGAAAAATATTGCATCGTGTTTTTGACGCTTCAAATTCAAATTTAGAAAAAGTGTGTTTGAATTTTTGGATTTTAGTCGGTTTAACGTTGTTGGGAATGCGTATCAAAGTGGAATGTACTTTAGAAGAAATTTCAACAATTAATGGCTTGGTTTCATTTTCATGCCTCATTTCCATTTTCATTCGAAAATAAAAAATGAAAACTATCACTTTCTTCTTATTTTCATTCAAAATATTTCTATTCTCATTTTAAAACTCTTTCTAAACTTATACTATCATCTTTTTATCACATCAATTAAATTTAAATTTAATTTGACATAAAGTATCAACTATCATTTTAAAATTAATAAAATATAAACCAATTATCTTTTCAACCATATACCTACTTTAATCATTATTTTTTAACAATTCATTCAAATATATTTTTATTTTAAAATTATAATTACCTATCAACTTTTAAAAATGATTGAAATGGAAATGTTGTGTTGGGTTGGCAAGGTAGCCACCCCTTCTCAAAATATTAAAATTTTTAAAATATTACATTTTTACCCTCTTGAAAATATTAAAACTTTATTTTTTATATTAAAAAATTTAAAATATTATACTTTTGTCATCCTCAAATTATAAATTTATTCCTCATCTTATTGAAAATATGAATTTTTTTCTATTGTACTTATTTATATATATGTGTAATAAAAAAATTATATTTTTGATAATTCAAAATTTCACCATCATAAATAAAAATTCTGGCTCCGTCCCTAAAAATAAGTCCTGGAAATAAAACCGAACGACCTGTAAACATTCGGTTTGGAAAGCCCGATTAATGTGATTACAAGCCCAATTAATGTTGGAGGACCGCAAATCCCGCCCACATTGAAGAATCGAATAAGATGAAAAAGGAAAAAAGACAAGGCTTACGATATTAAGAAGCCTCCCAATGAACGGCAACCACACGTATCCATGCGAACCGTACCGTTTCACCGGATATTTTACCGCTGTGAGGGCTCATTTACTTTGTGATACGATAGGTGAGGTAATAGGATAAAATGATGAAATGAGAGATAAAAAGTAGGATTGTAATAATTTTATATTTTTTATATTATGTTTACTTTGTGCTATATTATGAATGATAAAATTGAATTATTGTATTGAGAATATTTACATAAATATGAATTATAATACTTGAATAAATTATAAAAGACTAAAGTGCTCATAGTTAAAATATTTTTCTGATTTAGTATAAAGATATTAATTTTCCTTCATTTCAATACAACATCCAACTATTTCTTTTTTTTTTTTCCAAACATAAAGAAATTATTTTTTCTCCATTTTAATACAACATCTTTACACAAATTATATGTATCAATTTTTATTTTAATTATTTTAATATAAATATATTTTTAATATTTAATATTTTTTATTATTTTTAAATTGTTTGATTGGCGCATTTATCAGAAATTATTTAAAGTTACGGCACCAAAGGTGTGATAAAAAGAGTGGGATGCCTCATCCAATAAATAATCCGCACAGTTTCAGGCTGATGGTTTATTATAGGGCTCAAATCCCAAAAAGTAAACATGAGATGATGCAGAATGTGGGCTTTCATTTACCCCATTCAACAAAGTGAACAAGCCCTAAGTCTATAATTGGATGGATATGTGATAAATTTTATTAGATAAATAAATAAATGTACATAATTCCTACACCTATAATTAAAGTATGATAGTGGTTTGTAGCCCAATGGCATTAAGTCTCTCATATTATGTGGGAGGTTTAGGGTTCGGCCCGAATTGGTGCCTTTGTGTGCACTTTATTTGTGTCTCTTGGTTGTAGTCTCGTGGAGTTTGTACTTCCATCTTATTTGATTTGATAATAGACTTGTTGTAAAACATACTCTCTAAAAAAACAAAAAAAAAAAAAAGAGTGATTGTTCAATTAGGTCGTTATCCATTCGAATTTCAAATTGAATGAATTTTATTGGATAATTTAAATGGCTTAAAATCTTAAATCACAGTAAAATTATTAGAATTGACCCAAGAAAAACTCTCAAAGAGTCTATTGGAAATTATAAATAATTATTTAGTTGAGTTGTGGTCCATCCAATCTTTGGGTTGAGTGGGTCTTATTGAATGGATTAAGAGATTTATAATTTCAAATTACAATAAAATTATTAAGGATGACATAAGGAAAACTATGAAATGCTCAAATAAAAGTCAAAAAGTGGGAAAGTAAGGATATAGGTAGATCGAAATATTTAATAAATTTTAATAATATACTTTAAAAAAAGATGGGATTAGGTATTAAGATTATTTTGAAATTTTAAGCATCTGTTAGTTGATTTGACAAATTTTGAAAGATTAGTCATTTAAATTTGATAAATTTTAAAATATTTATCTGATTCAAAAATAACGGCTTAAATTGGGTTCGGATTGAATATTTTTTAATATTTATGCAGTATTTTTAATATTTTTAAAACTCCCACATAAATATATTAAGATTATGTTATGATAGCAATAATGCAATTAATAATGGTAATATTTAAATTCAACGTTAAGTACACATAGTATCTGTATAACCACGGCTTTATTTTCACCGCAGGCCGCCCACTGCCTTTCGCGGCACCAGCGGCGGCGGAGTGCCCACTGGTTTCCATCATTTCCCTCAAGTTGAAGAAGAATTTTAACAGGTAGAACAAGATAAGCAAATGACGCTGAAAAAGGAGTAATTGTGGTTGATTAAATCTTTTGGGGGAATTTTGATTTTTAGTTTATTGCAGAAAAGGATAAAAGAAAATTTAAAAAAAAAAAAAGAAGAAAAATTCCACATAATATCGCAGTTTTGCTTTTTTTCTTTTATGTCCCGTGCCTACAGTACAATTCTTTTGGATAGCGACTTTGTATTCTTCTTCTTCTTGCACTTCTTTCCTTATTTCTCTCCCTCTGTGTGTCCACTATTGACTTTCCGAAAAGTGGACCCCACCTCACACCATACCCATCACGCTCCACCGTGACCGGGTCCACCACGGAATCACTCATCTCTCACCGTATAAAATACGTATACATACAAAATTGTGAAAGGAAGAGTCCTGGTTCATGTTGATAATTGGAATTGTAGGACTCATTATTCTAAATGGACTTTGAGTTTTTTCTTTCAATAAAATAATCGTGTTTACCGATATGGGTTTTTCTCTATAAAGAATCTGTTTTTCTTTTTTGCCCTTTTCTTTATATGAATTTCAAGAATAAGGGGAAGCATATCATGAGAGATATACCCTTTTGGTAAGTCAAGATCCTATTTTTATGTGTTTTATTTATTTATTTTGGTTGTTTTATTTAATGGGCAGATAATAAGTTTTTCTATTGAAGCAATTATTAGTATTGTTTAGTGGGGAATGGGGCGTATAATGATGGGTGTTTCTTTATTTTCAAGCCAATTGAGTACACTTTTGTTCTTTTGTAAATATTAAATTGGCTCTCGCGGTGTGTTAACGTATTGATTTTAAATTGGTCTGTGGCTGTTTGTGGGATTTTCAGGCTTTGAAGGAAGGCGGAGTTTGACTTTGAAGCCGAAAGGGTTCCTGTTTAAGTCGTTTGAAAGCTTTTGGTCAGATCTTGATGAGGTATGGAATAGTGTTTGGTCGGCCTGCATGTAAATATTGACGGAATTCAAGATTAATGTTGCGATTATTCTGCAAGTAGGTTAAGATTACAAAAAGAGGTTGCCTGATTTTTATTTTGGCGGTTGTAGGTTTATTTTATAATCTGTAATTGATTGGTTTGAGGGTTCTTGGAGTTTGATGGAGGTAGAATTTGATTCTTCTCTCTTCCTAGTTTGATAGGATTGGATATCAGTTTTGATAGGATTGGAAAATCTCGTGTGGATTAGTTGTTGTGAACTATTGATTCTTGTTTCTTCATAGTTTGATGGGATTGGAAATCTTTTCTGGATGAGCTCTTGTGAACTATATAGTGATTTTGAAGGAAAATCTTGAGTCTGAAGGAGGACTAGGTGACTCTAGCGAGCAAAGATAGGGCTTTTTTGAACTTCCAAAAATGGAGGAAGAGGCTACTTCTTGGATAAGGAGAACAAAATTCTCTCATACTGTTTGCCACCGTTTTGATTCTTCCAGATTGGCCTCCGTTCCTTTCACCATACTGCCCAATAGAATTTCAGATGTCAAATCTAGACCAGAAGCAACTAGTGTGAGTTTAAAAACAAGACCAGATTTTGTCCAAATTCAGAGGAACCCTTCTACAAACAAGCCGAGGGCTGTATCCCCCCACCCAGAAATAAAGCTTTCCGATACCTTTAAGGAAGCCCGGTCTAACCAGAAGAGATTCTCAACTCCAAATCCGCGAAGGAAAGAGCAAGAGAAGGGACTTGTAGGCAAGTTGTTCCATAAAGATTCCCAAGAAAACAAGGGTTCTAATTTGAAGTTGCGTGGGTCGACGTCACCAAGGACTGTCAGTCCCCTCAGGCACCTTGCCTCCATGAAATTTCACGATAAGTTTAAGAGTCATAAGGAATCGGCATGGACTAAGTATTTTGAATATGGTGGGGGGAGGGTCACCTCTGTGGAAACAGCGGATGAGCATATGGTTGATCTTTCAAAGTTGTTTTTGGGACTAAGGTTTGCTCATGGGGCACACAGTCAGCTTTACCATGGGATGTATATGGATGAACCTGTTGCAGTTAAAATTATCAGAGTGCCAGATGATGACGAAAATGGAGCCCTGGGGGATCGGTTGGAGAAGCAGTTTACCAGAGAGGTTACTCTCTTGTCTCGTCTACATCATCCAAATGTTATAAAGGTACTTTCATCCATTCGATATCTCCTCTGTTCTTGACTATTTAATTATTTTTGGGTTGAAGGGTTCGAGTTTAAAAGCTATAACGCTTGTGGCCTTCAGCTAACACTTACATTTTCTTAGAGAAATGCTGCATATTGAAATTGTACAACAGTTTTCCTGATTCTCTTAAACTTATATTGAAATGTAGTTTGTAGCGGCTTGTCGAAAACCACCAGTATTTTGCATCATAACAGAGTATTTGCCAGAGGGCTCTTTGAGAGCATACTTGCACAAGCTTGAGCATAAATCTCTTCCTTTGCAAAAGTTAATCTCGATGGGTTTGGACATTGCGAGAGGAATGGAATACATTCATTCACAGGGAGTTATACATAGGGATCTCAAACCAGAAAATATTCTCATCACCGAAGATTTCCACCTGAAAGTTGCTGATTTTGGCATAGCTTGCGAGGAGGCGTACTGTGATCTCTTGGCAGATGATCCAGGTACCTACCGTTGGATGGCTCCAGAGATGATCAAACGGAAGCACTATGGGCGGAAGGTTGATGTTTATGGATTTGGACTCATTTTATGGGAATTTGTGGCAGGAACCATCCCTTATGAAGATATGACACCTATACAGGCTGCCTTTGCTGTGGTGAACAAGGTACAACTCTTGTTCTTTGATAGCTTGCATGATTTCTTATAATGATGCATATTAGCAACATATCAATCTGTTTTGGTATGCCTAGAGACTTGATATGTTGATATAAACAAAACCATCTTAAACATGACTGCACCAATGCTCATAATGATATGAACTTGGAGATTATGAGATAAACTATAGAACACCATAGTATCGAAAGTTTAACTGGATATACTATTTCAGAGAAAAAGATTCATGCAGCAAAATCTTGATCGTTTTGCTTTACTATTAACCTTTTCTCACCAACTTTAAATTTTAAAATATTTAATTTTTTTTGGTAGCATACTAAAGCAATATTTTCTGCGATTTTCCAGAACTTGAGGCCTGCTGTGCCTGGGGACTGCCCCCCAGCAATGAAAGCTTTAATTGAACAATGTTGGTCTTTGCAACCAGACAAGAGGCCGGAGTTTTGGCAGATTGTGAAGGTCCTAGAAGAGTTTGAGGTTTCACTAGCTCGCGATGGAACCCTGAATCTGGTACAGCACCCAACATGCCAAGACCATAAAAAGGGACTGCTTCATTGGATTCAAAAACTCGGGCCTGCTCATCAGACTACTTCATCCATGCCGAAACCTAAATTTACCTGATTTTTTTGGGGTGATCTGGCTTTTGTAGTTTCACTAGATCCCATTGTAATTAGCAAAAGGTCATAATAAGTCTCATTTTCTTGTGTTTACTTCTTTTGCTGTATCCAGATGTGAGTTATTAGATTGTAGGCCTTCATTCAGGCATATGCCTTTGTAAAAGCTGAGTACCCGACATGCAATCATTAGTTTTTGAATATGGTCGCATCTTTTGGTAGGCCGAAACTTGGGATATTTTGTTATGTTTATTTCCACACCATCATTGTAACTTGATCTTGTGAAGTTGCTGGTTCATTAGCATGATAGCTGCTTTCTTACTTTATGACCGACATTGTCTTTCAACAGGATTATGGAATTCTTAGATTAGTATTTAAATGAGTAAATCAAGATGATTTTCTTCTCTATGTGACAGTGGGACAACCGTATTGCCATTATTTCGCAAAGCAATTTCCATTTTCCTGCAGGCACATGCCTCAAGAGGGACCATTTCATGATCATATCCTGTAAGTCCATCCCTTATTTTCTACAGGACCAGTTTGGTTGGACTTTTGATTTGTCTCATGATTGTTTTCCATGGGATAAGTAGTGTGTTTTCTTATGATTGTGTAGTGGTTTACTTTTTCGTCTTATAAGGACAGGCTGGTGGGATTGATGCAGGCCTTTGTGTTTATTTTCGTTCAAACAAACACATGATTTTCCGGATTAAATTGCTCTATCATACCTTTTCTTTCAAACCGAACTAGCCCTGTACCTTTTATTTATTGTTAGCTGCTTACAACCTACCAGAGTTGGAGATTAACTGCCCCTCTATATACTCATTCTTTTTATATGAGTAGGATCAGCTATTGTCTTTTTGTTTTGTGCGTTAGGCTATGGAACACTGGGGCAGATATTACTCACGCATTGTTCCCTGTTGATGCTATCGGCCGAGAGAAGTTGCCAGGTAATTCTCAACGCTACTGAAAACGGAAGATGGTAGCATTAGATTTTCAACTACTTCGCATTTATTTTGCTTGCCAGTTCAAGTTTCAAGGCTTTGTCAACCTTGAGATGCTATGCCCCCGTTTGGCAGAAAGCACAGCCATGTTACCCTGCTGAAAAAAGTTATGGCCAAAAAGATCTTTTTGCTTTCTTGCCTTATCTGATATTTGGACTGTGTTTGGCTCACCCCCATCCAGGAGCAGTGCACTTAGGTATTTTAATGCATGTATGGTAATATTCATTCATCTGGACATGTTTTCTTGGTATTTGACTGCACTAATGTGGACTGTGTAGGTAGAACAGAAGAAAATCTGTCTGCTCATTGAATGAATGTAGACTGGTACAGTTAGGTTTAGAAGTTATTGCAAATTTCTATACGGAATTTACCAGCAATTGGTGTTATGCAAGATATCTGTGAATATCTGATGTGACCTCAGTTCTCACTCAAAAGGGGTGGTTCTACTTGTACTTCTGTCTATGTGCATGTATGGTTTAGTCCTAATAAAAATCAATGTTACCACCAGTAGGGATTTCACAAGTTTCGTATTTAGAGGGTGTTAGTCAATATTTCCTATTCATCGATCTGTATTTGCGTATGTGCAGTTCGATACAGAATTATCTATTTTTGAAACATAAATTAAAGTAGTACATCTTTTGGCCTCTTATCACTATGGGGGCAAAATAGGACTATTTGTGGGAGTTGGGGTTGGCGAAACGGTGCTTATTATGGAATTAATTATCAATATTGCCAAAGCCATCTAATAATTCCCATATTTCTTTTTATTTATTTATTTATTTTTGAGAGAACATTACAAATAACGAAAATCATCCTTACAATAAGTCAATAAAATGCTATTATTAAATCTCTACAAATAACAAAATACAAATTTTACAACCAAATGTGCACATAAGGTGTGCAAAGGAACTCATTAGAATTTGAATTTGAGACTTACTACATAATTGGAAAGATTGATGTCATTGGACTGCAAGTTACTTGAAATCATCTCTTTAATTTAGTGGTATGATTAGTGGGAACATTTTGTATTAATTATTTAAAAAAAAAAAAAAAGAAATAAAAGAAGGGGAACGCATATAGCCCTCCAATAAGCCCAGTCGTGTAACTAATCATTTTCTTGATTTTGTAACACAAAAAATATTTTATTTAAAATCTACCTTAGGGCCTCTTTTCATTGGACCATTTTCATTGTTTTCCGTTGAAAAGATTCTCGTGATCTTTTGATCTTTTTAAT
Organism: Jacaranda mimosifolia; assembly: GCA_018894105.1. Classification (NCBI taxonomy): domain Eukaryota; kingdom Viridiplantae; phylum Streptophyta; class Magnoliopsida; order Lamiales; family Bignoniaceae; genus Jacaranda; species Jacaranda mimosifolia. Next base: position 30,968,053 of record CM032129.1, read on the forward strand.
TAATTCGAAGAAGATTTGGACTTAAAGCACATTGAATAAGACTTTGGACTCAAATCCCATTGAATAGGTCCTAAAGAACAAAGCCTAATGCAACTTGGTCATTAATTGAATTCTACACCACGTGAAGCCCGTGTGCCATGAAAGTTGGAATTTAGGAGCGTACATCAACTTTTTTTATCCCTTTAAAAATGATTTCAATATATAAGTAAATAGTTTTGGGAAGGCTTTTAATTTAATAAATTTTATTAATTACATGATAAAATAAATCACTTTTACTCGACGGGCACCAAAAATTTAAATAAACAAGATGCAATTATAGGATTATATACAGATAATCGATAAAGTAAGTGTAAATATCAATGGATGTTAGTGCAATTAGTAAGGAGCGATCACGGATCTCACAAATGTCACGTGCTCAATTTTTCGTGCTGACGTGAGGGTTCTGTTGATGGGCGATTTGTAAGTACTCCCAACGTGCCCATAGGATCCTGGGACATTCGCATACCTTAAACTTGATGGTGACTAACATCGAGCCCACTTAAATTGTTTTGTAACCACAAAAAAAAAAAAAAAGGGAAAAGACAAAGCATGTGTAAGTTACAAGTTAGTTTTCATTTGCATAAATAACTATAAATGAAAAACAATACATGCGTTTGGAATAATCTATGTTTGAAATTCTCTTAAAATTGTGAATTTAAATTGGCAATAAAGAAAGATAATTCAATATAACTAATAATTATTTAATAAATATACGTAAAAAATAATTTCAAAATTAAGTTAATTGGCACAATTATGCTAAAATTTCATAATCTTGTACAATAAAGTAGGGGCCAATGGAGAAATTAAGACAATTTTTAAATAAGTTTGAATGATTTACATATCTTTATCACCATATGATTGAGATATTTATCGAATAATAATGATATAAATATGTTATATTAAATTCTGTATATTAATTTAATTATGCCACATAGATAAATGAATGACACAAACAAATTATTTTGTTCCAAAAGTAATCCATAAATTCAATAATGACACAAATTTTAAATTACCATTGTTAATAATCAATGATATATCTTCGTGATAACATCAATAAAAATTTTGTCACAAAAATATAAATGGTTGCTATTAAACCACACTGGGAGAAAACAAAATTTAGGGCCAAACCTGGTGGGTCTCTCTCTCTCTCTCTCTCTCTCCTTTTTCTTTTTCCCATTTATTCACTCATTGTAATGAGAAATCTTTGCCAAAATTAAATTTCCTGGGATGCCAAACTTGAAGATTCCATGAAGTATTTTTATAGCTTAGTTCTTACCGTATAAGAGCTTGGAATTCGTATTGCAGGAACATAAATATATATATTAATATATTTACTTATTTGTTATTATATGGGGCGAGTTTAATTAAATTCGCAACTCGTCTCATACCTGGTCAGGCCCTAAATATTTAGACCCAGTACCCGTTCTGAACTCGCCCTATTCAGGTTGGGTTCGGGTCGGGGGCCCAAATTACTCGAACCCATTGTCTGTCTAAATTGAGACTCCATGGGTTCCAATCAATTAGGCATCATAAATCAAGGAGGTTTTTTTATCAAAAAAAATAAAAATAAAAATTGAGGAGTTTCACTAGGTCCATAACTTGGTTATTTATGTTGAAAATGTAAATAAATGAGCTAGAATTGACTTAGGTTTAAATAAATAATTAACTATTTCTCCAATATATTTCGATTTCTTTAACTTTATTGCATATGATAGAAAAAAGAAAAATAGTTAGAATCAAAAGCTTATTTTATGCATAGAAGAAACTAGTTTTAAGAATTAGACTTGCAGTAATGTGGGGCAGTGGGCTTTGCAGCTATCAAATAGATATAGCGTTCAGACAGGTTTTGGACTTGGAAAAAGCCCAATAATTATATGGTGAAGCCCAATAGCACCTTGAACTGGACGAAAATAAATATTTTGCGGTGAGCGTGGATCGAACACGCGACCTTCAGATCTTCAGTCTGACGCTCTCCCAACTGAGCTATCCCCGCAATCGTCCTAATGCACCAGCCGGGAATCGAACCCGGGTCTGTACCGTGGCAGGGTACTATTCTACCACTAGACCACTGGTGCTTGTTGACTTTGAAAAAATAAATTTATACTAAATACCAAACAATTTTAATAAAAGTTATCATCATCTCCTTAGTTTAAGATGAAAAGGACGGTATCAAGGATAGAACCATTCATAAATGTTTCAAAATCAATCAATGATATGCATTTCTAATAATTCATAATTATAATATGTATCTAATGCATTGTATGATTGCATACTATTTTAATATTTAGAATTTATTTAAATCCTCAAATTATCTCATTACAATCTAACTGACATCTTTCCTATCATCTAACTTATTCAACTTAACGTTGACAACTAAAATCAACAATTATTATATAATTTCTTTTTATATAATCATTGTACAATTTATAAGTGAGGAACAAATATGTTTTTTTTTTTTTTTTTCTCTCCATATTTTTGTAGTTGAAAATTTGGCCTTGATACCACATCCCACCTCTTAGGTGGGATCCATAATCCCTTACCTTATTGGATTGAAAATTGGGCCATAAAATTATAAAGGTTTCAGTATTTTTGAACCAAACAAAAAATTGAATTGGATAAACATTATATCCGACCCAATCATAGCAATCAAACAGAGCCTAAGAGAATGCCATAAAGAAGACAATCCTGAATCCTCATCTAATTTCATAGAGTATCATATGTATACCAAAAATCCTTATTTCTCATCTTCTTTAAGAGGTACATATCCATCTCCTCTCCTTTATATGCATTCCTCTCTTCAAACAATTTCACTACCTATCATATTGTTGGCCTAGCATTGGAATTTGGATGCACAAATAACAAACCTAAATGAAGCAATCTTTCCCCTTCCTTTTTATCATCTTTCTTCTATGCACTCAACCTTGCATCAACCACTCTAAGGTCCGCTTAATATTTTAATAAATTTTGTACTTTTTTTTATTTAATTTGATAATGGATTATAATTTTTTTTTTAATCTTATGTGATTGTTATTTTTATAATTATATAAATTATAAATATATATATATATATTAGACTTATGCCAATTTTAATATAATAAATGCAAGAACATGTAGAATCATATGATTATTCAGAAATATTTTATACAAATCAAAATTGCAAAAGATAGTACTAGGGTTGTCAATGGATCGGATTTGGATCAAATCAGTCATATTCGAATTCGACTCGATATCCTATAAGATCTTTGTTAGTCAGTACCATATCTGAATCAGGTGGATATTCAAAATTTGATAAATTTTTTTTAACATGATTTAATATTTTTTTCTTTTTAAATGTATAAAAATATTATATTTATAAAGTAAATTTACGTCATATTTGAATTTTTAACAACTTTTTATTATATATTAATCCAAAAATTAAATATTTAAATACTAAACCCCTATTTCATATTATATTAATACATAAATAAACTATTATTTATTGTTATATTTGACATTTTATCAGTATCCCTCTTATTTTTGAGGCTAAAGACTCAATATTAAAAGCATAATATAGACGTCAATATAGATATTAGTTCAAGATAATATATAAATTTTGTTTTAAAATCTTTATTAATATTATATATAAGCATATTGATTTAATAAAAAAATATTAAAGTTTGAATTTAAATATTTTATGAATCGAATTGCTTAATTTCGTATTCGATCCACTTATTTTGAATTACAAATATTTATAATTAAATATGATATATTAAATATTTTAATTAAATAAAAATTTTAAAATTCAAATTAAATCCAAATAGAATTCGAATTAAAATCCGATTCATGGAGGGCAAGGGTGCTTCTCATGGTAGTCGGCCCAATAAAGAAAATCCCTGAGGATAATACCCTCGTTCAAGCTAGTGTAAGCCCCAAAGCCCACCATCTAGGTCTTCTTCCTCTGTCTCTTGCCGTAGTGTCAAAAACCTTCGCTTAGGTCCGAGCCATCACAGAGCAAACATGGTAGGCTTCGAAGTAGGCGCAGTGCCAATCAACCCCGACGGGTGGGGTCCACCAGATTCCACCGCGGCAGAGCTCACCATCCCCAACTACCCCTCCAATGTCCCCTTCGCCCCCTTCGCCCGCTCCGATAAACTGGGCCGGATCGCCGACTGGACCAGGAACCTGGCCAACCAAGCCCGGCCCGGATCCAAACAGGGAGGCTACCACCCCTCCGATTCCGCCTTCGATTTCTCCGGCGACGATTCCTTTGCAACACTTGCAGCCGGTGAAGACTCCTCCTTCCGACTTGTTGACACCTCTGCCAAATCCCACCACCACAACCCTAACCGTCCTAGATTCAATCCTAGGTGGCGATTCAACCCCCACCACGCTCGTTCTCAGCTCCCCCAGCGCCGTGATGAAGAAGTGGAGGCACGTAAGCGCGAGGCCGAGAAAGAGCGCGCCCGTCGCGATAGATTGTATAATCTCAACCGCTCGCAGATGCCGCAGCGCCGGGAGTCATCGGTTTTCAAGTCATCCGTTGATATTCAGCCTGAATGGAATATGCTAGATCAGATTCCATTCTCTACTTTTTCAAAATTATCGTTTTCGGTTCCAGAGCCTGAGGATATGTTGATCTGTGGTGGGCTTGAGTTTTACGACAGGTCTTATGATCGGACTACTCCGAAGAATTGCCGACCATTGGAGCGTTTCAAGAACCGAAACTTCTTCAAAGTTACAACAACTGATGATCCCGTTATTAGGCGCTTGGCAAACGAGGATAAAGCTACAGTCTTTGCTACCGACACAATTTTGTCTACAATAATGTGCGCCTCCAGGTCGGTTTACTCATGGGATATTGTGATTCAGCGTGTAGGAAATAAACTGTTCTTCGATAAGCGAGATGGGTCGCAGTTGGATTTGCTTTCTGTACATGAAACATCTCAGGAGCCCTTGCCTGATGTGAAGGATGATATCAATTCTATACATTCATTGGGCGTGGAAGCTGCTTATATCAACCAGAACTTTTCCCAACAGGCTCTGATTAGGGATGGGAATAAGTTGGCCTTTGAGGAGCCCAACCCATTTGCAAATGATGGTGAAGAAGTGGCTTCAGTTGCCTATAGATACAGAAGGTGGAAGCTGGATGATGACATGTATTTGGTGTCTAGGTGTGAAGTACAGAGCGTGGTGGATATGAACAATCAGAGGTCATTTTTGACACTCAACGCATTGAATGAGTTTGATCCTAAGTATTCCGGCGTGGACTGGCGGCAAAAGCTGGAGACTCAGAGGGGTGCAGTCTTGGCTACTGAGTTGAAGAACAATGCAAATAAGTTGGCCAAATGGACTGCACAAGCTTTGTTGGCGGGTGCTGATATGATGAAATTGGGGTATGTCTCCAGGGTTCATCCCAGGGATCATTTTAACCATGTGATATTGGCGGTGGTGGGGTACAAGCCCAGGGATTTTGCTACTCAGATTAATCTGAATACTTCAAACATGTGGGGTATCGTGAAAAGTATTGTGGACTTGTGTATGAAGTTGAAGGAGGGCAAGTATGTGCTAGTTAAGGATCCATCTAAGCCGCAGGTGAGAATTTATGATGTGCCGCAGGATGCTTTTGAGAATGATTATGTTGAGGAACCATTGCCGGAGGAGGAACAGGTTCAGCCCCCTGCCGAGGATGCAGAAGGTGGAGAGGCAAGTTCCGCTGTGAATGATGTGGAAGATAAGGACTTAAGCAATGAAGCTGCTTAATGGTAATGGCTTCTGGCACGCAAAAATTGATCTTTGATATTATCCTCTCTTGATTTTTGTCGATGGTCATGGTTAAATTACTTAATTTGATTGTCTTAAAAGAAAGGACACATTGTGTCCACAACTCTGAATACTAAATTTGGATTGTCTTAACTCTTAAGTTAACATGAGCATCGGATTTGGACTTGTGTTGGAGATTACCTTATTATATACACTGGATGCTAATTGTCAGATGGCCCATGAAAAATATGGATTTTTCTCCTAAGTTTTCGACTTTCCAGTATTACCTCTCTTGACTTTTCTTGCTTTTTTGATATGATGCATCAGGGGCCCTGTAAATGTAATAAAGTTTCAGTATAAATTTTCTTCTTTTCCAGGCTACAAGTTGTACGAGAGCCAAGGATGAGTCCATCAAGAACAAAATCTTGTCGCCATTCAGCTTGCAACCTTTTTTCTAAAAAGTATGTCTGTGAAACAGTGAAAGTGGGGGAGAAAACAGTGCACGGGTGAAGAGAATGAGAGCGAGATCTTTTATTTTATTTACTAAGCTAGATATTTGATGTCTGTAAGCCTTTAGTACTACTCCATGTTGAGTTTGTTGGCCTTTGCTGGTCTTGATACTTCTTGCCGGATATTTGGTGCAAAAATTTTGATTTCACTGTTTGGGTTAATTTGGTTGGGATGATAAAGTGGGATAAAGTGTTTTACCTCACTTTATTATTCATTTAGTTGGAGTGATAATAAATACTTAGGTCCATACGAATATCAAAAGTTTGTGCTTATATGTGTAATTCTCATGATAAATTAACCTACAGCTCCCCATTATATTATTTATCTATATGTCTACTTCTTATGTTGAAATTGTCTATTTACACTTTAATTTTTAAAATTATGAATTTTATATTTGAGTAAGGGACAAAAAGATAATTTATTAGGTGCAATCAAGATGCTTTAATATTGACCAAAACATAAGAACCAACAATCATATGAATGCACATAAAAATAATCATGCAAATCAAATTATAGTACAATAATAAATAATCATACAAATTATTACATGATAAATAATCATGTGTTAATTTAAAAATCGAACCAAACTAGCTTAGAGATTAAACATCCTTCTTCTGGAATGTTGCTTTTACATTTGATAAATTGTTTGGCATATATGATGCCATTATATGGCCAGCATTTACTTAAGCCTTAAGGGCTTTTTTGCTTTGTTTGCATAGATAGAGTGGGATACATATTAAAAGGGTAAAAAAATAGAGCTTATGTATTCAATTGATTATTAATCCTTTGTTTGACTTACAGCCTTAAGGTTAAGGATACTAACTCAATTTTCAAAAATATATTTCCTTCAACCTGTTGACTATATCACCGAAATTGACCCACTTTAATGTTTTCCTATTCTTATTGAGGAAAAAAAAATGGAAAATGCAAAAATATAAATATTAAAGTAAAGAATTAATGAAAAAAAATTTCTTAACATTTTTTTTTTCGTTAACATTTGAAGTCCAAACCTAGGGTATAGAGTCAAAAATAATTGAGCAAAAAAGTGATAAAAAGTAGCATGTTTTGATGACAAAAAAATGCGACAGTCTCTTCCAACCATATCTCAGCGCCCATGGTTTTCGAGAACTAGGTGGTATCGTTTTACCGTTGTATCAATGCTTTCAAAATTGGTCGGATCAAAAAATTAACAACATAATTACATAATTGGTTATTGGTTTTACCCATTTGATCGATTCGACCACCAATTCAATTGGTATGTCACTATAATAACGTAATAATTATATTTAATTTTATAAATATATAATATTTTAATATTAACAAAAAATATAATTTTCAATAATATAAAAAAAATATTATTTAAATTTTTTTTTAATTCTTACTCATCTTAAATATGTTTTTTAAAAAAAAAAATACTTCACAATTACTCAACTGTAAATAAATAAAAAAATAATATTTAGTATTAATTTAAGTAGTCGTTTATTTCATAATTTAAAAACTAAATAAAAATAAATTTTTATATACTAAATATTCAACACAACTTAAGAGTTAAGAGGGATTAACAAACTAAAACAACAAGATAAACATAAATATTTATATATAACTACTACTTCATTAAATTTTAAGAAAATAAATTCATATTTTAAAAAACTACATCTCTTAAATCTTTAGTCTTCATTTTTAACTCATAACTTTTTTTTTTAATAAAATTTTTCATTTTTTTTAAAAAATCAATTTTTAAATTAAAAAAAAAATAGAAAATTAAGTGAACAACCGATTGAATCACCATCAGTTCAATCAATTTTTGATCGATTTAAAAGGCTACCAATTTTAAATTTTAAGGAATTGAATCGATCTTCAATCATCGATCCGATCGACCGATCTGGTCCGATTTTCAAAACGTGGATTCATGCATAAGGTTGGGCTGTTTGAATGCCAGGTGCTGACAGAAAGCACTGGAGAAAGGCAACAAAAACCCTTTGCCTCTGTGGGAGCCAACCGCTTTTGGTGCCCCATGTTTTCTGCGGCCTAATAAATTTCTTTCCTTCCAACCGCTACTGGTTTCTACACTTTAGTCTTCAATTATATAAATTCAGCATTCATCTTCTATTGTTGAACAAACAACAAATTCCAGCTCTTACCAAATCAAAGTTCAATTGACCAAAATCTTCATCCCTCAGAATGGCTTCTCTTGTTCTTCTCTTATCTGAGATTCTCCGGCATGAAAACAACATTGACAACCTTATAATGTCGTTACCTTCTCCTAATTCCTCCGCCACTGCTCCACCGTCCTCCGCCACCAAAAGGGCTGCCGGCGAACCTGCAAAATATTTACCCCTTCGCTGCGAAAACCCCACCCAGCCTCAGTTCCAAGAAGATCTGTCCAGGGTCCGCGTTGACATAGTTTGGCCCTGAACATTTAATTTCCATTCTTAATTTTTTATGTTATTCGTCCAAAAATTTGTATTCCTTTTCTGTTCTTCTTGGTTTGTTATTGTATTTGAGCAGTGCTTGTTCTTTTGAGTCTTGAGTTTCTTTCCACTATTCTTGTTTTGAATGAAAGTGAGGAAAGAAAGGAAGACAACTCCAGTTGTCTATTGTATCTGTTCTTTGAGATGTAGTTCAAACTGTATGAATATATAATTTAATTTTTCCATACAATTGCTAAGGAGGCAAGATTGCTTGCACTATTAAGTCATGGTCACTCTTTTTGTTCTAATTTGATATTTTATTTCATGAATACATTATATGTATATTAAATATTTTTTAATAAAAATAATTAATTAAAATTTAAATATATTTGGTATATGTATATTGAATTAAAATAAGAGATAAAATACGAAATGTAACAGAGAAAACAAGATGCTTTGAATTCATAGATTAAAATTAGACATGCATTAGCTGGCCCTGTCTTTGTGAATGTAGTTGTGTGTATTCTCTTTTGGTGTCACACATGATCCCCAACAAAATATCATTTATTTTTTCATTTTTATTTATTTATGTATATGTGGATTAAGAGTTTGGTAAAATTTAAATTTAAAATTTACATGGATAAGAGCGGGACAAAGTTATCAAATTAATTGACCAGCAATATCTCTTTGATAAAATTTACAATTTAAAACTTACGCATATAAAAATAGAGAAGATATTATTAAATTAATTGACCAACAAAATCTCTTCTACTTCTACAAATATGTTGAATCGTTAAATAACTGAACAAGGCTTCAAACACGAGAAAGTCAGTGGATTCTGTGTTCAAAATAATGGAACTTTTGAGAACCAAGTTAATATTTTATTAGAGAGTGAATGGGTAGTTTAGTGGTAAGTTTTTTGTTCTTGTTGAAAAAATATATTAAAAAAAAGAGAAGATTAATGATAAAATAATAAGTAATATTATAAAAATAAAAAAAATTGTACTTTTGACCTTATTGGATAAGAGAATTTGTACTTATAATTTTAAATTAATAGGATAAAATTTCAATTTTTTTTTGCACTTTTGATCTAACTTTGGTCAAGATATTGACGAGAACTGTTAAAGGAAAATGGTTAATTACCCACCGCCACTAAAGTTTGACTTATTTATATAAAAAAAAAAAAAATGTAAAAAAACCCACAAAATATAAAATATCCATTTAATTCTCACTAAAAAAATTTAAAACTATAAAAAACTTGGTTAAAGCGCCCAACTCATAATTGACGAATTCGTAGGTTCAATTCCTACTGGATGCACGCCAATGGGCCAATAAAACCCTCTATAAAAAATATATTTAAAATATTATATATTCACGCATATATGGATATATATACAATGAATATATGTATTTCAACTATGTATAGATAGATAGATAGATAGACTGATAAATAAAACAAGGGTTAAATTCATTTTGCCTCCCTCTACTATCAAAACCTTCAAACACCCCCCTAAACCTCTAACACCATTAGTGAATTAATGGATTAAGTGGATGATGTGGCAATTATGCTTCTTTTTTTGGCCTTCTAAATTTTTATTCCCAAATTGGCCTCATGATATCTATATAATGCACTATCATTTTTGCAACATGAACATTAACTTTCTATAAAAAAAAAATTAAATGAACAAAAAATTAAAAAAAAAAGGCCATCCATTCGTTTGCCAAAAAATTTCAATTTCATTTAAAAAATGGTTATTAGAAAAAAGAATCATTATAGCTACTTCCGTTGTGTAATTTTTCATTGTTAAGTTGAACGATTTCATTGATTGCTTGCAAGCTATTAATTTTTTTTTCATTTATTTGGTCTATAAACTTCAATAATAATTATCTAATCTCTATTCCTCGGTCACGTACATTTGGCTCAATCCAACAATAAATTTGCATCCATTTGACTTCTATAAAAAAATAAAAATGAGTAGATATCATAAATAGTTAAAAATTTATAAATAAAAATTACATACATCCTAATAATAACAGCCAATAAATTTTTTTCCCAAATTATTTAGAATCTACAAAGTGTGTATAGGTGATGGTTTAACACAATCACACCATGCTTCTCTAAAATTAGATGTATAAGTGCTTGAGTGTTGACAAACACTATTTAAAAATTTCAAATTGGAAAAATTGTTATGAATTTTGGTTAATGAGGTTAGCATATAAATGAAATTGAAAATTTTTAGCAAACGAATGGATGACCTTTTTTTTTTTATTTTTTGTTCATTTATTTTTATTTTTTTTTATAGAAAGTTAATGTTCATGTTGTAAAAATGATAGTGCATTATATAGATATCATGAGGCCAATTTGGGAATAAAAATTTAGAAGGCCAAAAAAGGGAGCATAATTGCCATATCATCCACTTCTTCCATTAATTCACTCATGGTGTTAGAGGTTTAGGGGGGTGTTTGAAGGTTTTGATAGTAGAGGGGGGTAATTGATACCAATTCCAAAGTAGAGGGGGGCAAAATGAATTCAACCCATAAAACAACCCCACACCCCACCCTCAACCCCATGCGGATCCAGCAGTCATAGTCGGGTTGGCCATAGCCAACGGCTGAACATGGCAGGCTAGATCATACTGTTCGCATATTAAGAGGGTGTTTGGGTGAGTTTATAAGTTTCTTAAAACATTTTATAAGATGTTTTAAGGAGCTTATAAGTTGATAAAAAGTGTTTGATAAATTTTTTTAAAAAAGAGCTTATAAGATCCTAAAATAAGATGTTAAGAGCTTATAAGCTTTTTTTAAAAAAAGTAAGGAGATCATAATTTATTTTTAAGTTCTTAACAAGCTCCTTTATTTTTAATCATTTTACTTACAAAATTGCTATTATTAACATCTTATAAGCTCCAACATTTTATTTTATCCAAACACTTCAATAACTTATTTTAAAAATAAGATCTAACATCTAAGTTCCAAAAATATTTTATAAGATATAGGAGCTTATAAGATGTTTAAAATAAGTTTAGCCAAACACCCTGAATTATATTGTTCAAAACTGTTATAATTATATTTTACTTATTTAAAATTATTAAAATTATATTGTTAGAATGATAGTTCTAGATTTTATTTTTATCTTTAAACTTTTTTTTAAATTAACAAATATATTTAATTATATTATTTTTAGATTTTTTTTTATTTTAAAAGTTATAAAACATGTAATTCAAAATTATAAAATTATGTTATTTAGTTAATATATTTTTATTTTTTTTACTAAATTATTTTAGTTCTTAATTAATAAATAAGTTAAACTCAACCTAATTAAATTATTTTAGATATATTTTTATTTTAATATTATTGAGTATGTAATTTAAAATTATAAAATTATAACTCTTAATTTTTCTTTTTATTTGTTTTATTTTTAGTTAATAAATAAATTTAATTAAGTTTGATTAAATTAGTCAGGTATGTTTATGATTTTAATTTTTTTACTTTTCATTTTTATTTAAATTTGAAGATTATTCAATATTTAAATTTTTTTTATTAACAATAAATATTTAAACTTTTTATGAATAGTTTAAACAATGTTAAGTTTGAATCCTATGGTATGAAAAACATTAAATAGATTCACGAAATTTTTTGTCTAAAAAATAATTAGAATAGTTTTTGAAAGATATTTTTGAATTTTCACATAAATTTTTGGATGACAGTAGGAGGTTAACGATCCCTAAGAATTATAAGATGAAGTAAAATATTAGGGGATCATAATTTTAATGGATTTATTTGTAAATAACTAAGCCAAACTTTAGGAGGTTTATATAACTAATTCAAAAAATATTAAAAATGTTAATCCATGTGAACGTCGTACACAACTTTCCATTAAAAAATTGATGGGAAGCTGGATGGTGTTCAGAAGATGTCAAAAAAATAGAAAATTTTGTCCTATAAATATCAAGCTTGATCTTTAGCGGCATTAACATAATGGTATTTTATAAGATAGTGATACAAAAAATTAAGATAGTGATAGCCGTAAAAGAATGTCATTATAGTATAATATTTGGTGGTATTTGGTCATAAATGAGAAATAAATTAGTGACATTTAATTGAAAATGTCAACATACTTTTATTTTAAAGACAGTTAACTAGTGCCACTAATTTTTCTAAAAAAATGCCACTAATATGTAGTTATGGTATCATTTGAAAAAAATATTATAAAGTATTTAGTGGTATTTTTCTAGTATAATGACACATAAAGGTAATATAGTGTTAGTCTTAGAAAAATGCCACTATAATAAAATATTTAATAACACTTGATTATTGAATGACGTATAAGATAGTGGCATTTGGTTAAAAATGTCAACAAAAAAATATTTTGTAGGCATTTAGCTAGTGCCACTAATTTTTCTTAAAAATTCCACTCATATTTATTATGGTGTCATTTAGGAAAAATATCATGAAATATTTTAGTTGTACTATTTTAATGACATCCTGTACTGTAGTGACACTCAAGAATAATATAGTGATGATTATTGAAAAATGCCATTGTATTATAATATTTAGTGACATCTGATTAATAAATGACAAATAAAGATGATGGCATTTGATTGAAAATGCCAATATAAATGTATTTCAAGGGCATTCAACCAATGCCACTAATTTTTCTTAATTTTTTTTAATATTATTCAATTATGGTGTCATTTGACAATGATGCCACAAATTATTTAGTGACACTATATAAAAGTAATATAATGAAAAAGATGCCACAATAGTTAATCAGTACATTAATGATATTTTATAGTATAGTGATATATTAAAGTGATATAGTGATAGTAGTAAAAAAAATCACTATAATATGATACATGGTGCCAATTGATTAATAAATATTGTAAAAATGTAGTTTCATTTTATTGAAACAACTAACATAGTTATATGTCAAAGGCATTTAATTAGTATCAATACCCTTTAAAAAAAAATAAAAAAATCATTCATAATTTAATCATGATGTAGTATAAAAAAAATATTGCAAAGTGGATAAATAATAAATAGGTACATCAATAACTATAATATATATATATTATCATTAATGTATTGATGCCCTATTTGATTTAAGAAAAAATTAGTGTATTTCATATAATAAATTTGAGCGCATTCATATATTTAAATAATTGAGTCAATGTACTTTTAAACTATACAAATAAATTAACATCTTTAATTATATTGAAAATTGATGGATAGCTTGATGGGAAACTCATATTATTGCAAACAGATAGTTGTGTGTTCGAATTTTATAAAGATAAGATATATATGGGAATTGGGATATGTTAACATATATATCTAAAAAAATCTTTTGTGATATTTAATCTGCCATTAAATTTTGTGGCATGCTAACATGTCTTTTAAAGAATCTTTTAGTGACATTTTAATATATCATTTGATGTATTTTTTGCTACATGTTAATATGCCATTAAAAAAACTTTTCATGGCATTTCAACATGTTATTTATTGCTTTTATTATGGCATGCTATAATGTCATTTAAGAAATTTTTTGTAATATTTTAATACATCACTATATGTAATTTTTGTGGCATGTTAGCTTGTCATTTAATGTACTTTTTGTGATATTTTAACATGTCATTTAATCTATTTCTTGTTGCATTTTATTAATGCCACAAAAAGAATAAATATTGACATTCATATCTTTAGCTACACCCACCTAGATGGCACTTCTTAAAAATGCTATTATACGTAAAAATATCACTATAATTCTATTTAAATGGCATTTTTTAATGCCACTAATATACAATTATCTTGTAGTGAATGTGCAAAATTTCCTGTAAAAGTTATCACAAAGTGTGTATGTATATGTATATTGACTGACAAAAGATTGTCTTAATTGTCACTTTAATGTTTATGACAAAATAAAAATCATTGTCATTTAAAAAATTTAATTAATGGGAAAATAAAAATTAAATTTACTTAATATATTTTTTATATTATCAATTATGTTTTCTTCACTAATATTATATATATGTATATATATATTTTAACGAAAAGTGAGTCATTGGTTTGATAAGTCACATAGGGTTGTGAGAAGCAGTCACATCGTCTTATTTCAAAAAAAATGAGCAAAAATGAAAAAATAAATGAATAAAAGGTTAATATATTATTATATTAATCTGCTTGTTATCCCATCGGTTGCATTACATGCACATGAATTACTCTTAATTTTTCCGAGCACATATTGTAATTTTAGTCCCAAGATTTTCGTCCACAATTACGAGGTTCATAAAGCTGGTTTGTTAGGTAACCTAAATTAAATATATATGTTTAATTACATAGGATCAGACATGGTTATTGATGTTAATAGTCGAAACAAATGACCATTAACTTAATCATAGCATGTTTTATTCTGCTCACGAGGTTACAGATGTTAAAGCAATTCTTTTAACTAATAATTAGGGGTGTAAACGGATATTAAACGGATCGAATACACTGTTTTTATATTCGGATCTGTTTAACTTTTTGAATATTCAGATACGGATATGGATTTAATGGATATTTAAAAATAATATTTAAATTCGTATCTGTCGGATATCGGTCTAATTCGAATATATCACTACAAAAAAAGGGGGGGTTTTAGTGACTGAATTTTCAGTCACTAATTAGCGACTGATCAGTGACCGATTAATGACCGATCTAAAAATATTTTTTTTTTAATAAAATTGTGACCACTTAGTGACCGATTAATGACCACATCAGTGACCCCCTTGCGTCAGTCACTAATTCGGTCACTAATTAGTGACTGAAATTAAATTCGGTCGCTAAGTTGGTCACTTTAAATTTTCATCGGTCACTAATTTTAGTGACCGATAATTGGGATCACTAATTCGGTCATTAAAATATAATATATAAAAATATTAAGTACATAAATATGAATTTCAAAATCATACATTAAGCTATTGAATAATGAAGTATTGAATTTAAAGTTTTTAAAAATTTTACCATTTAAAATATAAATTATTATGATTAAGTAAAAGTTTAAAATTTAAATATAAAACAAATATATAAAAACAAAATATTAAAGGAAAAGAAAAAGAAAGTAATTAAATTGCCCAAACCTTCCCACCCACACCCACGGCCAGCCCCCCCAAAACATTTCCCCAAACCTGTTGCCTCTCTCCCGCTGCTGTAGCAATCCCTCATAGGTAAGAGTTGTTGTTTTTTTTTTTTTTTGTTAAATTGTTGGCAGCTGGTCGTCGAAGGCAGCGGCAGCGGCAGCTGTTGGCGTAGCACCAGAGGCCAGTTGCTGCTGGCCTCCGTCGGTGGCTCCCACTTTTTAGTAGGAGCCACCAACATTTTCTATTTTTTTTTATTTGAATTTTTAATTTTTTTTGAATTTTGTTATGATTATATAATATTTTTATTTAATTGTGCAGGTGTAGAGGTTGAAATTTGGTATATTTTTGGCATTGAAAAAGGTAATTATTTTATTGTGAATTTATAATTATATAAAATGTTTTTTGAATAACTTATTAGTCAACACTCTAGGTTAAATTGTATGAATTGTGTTTTTTAATTATGTATTGATCAATATTTTTATATGTTGATTTTTTCTTATTGTTCAATTTTTGAAAAACAAAGTGTGGAATTATGTATATGTTTAAGTTTTTTCCCCGGCAAGAGATATGTTTTTTTTATTTTTGTTTATTTGGAATTGTTGTATATATTAATGATTGTTATCTTTACTTGATTTTTTAGGAGAATTGTATGTCTATTGTAGCATGTCTATTAGTAAAAATATGTATTTTATTGTAGGTTAATTAGTTGCTAGGAGAGTCTAATGATATGTCACGGACATAATTGATAAGTGAAAAGTCCTTGATGTAGCATATCAATTGTATATTTGGATTTTGGACTGTATCCATTTGGAATATTACGAGGATTAGTGTACATTATAGTTAATATTTTTATGTTATTATTTGTTGGCTTTCATTTGATTGTAATGATTTTGTGACCGTCATTGGGAAGCCCCAAGGATTTAGTTTGTAATTTGTTTTTTCTTCAAACACTGGCAAGGAGTTCATATCAGAAGATAATTACTTCATTGAAACTACTCATAAATTGCTATTTTAGTAGTTGAAAATGTATTGTATAACAATTTATGAAACATTGAAATATGACTTAATTCCTTAACTCTATTAATGATATTTTTAAAGCCTATTTCATTCTTACACTATAGTGAAAGAAAGAATTAATTAATGTTAATTAAGGAGGACATTTAGAAGTTTACAAGTGGACTTGTCAATGTTCCCCTCTATTATATTGGATATTGGTGTTCTAGATGAGTTTTCATGATCCCATTGTAAGAAGTTTACATGTGGACTTGAGATGGGCAAGTACTCATCATCCAATTGACTTATTGAGAAGCCAAGGAGGTAGAAACTTTCCATGGAATGACATTATAAGTTTTTTTTTTTTTTTTTACCTTAACTCAAATATTTAATAAGTTCATTATTTAAAAATCAAGTGTTTCTGGACTGGAACCTGGAACCAGTCCAGAAACTGGTTCCAGTTTCAGATTCCAGTTTTTGGAACCAGTCCAGAAATTGGACTGGGGATAACACTTTCCTGGATTCCAGTTTATTGACACTTACAATTATATATAGGTTTTTTAGCTTTGTTATGGGGATAACACTTTCCTCAACATAAATAATCTTTCTAATTCATAATCTTTTCCATTTCTTTCATAAGATTTGTTCTTTTTTACAACTGTTTTCTTTGGTTGTTCTTTGTTTGTAGCTGCCACAATTGGCTTTTGTGGCACTCTTTACACCCCACGCAATAGTACATTTGGCTTTTTACTAATCAAGGTGACTAATGTTTCTTCCTTCTCATAACTTATTATCTTTAGTTGTCGTATTTAATTTTTTTAATAACTGGAGGACTTTCATTTGGCTTTTCTTTATTATCCCTAGTCATGCTATTAATATTGTGGTTCTTTTTTGTGTATGTATTCCGCTTTTGAAGATATTATTTTTGTATTGATATGTTACGAGGATTAGTGTACATTATAGTTAATATTTTTATGTTATTATTTGTTGGCTTTCATTTGATTGTAATGATTTTGTGACTGTCATTAGGAAGCCCCAAGGATTTAGTTTGTAATTTGTTTTTTCTTCAAACACCGGCAAGGAGTTCATATCAGAAGATAATTACTTCATTGAAACTACTCATAGATTGCAATTTTAGTAGTTGAAAATGTATTGTATAACAATTTATGAAACATTGAAATATGACTTAATTCCTTAACTCTATTAATGATATTTTTAAAGCCTATTTCATTCTTACACTATAGTGAAAGAAAGAATTAATTAATGTTGATTAAGGAGGACATATAGAAGTTTACATGTGGACTTGTCAATGGTCCCCTCTATTATATTGGATATTGGTGTTCTAGATGAGTTTTCATGATCCCATTGTAAGAAGTTTACATGTGGACTTGAGATGGGCAAGTACTCATCATCCAATTGACTTATTGAGAAACCAAGGAGGTAGAAACTTTCCATGGAATGACATTATAAATATATATATTTTTTTTACCTTAACTCAAATATTTAATAAGTTCATTATTAAAAAATGAAGTGTTTCTGGATTGGTTCCAGAAACTGGACTGGGGATAACACTTTTGTAACTGGCACAATTGGCTTTTGTGGTACTCTTTTTTGTGGTGCTTTTTTGTGTGTGTATTCCGCTTTTGAAGATATTATTTTTGTATTGATATGTTTGAGCATGGCTAATAATCGAGTTGTTGGACTTCCTTATAAGGAGAAAAAAGATGTTAAGCTTTTCGAATGATAGTTTAATGTTTTAAAATTGCAGAAAGCATGTCTAATGAGCGAAATTGGATGTGGCATCGATTAGATAATGGATTTTTATCTGATGAGTTTGATAAAGGCGTTAGGGATTTTCTAGACTTTGCTTACTCTCATCCTGAGTGCACCTAACTATCAAGAGAAGTGTAAAAAAGCAAGGCAAAACAGAATGATAGAGAAGGATGGGTCAATCACCAAGCATACTGGCGGTTCCATTTCCTTTGCTGAGCATATGCGTAGAATGGTTTTTTTCCATTTCTAAATTCAATTTCATTTAATATTTAGAGCAAGTGTTAATGTTATTATTTTAATGTAGTCACAAGGTGGCATAGTGGTTAGCCAAGTGGAGGTTCATGACCGAACTCACCGAAAAGCACAAGGGAAAGGTGAATATGTCGACAACAAATCCAAGGGGGTCCAAGTAAGTGTTTCTTTTATGTTGAACATTTTTGGGTTAGAAATACTATTACCAAATTATAGAAAGTGTGTTGTACATACTTAATATTGAAAAGTTGAATATGGTTGTAAGTGTGTTGGAGTGTTAGGGTGATAATATTTTTAGTTTCTTTATTTGGATTTATTTCTTGGATTAAGTTGAGTGTTTTTTGGTAATCATGTGGCAATTGTTTGGATTTATAGGAACTTTTATTTTAATGGTGAATATACTATATTGGTGTAGTTATAGGATATAGAAGAAGTGAATTAGTTATTTTTTATAACTTATAATTAGAGCATGCTTGGTTGCAAGTAATGGTAATAATTTGTGTAGGAGGAGTATAGAACACATGTAAGTAATCTTGACAGTAACTCAACTCCAGAAAGCTCCTTTGATGCACAAAAATGGGTTGAGATTAGTGGCGGTGCTATGAAGGGTAGGGTGTATGGTTATGGGAATACATTTTTGCCGTGACATTGTTGCTACTGAGACCTCATCAAGATCAATCAACAACCATGTTACACATGACTACTTGCAAGAAACAATTACAAAAGTTGTTGATGAGCATTTGGCTAGGGAGAGGGAGGCAGTTGCTAAGGAGAGGGAAGCGGCTGCAAATAGGGAAGCAATTTTCATGAAAATAATTGAAGATGCAAAGGTGAGGGAGCAAGCTTTAATGGCGACATTGACAACATGCATGGAAAAGTTGAATGCAGTGCATGGTGGTGGTTCGAATGACAATAACGGAGGTGACAATGAGAGTTAGTTTCATGGTTATTTGCCTATTTTTGTACTACATACTGTTGTTGATATTTAAACTTATATTTGGATGGGTTGGTTTAAACATATGATTTTGGATTATGGTTGTATGAATTGTTATTTTTATGCTTATGCATTGGTGGTATGAATTACATTTTTAGAGTTATAAATTGATGATGGGCTATGATTGTGAAATATTCATTATACATTATTTTGAAATGGTATTTAAAATTTTTAAATAAATTATTTTTGGTGCAAATAAATTTTTGTGATTGATTTGTGACCGAAATGCGATCGGTCACTAATTAGTGACTGATTATTTTGTGACCGAAATTCGGTCACTAATTAGTGACCGATTCTTGATATTTTGTGATGGAATTTCGGTAACAAACTAGTGATTGATTGTTTGTGACTGAACTTTGGTCACTAATTAGTGACCAATTAGCAATCAGTCACTAATTAGTGAACGAATATTGATATTTTGTGATGGAATTTCGGTCACAAACTAGTGACCGAACTTCGGTCACTAATTAGTGACCGATTAGCAATCAGTCACTAATTAGTGACCCAATTGTGACCGATTAATGTATGGCCTTGAAAAAATTTAGTGACCGGTACTTTAAAATTAGTGACCGATGGGCGGTCACTAATTAGTGACCGATTGGTGACCGATGATGGTTTCGGTCACTAATTTGAATTAGTGACGAGGGTTTTAGTGACCGCGCATTTCGGTCACTAATTGTATCAGTGATCGATTTTTGTTGAATTAATCGGTCACTAAAAGTCTATTTTTTAGTAGTGTATCCGTATTCGATTATAATTATTCAAATGTATTCATATTTTATTAAATTTATTCATATTTGGATTATTATTATTTTATATTCATATTCGATGATAATTGTTTAAATATCCATTTACAAATATCCAAATACATGAATATGTGAATCTATAATAAATACATATTTTAATTAATAAAAGAAACTACATAATTTCATTAAAACAAAAGTAATCAAACAAATAGCATGATTTTTAATTAATAATTAATTTTATAATTGATTATTAGTAATTATTAATAATAATAACGACATTTAAGTCTATTAAATATAAAGTTAACTAATAATAATTATATTGATTAATTTTATTCTTTAATTTTTTCTTTATATTACAATAATTTTTTAAATTTATTCTTTTTTCTTCTCAATTCTTTAATTATAATTTATATATATACATATATGGATTATGAGATTTTTATTGAAAAATATTAATAATATATTATTTAATAAATATATATTCGGATCGAATATTAAACAAATATGATACGCATTTATCATATTCGTATTCATCTATAATTGAATATTTACTAATCGAATACGTATAATATTCATTTTTGGATTAATTTCTTTGTTTATAGGTGTTGTGGTAAAGATGCAATGCAAGGGCGAGAAACTCTGTTTGGTCAAGGAAACAAAGACGGACAAGAGGGGTCACTTCTTCTTCAAGCGAAAGAAGTTGACCACCGCCATTGCCCACATGTGCAAGGTGTATTTAGAGGGTGTTTGGCTAAGTTTATTTTAAACATCTTATAAGCTCCTATATCTTATAAGATATTTTTGGAGCTTATAAGATATTAGATCTTATTTTTAAAATAAGTTGTTGAAGTGTTTGGATAAAATAAGATTTTGGAGCTTATAAAATGTTAATAATGACAATTGTGTAATTAAAATGGTTAAAAATGAAGGAGTTTGTTAAGATTTTAAAAATAAGTTAGGTCTCCTTACTTTTTTTAAAAGAGTTTATAAACTTATAACATCTTATTTTAGGATTTTATAAGCTATTTTTAAAAAAAATTTACCAAACACTTTTTATTAACTTATAAGCTCTCAAACATCTTATAAAATATTTTGAAGAGATTATAAGCTCACCCAAACACCCTGTTAGTCTCCTTCCCACTCTATAAATGCAGCGTTCGGACGAAACTCAACGGCGGAGTCGCCGGCGCTATCCTGAAGCGTTCTGTCACCACCACAGATAAGCAGAAGCCTCTTGTGCTCTGTACTGTTGGACCTTTCGCCTTTGAGCCCCTCAAGAAATTGTGCTATTATTACTGAATTACTTACAATATATACTAGCTCTCTAGCTAATTAACGTTTGTTTGCAGAATTTTAAAAATTAGTTTGGTCTTTTTGTTATGATATATGTTCTCTCTTTTGTAATAAGTTATTTCTCAGCTTTGCTTTGTCTGGGCTGGGATGGTTTTTTTCGTAATGGTACAATAATGAACTATGACTTCTTCTAGAACTCTCTTGAATTTTCCAGAATGTATTGTCCTCAGATTATCATTAATTAAAACTTATATATACCAAATAACGATAACTTCATTTGTTTTTCGATCTTCCAATTAAGGCATTGGAAATATATTGCTTTGTGGATTTCAATAATTTTTATAATTTCATAAGTAGCAAAACTTTTCCAAATAAATGGTAAGGGAGATATTTAAACTGCAATGTATATTGAAAAAGTATAATATTATTGATTTAAAAAAAAACGACAACGTAAAAATTGTTACGGATGATATATATTAAGTAACAATAATTTTTATGTTATCATTAATAATACTTTTGAATTGACAATGATTTTTGTTTTATTAGAATATAGCTTAAAAATGGCAAGATATAAGTTTTAAGCTGTCACGATTAATAGTTAGTGATATATCTGTAAGGAGGACATAGTAACAATATTTTAAATTACCACTACACATATATTTTCATTAATTTTTTCGTAATATACAATTCCGTTAAAAATTAATTATAAGTAGTACTTATCATAAGAAAGTTAATTTTTAAGAAAAATTGCATAATTATTGTATAACTCAGTATATATCAAAATTTTAATATAAATATATTAGTTTTGATTAAACTTTCAAGAATTGTATGTTAATCTTCCCGTAGGCAATTTGTCATGCAATATTAGCTAAGATACAATTTTTTTTTTTTGAATTAATAGACAAAATATTTGTTCAAATGACTTTGTGATATTATTCATACACTAAAATTTATATGTTGAAAGAATTTTAGACGACTAACTTATTAATATGTTCAAAGTCCTGATAGATATTTTAATTTTAAAATTATTAATAATTTGAAAGTACAAGATTTTACCAAAAATAAAAAATATGAGAATAATATAAAATTTTAAATTCACTTAAACTCATTTTAAATCCAACAAAATTAATAAAACTCACTTTTCCCGATCCACTTGAATCCATTTAATTTCTAAAATTCTAAAGTTCAACTCAACCACAAGCTCTAACTCAAGTTTCCTGCTCTAACCCTGGCCCAAAGGAGCCCCCACTTCCTTGACTTAGTGGCAAGCAAGCTTACTTTGATGGGGTAAGAACTAATTGATATTGAACATTTCTAATTTCTTTAAGGAAACTTTTTGGGTCCCCCGTCTTTTTGTCTATTCTTGGTATGAAAAAAGAGAAATAGCTTTTGACTAAAGACACAGACGATGAGTCTCTGTCTGCTTTAAGTTATGGAGGACAAAATTTCATCATCCATATATAAAGAATTGGTGGGATATATTCATATCATAATATATGAACAGTAAGAACTAACATTCTTACTTAGACTAGAACCCATAGGAAAGAAAAGAGATTTATGGATGGAAGAAGCAGTATTTACAAACAAAAGTACTTGGTTATTGGAGAAAAAAAAATTGACTTCTAATGCCAAATCAGGGTCAATTAGGATAGAATTAAATCATTGGGTTGAACTCTTCTTTGATGTCAAGGAAATAGCTATGAATAATCATCGACTTTCGAGAAAGGATAGAAGAATAGGACTTATTTTGGGACATACAATGCATTACAGACGTATAATTGGTACCATTGACCATGGTTTGTGGCTTGGCAATGCAATTGGTTTGAATAGGTTTTGTTTTGCTAATGAGCAAAGTCAAAAATTGCAAAAGGTGAAGCAAAATAGTGCTTATTTTAGTGCAAATATGTTGAATTCTTAAATATCTTAAAAGGCTTCAAACACAAGCAATGGATTCTATGTTTTAATTAACTAATTACGCTTTTCTAGAATCAAGTTAATATTTTATTGCAAGGGATGAATGAGTAGTTAGTTTGGTGGTAAATTTTTGTTTTTATAAAAAAGATGGGTTACTAGTTTAAGACTCATAAAGATAATTGGAAGACAGTCACGATCCTCTTTTTCAAGAAAAACAAGTAAAAGTAAAAAAAAAAAAAAAAAAAATCATTTTTTTGTTAAATAATCTACTCATAATCCCATCGATGTCATTACATGCATGTGAATTATTATTAATTTCCGAGCATAATGTAATTTTAGTCCCCAAGGTTTTAGTCCTTAATTACGAGGTTCATAAAGCAATGCATGGTTTGTTAGTAACCTAATTAATTAACTATATATATATACACACACACATATGTATAGGTTTAATAGCATAGGCCAGGACAGATTTATTGATGTTAATAATATTGAAACAAATAACCATTGACTTACTTAATTAGTGCATGTTAATTTTATTCAGCTCATGAGTTAGCATTAAATATTGTTAAAGAATTCTTTTAAACAATGGGACCTTAATTATTAGACTATTAAGGATCATAATTAGTAAAAAGAAAATCTGTGCTTAAAGAAATTAAAATGCAGATTTAAGGAAAAAAAATAGAAAAAGAAAAGAAAAACAACTAGCCGTTGAAATCTGGCTGGTAACTGGGATATATCCCGCGGCCGCTGTATATTTTCCGCTTTTAATGCAAGCAAAAATTAGTATATTAATGTCCCCAAATTAAAATTATCCATGCATTCCAGCCCCGACTGCAGCAGCTTTGGGATATTCCATCGTGTACAGCCTGTACTAGACTTACGGGCTCCCAAAATCTAATTGATGCTATTTATTTAATTGAACGGACACAATTCCCTTTTATTAAATTATCTTGAATTGTGTGTATATGGATTTGTAACTCAATGTATCAGTATCCCTTATTATGTGAGATTGTAGGGGTGTAAATGAGATGTGATGATTTGCAAAGGGTTCGGGTTTGACTTGATAAAAGTTTGTATTTGGCTTGATCTTGTCGAGCCCGAGGCAAGCCGAGCTCAATAATATTCCGCTCGAAAAACTCACGAGCCCTAAATGAGCTTTTTTGTTTTATATATAATTATAATCTATGCCCATATAATAGTAATAATAATAATAATTTAATTTTTTATTTTTAGAAAAATATATAAAAAAATTATTTAAAAATTTTATTATTATAAATTTTGTTTTGAATCTAAATAAACTTGAGTTATTCCAAACCTATAAAAGCTCGAGCTCGAGCTCGTATGAGCTTATACAAATTGAGCTTTTTTTCTTCTTTATGACGAGTTTTATCAAGTCAAGTTCAATATGGCTCGCCAAGCTTTCGTCCATTCCAATGAGTCGAGCTTGAACTTGGCTGTTTAGGCTCGACCAAGCTTGGCTTGAGCTCGCAAATTAATAGACGAGTCGAACTTGAGCCTACTAGATTCGGGCTGGGCTCGGCTCGGCTCGGCTCGGCTTGTTTACACCCTAG
Organism: Jacaranda mimosifolia; assembly: GCA_018894105.1. Lineage (NCBI taxonomy): Eukaryota > Viridiplantae > Streptophyta > Magnoliopsida > Lamiales > Bignoniaceae > Jacaranda > Jacaranda mimosifolia. Next base: position 30,993,403 of record CM032129.1, read on the forward strand.
TGAGATGTCTCAAATTTGAACCCGAATAGTTCCTTTGTGCACTTTATGTGCATCTAATTGTGTACTTTGTACTTCAATTTACTTGATTTGATAATAGATAATATTGACTTGCTGAAAAGATAAAATTCATCATTTGTAATGTTCTTTTCAAAAAAAAAAAAAAAAAAACCCCTTGAATTGTGTTGCTTTTTTTTATTGTCAGCACTATCTTTTGATCTTTGTTTTTTCCAATTACCTATGCACATGTACATAGAAAACGTTTTGGATCCTCTATTTCATTTTATATTCCATCATTTATTTCAACTTAATGAATACATACCAAGCGTATTTGATTTCTAATAGATTATTTTTATAAGGATACTTGGAATATCTTCATGAATTGAAATAGAAGTTAGAACACGAAATTGAATAGAGGATGCAGATTGCATTGGAAGTCCGGCCGCTATGTTCGAATCCTTGATCTCATACTTTAAGAGTGGGACTTAAGCCATTGGACCAAAGTCCAGTCGGCTACATCATCCTTTAACTTGAAATAATGTAATTGATTGAAAATTAACCACTTGACCCATGACGCATATGGAAGCATATATGACCACCCTAAATTGACTTAATCTTATCAAATGCTTTTCGCTGGCAAATGTACAAAGAAATAAAATCACACCTTATTAATAGGTATAATTTTTTTAATCCAATGATAGGCATTGAATTTTACAAATGTGAACCAAATTGCATGTCTTGCGTGAAGTTTCAAGACACATGATATGGTCAATAAATCCCCATATTTGGTCTACTATTGACGAAGATTCCATGCATGGCTAGGGCGGTTTATGAAGCGCTCCTGTATATCGGCCCCATGATTTTGATTATTCTTCCAAACCTTTTCTTTTGAAACTCCAGTAAATGCTGCTTGCAAACCCCTATAAATTCACTGCATGAACTTAAGCAATTCATCACTTGGTCAGCTCACTAAATACACATAAAATCAAATAAAATGGCTTTTGTTCGTATAGGAAATGCCTTTGTGCCTCTACTGCTTTCTCTGCTACTCTGCAGCTCAATCGCAGTTTATGCTGATGAAGTTGAGCCTGACGGTCGTAGGCCTCCACCTATTAAACCACCGGTGAAGCCTGCTGCTGTTGAGGGCGTTGTGTACTGCAAGTCATGCAAATATAGAGGGGTGGACAAACTCTCGGATGCCGCCCGTCTTCATGGTTAACTTCAGCTTCATCTTCATAGCTTTTCAAATTAATTATGTAATTTTTTTCAGCTAAATTACAATTAACGAAGTTAATTTGGGTTAATTATTTCTTTGTTTACAGGGGCTGTGGTGAAGCTTCAATGCCAGGACGAGAAATTCAGTTTGGTTAAGCAGACAAAGACGGACAAGGAGGGCTATTTCTTCTTCAAGCCAGAGAAGCTGACAACAGCTGTTGCCGATAGGTGCAAAGTTTACTTAGTCTCTTCCCCATTCTATAAATGCAACGTTCCGACCAACATCAATGGTGGAGCTGCCGGCGCTATCTTGAAGCATTCTGTAGTCACCACCACAGATAAGAAGAAGCCTCTTGTGCTGTATACTGTTGGACCCTTCGCCTTTGAGCCACTTAAGAAATTATGCTATCATTATTAGAAATTACTTACAAATGTATAGTACTGTTTGTTTACAAAATTTTGAATAAGTTTGGTCTCTCATGTGGTGAGATATATGGTGTACGTTATCTCTTTGTAATAAGTTGTCTCCCAGCTTTGCGTTGTTCTGGCTGGATTGATGCTTTTTTGAAGTGTTATAATAATAAATAATGAATTCTTGAAACTCTCTTCAACTTTTCAGAACTATTGCACTGTTTCACTTCCATTATTCACTACAATTTTGTCATTTTTGACTTTATGCTCTCTCTCTCTCTCTCTCTTATTTTTTTTTATTATAAAAAATTATACTGACTCTAGCATCACTGCTAGGATCGGGGCATGCCTTAAATCCAATTGATGCTTATAAGAGCACTTATATATTGTTCATCATCGAAATATTCTTCACATCGATTGAAGGAGTCGAACATGTGATCTTTGTGTGAGTCCGTGCAAATGTGCCAACATCTGTTAGCATTGACTTTCTGTTCAAATTAAGTCATTCATTAGATTAATCCTTACGGGATGGATAAACATATATTTTTGTATATCATGATCATAACATAACATCATTTTCTTAATGAATAATTTGGCACTAACTGGTAAGTACTTCGTGAACTTATAAGATATATTTTTAAATTTAATTATTTTAAAACATTGTTACAGATATGCAAAATTATTTTACGAAAAACCATGCATAGATATATAACAAATAATTAATTGAAATTTAAAAATTTATTTCAAATATAATAAGTAACTTTTCAAAATATTTATAAATTCTCAATTTTATTTTTGTATAATTTAATTTTCAACTAAAATCATTTAAGTTTTTCAACAACACAATAATAAGGAACTTATTCTCAATCATTTGACTTAAGTTTTTTACACGGGACATAAGTCTATTTGCGGCACGCATGCATCTTTAAGCAATTCGCTTGCTTTCCTTTTTCTTCTTTCGATCGCAGTCTTCTTTGCGGCGCTTTGTCCCGCGGCCCCGACTACTTTCTTCATTGGTTGAGGAGAACTATTGATCGCTCTTGTGCTTGTGACGACAACAATTTTGACCTTTGCAACTGATGGGTCGGCCCAGCTGCCTGAGTGTAGGCCCCCTGATCGAGCCGTAGTGGCTTCTCTACATTTCTGCGCCTCCAATTGCTTCCGCATCGCCATTTGCCTCGCGCGATTCATGATTGATTGACCTGGAAAGGATAACACATTTCGGTCAGACACGTCTCGACTAAACATAGTATATCACATTATTTATAAAGATCAATTTCTACCTAAATGCGTGCTAGTATGCAACCTCAATGCGATGGTCGAAAGTCCCGCCAAAACCAAGATTCTTTCTCTTACGAACACCGATACATCCATCTCACCAAATTTGAGAAGATCTCGAATAGACACATTACTCCATGACGGGTTCTCACCTGTATCTAGCTTGACCCTACCCTTCATTCACCCCGATAGAATATTAAAAGTGACCCTGGTGGGAGGTTGAATATAGAAATATCTTTCTTTCCATTTCTGACCATATGATGAAGACAGAGCTCTAAACACTTTTCTAAGGGGACGTGCTGTCAAGTAACAAAACCCAAACTCCACAGCTAAACCCAACTTATGAGACATAGGCAGATGAAACAAATGGCTAAAATTAGCCCAAGAGGGCACCTCGTCAAGAATTCTCATTAAAACAACGAAATTGGACATAAGAGCAAAGCAATTGGGCAACAGTTAGGTTATGCAAACTTGAAGACCTCTCAACAGGTCGACAACTAGGTCACTTAGGGGAAACCTAAGCCTACATTTCAATGCATCCTCAAAAATGATCAAGCATCCCTCAGGTAGGTTGTGCATTCTATCCATAATTCTGGGTTTGATAAGCTCAAATTCATTTGGAATGTGATATTTTCTCCTAATCGACGCAAGGTCATTCAACGACACTGATGACATGATGTCGTTGTAATGGGTCGTCGTAAATAACCTACCCCTCGATCTCGGAGGCGCATCTACCTCTACTAAAGGCTCTTCCTCCTCTTCATTACTGGTTCAGATGGTCCCGCCTCATCGACCAAAGGGGATGACGGTCCTACCTCCTCACCTGCCCCCAACACTTCCCCACTTAAATCTAATTCAAGCTTGACATGAGCACTCGACCTGCTGCTAGAGGAATCACTCAACTCAACCCCACTATTTGAGACATCCCTTGAGTGAGTGGCTTCAGAATTAGAACTAGAAGTCTACATATCGAAAAGTAAATATCACTACTAAACTTTAAAAGCGCAGAAAAGGAAAACTTACAATTTTTTTTTTCTTGAAACTAAGTAGAAAATTTGACCACAAATCTTCACAGCTCAACCTCAACGCATTATGGTAAAAGTGAAAAATGAGCGGTGAAAACTGCTATTTATAAGCAACCTAGGAATACCAACTGATAAAAATGACCAGATATTGGCTAATAATTACGTAACTGTTGGTTACCTTCATATAAATATGCTCGTAACTGTCTATAACCGTTCCTACCAAAGCCGTTCATATCAAAATTTAAAATGTTATTTTTCTTGCCCCTGATTCTCGTCATTTTTGCTACTCCTAAATCCGACCTCATCACGGTCGCACTAAGGAATAGGGGGACTCATGATATGGGTGAGCCTAAAACTAGCCCAATATACTTAATGGGCCTAGATACCAGAGACCAAAACTGTTACTGGCATATAGACCAACTTGACCACCAAGGTCGAGTATTTCAACCTTTAGGTCAATAACCAACTTGACCTCATAAGGTTGTGATTTGGCTCTAGATAGGGAGCAAAAAGTGCCTAAGGCGGTCTGCCACCAATCACATCTGCATTAATTGTGTCTCAATTGCTAGGCTTTTCGCATTAAATGGATTGACGACACTTCACCTCGGCATTAAAGACAGTAAAAGTCCCCATTCCGGCTTAACCAGACATTTGTACACCTTCTAGATAGGTCAAAAAGACCTATCTTGCCCTTATTTAAGGAAACGGCTTGTTAAATACACTAGAGGAGATACTTATCTTTTCATTTTCAGATAAAAATTATATATACTTCATCCCTCTTTGTCCAGGGTAAGATATGTACATTGATAAACCGTTACTCTGCCAAAAACCTCTCTAGGTTGATTTCTTGACTTAACCATCAGAGGGTCTTCCCTTTCGGCTAGTCTTACATTTGTTTCTTGGCTGCAGGTTCCACCCATTACTTTCATAAAGCATCGCTCAAGTTGGAGGATCCTTCTGGTCGAGGTTCATAGACCCCACATACTAAAAAATAACCTCATCAATAATAGTTATTATATAAAAGAAGTGAGGGCGTTTTAGGTAAATCATTCAAAAACATGCCAAAAGAGGGTTGGGTATTTCATTAATAGTATAGGTAAAATTCATTTTCATCCATGAGGTTTCAACTCAATTGCAAAATCATCCGTATCCTTTTAATTGGCTTCCATCTCATCCTTCTGGCCATTTTTCGGTAACACTTTTCGGACAAATATTGAAAAATGACCAAGCCTCATGTGAAACCGCCCATTGAGCCGCCTTGTAAACCACCGGTAGAGCCTTCTATGAAACCACCTATTGAATTACATGCCAAACTAGAAGTGAAGCCGCCCGTTAAACCATTGGTGAAACCTCCTGTGAAACCACCAATTGAGCCTCATGTTAAACCCTCGGTAAAGCTGCCAATTCCTCTACCAAAAAAGATGGTTGCTATTGAGGGTGTTGTATACTACAAGTCATGCAAGTGTAGGGGGACCGACAAACTCATGGATGCCCCTCATCTTCTTGGTGAATTCACAACTTTTCAAATTATTATTAACTTCATTTATTGTTTAGGAATTTGTTAATTTTTTCATGCTAAATTATAATTAACAAAGTTAATTTGGGTTAATTTCTTTGTTTATAGACGATGTGGTATAGCTGCAATGCACGGACAAGAAATTCAGTTTGGTCGAGGAAACAAAGGCGAACAAAAAGGGCCACTCCTTCTTCAAGCTAGAGAAGCTGACCACCTCCATTGCCCACAAGTGCAAGGTGTACTTAGTCTCCTCCCCACTCTATAAATGCAGCATTCCGATGAAACTCAATGGCGGAGTCGTCGGCACTATCTTCAAGCGTTCTGTCACCACCATAGATAAGAAGAAGCCTCTTGTGCACTATACTGTTGGACCTTTCGCTAAGAAATTATGCTATTATTACTAAATTACTTACAATATTTACTAGCTAGCTCTCTAGCTAATGTTTGTTTTCAGAATTTAAAAAATAGTTTGGTCTTTTTGTTATGACGTTCTCTCTTTTGTAACAAGTTATTTCTCAACTTTGCTTTATCTGGGCTACGATGTTTTTTCTGTAATGGTACAATAATAAACAATGAGTTCTTCTAGAACTCTCTTGCATTTTCCCGAACTTTTTCGAGGCTTTCTAGTAGCCTTGTACCCGCATGATCAGAATCAACCAATAACAACTTGTCATCTAACATTCGGTACAATTAACACATTGATGCTGGCAACACATGAAAAATTGTAGTGAAAAATTTGACCTCCTTTCTTAAACAATGCAATGAATTTTTTAAATTTATTAAAAAATTGTACATATATGTGTTTTCCATACTTTAAATTGATTCAATAATAGCTTGTCAAGAGTTGACAAGCTATATATATATATATATATATTAAAATTATTATATTATTGAAACATGATATGGCCAGATTGAGTAGCGATTTGTATGAGAAGAAAATAAAAAAGCTCTATATATATGTTTATTAATATATATATATATATATTACTCAAACACACTATCGTCAGATTGAGTAGCCATTTAACTGTAAAAAAAAGAAGAAGATATATCTATACCATTTGATATATATATATATATTTATATGCATTTTATTCAAACATAAAATTGATAGGTTGGATAGCGATTTAATTAAAAATAATAATAAAGCTCAGTGTGTGTGTATATATATATTAAATTATTTAGTTATTCAAACGTAATATCGGTAGCTTGAATAGCGATTAAACTTAAAAAAAAGAAAAGCTCTATATATGCATATTAAAATATTTATATTGGTGAAACAAAAAATTGTTAGATTGAAAAGCGATTTGATTGAAAAAGAAATAAAAAAGTTGTGCGTATATATATATATATATTTATATTATTCAAATACACTATGACCAAATTAGTCGTCTCCTCAGAAAGCGATTAATGGTGATTTTCTTTTTTAAATTATGGTAATCATTATAAATTATTTGTTATAGTATTTTATAATACTATAACAAACAATATATTATTTTAATTTATGTATTATATATAATAGCTACACAAACCAGTCGCTACTGATAATGGCAATTTAGTACTAAAATATTTTAGAAGTAATTGCTAGTCAAAATAGAGGTTACTTTGTTTTCTCGTTATTTTCCGTGTAAGGTCAAATTTGTCATTTATATCTCATCATAATCGTACCTATTTAATAATACAGACCTTCTTAAGTTGATTGGACATTTCTGACCATAGAAATTATGAACTTTTTCATTCTTGATTTCCTTCGAGAATTTGCCATTTGTTTACTTTTCCAGCCTTTTTATGCAAAGCCACCTTATCACCAACCCTTTGCTGCGTTTTTCATCATGATTTCCAAAATAGGAATGTATTGGCCTCAAATTATGATCATGAATTAAAACTTATTTGTATACATCCCAAACAACAATAACTTCATTTAATTCTTGACCTTCCAATACATTGGAAGTATATTGTGATGTCGTAAGAAATGACAATCAATATATTTGTCGATGGTCGAAAGGTCGACCAAAGATGGGAGCTCGGGCGAGCGTTTTCTAGGCTTAAGGGTTTATCTAGGTAGAGATGCGTAGGTCGTTAGGTATGGAGATATGATGTATGGGTGGGCATCTGATCTCATCCGAAAAGTCCCCATTACAATAAATGAGGGGGTATTTATAGTTAACGGTTCATTTGGCAAGGTACTGTGGGATCCATGTGTCTATCTTCAAAAGCGTAGAGGTGGCTACCTTGGATGGTCAAGATCTTTCTGGGTCAGGGACCCGGGTTGGGAGGTTGGATTTACCTATTTCACAAAGACGCAGTTCATGAGGCTATTTTAGGATTTTAAGTAAGAATAAGGGCATTTTGATCTTTCAATAATTCTTCTTTATCATTTTCCCCCAACTTTCTTGTTTATGACATAGGTATCCATGAATGAGGAAGTTGATCTATGTCGTTGATCTCAAAGGTCGCTCTCCGCTGGCCGTTAGATCCTTTCACGCATTCCGGGTAATATCCCTTATAAATAGATAACCCCCATCTTATTTTATTCATTCATTTCGTAACTCACATATTGCCCCTTTAGATTGAAAACCTCGACCTTTATACCAAAAGGAGTCTCTATTCATTTTCAACCAATAGTTGTCTTAATAGGCGTCGGTTGCTCGACCTTTTCACCTGTAGCTTGCTTTCCTCTCTATTGGAGACAATCAATAAGCAAATAGGTGTCAACTCTCAATCTTTAGATTTTTGCTTTGTATCAATTGCTTATTTTTTGCAATTATTTTATTTATTGCTCGACCTGTTTCATGGCTGAAAGCTCTCAACCCCCTTTTTCACCTTCTCCTTCCCTTCCAGGGAATAGAGGTAGTAGTAGTAACAGTAGCTCCTCCTCTTCTTCCTCTTTATCTTCAAGCTCTGACCAAAGTGGTCGTGAGGTGGGGATACCCCACGGCTTCTTCATCGATCCTAATGATGAAAACGACCCCCTTCAAGCTCCCAGCAAAATAAGTCCCAAAGTTTTCTCTACTCTTCGCAATAAATTCTTTATACTAGAGAGTTACAAAATAATAATGCCTCAAGTTGGGCAAAAGATGTGCCGGCCCCCGTCAAACTGCCTAGCCTTCCATTGGCATATTCTAGAAGCTGTGTTGAGGCTCCTAATCTCCTAACCTCTGGCTAATATCATTAGAATGTTTGGTGTCCGCCCAACCTAATTAGTGCCTAATTCCATTTGCAATATTATTGGCTTCCTTATCATCATGCGGTATTTTAATGTTGAGCCCTCTTTCGCTAACTTCTGGTACCTTTTTCACGTGAACCCCACAACTCATTCGGGAGTTCGGGGCTTTATCAGAGTTTTAAGTTTCTGACCAACCTCCCGAGCTCTATCGGTTCTTGGTGTAATAAATGGGACTATATCGAGGCTCCTCCACATAACCCGCGGAACGTCCTTCGTGAGTGGCAAGACAAAAAATCAACCTTTTCATTTAACAACGAACCTTCTTGGGATGAAGGTTTTGCGATCTCCTAACTGCTTACTGGTTCGACTTCTAGATTTTGTTAAGTGAGAAGGATCTTTCTCCTGTTAGGCTTCGACCTAGGAAGACGCTTGGTAATTATGGCTATTTTCCTCTTGTTATTCTCACCTCCTAACCTTATTCTTACTTGTTTTTCTTTTGCAGAGATGATAACTCTTAAGGCGATGATGGCCAACTTAATGAAACAAAAGAAGGCCAAGATCACAGCAGCCAAAAAGCGTAAGAAAGACGAGGGAGCTTCTATTATTGCCCCCGATGAGGGTTCCGAGCCTGTCGACCTTTCCGACGACAAGATCTTAGCTTCAATGGGTGCTAACACCCAGCATATTGTTGGTTTGGTCCCTTTAGATCCATCTCCACTTCAAACCATACCTCCGACCTCTAAGGAGTTAGCCATCATGGACTTACCGATGGGCGAGCATGTTGAAAATCTCTCGGTGGACAAAGGAAAGAAAAAGATGGGGGCCGAGCCATCCTCAGATAGTCACTCCACACAGTCTATTGGCTAGACCAGATGTATTAAACATCAACGTGGCATCGGAGTGCCTACCAGTTTGCACGCTCATTTATCGACGACCATTCCACCCCCTTCAGCCATTTTCCCAATTGGAAATGAGGCCCTAGAAGGGACACATCGGCTGCCTCATAGGTTGGAGGTCTTGCGCCTCGCTGCACACCAAAACGCCTCTGTATCTCGACCTTTTGCCAACATTACTTCTATTCTGGGGCAACGAGGTCGGAGGTGGATCCTATGACCTCTACAATAACATGCTTTGCAACCAGGATCAAGCCATGTTAATGTCCACACATTTTTGCCTGGCCGAGGAGTATTTTGCCCACGATTTTATGTAGGTGAGTTTTTCCTAGTTTGACCTCTTCTTTATTTGTTTTAGTTTTACCCTGTATAGATCACTCTCTTGAAAGTTGTAACCCCCCTTTTTGTTTTGGTTTTTCATAAGCTGCTACTTTCGCTCGTCAAATAGCTCTTCAGTGTACTTTCTTTCGTGATCGTTGGGTAGTTGTTGATGCGCAACTCACTAATCAACAGGAAGAGGAAGAGAATTTGAAGAAAGAGATTGCAGCTCGCAATTTCGTCGATATCGAGAGGAATTGTTAGGTGGAGCTTTTGAAGAAAGAGGTTGTATACATGAAAACCAAGCTATTGTCATCCCAGGACGACATCAAAGAATTATCCTCTCAGCTGGAGGTCGTGAAGAAAACAGAGCTCAATGCGGGTTGAAAGAAAGGACTAGAGGAATATCTGACCTCGGCTTCCTTCAAAAAGCAACTCCATGATGCCTGACACGCCTGGGTGAGGGATTTCATGCAATCCCAAGTCTTTACCTTGGCTATGGCTCAAAAAGCAAGTACCGAAGGTCTTGACAACTTCTTCAAGTGTCAGTTTCAACTGGAGAAGTTGGGCGGATTGAAAGATGGTTTCGATGTCGACCTCCTCGACCCTAGCAAATCGAAGACCTTGAGGATTAACCTGATGTCCCAATGCCAAACCTCACTAAAGAGGAGTTTGCGTACCTCTTTCAGGAGTTGTCAAACCCTGGAGGCGAGGTTCCTGCAACATTGGAAGCTGGACCAGGCGATGCTCCTGCGACATCGGGGGTTGGACCTTCTAGTGTGACCCCCACACCATGAAGGTGGCCCCGAGCCTGTTTTGACTTTTCATTTAATGTTTGGCACGTCGACCCAATTTTTGATAGTATAATTGTATAATTGGTCGAGTTACTTTATCTCTTTGTGTATGTTGCAACCTACATTAAGATCTACCAATTCTGTAAATAGGTTGCATTTTAGTTGAGCGTTAAGATGAAACATTAAATGAAAATATCCTATTTTTGATCAAATGGTTTTCTTTTGCTTGCGACCTTTTTGCTTTCTTCTTCTTACATTGCAAGTATAAATAAGTATCGTGTATTTATCCTCACGACGCGTCGTAGCGTCGTTAACTTTCATATTGCGAATTGAGACTTCTACCCTTTACCCTTTTCCATGTTGGGATTGTTAGACCCCCGTATTTCGATTTTCTATCTTTGAGGTGGCTTTGGACCTCTCGACCTTTTTCAGGTCGCATTTTAATTTTGTGTCTTTGAGGTGACCTTAGACCTCTTGACTTTTTTCAGGTCGCATTTAATTTTGTCTTTGAGGTGAATTTGGACATCTCGACCTTTTTCAAGTCTCGAATATCTTATGTGGTGGCATCGGACCTCTCAACCTTTTCCATGTCATCTTGGGGTATCTCGCGACCAGTCACAACAGTTGGAAGAGAACATTAGTTACATATATATTCATGATAGCCTTACAATTTAGGACATACAAGTTACATAGTGATTTGCAAAACAAAAAGTAGGACAACATGTTCAAACATAGAACTTTTTTAGATTCTGTATTCCCCATGGCCGTGGAAGCTCTTTCCCATCAAGAGATTATAACCTGTATGCTCCGTTCTTCATTATCGTCACAACCTTGAAAGGTCCTTCCCAATTTGGGTCCAGCTTGCCTACATGTTGGGATACTTTGGCTTTCTTCAAGACCAAGTCTCCTATCTCTATACTCCTCACCTTTATATGTTTGTTATAAGCTTTTGCCATCTGTCTTTTCTGCAACATCGTCCTCCTTGCTGCCATTTCTCTGGCTTCCTGAATGACATCCAGGTTGAAAACTCTGTCCTCGACGTTGCCCTCATGGTTGAATTCCTGAACTCTAAGGGTTTTCATCCTAATCTCTGCTAGGATAACTGCTTCCGACCCATAAACCATTCTAAATGGTGTCTCAAATGTCGGAACCCTTGGGGTCGTCCTATACACCCACAACATCCCTGGCATCTAATCTACCCATGCACCTTTCGCACCATTTAACCTCTTTTTTAAGTTGTCCAAGAGGGTTTTGTTCGTCTTTTCTATTTGACCATTGGCATGCTGGTGCCCTACAGACATAAAATTCTATTGTATTTTCATCTTCTTACACCAATCCAAGATCTTTTTGTCCTGAAATTGCACATCATTATCTGAAATGAGGATCCTGGGTATCCCAAAATGGCACACGATATTCCTCCACAAGAAATTCATGACCTCTATTTTCGATATCTTGACCATAGCTTCTGCCTCAACCCACTTGCTGAAATACTCTACCGCAACGATGATAAATCTTTTCTGACCTCTAGCAGGAGGGAACGATCCAATAATGTCTATCCCCCACATATCGAACAGATAGGTGACTATTATCGGCTTCATTTCCGCGCTAGGTTTGTGAATCAGATTAGCATATAGTTGACACTCCTTGCACCTTTTAACAAACTCAATAGCATCTCAAACCAGTGTCGGCCAAAAATACCCCTGCTTGGCGACCTTCTGGGCTAATGTTCGACCTCCCGAATGGTTACCACAGCTTCTTTTGTGTATCTCTCTTAAGACATACTCCGTTTAGCTTGCGTCAAGACACCTCAACAACGGCCCATCATATAACTTCTTATACAATTCATCCCTCCATATCGTGAACCTTGACGCCTATCTTTGAATTCTTCTTGCTGCTACCAACTTCGTTGGTAGGGTCTCATCTTTTAAATAAGATATGATCTACTTCTTCCACCTATCACACTCCGACCCGTTTATCTCCGCGACCATGACTTCTTTTCCAGAGGTCTTTTGGTCGTAAATAGCAGGCTCTTCTATCGTAATTATTGTTACCTGCTTGGTTCTCAACCCATTGATCATATTAACAAACTTGGACAAAGATTCAACTCTTTTATTTTCAGCCTCCGTATATGTACCATTTGCACTCTCTCTATCTGTTGTGCCATACCTCTTACCTTTTCTAGATACCCCTTAATGGTTTCTTTTTTTGCTTCGTATGTGCCATCAAACTGATTGGCTATAAGTTGAGAGTCCGTGTATATGATGAGGTCCTTGATCTGCATCTCTTTCGCCATTCTCAATGTAGCTATAACAGCCTCATATTCTGCTTCATTATTTGTTACCTAGAACTGCAACTTCAAACCAAAATCTAGCTCATCACCCAAAGGGCTCCGAAACCACATTCCTAAACCTCCTCATTGAGACTTCAACGACCCATTGACGTGCACAATCCACCAAGCTGTCTCCAAAACGTTCACCTCAGGAGGTTGTTCGACCTTCTCTGTTCTATTATGAAATTCTATTGAAATCTCGCTTAACTCCACAGCCCATTTAACTAACTTCCAAGATAGGTCTAGCTTGTGCAATATCTCTCTTAGGGGTCGGTTGGTCAGAACTACTATGTAATGGGCTTGAAAATAAGGTCTTAACTTCCTAGCAGTTATGACCAATGTTAATACAAACCTCTCAATCTCAGAGCACCTTTTCTCTGCCCCCTGCAACACTCTACTGATGTAGTACACTGGCTTATGCTGTTTCCCCATAGCTTTTGATAACACCAAACTAACGATCTCCTCAGTTAAGACGTGTACAAATATAGTATTTCGCTTGTGAGCAGTTTCTCCAAGAAGGGTAGAGAGCTAAGATACTTTTTCAGATCTTGAAATGCCCTCTCACATTCCTTTGTCTATGTAAACTCCTTAAGGTTCCTTAAAGTTTTGAAGAATGGCAATCTTCTCTCTGCTAGTATTGCCATGAACCTTCCTAGTGCCACTATCTGACCTGCCAGTTGTTATACCTCCCAAGCGCTTTTGGGTGATGGCATCTTCAAGATAGCTTTTATCTTTTTAGGCTTGGCTTCTATTCCTCTCTCGGTTACCATGTATCCTAGAAACTTCCCACCTCTAACTCCAAAAGTACATTTCACAAGGTTAAGCTTTAGACCATACCAGCGTATGATACCGAAAGCCTCCATTAGATGTTCTATGTGTTCTTCTTCTCGCACACTTTTGACCAACATGTCGTCCACCCAGACCTCCATAGTGCGACCTATTTGATCTCTGAACATTTTATTCACTAATTGTTGGTACGTCGCCCCTGTATTTTTCAAACCAAACGGCATAACCCGGTAGCAGTACACTCAATTTTCAACCACAAAGGCATTTTATCCATGTCCCGAGAGCCATACGTATTTGGTGGTAACCTTGGTATGCATCCATCATGCTCAACATGGCACACCTTGCCGTGGAGTCTACTAATGCGTCTATCCTGGGTAAAGGGTAGGAATCTTTGAGGCATGCTTTGTTTAGATCCGTATAATCCGTGCACATCCTCCACCTTTCACCTATCATGGGAACCAACATAACATTAGATAACCACTTGGTGAATTGCACCTCCACGATGAAGCCTACCTCCAATAACTTCCTGACCTCTTCCTCTATTACTCTGTTTCTCTCTACCCCAAAACTACACTTCTTTTGTCGGATAGGTTGGGCTTCGGGATCCACATTAAGGTTTTGGACAATGACCTCTGGGTCTATGCCTTTGAAATCTGCTGGCCCCCATGCGAAAATGTCTACATTTTTTCTGAGAAATTCTATTATCAAAATTTCAGATTGGGAATTCATTTGCGTACCTATCCGTATGGTTCTGATCGGGTCTCCAGGTCGGAGCTCTACCTCTCTGTGGTTGAAAGGCTCCATCCTCTTTTTCTCATTGTCTTCATGCTCAACACTTATAGGTAGTTCCAATTGCTGACCCATTTTAATTCTTATGCTTTTTTCATCCTTCTGCACTCGTTTGGGTTTTGTTAATGAGATGTTGTAACACACCCGTGCTGCTTTCTGATCGCATCGTACGTCCCCAACTCCTGCCCTGGTTGAAAACTTCATCTTTAGGTGATATGTTGATACGATAGCTCAAAACTGATTGAGGCCTGGTCGCCTTAACACCACATTGTAGGTGAAGGGGCAATCTACCACGAGGTACGTCAACATAATTATTTTTCTCTTAAGCTTTACCCACAAGAAGGTAGAGAGGTCGACGGTTCTGAGTGGCACGACCTCTGTTCCTCCAAAACCCATCAGCAGTGTGTTGATTAGTCTGATGGTCGTGATGTCTAAATCCATTTTCTTCAAAGTGCTCATGAGTATAATATCCACAGAACTATCATTGTCCACCAATTCTACCTGCATGAAGAAATTTGCGATGTCTACAGTTATCACCATGGGATTGTCATACGACAATACAACCCCCTCCAGATCACTATGATCGAAGGTTATGAGCTCCGTGTCCTTTTCGACCATACACACCTGAGGATTTTTCCAATCTACACAGCATACCTCTTTCTAGCATTGCGAGTGTCCTCTCCGGTAGGTCCTCCCGCTATTATGTTTATCACCCATTTCCTTGGGAGGTTATCATTATGGCCTGGGTCATGAGCTTTGTCCACATTTTGACATTTCCAGCACTTATACCTCATGTAAGGACTACGTGATCTACTACGGGGTTCAATCTCTATCCTATTGCCATTCTCGAAAATCCCTGCATGAGTGCTGCACAAATTCCTTTAGGTTACCCTGCTTTATCAATCTTTCTATCTCATCCCTCAAGTGACGGCAATTCTCAGTATCATGCCTTTTGTCCCGATGGAAAACATAATAATATTTTGAGTTCCTCTTATTGGGTGTATCCCATTGCTTAGCTAGCCATCTTATGATGTTTGATGAGGCGATAGCAAACATGGCTTCAGTTCTAGTGGTTTTCAAGGACGTGTAATGGTCGAACTTTGGTCTAGGTGGGGACCTTCGATGGTCTTTTTCAATCGAGGTTTACCTATCTCCTCCTTCTGCGACCTCGCTCTTGAAACAAGCTTCGATCATTCGTCATCTTTCATCACATTCATCTCCTCCTCATGCACATATCTCTTGGCCAACTCCATCAAGGTTTTTATATCGAGAGGTGGCTCCCTGGCTAATGCAGATGCTAGTGGTCCTTTCCTAAGACCATGAATCATGATGTTGACCATTATATCCACCTTGAGATCGTGAACCTCCAAGACCTCGTTGTTGAAGCCGCTCATGAATGCTCGCAAGGTCTCATCTTCTTTTTGTCTGATGGTGAACAGGTATGTTGCTGGCTTTTTAGACTTTTTCTTGCTAGCAAAGTGGTATAAGAACTTCCTGCACAGCTGGTCATACGTCACTATGGTTCTCGGGACCAAAGAGGTAAACCATTCTTGCGCTTTACCATATAAGTTGGTAATAAACACCCTACAATTATGGCATCTGATAACCCGTATAGTTGCATCACGTGCTCAAATACTGTTAAGTGCTCATGAGGGTTGGAATTTCCCTCATATCTCAAAAGTTTGGGTATCTTAAATCCCATTGGCACTGTTTCCATTAGGATTTCTGCACCAAAGGGAGAGCCTCTCTTTTGTAGAGTGGATCCCTGTTGTTCTTTTTCCCCCATCTTATATAGCTTTCTACTCAGTTGTTCCATGTGATCACTGATCTCTTGTACCTCTGTAGAAGCCTTGCTTCTTGCATGTTTCCCTATGGTCCTCCCACCTTTGTTCACATGCGTGCTTGTAGCTATTTCATCCAACACCTTTCGATGACTTTCGTCCTCTTCCGAATCTCCTTTGCTTCCCACTACCTTCATCCTCCTATCTTGATCAAAAGGCTCATCTCGGAATAACTGCCTCGGGAACAAAGGTCGCGGAACTGTTGCTACTGCCGCCAACCTCTCTTCCACAACTCGATTTGTCATTGTTTCGATCAAAGCCTGTAACGTCAATCACGTGATCCTTATTACCGATTTAGGTTGGCCTGTCGGAGGTGTCTGCTACAGCAAAGGTGAGTTGGTCTGAATTTTCGGTGTCTCCATGTTCTTACTAGGTGTTGTTGCTATATACCCTTCCACGCCTAGGATACAAAACACTCAATCAAATTTCCTACAAATGGCGTCTACTAATGTCGCAAGAAATGACAATTATTATATTTATCGATGGTCGAAAGGTCGACTAAAGATGGGAGCTCGGTTGTGCATTTTCTGGGTTGAAGGGTTTATCTAAGCAGAGGTACGTAGTTCGTTAGGTAGGGAGATATGATATATGGGTGGGTGTCTGATCTCATTCGAAAAGTCCTTATTGCAATACATAAGGGGGTATTTATAGTTAACAGTTCATTTGGCAAGGTACTGTGGGATCTATGTATCCATTTTCATGAGCGTACAAGTGGCCACCTTAGACGATCAAGATCTTTTCGAGTTAGGGACCCGAGTTAGGTGGTCGGGTTGACCCATTTCACAAAGATGCGGATCATGAGGCTATTTTGGGATTATGAGTAAATATAAGGGCATTTTGATCTTTCAATAATTCTTCCTTATCATATTGCTTTGTGGATGCCATTTTTTACAATTTGATAACTAGCAAAATTTTTCCAAATAAATGGTGACGGATACTTAAAGTGCAAGATGTATGTGACTATGAAAAAAATATAATATTAGCGATTAAAAAGGTAATAATATAAAAGTTATTACTAGCGATATATATACATTGGGTGACAATAAGTAATGCTTTTTAAGTGACAATAATTTTTCTTTTGTCACAATATATTAATTTGGCTTAAAAGTGACAAATAATATTTTAATTATCATGATTAATAATTAGCTACATTTCTATAAAGAGAACTTAGTAACAATGCAAATTATCACTATGAGTAATATTTTTATTAATCTTTCATAATATCAAATTATATTAAAACTTAATTATGAGCAACACTTATTTCATAACGAAGCTGATAATATTGAAGAAAAGTGCATAATTTTTGTAACTAAGTATATATCAATTTTTTTAATATGAAAATATTAGTTTTGATTAATTTTTCAATAACTAAATTATATAAATTGTATGTCAATCTTACTACTGGCAATTTATCATGCAATATTAGCTAGGCAATAAAATTAGAATTCTTTTTGAATTAATAGACACAATATTTATTCGTGTGATTAGAATATTATTCATACACTAATATGTTCAGAACCCAATATGCATATTTCAATTTTAAAATTATTAATAATATAAAATTTCAGGATTTTACCAAGTAAAAAGTTGCAAATAATTTTTAGGTTTATTAAATTTACTTAAATTTTTTGAATGTATCTATTTTAATTGTACCTAAACCTCTTGTAGACCCACTTAAGCCCATGTTGAAGTCAAAATTAATTAAACTCATTTATCCCAATCCATTTAAATTCATTCTAAAATTCTAAACCCCAATTCAACCCAAAACTATATAAGCTGGTTTTCGCCCATAAGCTCAAACCCTCTCTAACCCTGGCCCAAAGGAGCCCAAATGCTTTGGTTGGTACAATAGAATAGACCATGAGCCATGGCTCATTGCTCTTGACAATGCAATTGGTTTGAATGGGTTTTGTTTTGCTAATTAGTAAAGTCAAAAATTGCAAAAGGTAATGCCAAATAGTGCTTATTTTAGTGCAAATATGTTGAATTGTTAAATAACTTAAAAGGCTTCAAACACAAGAAAACCACTGGATTCTATGTTTAAATTAATTAATTAGCTACGCTTTTTCTAGAACCAAGTTAATATTTAATGGAAAAAATACAAAATTGATCCTGTAACTTGACCCTACTTGCAAAGTAGGACTTTAACTTTTCGAGCAGCAAAATTGATACACTACCTTTAAAATTTTGAGGATAAATTCAACCCGAATCACATTTGTCACTAGCCAGTGTCTATGTGGCAGTTGATTTGGCGATACGTCAGTCCAGACATTCTCATATCTCCTGCATGACATATGATGTGACAATTAAAATTGCCACATCAACACATTTATTATACTTGGACAAAAAAGAAAAAAAAAATTGCACAAAAAACCAAAAACCAAATGCAACAAAAACAAAAAAATATACATATAATATATATCTATATCTATATCTATATATATAATATAAAACCCTTCCCAAGACTCTGCCTCCTCCTCAGTACTCCTAAACCCTAACATGCTTCCATGGCAGCCATGGCCATCGCAGCTATGCACACTGGCCAGATCCGGTCACTGGCTGCCATGGCCAATATGACTTTTTTTTTTTTTTTCTTTTGTTTCTTTTGTTTCTGCTGACAGTCAAGGCTGCCATGGTCATCGGCTAGGTAGCTGGGCTGTCGATGGCGTTGTTTGGCTTGGGGGGGGAAGAATGGTGGGGGAGGGGAGATAAATATACTAAATTATATATTATAAATACATATTATATTATATTATATTATATATAATAATATACTATCCATATTTTTTTAATATTTTTTCACAAAAAATATATTGAAATTTTATTTGAACCGTCGATATCTTAAGGATGAAATCCAACGGTTTTATAAATGAAGGTATAATTATCTTTTTATACACAAAAATTCACACTTAGTCGCACACATCTGCTCGTGAGTTACACCAATACTTTTAGGGGTGTTTATTGCATGATTTTCAAAAATATAAGAAAGTTGTTTGTATAATTAAGAGGATAAATTTAAATTTTTATTATTTAATTTGTGTTTTATTATATTTGATTTAATAAATAAAATATATTTATATTAAATTGGACTATTTTAGATATATTCATGATTTTAATATTACTATATAATTTTGAATTATATAGTTAAGAGGATAGACTTAAATTTTTATAGTTTAATTTCTATTTCATTTTTAATTTGATAAATAAATTCAAAAAATATAATTATATTTATTATTTTAACATTATTAAATATACAACTAATAATATTAAAATTATATGGCTTAAAGTGATAAATTATATTTTTAAAAATTTTTAGATGATAAAATCGTATCAAGTAAAATCTTATAAATTTGAAGGATATTTGATATTTTAAATTTTGATGTGTAAGTTTTAAATTTTTTAGAATTCAATTGCAATTAATTTGATGATTTGGCAAGTGAGATATATGTGTGTATGTATGTACATATGTATATATACATATAAGTATATAAATTATTTTTCAAGATTTTTTTTTATTTTTTGGTTTTTTTTTTGCATTTGTTTTTTTTTGTGCCATTTTTTTTTTGTCCAAGTGTAATAAATGTGCTGATGTGGCAGGTTTAATTGCCACATCATACGCCATGCAGGAGAGAGGAGAATGTTTGAACTAATGTGGTGCCAAATCAGCTGTCACGTAAACATAGGCCGATGAAAAATGTAATTCGGGCCGAATTTGTCCTCAAATTGTCAAATTTTTAAAGGTAGTGTACTAATTTTGCTACCCAAAAAGTTAAAGTCCTACTTTGTTAGTAGTGTCAAGTTATAGGACCAAATTTGTATTTTTCCCATTTTATTACAAGGGATGAATTTGTAGTTAGTTTGATGGTAAATTTTTATTTTTGTGAAAAAGATGAATTACAAGTTTGTATTCCATATATGAAGGCAGTTGAAAAATCAGTCATGGTTATCTTTTTTAAAAAAAAAAAGAGTAAAAGTAAAAAAAAAAAATTTTTTTTTTTTTATTATATTAATCTAAATTTTCCAGCATAATGTAATTCTAGCCCCAAGGTTTTAGTCCACAATTACGAGGTTCATAAAGTCATCCATGGTTTGTTAGGTAACCAAAAGTAAATATAAACATACATATATATATATGTGTGTGTCTATATATATATATAGCATAGGCCAGGACAGATTTATTGATGTTAGTAATGGAAACAAATGACCATTGACTTAATTAGAGCATATTTTATTCAGCTTATGAGTTAAATTTAAATGTTAAGCAATTCTTTTCTTGTAACCAACAGGACCCCTAATCGTTCGACTATTAAGAATCATAGCCCTAGATCGGTTGTATCAGTGTTAGTCCTAAATTGAAGTGGGTTTGAAGTTGCGGGTACTGATCAGATTAAAATGAGGCCAATTTTCCTTTTCAAAAAAAAAAAAAATAGTAAAAAGAAAATCTCTGCTTAAAAGTAATTAAAATACAGAACTAAGAAAAAATGAAAAAGTAAAGAAAAATAATCAGCCGCTGAAATTTGGCTGGTAACCGGAATTAATCCAGCGGCTGCAATATATTTTCCGCGAGCTCTGACTGCGGCTTTCGGATTTTCCACGGTTTACAGCGTGTGCTATTAAGTTAAATTGAGGGGGCACAATTTCCTTTTACTAAATTATCTTGAATTGTGTTGGTTTTTATTGTAAGCACTACTTTTTTATCTTTATTTTTCTTAATAATCTATATGAAAGTATTTTGGATCCTCTATTTTTATTTTGTGTTCCATTTTTTATTTCAACTTAATGAATGCACACCAAATGTATTTGAATAGAGCATTTAGAATGTATCGAAAGTTCGACTGCTATTTGAATCCTTGACCCCTGACTTAAAAAGTGGGACTTATGCCATTGAATCAAAGTCCAGTTAGCTACATCGTTCTTTGACTTAATAGAACGTAATTGATCAAGAATAACTGCTTGACGTATGACGCTTATGAAAGCCCATATGACCACCATAAACTGATCTCTTAACCTTATTAAATATTTTACGCTAACAAATATATAAAGAAATAAAACCACGCCTCTATTAATAGCTATAATTTTTTCAAATCTAATGATAATCATTTAATTGTACAAATGTGAACCAAATTGCATGTCTTGCTTGAAGTTTCAAGACACATGATATGGTCAATATATCCCCATAATTGATACTACTATTGACGGAGATTCCATGCATGGCTAGAGCGGTTTATGAAGCGCTCCTGTATATCGGCGCCATGATTTTGATTATTCTACCAAACCCTTTTCTTTAATCTCTGCAATTATTGAAAATTACAGAAATAGGCCGCTTTCAAACCCCTATAAATTCAGTGCATGAACCGAAAATTAAGCAATTCATCACTCTAAATACACATAAAAATCAAATAAAATGGCTTTCGTTCGTTCAGGAAATGCCTTTGTGCCTCTACTGCTTTCTCTGCTACTCTGCAGCTCGATCGCAGTTTATGCTGATGAAGTTGGGCCTGATGATATCAGGCCTACTCCTATTAAACCACCGGTGAAGCCGCCGCCAATTCCTCCACCAAAGAAGATGGTGGCCGTTAAGGGCGTTGTGTACTGCAAGTCATGCAAATATTGGGGGACAGACAAACTCTTGGGTGCAGCTCCTCTTCAAGGTTAACTCCAGCTCCATCTTCATAGCTTTTCAAATTAATTACGTAATCTTTTCATGCTAAATTATAATTAACGAAGTTCATTTGGGTTAACTATTTCTTTGTTTTCAGGGGCTGTGGTGAAGCTTCAATGCAAACACGAGAAATTCCGTTTGGTTGAGCAAACAAAGGCTGACAAAAAGGGACAGTTCTTCTTCAAACCAGAGAAACTGACGACAGCTTTTGCCAATACGTGCAAGGTGTACTTAGTCTCCTCTCCACTCTATAAATGCAGCGTTCCCACCAACATCAACGGCGGAGTCGCCGGCGCTATCTTGAGGCATTCTGTAACCACCACATATAACAAGAAGCCTCTTGTGCTGTATACTGTTGGACCCTTCGCCTTTGCGCCGCGTAGGAAATTATGCTTTTAATTATTACAAACTACTCATAATAACACATATATACTAGCTGGCCAGCTCGCTAGCTAGCATCGTTTGTTTACAAGATTTTGAATAAGTTTGGTCTGTCAAGTGGTGAGATGATGAACCTTATCTCTTTCTAATAAGTTGTCTCCCAGCTTTGCTTTGTTCTGGCTGGATTAATGCTTTATTGCAGTGGTACAGTAATAAACAATGAGTTCTTGAAACTCTTTTGAACTTTTCAGAACTATTGCATGGTTTCACTTCCATTATTCACTACAATTTTGTCATTTTTGACTTTATGTTCTCTCTCTTTTTCCTTTTTCTTTTTAATTATAAAAAGTTTTAATGAGTTCACAGTAACTACTACGGTCAGGGCATGCCTTGAATCCGATTGAAGCTTATAAGAGTACTTATACATTGTTCATCATCAAAGTACAATTCACATCGATTGAAGGAGTCGAACATGTGACCTTTGTGTGAGCCTGTGCAAGTGTGCCAACATCTGTTAGCATTGAGTTTCTGTTCAAATTAAGAGGGTGTTTGGATAAAAAGTTTTGATAATTTTTTTTAGGAAAAATGCAAAATTGGTCCCGTGACTTTACCCCATTGGGAAATTTCGACTTTATCTTTTCGGGCTGTAATTTTGATATTACTAGCTTTTGAATTTTGGCAATTTGATGACAAATTCAGCCTGAAGTCATTTGCAATAAGCTCAATCCTACATGGCATATGATGTGGCACCACTTGTCCTACTTTTCCCCTGAGTGGCAATGACGTGGCAATTCAACTTGCCACGTTAGCAAATATGAAAATAATAAGTAAAAAATAAATTTATGTATAAAAAATAGTAAAATAAAGACATAAAAAATAAAAAAAGCCAAAAAAATGAAAATGTATATATACATATATAAATTTTAAATACATAAATATATAATATATGTACATACATACATACATATATATATACCCCAACATGCCAACCCCCCCCCCCCCCCCCCAAAAAAAAAAAAAAAAAAAAAACCGTGGCCATGGCTAGGCCATTACAGATTTGGTCTCTGGCCAGGCCGCCTCAGCCTGGCGGCGGTAGGCGAACGTTGGCCAACGGCCAAGTTGAGGGGAAGGGGTGTGGTAGTTGGGGCGGAGGGGAGGAGTGCTGGAGGGGAAGAGTGGGGATTTCTTCTTCTTCTTCCTATTATTATTATTATTATTATTATTATTATTATATTTGAATTCTTTATTTATACTAATTGAATAATTGAATTATTTTAGAATAATTTTTATTTTAATATTATTATGTAATTTATAATTATATAGTTAGGATGATGGACTTAAAATTTTATTGTTTAAATTTTATTTTACTATATTTGAATTAATAAATAAAATATATTTATATTTAATAGATTTATTTTAGATGTATTTATCATTTTAATATTATTATGTAATTTTGAATTATATAGATAATAGGATAGATTTAAATTTTTATTGTTTAATTTTTATTTCATTTTTAACTTAATAAATAAAGTCAACAAAATTTATTTAAATTTTTAGATATTTTACTATTTTAACATTATTAAATATTTTAACTTAATATTATTAAATTTTTAGATATTTGATATTTTAAATTCTAATGTGCAAGTTTTTTTTAGGACTCAATTAATTAAATTCGATAATTTAACAAATGGGATACATGTGTATGTGTGTTTATATATGTGAATATATATAAGTATATAAATATTTTTCAAGATTTATCTATATATTTTTTTTATCCTTTTGCTTTTTTCAATTTTTATTTACCTTTTTTTTATTTTTTGTGCAACTTTTTCCTTTTATTTTTTTGTCTAGTAAAATACATGGTAAGAAGGGGTTACCACACCACATGCCAATTAGGAGAGAGGATGTGACGTGGCGCCACATAGGATCGAGCCGATTGCAAATGAAAGGTTAAATTTGTCCTCAAATTGCCAAAATTCAAAAGCTAATGTGCCAAAATTGCGACCCAAAAAGATAAAGTCAAAATTTGCCAGTATGGTATAGTTATGGGACCAATTTTGCATTTTTCCATTTTTTTTTTTATAGAAAGGAGCTTATAAGATTTTAAAATAAAATGTTATGAGCTTATAAACTCTTTTAAAAAAAGTAAGGATACCTTAACTTATTTTTGAGATATTTACAAACCCCTTTATTTTTGACCATTTTAATTGTAAAATTGACATTATTAACATTTTATAAGCTCCAACATCTTATTTTATTCAAATACTTTAACAACTTATTTTAAAAATAAAATCTAACATCTTATAAACTCCAAAAACATCTTATAAAATGTAGGAGCTTATAAGATGTTTTAAATAAGCTTTGCAAGTCACTCATTAGATTGAAATTTAAAAATTTATTTCAAATATAACAAATCACTTTTCACAATATTTATAAATTCTCAATTTTATTTTTGTATAATTTAATTTTTTAGGTACTTTATTAATCGTATAGATATCAAAATGTGTGTGTGTGTATATATATAAATTTCATTTAAAAAATGTATTGAACAAACTGTCCTACTGTACTTTTTCCTTATTTTCCCTATTTATTTTTAAAATTTTACAATTTTAAAAATCTAAGTATAATTTATAAATTTAGAGCTAACAAATTCTTGACATTCTACAAGTTATTGAAATTCAAAATATCTTCAAATTTAATATTTTTAATGAAATATTAATTTTATATTATTTAATAATAAATTTTCTTTCTTAAAATATTAAAAAAGATATTATTTATTTTTTAATCACATGAAGTGAAATGAATATTATACTTACTGTATTGGGCACATGTTAGTAGTTATCAATTTTTCATTGACATGCCCAATGAAGAATAACACATACCAATTTTAATTTGATTGCCTAAAAGGCATCTAAATATTTATTTTTTCAATTCAAACATCAACTTTATGTGAACGCATTTCAAGAATAGAATTCCACACTTCATCAATTCACGAGAAGTACCTCAATTCCGATCTGGTGCAGAATCATCCAACATCTAATTGTGTTTCTGGCCCGGCCGATCCCAAGGAATTAGTCCACAATCACAAGGTTCATCCAGCTTAGCTGGCCTGGTTCGGTGGCTAATTTGTTTGGTATCCTAAATTTTTAAATATATAGGTTTGACATAGGCTATAGGACATGGTTTTTTATGTTAATTGTTAATAATGGAAACAAATGATCATCCATTGACTTTTATCATGCATGCTTATTTTAAAAATCTTGAATAAATAAATTAATATATTTTACTCACTTCATAAGTTCACATTATCTGTAGCAATAAGAAAAACTTTATTTGAGAAAAGATATTAAATTACAGGAAAAGAAAAAAAAAAAAGAAAGAAGAGAAAATCAATATTTATAGCTGCTGAATTTGGCTGATAAGCGGGGATCATGGATTAATTTAGAGGGTGTTTGGGTGAGTTTATAAGCTTCTCAAAATATCTTATAAGATGTTTAAAAACTTATAAGACGATAAAAGGAGTTTGATAAATTTTTTTCTAAAAAGAGCTTATAAGTTTCTAAAATAAAATGTTAGAAGCTTATAAGATTCTTTTTTAAAAAAGTAAAAAGCTCATAACTTATTTTGAAGATATTAACAAGCTAGCTTAATTTTGATTTTATAAATTATAAAATTGCTATTACTAACATCTTATGAACTCAAATATTTTATTAATTTTATTTAAACACTTTAAGAACTTATTTTTTTAAAAAAATATAACATTTTATAAACTTCAAAAACATCTTATAAAATATAGAAATTTATAAGATCTTTTAAATAAGTTTAGCCAAACACCTTCTTAATTAACACTTTTTAAGTTGATAGAATTAAGCAACATCTAAAAATCTCATTTTGTTAGAAACAGGCTGCGGATTCGATCGACATCAATTGTTTAAAAAGAATCTATTTTATATTGATTAATTTTCATTTTTCATCCTATTTAGCAAGACAAAAAAATTATGATTAATTATAGAACTTAATCGAATTGGTCCAAAGTCTTTAATTAATTTGTCCAGACCTTAAAACAATTTCTAATTAATAGATTATAGAATGGGCCGAGTGGCTTGTGGCCCAATGGCATAAATCTCCTACATAATGTGGCAGGTTAGGAGTTCGAGCCCGAACAGACTCTTGATGTGGTTGTGTATAAATAAAAAAAAAAAAAGATAATAGAATGGGTCCAATGTCTTCAATTTGTCCAAACCTTAAAACTTTTTTTTTTTTAAATTTAAAATTACATTTGTATAGATCATTAATTCAAATGTCAAATAAATAAATGTGATGACTTTATAATTTAACCAAATAATATTGGCATTTCCAGCCATGCACGTGTCAAACACATAGTTAATAGTTAATACTACCATTATTATTAGAAAAATTCCATGCATTCAGAGTTCATGCGACTCAGGACGGTCCTATCTGCAGCCACAGGATTTTGATTATTCTACTAAACCTTTTCTTTTGAAACTCCAGAAAATGCTGCTTGCAAACCCCTATAAATTCACTGCATGAACCGAAAGTTAAAGCAGTTCATCACTTCGTCAGCTCGCTAAACACACATAAAATCAAATAAAATGGCTTTTGTTCGCTCAGGAAATGCATTGATTGCGCCTTTACTTCTTTCTCTCCTACTCTGCAGCTGCATTGCAGTTTATGCTGCTGAAGTTGAGAAGATGGCTGCCGTTGAGGGTGTCGTGTACTGCAAGTCATGCAAATATAGAGGAGTCGACAAACTCTTGGATGCCGCTCCTCTTCACAGTTAACTTCTGCTTCATCTTCATTTAATATTGTAATTAGGGTTAATTTAGTTAATTTTTTCATGCTAAATTACAGCAATACTGATTTGGTTTAATTATTTCTTTGTTCAATTACAGAGGCTGTGGTGAAGCTGCAATGTAAGGACGAGAAATTCAGTTTGGTTGAGGAAACGAAGACAGACAAGAAGGGCCGTTTCTTGTTCAAGCCAGAGAAGCTGACGACAGCTGTTGCCGCTAAGTGCAAAGTTTTCTTAGTCTCATCCCCACACCATAAATGCAGCGTTCCGACCAACCTCAACGGCGGAGTTGCCGGCGCTATCTTGCAGCATTCTGTGAACGCTACAGATAAGAAGAAGCCTCTTGCGCTGTATACTGTTGGACCCTTCGCCTTTGAGCCACTTGAGAAATTATGCCATCATCATTAGAAACTACTTATAATATACATTTACGAGTACTGTTTATTTACAAGGTTTTGAATAAGTTTGGTCTCTCATGTGTTGAGATATATGATGTACGTTATCTCTTTGTAATATGTTGTTTCCCAGCTTTGTGTTGTTCTGGCTGGAATTAATGTTTGTTTTGTTGCAGTGGTACAATAATGAACAATCATGAGTTCTTAGGAATTCTCTGGAACTTTCCAGAACTATTCAGTGTTCACTTCCCTTATTCACTATTGTTGACTTTTTGCTCAAAGCTACTCATTAGATCGATCCTTGGTCTTCACCGCTGTCTCTTGTGTGTTTTCATGCGCCAGGCTGCACCCGCCATGCCGTTGTGATCAGGCAGATCTGGCCAGTCGGCTAATGGCCTGGCCCATGGCTATCATGACCAATCATGTGGTGGGGGGGGGGGGGGGGGGGGAGGGCGGTGTTGGGTCTATATATATGTATTTAAAATTTGTATATGTACGTTTATATGTTTGTATGTATATATTTTTATTTTTTTGACATTTTTTATATTTTTTTATGTTTTTATTTTTTTTATTTTTTATATATAAATTTATTTTTTACTTATTATTTTTATATTTTGCTGACATGGCAGATTGAATTGCCACATCATTGCCATCCAGGAAAAAAATAGGACAAATTTGATAATGGGGCACCATATCATGCGTCATGTATGGTCAAAAAAATAAAATTTTAAATTATCAAAAATTTATAGATACGTGACCAATTTTATAATTTTATCTTTTAAATATTTGAATATTATAATACTACTTATTAAATTTTGACAATTTAAGAACAAATCAAGCTTCAGTTACTTTTTCTTGATGTTGCGTGGCTTCTCGTCATCAAGTTCTTCCCCACCCGCTTGCATATGTGTTTGTGCTGAACAGTAACACCAAAAGCATATTTTCGCTTTGTACATAGGGCAAGCATGAAATGTTTCATATTTCGCCTGCTTTAATTATTATAATAGTTATTAATCTAATTTTGATTTTTCATAGAATTAATAAGGCCTTGTTTATAATTATTTAATCTAATCATCCCATTGGGTGTAAATCACTTAAGTTTGTTAGTTTTAGCAACTCTTTTTTTTTTTTTTGGTGTATATAAAACACTATAAATAAAAGAGAAGTTAGTGCTAAAATAATAATATATAACAATACAAAATTTGTCACTAATTATAGATCTTAGGTGACAAAAATAATTTTTACAAATTAAATATGTGACAGTAATAGGGTTTAAGTTGTCACCAAAGACAATTAGTGACCCTTATATAGTAATAATTTGGTGATAATGAAAATCTTATCATAAATTATAAATTACCACTATGTTGTCAACAATCACAATAGTAGTGTCACTA
Source organism: Jacaranda mimosifolia (assembly GCA_018894105.1). Classification (NCBI taxonomy): domain Eukaryota; kingdom Viridiplantae; phylum Streptophyta; class Magnoliopsida; order Lamiales; family Bignoniaceae; genus Jacaranda; species Jacaranda mimosifolia. The sequence goes on from CM032129.1 coordinate 31,022,403, forward strand.
ATTGTTAATTATGACAACTTAAAATATTAGTTTTTATCACTAATGAACCAAATTGTGACAAAATAAAACTTATTATAGCCTAAAAATTAACACTAGCAACAAGAAAAAAAAAAGTGCTATTATTACTAAATTATTACTTGTAATATATCAGTAGGGCTGTAAATGGATATTGAACGGTACGGATACAATGTATCCATATCCGTATTCGATGGATATTTTTTATTAACATCCGAATTTGTATCTGCCGGATATTAATCGAATTTGGATTAATCCTTATCCAATTATAATTATTAGAATTATCCATTTATAAATAGCCAAATATCTGTTTACACATATTCAAATATCTGAATCTGTTAACTTGTAATAAAATGCATATTTTTCTAATAAATTTCATTAAAAAAAGTAATCAAATAAATAGCACAATAAAATTTAGAAAAAGACAACAAACAAACATTCAAATCAACATACTCCAAAGATCAAATAAGCATACAACTCTCCTCAAGAATCAAATAAAAATAACAACCTTTAATACATAATATAACACTCCAAAAGAAATAAAATACAAAATTCATTTCAATACAAGAAAAATCTTCATATAGCACAACAAAACGAACATTGCCCTTACCCCCCACTGATTCCCTAGTGTAGTGCTCCCATACAATAGATGTTAATTTTGTATGCCTAACTTCAACTTGTTGAGTGTCACATGGCACAGAATCAACATTATCAATTTGTTTAACATGTTTAGTAGTAGCATTTATACCTATACTTGAACCAGTGGTAGATGGCATAGAAGCACTAATAGCTAGAAAATCCAGAGTATGTGACATAATTCAACAATTTCTTTTTCAAAAATCTGTTGAATAATTAAAAATAAATAAATCAAACATATAAGAATATTTACCAATTATAATCAAAAGGCATAATCCATAATTATAACTTAAAGTACTGACTAAATAATTTATAAATACAATTCATATAATTATAACTTAACACTAAAATAGTTTACCTTTTACAATGCCCCAAAATGCAAAATTTCAAACCTGCACAATTGAATAAAAAATTAATATAATTATAAAAAAGAAAAAAATAAAAAAAAAGAAAGAGGAGGTGGGGAGGCCAGCAGCCGGTGACATGGAGGCTAGTAGATATGCTAGCCCTGCGAGTTGCAGGGCCAGCTGCTGTTGGCTCCCAATTTTGGGGTCGGACCTCTGCGACGAGCATCTCGCTGGCACTTCTGTTGGTGAGAAATTAAGTTACAGTATAAGAGGAAAATTAAAAAAAAAAGAAAAAAAAGGAAGAATAAGAAAGGAAGAAAAGAGAATACTTGGGCGGCTAGTGAGTAGTGGGACTGGGAGGGAATTGAATTTGAAATGTGAATGGGAGGCTTAGGAGCTAGATTTAATTATTCACTAGTTTGTTATATATGACTCTAATTCATATCTCGATACTTAATATTTTTACATATTATATTTTAATATAATTTTTAAAAAATAAATTTTACGATGGCTATTGAATGTTGACATTTAGTTTTTGATATGTCGATATAATAATATTAATTAATAAAAAATATTCTCTATTATTAATATTTTGGGGTTCAAAATTTATAGAGTTATGAGATTTTAGGATTTAGAGTTTAAGTTTTATATTTAGATAAATTTTATTAGTTTTCTAAATTAATAATAGTACGAATCTACAAAATAAAATTATGAAATGATATATCCATCTTATATTATATGTATAGATTATAGTTAGATATTGTAAAACATTTAAAAGTTGTTCAGGTAAGTTTATAAACTTTTCAAAACATTTTATAAAATGTTTGATAACTTATAAGATGTCAAAAAGTATTTTCTAATCTTTGTAAGAAAAGAGTTGGTGAAGATTCTAAAATAAGATGTTAGAAACTTATAAGTTTTTTTTAAAAAGTAAGGAGTTCTTAAATTATTTTTAAGATCTTAACAAGCTTCCTAAATTTTAATCATATTAATTATAAAATTATCATTACTAATACCTTATAAGCTCCAAAATCTTATTATCTAAACACTTTGAGAACTTATTTTTAAAGAAAGATCTAGCATCTCATAAGATTGAAAAATATCTTATAAGATGCAGGACTGCAGGAGCTCCAAAAACATCTTATAAGATGTAGGAGCTTGTAAGATCTTTTAAATAAGTTTAGCCAAACACCTTCTTAATGTCCCTTTAGCTAGTTAATAATTTTAGTATTTTATTTTAGAATTAAAGAGTTAATTATTCTTGATTGAATTAATTTTTTCTTATTATTGATTGATTTTATGATTAATTATATTAATAAAATGACACCAATATAAATTAATTATAAAGTAAAGAAACAATAATTTTATATTGATTTTTTAATTTTTTTCTTGATTGAGTATTTGTTTAATTACCATCATTACCGTCTATTGATTCTTCATAATCCTTATCAACTAACTTTTTTTTATTGATTTTTTAATTACTAATTTATACTTATATTCATTTACATATAGATTATGAGATTTCAAATTGAAAAAATAAAAATAATTTATTATTTATTATAACATATTATATATGATAATTTTTTAAAATATTGTTTATATATTAAAATACATGAAAAATTAGAATATATTACATATAATAATTTTTCAAATATTATTTATCAGATATGAATAACTGATTTAATTAGATTACGTATAATTGAATATATAAACGGATATATCCAATGAATATGTATTCGAAGTCGATATTAAACAAATCAAATATGCATTTATCATATTTATATTCATTTGTAGTCGAATATTTACTAATTGAATACGAATTTTCATACCCATATATTTGAGGTTCATATTCAAAATTTAGTCAATTTTTATTGCAATTATGCGCAATAAAAAAAAAAAAAAAATCCAAGCATATTGTAATTCTAGTCCCGAGGTTTTAGTCCGCAACTATGACATTCATACATCGAGCCACCTCAGTTTGTTAGGTATCCTAAATACTTAAATAGGTGTTACATAGATTAGGACATGGTTATCGGTGTTGATAATAGAAACAAATGACCATTGACTAATTATAGCATCTTTTATTCAAAGTCTTTAATAAATAAATATATTTTATTTATCTCAAGATTTATTTATTTATGTTAATGATGGAAACTTATGACCGTTGACTTAATTAGAGCATATTTTATTCAGCTCATGAGTTAACCACTTTGGATCTTCTATATTTCATATTCTGTATTTTTATTTTCTATTCCAATATAATGTATATATGTCGAGTGTATTTAGTTATCAATTAATTATTTTTATAAGAAAATATTTAATACATACGATATTCATGCAACGGAATATGAGATAAAGTATAATATATTGGAATAGAGGATTTAAATCCTGAGCTAACATCAATTAGTTTAGCCAATGGGACCCTAATCATTAGACTAATAAGAATCATAATTAGTCAAAAGAAAATATCTGCTTAAAGAAATTAAAATACAAATCAAGAGAGAAGGGGAAAAAAAAAACAATTAGCCGCTGGTAAATGGTGATCCAACGGCCGCAATGTATAATCCGCATCCAATCCAAGTGGAAATTAGTATATTAATGTCGACAAAAGGTATCCATGCATTCAGCCCTGACTACAGCATTAATTGATGCTGTTAAATTAATTAAACAGTAAAAATAAATTTGTCCTGAACTGGCACAATTCACTTTTACTAAATTGTTTTTAATTCTGTTTGCATTTATCGTCAACATCATTCTTTTATTTTATTCATTTATATACATATATATATATATGCATATTAAAAGTTCATCAAGTTTAAACTTTCAATTTTTATATTTCAAGTGTGAAACTTACGTCATTGGGTTAAAAACCATTCGATTGTGCCATCTTTTGACTCGAGAGAATATAATTAATCGAGAACTAACATCTCCACCCACGAAACTTATTGGAGCGCATGCAATCACTTAAACTACCAGTTTAATCCTATAAAATGCTTTATGTCTGCAAATATTGTTAGCATCCCACATTGGTGAAATAAAGAAGTTATAGTCTTTATATATAGTTTTAGACAATTCTCACCCTTGATCTATAATTAATACTAGTATTGACGAAAATTCCATGCATGGCTAGAGCGGCTTATGATCAATTAGTACTCCTGTGTGTATTGGCCCCATGATTTTGATTATTAATTCCAGCAAATATATTAAACCCTTTTGTTTAATCTATGCAACTATATAAATTCACTGCTTGAACAGAAAGTGATCAAGCAATATATTCACTTGATCAGTTCATTAAGTGCACTAAAATACAATACAATATGGGTTTTGCTCGTTTTGGAAATGCGTTTGTCCCTCTACTGATTTCTCTCCTACTCTGCAGCTGTATGGCAGTTTATGCCGATGAAGTTGAGCCTGATGATCTTAAGCCTCCACCTGTTAAACCACCGGTTATGGTATGTGTTAAAGCACCATGTGTTAAACCACCACCGATACCTCCTCCTCCTCCACCACCACCACCAAAGAAGAATGTCGCCATTGAGGGCGTTGTATACTGCAAGTCATGCAAGTATAGGGGGACCGACAAACTCTTGGATGCCGCTCCTCTTCCTGGTCAACTTCTACTGCATGATCTTCATATATAGCCTTTCAAATTATTATTAACTTCAATTATTGTAATTAGGTTGTGGTTATTTTTTCATGCTAAATTATAAAGATGTTAAGTAAATTGGGTTAATTATTTCTTTGTTTGTAGGGGCTGTGGTGAAGCTGCAATGCAATGACGGGAAATACAGTTCGGTTGAGCAAACAAAGACGGACAAGAAGGGCCACTTCTTCTTCAAGCCACGGAAGATGACCACCGCTCTTGCCCACAAGTGCAAGGTGTACTTAGTCTCCTCCCCACTCTCTAAATGCAGCGTTCCCACCAATCTTAACGGCGGAGCCGCCGGCGCCCCATTGAAGCGGTCTAAGATCTTCATTCCATATGAGAAGAAGGAGCCTTATGTGCTCTTCACCGTTGGACCCTTTGCCTTTGAGCCCCTTAAGAAATTATGCTATCACTATTAGAAACTATTTATAATACACACACACACACACACACTAGCTAGCTAGCTAGCTCGATAAATAATAATGTTTTTTTACAAGATTTTGAATAAGTTTGGTCTCTCCTGTGGTGAGATGATGTACGTTATCTCTTTGTAATAAGTTGTTTACCAGCTTTGCGTTGTTCTGGCTGGGAAGCTTTAATTTGTTGCAGTGACACAATAATAAGTGCTCATTTGGTTTTATTTTCATTTTTAATTTTAATTTATAATTTTTAAAATTTGAAAAGTTAATTAATAAAAATAAGTTTGTATTTAAATATATTGTTGGAAAAATAATAATTATGTTGATTTCAATAAGTCATGGGTGAGAGAGAGAGAGAAAAAAAAAAATAATGGAATAGAAAGAGAAGATAATAGGTTATTGAAGAATGTATTTTGAAAACAAAAATAAAATAATATTGAATGAAAATGTGTAAAAAGTGATGTATTTCATTTCTCGAATAATAGAAAAATGTGAAGATGAACTTTGAAAATGAAACCAAATAGGCCGAGTTCTTTGGAAGTCTCTTGGACTTTCTAGAACAATTTCATTGTCCGTTCACTTCCATTTTTCACTAGAATTATGTGATTGTTAATTTTCTGTCAAAAGCCAGTCATTAGATCGATCGTTGATCTTCCCCACTGTTCCCTTGTTTATTTGTTTGTTTCACCCTTGTTCTTCTCATTCTTAATTTAATCAACAGTTCTTTTCTATAAATGGGCATATAGGTATTTAATTAAAACTGCAAGACATCCGCTTTTGCAATAGCTATGATATGATTATTAACCTAAAATAAATATTCCTATATGTCTCCGATGAATACCCAGGTTTTTATAATGGAAATTTATCAGCTTTCCTCATGGTTTGTCGAAACCTTTGTTTTGAAAGCAAACGGTATTGAATTTAGAACAATCATAAATGAGTGGTTTGTAACCCAATAGTATAAGTCTCGCATAAAATATGGAAGATCAGGAGTTAAAACCTAACAGACTCATAAATGCGTGTATATAAATAAAAAAAAAAATTGAAATGACCATAATAGATGATAAATTGCCTCTACCTACAACGATTTGCTACTTTGTAGATTCAAATTTTGATTTTAAATATATTATGTAGTTTCTAAATCGAAATTTATAGTTTGGGTTTAAACCTACATAAGTAATTTAGAAATATGACATCTATTCTAAATTTTTTTTGCCAATTAAGAAAAAATATCACCTAGACTTTTTTTTATATATAGAGGGTTTTTAAAGTTTATTCGAACATATATTTATATGTATATATGTATATATGTGTATCCTAATTTTTAAACATAATTACTTAAATTTATGACGATTGAGTAATTTGAAATTACTAAAATTATACTAGTACAAAGTATAATAAGTGTTCCTTTTAGGTCATCAATTTTTCCAATACATCTACATTTTGACTACATAAAAAATTTACCTTGAATTGAGTGAACATCATAAATGACAAAATTTTATCTTTTCAATAAAGTAATATATTTTTATAAATAATCAAAGTATATATAAGCTATCGCTACAAAATGGTGGGAGAGGGGGGGGGGGGGGGGGGCCCCCCCAAATTAGTGACCGATTGAGTTGTCATTAATCAATGGCCAATTATGATTGATTAGTGACCAATTTAAATATAATATTTTAAAATAACTAGTGAATGACCTGTAACTAAATTAGCGACCACAAAAAAACTATGAATCACTAAATCAGTTACTAAATCTATTAGGCATGTATGAAAATAGGCCAAGCTAAGCTAGGTTTTGGCTTAAACAGACCAAGGCTACTATACAAATGATAAGTCTGAGTCTAGCTTATTATCTATGATAGGCCTCTTTTTTAAGGTTGGGCCTAATCTTTTTAATAAATTCTAAAGCATTATCCTAGCCTGAAAACCTACCTAAAAACTTATTTTCTACTAAGGCTTCAATTAAATCTAAACATCACATAAATCTAAAATTTTAATATGTTCAAACTTGTAATGGACCTTGATAAGAAATAATAAAAATGACAAATAACAAATGCATAGTTATAAAAGTCCAAATCTAAGTATGAAATAGTATCATTTCAACAAAAAACAATACTAAAGAATATAACAGATTTCATACAGAACTAATTAAAGAAATCAAATATAATTAGCCATTTAATATTATATCACTATTATTGTACTTTTTATACGAAGAATGATAAATGGGCTAGCCTATTAAGTTTTACAAGCTTTTAGAAGAGCCTAAGTCTAGCTTATTTAGTTAAAAAGACTACTTTTTAAGTCTTGACCTTAGCTTTTTATTAAATACGCTAGGCCAAGGCAAACTATAAAGAGGCTAGGCCATAGGCCTTTGATGAGTAGTTTGGCCTATTTCCATCCATACTATTAGGGTTTTTCAAAGTCACAAAAAGTTTGTAACCATAATCATGCATTGTAACATATTTAGTTGCAATTTAATTTAATTAACTAATGTATAGTTTAGATAGTTTAGTAAATAGATCTTTAACTCTCTCCAATGCGTAGGCAATTACAAGAATATTAAAGGATATAATTGTATTATTAAGAATATAGATTTAATTCATAACGTAATAGCTCAGTAAATGTCTCGATAATATGGATGGTCAAGAATGTGTCTATTAATTAGTAGTGGGACCTTAAAAAGGTTGATACCATAAAGAAAAGAGAGTATTCTAATAGTATTCTTTCCCTGATACGAATATTATTGTGTTGCATTATCTATGAATGCATAACTTGTAGATATGAAATAGAAAATAAAATGAAGGCATTTTAAAATCAATAAATTATGCTTTTGAGGATCAAGTTGAGAACTAATTTATTATATTAATCTACTCACAACTTGGTAGGGATTATTTTGTGTTGAATGGAAGGGAAAGATATAGGATTATTAGGGATTATTTAAAAAATATTTAAGTTTGGCTTAACAATAAAATTGTAGCTTTAAAAATATTGCTCAATAGAGAATTACTCATAACTCATAAGTTCTTTTTTTAAAAAAAAAAAAATGGAGAAGAAGAAGGAGGAGAAATGACGAAATATGGTCCCTAATTTGAAACTGAAAAAAGAAAAAAAAAAATTATTTATTGTATTTTGATTTATTTTTAGATTTATCGTGTGTAATTTAAAGTTATTAAAATTAAAGGCTTTTTATAATTTAAAGCCACCACATGTAAGAAACTACTTTTAATAATGATATCTTTGGAAATATTAAGCCCAACAATACTATTTGTGTGGATCACAATATCAAAAGTATTAATTTTGAATTGAAAAAAGACCAAAGCCCAGTAGTTTCAAGTTGAAGCCCAATAGCACCTTGAACTGGACCAAAATAATAAAAAGCATTATTTGCGGTGAGCGTGGATCGAACACGCGACCTTCAGATCTTCAGTCTGACGCTCTCCCAACTGAGCTATCCCCGCAACTTGGTACGAAATTTACTTTTAATTTATTTATACTAAAATATCCAATTAGATAGATCAAATAATTCCTGTACAACTTCAAACAAGTTGGAATGTATTGCCAGGCATATCTTTCTTAATAATTTACATGTCACATATAAAATTAAGAAGTGAATCATATGTAAGCTGATTGAATGCTTTTGCACCTTCGTTCAAAGATTTCATGCATCCATGCTGATCAAAATCAGTAGCACTGAATTGTTTTTCCCTGTGCCTAACCTTTCAGGCAAACAACCCAATGGCCCTCTATTAGGCACCCAAAATTTCTTCCCACCGGTTAATGGCGAGTTGTGGGTGTGCATCGTGGGCGCCATACAACTTTTGCGCTCTACCGTTTTATAATATTAGCAATTGGTGCACACTCAATATTTGTGTATTTAAATATTAGAGCATAATTCTTGAGATAATTTTAAATAACACACTTGACATGAAGACAACGACAAATTTGTTAGCATTAATTTGAAGAATAGTGTAGATAAAAGTTCAAAATTAAATAATTATACAAGAGAAATTATACTTGATCAAGAAGATATTGACAATATGAAAGAAAATAAAAATTACATAGAAATGGAATTAAGTATAACTATGTATTAAATTAATGGAACTACTATATAATGGTGGTGGAGTCGCAGTGGGATGACAGTTATTTTAGGAAAAATGAGGATTTTGAAAAAAAAAAAAAAGGACATTTAAGGAAGATTCTTGAAAACACACAAATAAATGTCTAAAACCTTTATTAATCATATAGATATATAAATTTAATAGAGTTTTAACAATTATTATTAATAGAATTTAATATAGAAATTTAATTATAAGATATTTTAGGAAAATGTACGAGGTTTTGCCCAAACCTTACAACAATAAGTCATGTTATTAATTAATTGGTAGTAATTCCGTGAGATAGATTTTATTAATTTGAACCATTAAAGGTCATTGAGAGATCGAATTACTGAAAAAACAAACGCAAAGAAGTCAGTGGTATATATACTTCCAACAGGCGGCGGTGCAGAATACTAAAGAAGACCCATATTGTGTAAGTTTAGAGATTAATAATATTATTGTCGAAAATTCTATGGTTAGTGCGATTTATTCAGGCCCCAAGATTTTGATTCATTATCATCTACCAAACCCGTTTTTTCTTTTAAAATTTCTGCAACTATTGAAAACTAACTGCAGAAAAGCCGCTGGCGGACATCTATATATTCACTGCACGGACTCGCAGTTAAGCAATTCATCACTTGATCGTCAGCTCAATCACTAAATACACATAAAATCAAATAGATAGAATGGCTTTTGTTCGTTTAGGAAATTCCTTTGTGCCTTTACTGCTTTCTCTGCTACTCTGCAGCTCCATCGCAGTTTATGCTGATGAAGTTGAACCTGATTTTTATAAGCGTCCCCCTTTTAAGCCGGATGAGCCTCCTGTTAAACCACCAGTTAAGCCTCCTGTAAAGCCGCCGGTTGAGCCATGTCCTGTTAAACCACCGGTAAAGCCGCCAATTCCTCCTCCTCCACCACCAAAGAAGATGGTTGCAGTTCAGGGCGTTGTATACTGCAAATCTTGCAAATATTGGGGGGTTGACACACTCACGGGAGCCGCTCCTCTCCCTGGTTAACTTCAATATCTTCCCAACTTGTGTGTGTGTGTGTGTGTCTGTGTTCTAGATGTAGCTATTTCTTCATGCAAAGTTAGATCCGACTAAAAATTACCCAAATCCACGGATATCGGTGGGCACCCCAAAAAATACGAATAATGGGCCTTATTTTTTATACCCAATAAAATGCGAGTAATTTTACCTGCCATCTAATTACCCACCGTTTTTTGGTCCAATCCGTGGGTACCCACAAGTAACCGGTAAATAATTATTTATATTTTAATTTTTAATTTTTCTTTAATTTTTGTAATTATTTTGGAAGGTGTAACACTTTTTTTTGTCAATGATATCAACAATATTTAACTAGTATTTAAGCTTTTAGTTCAAAAAACTTTTGACATATAATGAAATTTAAATTTAAACTTCGAAATGTAATATAACTTAAATTTAATATATGTTTAAATATTTAAATTGTAGTTTTCAAACCAAAAGATTTGACATGCTTTAAAATATTTATTCAATATAATATTTGAAATTTGTAGGCTCTTTTATTAATTTTATTTAGGTAACAACGAACATTTAAATAATATTATATAAATTTAAAAGAAAAAATTTCTTTAAATATATATTTTAAAAAAAAGTATGGGTACTTGTGGGTTACCCATTACCCATAATCACGGGTAATGGATCAATTATCTCGTACCCAATAAAAATGGATAATTTTATTCGCGAATAAATTTACCCAACTCGTTTTTACCCACGGGTACTCATTTGCCAGATCTATGCAAAGTAACAATTAATTTGGGTAAATTTCGTTGTTTTTAGGGGCTGTGGTGAAGCTACAATGCAAGAACGAGAAATACAGTTTGGTTGAGCAGACAAAGACGGACAAGAATGGCTACTTCTTCTTCATGCCACAGAAGCTGACCACCGCCATTGCCCACAAATGCAAGGTGTTCATAATCTCCTCTCCATTCTATAAATGCAGCATTCCGACCAACCTCAACGGCGGAGCCGCCGGCGCTATCTTGAAGCAGTCTGTGATCACCACCCCATATAAGAAGGAGCCTTTTGTGCTGTATACTGTAGGACCCTTCGCCTTTAAGCCACTTAAGAAATTATGCTATCATTACTAAATTACTTATAATATACCAGCTCGCTAGCTACTGTTTGTTTACAGGATTTCGAATGGTTTGGTCTTTGTGTATGATGTTATTTCTTTGTAATAAGTTGTTTCCCATTGCACTGTAATTTGGGCATAAATGCTTTGTTGCAGTGGTACAATAATAAACAACGGCCGTTTGGTTATGATTCCGATTTCATTCTTCATTTTTTGTATTTTAAAATTTAAAAAATTAGTTAGAAAAAATAAACTGAAAATGAATTTGTGTTAATTTGAATGGATTTGTTGAAAAGTAATAAATATATAGGGTTTGATAGGTTGTTGGTGGAGAAAGATAGTAATTATGAAAATAGGAAAATATGTATAGGTTAATTATTAGGACAAGATATCTAGATTATTGGGGAATGTACTTTGAATTCGAATTGAAATTTTAATGAAAATAGTTCAATTTATTAATAGTTAATTTTAAATAATAAAAACAGATGAAAAGAGATAATTGAAAATAAAACCAAGTAGGGTATTTTAGGAACTATCTTGAACTTAATTTACATAATTATTTTATTATTGACTACCATAAATCAAATTTTACCTTGAATAGCAGTAGCTTATTATGTGGCAGGTTTTTGTGTTCTACTTCTACCCAAAAGGGGTAAATTGTGCACCTTATGTGCATTGTATATAGTTAGTTTATACTTCGATTTATTTGATTTGAGAATAGAATAATATTGAATTATTGGAAGGATAAAATTTTGTCATTTATAATACCCTCTTTGAAAAAAAAAAAATCAAATTTTGTCCTGAATAACAATACCTTATTTATTGTTCCTCTGTCTTTCAAAACCATTACATGAAAGTATTTTGCTTCGTATATATATAGATCTCAAATATTAAGAAATTATTTAACCATACTATTTGAAATATTTTCTATTTTATTTATAATTAACGTCTGAATTTCTATATATACTTTATAGTTTTCCAAATAGAAATTTGCTATCATTTATATAGTAATTTAAAAATATATATGACATTTATTATAGATATATTTTATGTTGCAAATAAATAAATAATTTAAAAATTATATATATATATATCATTAAAGCTATTTTTTATAAGAACATATCAATTTGGAATATAAAAACAAAAATACAAAGATCAGTATATATAAACCAAGAACTTATCTCAAAGTTCTATATCTTAACAGAACTCAAACTGAATCACCAGAATCTAATTTGTCTTGAAGGAATTATCACCCCTATTAATGCAAAGGGTGCAGTAAAACTTCATCCAGGATAAGACAATCTCAGAAGTTTTTTGGTACACTCCAAAAAAAATTTCACCTTGATCATCACGCAGTTGTCAGAAAATAATAAACAACATTATTGTAGAAATATATGAGAGGGATAAAGGAGAATCTATTGTTATTCCTTTAATCTACATTCAGCAGACTAATTTATAAGCGTTAGAAGGGGAGCACTTTTGAAGCTATTTTCATGTGGGACACTAACTCTCCACAACTTTATATTCAATAGCAATGTAGGACAAATCCCACTTATAAAATTTATGTTTGTTAAACCCCTATTTACACTTCAAACATATATGGATTTCAGCCAGTAATTGGCACTAATCCAAAGAAATAAAACATCTCTTTAACATATAATTAGCCCCAAATATCAATAAATGTGTGCCAATTACAACATCTAGTTCAGCCACCAATGAAGTCACATGTTAAACCACCAGTCAAACCTCCTATTAAACCATCGATTGAGCCACCAATCAAACCACCAGGTATGCCTCCCGTTAAATGTCCAGTGAAGCCGCCAATTTATCCTCCTCCAAAGAAAATGGTTATTGTTCAGGGTGTTGTATGCTGCAATTCCTGCAAATATAGGGGGATCAACACCTACTTGAAAATTACTCCTCTTGCAGGTTAACTTCAACTTCTCCCCAACTTGTCAAATTTCAAGTGTGTGTGCGTGTCTATACATACACATAAATAGCATTCAAAATGTAGCTATTTTTTCAGGCAAAAGGCGGTGGTGAAGGTGCAATGCTACGACAGAAAGTATGGATTGGTTGAACAAACAAAGACGGACAAGAGTGGCTACTTCTTCTTCAAGCCATAGAACCTAACCGTCGTTGTTGCCCATAAGTGCAAGGTGTTTCTAGTCTCCTCTCCACTCTCTAAATGCAAAGTTCCGACGAATCTCAACGGCAGAGCCACCTGCACTATCTTGATGCCAGCAGTCATCACCTCAAATTATAACAAGCAGTCCTTTGTGTGCTCTCCACTGTTGGACCCTTCGCCTTCGAACCCCACAAGAAATTGTGCAATTATTAGAAATAATTTTATGCCTGTCATATGATGTTATTTCTTTGGTAATAAATTTGTTTCTCAGCTTTGCTTTATTTGTGCCAGTACAGTAACAAACAATTAATGAAGAATTGCCTATTATTTCCAGACAATAATAAGTGTGGATTTGTGAATTTTTGCAATAAATAAAATCTACGATTTGTGAGACGTTTTATTACAAATATTCTAAACCCTATTAAGGCCTTGAGTCTATTAGATATTTTATTATATATTATGAATTAACGTAATAATTAACTAGAATTTACCTATGATATTATAACATGCTCAATTTACTATATGTAATGAAGTTGACATTTAAAGTCAATCTTTCTAAACTTTAATTTTGTAGTTTGTGGTACAAGTGGCATCTGTCTTTCTTATTATTTGGGAGGTCTTGTATTTGACCTGAAATGAGTGCCTTGTGCACCTTATATGCGTTGCGTGCAATTTATGATTTGATTTATCTTATTTGAAAATAAAAAAATATTAATTTATTAAAAAGTAATAATTTATTATTTTTAATGCTCTCTAAAAGAAATCAAAAAATAAAATCTGATTATTTGAATGAAATTTGATACATTGATTATAATATTTACTCCTTTTTCTCATTCTCATTTGTACAAAAGCAGGCCCAGAATATGGGTCGGTACAGACTATCCCATTAAGTAAGGCTAGGGCTTTCAATATATTTGGATCAAATCAGAATAATTCGAATTCGAATTCGAATCCGATAACATGTATATAGAACCGAATTCGAATCCGAGTTTTATAGGATCCATGCATGCCAATTCCATGTCCAGATTCGATAAGAAAGTCCGATCTGATAAGAAAGTCCGATCTGATAAGAAAGTAAAAAAAAATTGCGTTCTTTAAATTTTTATATTATTAGAAAGAACTGTTTTATAAGACATGTTATATGAGATTTTAATATTACCTTTTAGTCCAAATATAATATTCACAAAGTTAAGAGAGCTCAAATTTAAATTTTTTTCATAACTTTTTATCATATTATTGCAAAAGCTAAAGATTTAAGGCATAATCCATGAGGATTGTATCAAATTGATCATTCGATAATGCATATTTACAGTGCATAAACCATTATAAATTGTGTATTTAGGCTATAATATGAAACATACGTATATATATAAATACTTTATTAAATTAATTGCTTCAAATAAATAAATAAATGAGGGCATTATCAATTATAATATTACATATATTGCATTCCAGTCAAAAGTCTTCATTAATATAATTTATACTATATAATTATTAATTTAATAATATATTTAATAAAATTCGAATTTGGATATTTATCGGATCGAATTGTATAATTCCATATCTGATCTACTTATTTTGGATTATGAATATTTATAATCGAATTTGATCCATCGAATATTTTAATCGGATAAAAATTCTAAAATTCGAATCAAATTCAAATCGAATTCGAATTAAAATTCAATTCATTCACAGTCCTAAATAGGGCTTATACTGGGTCCAACTGATGGATAATACTTCCTGTACAACTTCAAGCAAGTTGTAATGTACCCAAAATTTCCTCCTACCAATTGATGGCGAGTTGGGGATATATGCACGGGGGAGCGCTATACAACTTCCGCGCTCCACCATTTTATATATGTACACACACACACACATATATATATATATATATATATAAATTTTAATAGATTTTTAAGTATTATTTCTGGTAAAATTTAATAAACTTTAATATAAATATTTATAATATAAATTGGATTTGGCCAAACCTTTCAACAATAAGTGTTATTAATTAATTAATTGGTTGTAATTCTGTGAGATAGATTTAATTAATTTGAACCATTAAAAGTCATTCCGGTCTAGCTACTGAAAACAAAAGTAAACAAGTCAGTGGTATATACACTTCCAACAGGCGGCGGTGCATGATACTAAATAAGACCCACAAGTAGAGGATCCTCTATTGCGTTCATGTGAACTAAGTTAGAGACTAAGGCCTTGTTTGCTTGGTTTGATTAGGTGTGATACATACCTAATCAAGTTTCTTTTAATATTTATCTTAATTGATAAAAGTTCTTAATAAATTTTAGTTCCTACATTATTTATTGTTGCTTTTGGAAAATGGATCAAGGAGGAAAATGCTTGATTAGGTGTGATAAGAATTATAAAAATTTAATAAGGTCTATTTTTTATTTTATTTTCAATTAAACCATGATTCAAAATGGGAAAGAATGAGAAAATTATGAAAAACTTATTAAATAATATAAAAGATATAATAGTAAATTTATATATTATATTTTAATTTATTTATATACTAATCATACAACCAAACATAAAATTAAAATATTCTATCCTAATAGACTTAAAATGTATCATTTATTTATATATCAATTTTAATCACATTATTCCAAGCAAACGAGCCCTAATAATACTATTGTCGAAAATTCCATGGTTGATTAGTGCGATTTCTGCAGGCCCCAAGATTTTGATTCATAATTATCTACCAAACCCGTTCTGTAGTTTTAAATTCCTGCAACTACTGAAAACTAACTGCAGAAAAAGCCGCCAGCGGACATCTATAAATTCACTGCATGCACCCGCAGTTAAGCAATTCATCACTTAATCATCAGCTCAATCACTAAATACACACAAAATCAAATAGATAGAATGGCTTTTGTTCGTTTAGGAGGAAATTGCTTTGTGCCTTTACTGCTTTCTCTGCTACTCTGCAGCTCCATCGCAGTTTATGCTGATGAAGTTGAGCCTGATCTTTATAAGCCTCCCCCTTTTAAGCCGGTTGAGCCTCCCGTTAAACCACCAGTTAAGCCACCTGTGAAGCCACCAGTTGAACCATGTCCTGTTAAACCACCGGTGAAGCCGCCAATTCCTCCTCCTCCGCCAAAGAAGATGGTCGCTGTTCAGGGCGTTGTATACTGCAAGTCTTGCAAATATTGGGGGGTTGACACACTCATGGGAGCCGCTCCTCTACCTGGTTAACTTCAATATCTTCCCAGCTTGTGTGTCTGTGTGTGTGTTCTAGATGTAGCTATTTCTTCATGCAAAGTGACGATTAATTTGGGTAAACTTCTTTGTTTATAGGGGCTGTGGTGAAGCTGCAATGCAAGAACGAGAAATACAGTTTGGTTGAGCAGACAAAGACGGACAAGAATGGCTACTTCTTCTTCATGCCACAGAAGCTGACCACCGCCATTGCCCACAAATGCAAGGTGTTCATAGTCTCCTCTCCATTCTATAAATGCAGCGTTCCGACCAACCTCAACGGCGGAGCCGCCGGCGCTATCTTGAAACAGTCTGTGATCACCACCCCATATAAGAAGGAGCCTTTTGTGCTGTATACTGTTGGACCCTTCGCCTTTAAGCCACTTAAGAAATTATGCTATTATTACTAAATTACTTATAATATACCAGTTCGCTAGCTACTGTTTGTTTACAGGATTTCGAATGGTTTGGTCTTTGTGTATGATGTTATTTCTTTGCAATAAGTTGTTTCCCATTGCACTGTAATTTGGGCATAAATGCTTTGTTGCAGTGGTACAACAATAAACAACGGCCGTTTGGTTATGATTCTGATTTCATTTTTCATTTTTTTGTATTTTAAAATTTAAAAAGATAGGTAGAAAAAATCAATTGAAAATGAATTTGTGTTAATTTGGATGGATTTGTTTGAAAAGTAATAAATATATAAAGTTTGATAGGTTGTGTGTGGAAAAAGATGGTAATTATGAAAAGAGGAAAAAGATATATAGATTATTGGAAAATATACTTTGAATTGTAAATGAGTTGAAATTTTAATAAAAATAGTTAAATTTATTAATAATTATTTTTAAATAATGAAAACAGATGAAAAGAGAAAATTGAAAATAAAACCAAGTAGGGTATTTTAGGGGCTTATTTATCAAAATACAGTAAAAAAAGTGGAACTTTACAAAATTACCGTGGTTTGAGAATCCTTTCTGTTTCTGAAATTTTTTTTTTTTTTAAATTAAACTGAGGCCACGCCTCTGGCATGGCAAAATTTCCGCCCCATGCAAATTTTTTTTTCAATTATTATTTTTTTTTTTAATAAAAATTGAAGAGAGGCCACGCCTCTTCCATCTATTTTTTTGTTCTGAAAATGGAAGAGAGGCCACGCCTCTTGCATGCATATATATATATATTTTTTAATTAAGAGGCGTGGTTTTTTTTTTTTTTATTGAAACTGAGACAAGAGCAGGCACGCCTCTTGTGAAGAAATTTTTATTTCCTGTACAATGTTATTGGTCTTACTTATACACAACCCATTCTTTCATTATTCATTACTCTTCCTCAAATTTTTGAAACGAAAGAGAGTGGTAGTGCTGTGGCTGCAACAGGTGCAAGAAAAATTGAAGAGGAAAAGCAAAGAGAGAAGGAAGAAGAAGATACAAAGAAGAATAAATTGTGTTTAAAATAAGGTAAAATAATGTAAAATTTTAATTTATGCTGTTGAAGATTATAATTTTTTATTTTTAATTATTTTATGTTATTAATTTTGTATTGTTAAGATGATATATTGTAATTTTTTTTTTTGAATTTTTTTCAATTTGGTTAGAAATCTTAAATTGGAGAAGGAAAATTTTGACCCACAAATATCAGGTTGGTTTTTAAATTTTTGAAAGTATATTAAATTGAGTTGTTTATTATTAAGTTTGAATTGATATTGTGATGCGAAAGTTATTTTAGTTTTTAATTTGAATAATTTGAAATTGATAAGCATGACATTAGTATTAGTTTATGTTTGTGGTTTTTTTCTTTGTAATTATTAATTCATATACAATGAAAAAATGAAAATTAAAAGTACATAATAGAGTATCAATATTTTTATATTACTGGTTATTAAGCAATTCAAATGCTAATAAATTTATATTAAATTTTAATTAATTTATATTAAGTTACAAAATTAAAATTAAATAATTAATTAATTCATACTAAGTAAAATATTTTTTAACAAATTATATATGTTATATATTTATTTATAAAAATTATATCTCTTATAAATTATGTGTATCATAATTTACATATTACTTGTAAATATATTAATCTATATACAATATATAGTGCATTATATATTTTAATATATAGTAAATACAATATAATATATATATATCATAATATATAATTATGTAATATATTATATATATTATAGTATATAATACACACAATATATAATATATACAATATATACATTAAAATATATATATATATATATATGCATGCAAGAGGCGTGGCCTCTCTTCCATTTTCAGAACAAAAAAATAGATGGAAGAGGCCACGCCTCTACAATTTTTATTAAAAAGAATAATAATAATTGAAAAAAAAATTTGAATGGGGCGGAAATTTTGCCATGCCAGAGAGGCCACGCCTCTGTTTAATTTAAAAAAAAAAAAATTCAGAACCAGAAAGACAGTATTTTTGGAAGAATTCTCAAACCACGGTAATTTTGTAAAGTTCCACTTTTTTTACTCTATTTTGATAAATAAGCCTATTTTAGGAACTATCTTGAACTTTACATAATTATTTTATTAGTGACTACCATAAATCAAATTTTACCCCGAATAGCAGTAGCTTATTACACTTTGGATCATCTATTCTATTTTTTATTCCATTTCTTATTCCAACTTGCTGTATTTATGATAAGTATATCTGGTTTTCAATCAATTATTTTTATAAAAAAATATTTAATATACATGTCATATATTCATCAAATGAAATAGAGAATTTAAACCGAGCTTATTATGTGGGAGGTTTTTATGTTGGATCTAAAATGGGCAAATTGTACACCTTATGTGCATTGTATGTACTTTATACTTCAATTCATTTAATTTGAAAGTAGAATAATATTGAATTATTGAAAAGATAAAACTTTGTCATTTATAATACCCTCTCTTAAAAAAAAAAGTCAAATTTTGTCCCGAATAGCAATAGCTTATTTATTGTTTCTCTGTCTTTCAAAACCATTACGTGAAAGGAAAAAATATATATATAGATCTCAAATATTAAGAAATTATTTAACCATACTATTTGAAATATTTTCTATTTTCTTTATTTAACATCTAAATTTCTATATATACTTTGTAGTTTTCCAAATAGAAATTTGCTATCATTTATATTGCAATTTTAAAATATATATGGAATTTTTTATAGATATATTTTATGTTGCAAATAAAGAAATAATTTTAAAATTATATATATATCATTAAAACTATTTTTTACAGCGTTTATCTAAAATAAAGTGCAAACATATATATGCTTCCTAATGTTAAACATGAATAAGTTCTATTAAAATTTAATCATTTACATAAATTTATGATAAGTGATTTGAAATTACTAAAGATGCTAGCTCAAAATATAATAAATGTGCTTTTAGCACGTTAATTTTTCCAACATATCTACAATTTTAACTTTATCAAAAGTTTATTTAGAAATGTTTAAAAGGAAGATTAGTAAATTTAAAAGGAATTGTCATTTAGACTTAATTTAAATTTCTATGAAAAAGTGTAAGTATTTTTGTAAAAATAAAACTTCATAGTTCTATCATACTTAGCCGAGTCAAACGCACAAGGTATTAGTCATGCTTGTAATGTTTATAGTATGAATCTTATACATAAATAGAATTATATTGTTGATACCTTGAAACTTGATATTTGTTGTATATATGTCTTGCAAAGTAATTTTATATATGTATATATGTATTTTATTACATGCTTATGTAAGAATATTATGATCTTATTCTCCGAGTTGTATCAGCTAATCTATACATATATCATGATACTACATTTTTTATACTTTAAGTCATTCTAATAAGAAAATTTGGATATTCGTAGAAACTTTTATTTTAATAATTAATTTTTATAATTTATTGAGTAATATTTTAAATACACAATGTTCATTTCAACTGTAATCGTTCCGCAACACTACAATTAAATTGATATGATGACCTCCAAAATAGCATTCGCAACCCATTCCAACAAATTAAAATTCTTCCTACATAACTCACTTTAGAAGTATGTATTTTGAGTGGTCAATTGACATAATGGTTTATTCCGCACATTTGCATATATGAAGCTTGAAATTTAAATCCTAAAAAAAAATTTGTTGTATATCCTTGTGTCAATAATAATAATAATAATAATAATAATAATAATAATAATAATTAAAAAAAAAACATATACCCACATTTCTATATTCTAGTAGTAATCCATCTAAACAAAAATAAATAAATATGTTGATGGAAGTTAGTAGCATTTCACCAAAAGCTAACACAAAAGCATATGTCTCGCGTTACAATAGAAACAACAAATTGTCACATTTAGAATATATATATACGCAAATAAATTTTTTGAATTTATACATAATATTTCATCTACTACTGCAAAATAAAATACTATATATAACTTTCACAAATCACCATCTCCAATAAGTACTTATTACATACACGTGAATTAATAATTATTATTTCCCAGCATATTGTAATTAATTCTTGATAGTCCCGAGGATATTAGTCCACAATTATGAGGTTGTTCGAGCCAAGTACTTCAATGGTTTAAGGTAGGTTATATCCTAAATTTAAATATATATATATATATATATATATGTTTGACATAGGCTATAGGACATGATTTTTTATGTTAATTAATAATGGGGGGAAAAAAGGGGCCATTGACTTAGACCATGTCTTTTTTAAATTAATTTTGAATACATTAATATATTTTGTTCTGTTCATGAGTTTACAATTGTTAAAGCAATTCTTTTAATTAATTAACCACTAATCATCAGAAAATAAAAATAATAATTAAATTATATTTGAGAGCGATGGTAAAAAGAAAAAGAAAATTTTACGAGCAAAAAAGAATAATAAAGTGTAGAAGGAGATAAAAAAAATGCAATTAGCCGCTGAAATTTGGCTCATAATGCCGAAATTAATATATTAATGCCAATCAACATGCTAAAATATTCATGCAATCAATCTAGACAGCTAATCAATAAATCCAACAACTCTCCGATTTTCAGTGGTTATAGCTGGCATGGATTAGATTTAGAAGGTATTTCGTTAAATTTATTTTTAAAAAAAATTATAAATTTTACTATTTTATGAAAAAAAATTAAAATTTATAAATTATTAGATCTTATCTTAAAAGCAAATTCTTGAAGTCTTTAGAAAAAATAAAACTTTGAAGCTTTTAAAATGTTTTGTAATTAACAATGATTAAAATTATAAAAATTCATTAAAATTTTAAAAATAAATCAAGAACTTTTTAATTTTTTTTAAGAAAAAACTTATAAAACCCTTAAGATGAGAACTTACAAGATTATTTTAAAAAAAAATTATCGAACATGTGATAATATGTGATAAGATATTTTGATAAGTTTATAAATTCACTGGACCAAACACTCTCTTATGCGCTACAAAAATTAATCTAACTGATGCTACTGAATTAATTTAATTGATACCATTTTCAATTCTCTTGGTTTTAAAATAAATTATCTTAAAATAGTATATACGTCAAATACCTAGATGGACCCAAAGGGGGCCAAGCAGAGGCTATTGCCCAACCACGCCCCCCACAAAAACCAAAACAACCCACCACCCAAAAAAATAAAAAATAAAACTTATTATAAATATATATATATATATAAATATTTTATTAAATAATCTTTAAATAATCTGAATTTAAAAAAAATAAATTATTTGATATTAATTAAAATTGTAATTCTGCCGCTATGTGGGGGAAAAATAAAAAAGCATGATTATGTAGATGTCTTAATAATATTACTCAAATGTTGCAAGATGAACGAGGTTTTGTCCAAACCTTTGAGATTAAATAATAGTGTGTTCCAAAATTCCATGCCTGGCTAGTACGATTTACTAAACCCTGTCTTTGTTTTTTTAAGTTTCTGCAACTATTGAAAGCTTCAGAAAATGCCGCTTGCAAATCCCTATAAATTCACTGGCATTGCGCTGAAGGTTAAGCAATTCAAACTTCAGTTCATTGAAAACACATAAAGTTAAATAGAATGCGCTTTGTTCGCTTAGGAAATGCCTTTGTCCCTTTATTGGTTTCTCTCCTAATCTGCAGTTTCATCGCAATTTATGCTGATGAATTGGAACATCTTAAGCCTACTCCTAAGCCTCGAATATGGCCTTCAGTTGAACCACCGATTGAGCCACTTGTTAAACCATCAATAGAGCCACCAGTGAAGCCTCCAATTGAGCCACCTGTTAAACCTCCAGTTGAACCTTCTGTTAAACCACCAGTAAAGCCACCAGTGAGGCCTCCAATTGAACCACCTGTTAAACCTCCAGTTGAACCTCTTGTTAAACCACCAGTGAAGCTTCCAGTTGAGCCACTTGTTAAACCTCCAGTTGAACCACCTATTAAACCACCAGTTGAACCTCTTGGTAAACCACCAGTGGAGCCACCAGTGAAGCCTCCAATTGAGCCACCTGTTAAACCTTCAGTTGAGCCATCGGTGAAGCCTCCAGTTGAGCCACATGTTAAACCTCCAGTTGAACTTCCTGTTAAACCACCAGTTGAGCCACCAATGAAGCCTCCAGTTGAGCCGCCAATTGAGCCACCAGTGAAGCGTCCAATTAAACCACCAGTTGAACCTCCCGTTAAACCTCCAGTTGAGCCACTAGTGAAGCCATCAATTGAGCCTCCTTTTAGGCCACCAGTCGAGCTTCCAATTTATCCTCCTCCGAAGAAGATGGTTGCTGTTCGGGGTGTTGTATACTGCAAGTCCTGCAAATATAGGGGGATCAACACACACTTGAAAACTGCTCCTCTTGCCAGTTAACTTCAACTTCTCCACAACTTTTCAAATTTCAGTGTGTGCGTGTCTATACATGCATATATATAGCATTCAAAATGTAGCCATCTTTTCATTCAAAATAAACAAAGTCAATTTGGGTAAATTTCTTTCGTTACAGGGGCGGTGGTGAAGTTGCAATGCAACGACAGAAAGTTCAGTTTGGTTGAGCAAACAAAGACCGACTAGAACGGCTACTTCTTCTTCAAGCCACAGAAGCTAACCACCGCTGTTGCCCACAAGTGCAAGGTGTTTTTAGTCTCCTCACCACTCTATAAATGCAAAGTCCCCACGAATCTCAACGGCGGAGCCACCGGCGCCATCTTGAAGCCACCAGTCATTACCTCAAATTATAAGAACCAGTCTTTTGTGCTCCTCACTGTTGGACCCTTCGCCTTCGAGCCCCATAAGAAATTGTGCTATTATTAGACATTACTTATAATGAAAGCGCATTAGAAATGCTATGATTTTGTGTATGTCTTAAGATGTTATATATTTCTTTTGTAATAATTTGTTTCTAATTAAGCTTTGCATTCTTTGTGCTGCTACCATATCAAACAATTAATGAAGCATTGCATGTTATTTCCAAACTGATGCTGGTTGTGTCGTGTTGGAATAATGACCAAGCCGAATCTATTGATTTTGCCTTGAAATTTGAAGTAAAATTGACAACGAACAAAAGAGATAGAGCGAAGTGGAGCAAAGTAGTCGAAATGGGCTCGAGAACACACACCGGCACGTGTTGGAAGGACGCTGCACGCCAAGGTGTGGACATGGGCGAAAAAGGCATGAAAACACACATTGTGCGCTCTGGTGCAAGATTTTTGCGCCCCAGCGCACAGTAAACAGTAACTTTGCGTCGGGCGTAAGTTTTTTGTGCCCCAGTGCAAAGTTTCTGCCCTAGTACAAGAAAGGCACGCTAGGGCACAAGTTTTGTGCACCCCAGTGCGCAATGTAGGCCCATGGGGCTTTGGGCATAGTTTTCGAGTATAAATTTAGCATTTTTTTCTTCCAGGAAAGTATCACGAATGTAACATAAAGGATTCTTTACTGCTTTTAAATAATTCTCTTAAGACGGAGTTTAAAACGAGGGTGTTAGGTGTTTTCGTGAGATTTGTGAGATTCAAATTTGTACTTGTACTTTGATTTGAGATCAATAAAATTCTTTTTCTTTATTGAGTGGATTAGGCACATCGCCGAACCACGTTAAATCTTGTTGTCACTTTACATCGAATTACTTTACTATTATTTTATTATTTTCGTAATAGATCCTCCTGAGTTTTAACAGAATTAAATAAACCAGGTTGCCCCGAAACAACTGAGGGAAACAAGACTAGAGTGTTGGAAGGATGCTGCACGCCAAGGTGTGGACATAGGCGAAAAAGGCATGAAAACACGCATTGTGCGCTCCGGTGCAAGATTTTTGCGCCCCAGCGCGCAGTAAACAGTAACTTTGTGTCGGGGCGTAAGTTTTTTGTGCCCCAGCGCAAAGTTTCTGCCCTAGTACAAGAAAGGCACGCTAGGGCACAAGTTTTGTGCGCCCCAGTGCGCAGTGTATGCCCACGGGGCTTGGGCTTAGTTTTCGGGTATAAATTTAGCATTTTTTCCTTCCAGGAAAGTATCACGAATGTAACACAAAGGATTCTTTACTGCTTTTAAATAATTCTCTTAAGATGGAGTTTAGAACGATGGTGTTAGGTGTTTTCGTGAGATTTGTGGGATTTAAATTTGTACTTGTACTTTGATTTGAGATCAATAAAATTCTTTTCTTTGTTGGGTGGATTAGGCACATCGCCGAACCACGTTAAATCTTGTTGTCACTTTATATCGAATTACTTTACTATTATTTTATTGTTTTCGTAATAGATCCTCCTTGGTTTTAACATAATTAAATAAACCAGGTTGCCCTGAAACAACTGAGGGAAACAAGATTAGAGTGTGGTGAAGATCCAGCTGAGCTATAGCTCAGCCCGTAGTCATTATACTTAGAATACATATAACATTAAATAGAATGGGTTCTGATCGCTTAGGAAATGCCTTTGTGCTTTTATTGGTTTCTCTCCCTACTCTGCAGTTTCATCGCAGGTCATGCTGATGAATTGAAAGCTCTCAAGCCTACTTCTATTAAACCATCAGTTGAGCCACCAGTTCAGGAACCTATTAAACCACCAGTTTAGCAGCCTACAAAGCCACTAGTGACGCCTCCAAATGGGCCACCTGTTGAACCACCGATTGAGCATCTTATTAAACCACCAATTGAGCCACCGATTGAGCCTCATGTCAAACTAGTAGATGAGCCACCGATGAAGCCTCCAGTTGAGCCATCGATAGAGCCTCCTATTAAACTACTGGTTGATCTTCCTAAACACTACCAATTGAGCTACTGGTTGAGCCTCCTATTAAACCACCAGTTGAGTCACTAGTTGAGCCTCCTATTAAACTACCGATTGAGCCACCGGTTAAACTTCCTGCTAAGCCACTAGTTAAGCCTCCAATCGAACCACCAATTGTGCCACCTGTGAAGCCTCTAGTTGAGCTACCAATTAAGCCTCCTATTCAGCCACCAATTAAGCCACATGTTAAACCGTCGGAGCCACATGTTAAACTACCTATTGAGCCACCAATTGAGCCTCTTGCTAAACGACCAATTGAGCTACTAGTGAAGCCTCTAGCTGAGCTACCAATAGAGGCTCATGTTAAACTACTAGTTGAGCCCCCTGTTAAACCACCAGTTGAGCTATCTATAGAGCTTCCTGTTAAACCACTGGTTGATCCTCTTGTCAAACCACTAGTTGAGCTACCGATGGAGCCTCTAGTTAAGCCACTAATTGACCCACTTGTTAAACCACCTATTGAGCCACCAGTCGAACCTCCTGTTAAGCCACCACTCGAGCCTCCTGTTGAACCACTAATTGAGCCACCTATGAAGCCTCCTATTCAGCCACCAATTAAGTCACATGTTAAACCACCGGTTGAGCTTCCAGTTGAACCTCCTATTAAGCCACTAGTGAAGCCTCTAGTTGAGTCACCTATTAAACCACCGGTTGAGCAACCTATTAAACCACCGGTTGAGCCACCAGTGAAACCTCTAGTTAAGCCATCAGTTCAGCCTCTTGTTAAGCCATTGGTTGAGCCTCCCAGCAAACCACTAATTGAGCCTCCTGTCAAACCATCGGTTGACCCTCCCGTTAAACCACCGATAAAACCTCCAATTGAGCCACCTGTTAAATAATTGGTTGAGCTGCCGGTGAAGCCTATAGTTCAGCTACTAATTAAACCACTAATCGAGCCTCTTGTTCAGCCACCAATGAAGCCACATGTTAAAACACCAATCAAACCTTCTATTAAACCATCGATTGAGCCACCAATCAAACCATCAGATACGCCTCCCGTCAAATGTCCAGTGAAGCCGCCAATTTATCCTCCTCCAAAGAAAACGGTTATTGTTCAGGGTGTTGTGTACTGCAAGTCCTGCAAATATAGGGGGATCAACACTTACTTGAAAACTACTCCTCTTGCCGGTTAACTTCAACTTCTCCCCAACTTTTCGAATTTTCAATATGTGTGTGTGTCTATACATAGTATCCGAAACGTAGTTATTTCTTCATGCAAAATAAACAAAGTTAATTTGGGTAAATTTCTTGGGTTACAGGGGCGGTGGTGAAGCTGCAATGCTACGACAGAAAGTATGGTTTGGTTGATCAAACAAAGACGGACAAGAGTGGCTACTTCTTCTTCAAGCCACAGAACCTAACCATCGCTGTTGCCCATAAGTGCAAGGTGTTTATAGTCTCCTCTCCACTCTCTAAATGCAAAGTTCCGATCAATCTCAACGGCGGAGCCACCGGCGCTATCTTGAAGCCAACAGTCATCACCTCAAATTATAACAAGCAGTCCTTTGTGCTCTCCACTGTTGGACCCTTCGCCTTCGAGCCCCACAAGAAATTGTGCGATTATTAGAAATCACTTATAAAACTAATATTTGTTTACAGAAATTTGAAAAATAATTTTGTGTATGTCTTAGTATGTTATTTCTTTTGTAATAAATTTGTTTCTCAGCTTTGCTTTCTTTGTGCTGGTACAATAACAAACAATTAATGAAGAATTGCTTGTTATTTCCAGACAATAATAAACGTGGATTTGTGAATTTTTGCAATAAATAAATAAAATCTACGATTTGTGAGACATTTTATTACAAATATGCTAAACCCTATTAAGGCCTTGTGTCTATTAGATATTTTATTACATATTATGAATTAACGTAATAATTAACTAGAATTTACCTATGATATTATTACATGCTCAATTTACTACATGTAATGAAGTTGACATTTAAAGTCAACTTTCTGAACTTGAATTTTGAAAAAGTCGAGTAGCTTGTAATCAAAGTGGCATCTATCTTTCTTATTATTTGGGAGGTCTTGTATTTGACCCGAAATAGGCACATTGTGCACTTTATGTGCGTTGCATGTAGTTTATGATTTGGTTTATTTGATTTGAAAATAAAAAAATATTGATTTATTGAAAGAATAATAATTTATTATTTGTAATGCTTTCTAAAAAAATCAAAAAATAAAATCTGATTATTTGAATGAAATATGATCCATTGATTATAATATTTACTCCTTTTCATCATTCCCATGTGTACAAAAGCAGGCCTAGAAGAATATGGGTTGGTACAGAGTATCCCATTAAGTTGGGTCCAACATTGAACTTCAACAAACCAGTCGAGGTTTTATTATAAAATCCAAGTCCAATTCAAAAATGATCAACGAATCAATCTAAAAAAAAAATTAAAATCAATTAAAATTGATTTTTTTTTCGTTGGTTTGGACTGGATTTTTTTAAGAATCAATCAATTTGGTTCATCTATTTGTCCGGTGGCTTGTAGTACAGTGGCATCAGTCTTTTCTATTATGTGGAAGGCTTCATGTTCAACACCGAATGGGCCCATTTGTGCACCTTATGTGCATCTAATTGTACAGCTTGTACTTCAATTTATTTAATTTGATAGTACGAGAATCTTAGTTTGGTAAAATGATAAACTTTATCACTTATAATGTTCTCTTAAAAAAATCTATTGGTTTCAGTACTAGAAACTGATCCAATCTAAATTGAATTGAACTTATATATATTATACCTCTTAATTATAAAATACTACAAATAAACTAAAATGAAACATAACACAAAGTATAGGGGTATCAAAATCAAAATCAAACTCAACCCGATAGCACAACAATGACCCACCTGAAGAAAAAAAATCAGGTTTGGGTTAGGGGTTTTTGAGTTCGAGTCAAATTGGGTCAGACACAAAAATAACCCAATAAAAAAAAATAAGGTTGGGTTGTTTTCGGGTCAACTTGCGTAACTTGAAGAAAATAAGTGGGTGACCCAATAACCCAATAAACCTAACCCAACCTAACTCAACCTTGCCCACCTGAAAATTTTAAGTAATTAAAATAAAATATAAATAATACATATATATCTTCAAAAATCTATATTTTGAAAATTCAATTACAATTTACAAATTTACAAATCATAATAACATTATTAACAAATAAGTAATAATACTTCCATTCTTTCAATTCAAAGACGATTGAATTTGATATGTTTTTGTCTTTCGACTTTAATTTTCACTATTTTATAGTTAATTATGCATTTTGATCATTTGATGGTTGTCATCAAAATTGTTAATTGAATAGTTGTTTGTTATTTTTTTTGTATTTGGAGTACTCATGGACATAACAAGTTATTGTGTTTCTTAGACCTTAATTATTTTGCCAAATTTTAGATTTTATTATAGATCAAATTTCTACTCAATTATGATGTTGGAATTTATAAATATGAAAAATAAAATAAATAGATCAGGTTGGGTTGAGTCAGGTTTATCAAGTTATTGGGTAACCTGACTAAAAATCAGGTCAACCCCAACTCGACATGAAATTTTATGGGTCAAGTTAGGGTTGAGCCATTTCGATTTAACATTGAGTTGGATTTGAATTTAAATTTGGTATTTTTATGTTACACCCCTACCTCAACCTCACTCGAACCTATCAAACCCGCACGAATTGACACCCCTAACAAAATAAGCTACACCCTACTTGAGTTTGCCTTTTTTTCTTTCTTCTCACTTCAAACACGACCGTCGACAAGCATAAAGATATTGATTAAATTGATCAAATTATTTATTCTAGATGATCAAATATTTCAATTGAGAAAACTGAAAAATAGAATTAACATATTTAGTTCAAATAGACTTAAAATAAATTTTATTTGATTAAATTTATGCAAAAAAATCAAACGATCCAATATAAATTATATAGTTTGGATTGATTAACTTTTTATTTCAAAATCAATTCAAACCAAACTGCAAACACACTCTTAAAATCATTTATGGAAAGTGGTCAATAACCTTAAGAATAATAAATTGTTTAAATTGTAGGAAGATGTAACATTTATACACAATGAGGAGGAAAACAACAACAACAACAAAAAGTTTGGTTAAAATACATTGATTTGCGTCTAAGCAAATGCCAATACAATATTTTCGTTCTTTTATTAGTTGGGCCTAATTTCACGAGATTTACGTAATTATTGATGGATACAGCATTAATCTAATTATTGATGGATACATTTTTCCGGAAATTTTACTAATTTTTCTTGTGAAATTTTTTTGTTGAATCTCATTTTCAGGTTTCTTTCATGGTATAAAAGTAGCAGATGAGAAAATGTGATGTCTCATCGGACGAGCAAACAAGGGAAAAATTTGCTGGCAAAAAACATACAATATTGTGGTCCCTTAAGTTTAAAGTGGCGCTTTGCTTAATAATCGAGAATAGGATTCACTATTTGTCCTTTTCAGTGTCCTCCTGCGTGGCCTGTAGCTTCATGTCCCAGCAACACCCTTTACACACACACACACACACACACACGGATGTAGGAGTCCGTTCAGATTCAAACTCTTAATCTTCCACATTATGTGTGAAACTTATACCGTTGGGTCACAGACCACTCGACATATCCCAACAACACTTCATAGACCTTTCGCTAATATATGATTATCGTTTATTAGGATATATTTAATATAAATTTTCTAATATAAATATTTTGTTAAGAGTAATATTTTTACACTAGTAAAATAAATATGCTTGAACTCGAAAGTAAATACTTACTACAAAAATTTAAGATATCAACTACGACCAATTTGTAATTGATACTGAAAATTCGTATATATATAAAATTTATCTAGTCAAATCTTAAATAGATGTTCTCATAGTTAAGTTTTGCTATGACTAATTCATTGTTGATTGTTATTTTATATATATATATATATATATATACATGTGTGTGTGTGTGTGTATTAATTTTTATATAGATAATGTATAATTAACCTATTGCACTTTCGATAAATAAGGCTACTTATTGATGTAGAATAATTTTTGTTGCTTGTTATTTAAAAAATTTATATTTATTATGAAAAATTATAATTACAATTTGTAGTTATAATTACAAAATTACTTTTGTAGTAGATATCTAATTTCTGATAATGGCTTCATGATCCATTTCCTTGACGTATGCGTCAAATGAATGAAGGGTGAAGTAATTATAAAAAATTAAAAAAAAAAGAAAGTGATTTAATAGAGTTTATGCTCTTAGGCAAGTCTCTAATGGGCTTTTCAAATCTACTTGTTAATTACTCGTATTTTGATTTAGTAGCCCTTAATAATTGTTAAATTTTTATGAATTTAAAGCGTGATATATCATTATATAAACAAACTTAAATACTAAAGTGTATATAATTATATTAATATATTACTTTATGATATCATCATATCTCAATTAATGCTTTATATAATTTATTTAGTAATATATATATATATATATATATCAAGTAAGTGACTTTAAAATTTTCAAATTTATTTGCCACGACGTCAAATTTGAATTAAGAAACACAATAAAAATGTCTTGCAATGTACGCAATTTGACTTGTCGTGCCCAAAAAATATCCTAATTATTTTCATAATCTACGCTAATACAATGTCCTAACTCTCTCATGTATTTCATGTAAATACCTTTTTAATTTTATTTTTGTCAAGTGGATATTTATTAGTTCCAACTAACTGCGACAAATGGTGGTAATCACATATAATCATGTAAAAGTTCATCACTTAATTTGTTTGGTGCATGATTAGACTGCCCATAAATATACGCTGTAAATTGTAATTTTAGAAGTATTTGATTTTTTAATTAAATTTGATAACTCAAAAACTCAATTAAATATTTAAAAAAGAATTATTGCATCCTTCTTGTACTGGAGTGTGTCTCTCTTGTATTCGAATTGCGTCCTTCTTGAAATCACATCCTTCTTGTATTGATTTTTTTTTTTCCTTTTTCAATTTGATTTTTAAGTACATCATTTGACGTGTTTGACATTTATAAGGTTTTGTGTCCCTAATATTGCATAAAATAATTTTTGAAATTATTAATGTATCATAACTATTTTTATTTACACACACATACACATCACCGTTAATATTCGAATTTTAAATTTTATACATACAAATATGAGGATAGAATTAAAACTTGAATAGTTAGAGTAAATCAATTTTCAATGATAGAATTATTGGTGATATTTTTGATTGAATCGAATGTAATTCATCTGACCCGTACTCGATTCAATCAAAATTATTGAATTGAGAAAAGATGAGTGGCTCTTCAACGTTGTACAATAAATTAAGTACATTATCGAGTGTCATGTATTGTATTTGATCCACTGTAAAACCAGCCAAATTATTAATATGGCCTTTACCAATGGATTATTATAAAATAGAGTTCATTTGGTATTCTTCTCTAAAAGTCTTGGGAATAATACACAAAGATTGGGATCAACCGACAATTAGCTCATATTCTATTCGCTACAATTGAAAATGGCCCTTAATTATGACTTTGTACTTAAAGAAAAAGGAGAAAAGAAATGAGACCAAATTTTTTTTAAGAAAAGCAAATTTAATGAGAGAGAAAAGAAAAACAAAGAGGATAGTTTTGTCTAATGGTCAGCAGAGAAGGGGCCCTTTGAAGTCAATGCCAAATACTGATCCTCTTTTGAAAATTTCTATCTCTCATCTGCCCCACCATCTCCTGGTCTGAAATTCCAATCACCACCAATGCCCTAATTCCAGTTGGACTTTTCCCATATCTCACCACCACTCTCTCTTCAAGCACGTGTGCCCACCTTCAATTTCATTGTTAAATGTTGATGATGTAAATATTTCATTCCGAAATTGTCCTTTTAGTTCAATTCGCGATAGGGGTGTCAATTTGAGTGGATTAAGTGAATTGGATTAGGTTGATGTAAGGATATAATATAAAAATATCAAATTCAAATATAACCCAATTCGATGTTAAATCCAAAAGATTTAAGCCTAACATAAACCACAAAAAATCATATTAGGTTCGAGTTGACTTGATTTTTAATCAGGCCACTCAACAACCTGATAACTCTCACCTAACCCAACCCAACCTGATCTATATATTTTATTTTTCATATTTATAAATTTATTATTATAATTCAATAAAAATTTGATTTATAATAAAATTTAAAATTCAGCATAATAATTAAAGTTGAAAAAATATAATAACTTTAAAACTTGTCATGTCCATAAGTACTCCAATTACAATAAAATAACAAACTATTATTCAGTAGTTGAACTTTTAAAATTTTGATTTTTGGATACATATTATTTAGATTTTATTTTAATTAGTCAATTTTTGTTAGGTGGGTTGGATTTATTGGGTTATTGGATGATCTGTTTGTTTTTTTAGGTTATGTGGGTTGACTCGAGATTAACCCAATCTTCTTCTTCTTTTTCTTTCTTTCTTTTTTTTTTTGGGTTCGACCCAATTTGACCTAAACCCAAAAATACCAAACTCAAACTTGGTTTTTTTAGGTGGGTCATTGTCAGATCATTGGGTTGGATTTGATTTTTACACCCCTATTCACGATGAATATTAGGTTAATTTAAAAGAAATTATGTGAGAAATCTTTTGCATTGTGTTCAAGACGAGAGTGCAACATGTTAGATCAATCTAAATTGATCTGACTCAAAATTGACTCATTTTATTTTAAATTGTAGAGCTGACTAATAGATAGATATGATTGTCATGATTTGTCCCACAATTTCTATATCTAAATAAATAACTCTTTGGAGGGTTTTCATTAGGAGCTCGTTTGCTTGGTGTGTTTGGATTAGGTATGGCAAGTATGATTAGGATAAATAGTAGGTTATTGTGTATTATATCTAATGTTTGTTTGTATATTTTAAAAAAATTGATATCAAACTTTGATTGTCTTGCTTGGCATGATTATCCCATTTAATAAATTATAATTTATTTCTAATTTAGGTTAAAAAATATATCACACCCGAGGGCCTTGATACATAAGTTAAGTTGGCTTTAAATGCATGTCGGACTTTAACTATATCAAATATTTCTAAAAATGAACTAAATATTGAAATTAAATTGAATTGAATTGTATATCTATCATACAATATCAAAGTAAGCAAACGAGCTCCAGGAATATATCTTGACAAAATCATTTTATTTTATTTTATTTTTTTTCACAAAGGGATTTTTTCTATCAAATTGTACCTGATGCATAATTATTTTGTATCAAGTGTAGCATGAATTCAAAATAGGCAATAAATTAACTATAAGACATGCAAATAAATTTATCAATTTCAAATTTTGATGATGGTCCTCAATTGAAATGAATAATTTTTCCTCATGATAAATTTCCGGCAATTTGATCTAATTATTTTGAATTAACCCTTTTTGGGCTTTTAAGGAAGTGAAGTGTACGCGCATTCGAGCGTTTGAGGTGTGATCCCAGATGACCTCAAGTACACAACGAAGCATTTCTTACCAAACCAAAGAGAGTTACCCAAGTGATGCTAAAATTAAAAAATGCCACTTTCTTTCTGTTCTGTTTCTACTATGGTTTGGTCTTGAATCCCTTCTCCTCTCCGAAATTCGAAAAAAAGAAAAATACCCACATATGGAGAAGCCAGCGGGAATTCAAAACCCGTCTCTAATTCCGTCTCCAAACAGCCGTAGCTCCAACACTTCAAGCAGCAGTAGCAATGGTCTCCATAACCACCACCCATCGCCGCCGGCGGTGGCGCCGGCGCCACAACCAACTTCCATACCCATATCCAGATCCGAGCCCAACA
Organism: Jacaranda mimosifolia; assembly: GCA_018894105.1. Lineage (NCBI taxonomy): Eukaryota > Viridiplantae > Streptophyta > Magnoliopsida > Lamiales > Bignoniaceae > Jacaranda > Jacaranda mimosifolia. The sequence continues at coordinate 31,057,099 of CM032129.1, forward strand.
ACCCGTATCCGACGACCTTCGTCCAGGCCGACACATCCTCTTTCAAACAAGTGGTGCAGATGCTAACAGGATCAGCCGAGACGGCCCGCCTCGCCGCTCGACCTGACCTGGTTCGAAATCCGATCCCGCCCATCAAGACTGGGCCCAGGAAAGATAAATCCGCTTCCAAGCTCTACGAACGGAGAAACAGTCTCAAAAACTTCAAGATCAACCCTCTGGGCCCCGGGCTAGTCAACACTAGACCAGATTTCTTCTCCGTCCATTCGGGTTCTCCCCGGCCTGGAACGCCGGAAATTCTGTCTCCCAGTATTCTGGATTTTCCGTCGCTCGTGCTGAGCCCGGTTACTCCTCTGATACCCGACCCGTTCAACCGGGGAGTGGCCACTAACAATTGTAGTAGTAACTTGGATATAGAGGCAGAGGAAAAGGCAATTAAAGAAAAAGGATTTTATTTGCATCCATCCCCGGCCAATACCCCAAGGGATTCTGAGCCCCGACTGTTGCCCTTGTTTCCGGTTACCTCACCTAGAGCTTCGGATTCACCAAATGCTGCTGAATCTTGAGTGAGTTTTCTAATTTCTGTTAATTAATTTTAATTTTTTGGTAGTCTTTTCTTTTTCTTTTTATTTGGAGCGGATGATAAATGCTTTTTTGTAATTGGCAATTTGGAAAAAGGATATGAGTAAAAGAAAACCCATATTTCTTCAAGTCCATGGACCATGGTTTAAATTTATTTTTATCGATATTATTTTCTTTATTTGTAGATATAGTTTTCCTTGAATCAATGCATGCCTTTTTATGGGACTTTGGATTTTCTTCGAATTAATCAATAATTAATGTGCTTAATTTTCTCCCTTTTCTTCTTTTTTCTTTGTGCAAACGAACTTAATCGAGTCAACTTTGGAAAAATTTTACAAGCTCGAGCTTGAGTTCGACGAGCTTCATTTTATGAGTTTGAGCTCGATTCGATTAAATTTGAATCATAAATAAATTATTAAATATTATAAACTCGAGGTCGAATTCAAAAGTTTTTAATAAAATAATAAATATTTAATGATTAATATTTATAAATTAAAATATTTTAGTTTTATTTTTTATTTTTATTTTAAATTTAAATTTATATTTTAAATTTAAATTAGCAATATATTATTTTTCTTTTTGATATATATATATAAGATATATTATTAATAATATATTATATATTAATAATATTAAAAAAATATTTAAAATATAAATCGACTCTTGTGCTTTGAGTTTATATAAAAATGACTCGAAACTTGTGAATCGCCTTGATTCGTTTGCAGCCGGAGGTGGAGGGGACAAAATTTGTGCATACGGTAAATGAGTCAATGGAATGACATTGTCGTAAAATATTGGTTCTTTTCTCATAATTAAAATGAATAAACGGTGGGGAAAAAAGACATTATAAGTGGGGCTAGCTGTCGATGGAAGAGTGAAAGAGGGGGCAAGGAATCTTGACTCTTCTTGTTGTTTATGCCAATAGATGGCCCCTCTCGAGGTATACTATGTGCTTCTCTTGCTAGCACACTCTTGATTTATCTCCTTTGCTTTTTTCCGTCTTGGAGGAATTGAATAATACTTATGATTGGCTATTGATTTTTGAAGTGTACATATTTTACTATGTGAATTTTTTGGGTGCAATCAAATTCGAATTGGACTAATCATTAGTTGATTGATTAAATGATATGTTCTCTTTTATATGAAATTTAAATACGAATAATTTTAGTGTGTGTAAAAGAAAAAAAACTCGATCCAAGATAAAATTTTTACTAGAAACATAAGCCTTACTAGGAAAATATGCCGAAAAACTTTTCCCTCCTAACATATTTTTCAATTTTTCAAATATGTTATAAATTAGTGCCACACTAATTATATCAATTGGTCTCCCTCTCCTTATGTGAGGTGTGACCTCAAATAAAGTCGAAGACTTATTATAGCCTACAATGGGAAAAAATTAAATTTCTTAGTTCCTACATTTTGTAATACCAAACAGCCCTCAATTAGGTTGACACTTAAGACACATTGTAATATATAATTTGGCTGGGATCATAGGGTAATTCTTTAATAATTTAGGTGTTTAGAATGTGGAACTTTGTTATAGTGATGAACAAATTAAAATATTACCAAGAAACTACGTTCTCGACTTTATAAGTAGCTTTCAGCATTAATTCTTGTTCTACGGTTTAATACCTTGTGACTGGTATTTGAATTTCAGGTTTTCCTTCTCATGTGTCATTTTGGATGCCTTATTGCCTCTTTTATTTAATTCCATCCAACGGCTACTTGCATTTCAATGCCATTTATGACCTTTGTACACTTCTGGAGCAACATTTAATTTTGACCACCTTTTGATTTAAGAATGTGACATTTGCATTCTCCACTAGGGGCACATTTGGATATATAGATATGATTGATAAAATTATAAAAATATGTTGCTATTACACTGTTGAAAATAATATAATATAATATAATATTTGGTGATTATAATTACACATTTTCGATATGTATTTACTTTATCAATTCCTTATTTGGATGCAGAGATTAAATAATTGAGTTAATGAATTTACTAAAATACCCATTATAATCTCCAATTTTATGAATTTGAATGGGTGTAATTGTCATAGGCCTTATTTCTTATTCCTCCCACTAATTTGGATTACAAAATCTCACCTCAAGTGATGGAATTAACTATTAATTGAACTAAGGATTGTGGACTAAGCTTTGTATTAATCTTGGTCTTTTGTCATTACATTCAAATACTTGATATGGCTTGATAAAATTATCTATCAAATCCTGTCCAACAAACCAAACTTGCCCTAGATGTTTTATTTCTCCTTGGAGCAAGTTATTCGAAAAAGACAGCTCAAGTGATATATATGTGCGTGCATGTGCGTACATGCGTGAGTATTCAAACTAGTAGATATAATATTTTAAAATGTCAACCGAAATGCTTCTATTTGGGTATTGATGAGTAGATGCATAGAGTTTAGATAATAACTATATTTGAGATCTTCTATTTCAATAGTTGTTTCATTTATTCTATTACATTAGCGAACGTATATGATCCCCAATAAAATATTTGTTATGAAAATATATTTGATATTTGTATATAATGTGGAATAAGATTTGAAATAAAGGATTTGAATTGAAATCATTGAAATTTTTTTACTTTATGTTGAGTTGGGTTTGGTTACTTCAAATGCAATTCTTGGAATTGCAGTTACACAATAATGCAAAGATGGAGTGCTTCTTTTGGACACTCAACTCCCCTTTTGGAGCCTTCAAAGAAAGAAAGTGTGAGGATGAGATCTAATGAATAGACAGAGAGATGTGAAAAGTGAAAGGAGGTGGGGAAAGAAAGTGGGGCTTGAGATTATGATAGCAAAGATGGAAGAAAACAAAGAATTAAAGATGGAGAGAGTTGAATTTTGAACATAGGAAAAAGCAAGAAAAAAAGGTGGCTGTTTTCTGTCCTCCTCTTCTTGTTTTCCTTTTGTTTTGTGGGTCTTGTTTTGTTCTTCATCCTGATATTTTTTATGGGCTTTCAACTTTCATATGCACTGTTTGGCCACCACCACCATCATGGCCAATGACAAATTTGATTACCTCATTTGTTTTTTCTTCTCAATTTCTATTTCTTCTTAAATTTTTTTAATTTTGTTTGTGTTACGATCTTGCTGCATGGACTTTTTATTTGCTTAGATTATTGCAATTTGTTGATTATTATGAAGATTTAAGATAGAGAAATGTGATTCAAGCATGATAATTTTGGCTTGTAGTTAGGCATGATTGGGCCAACTTATGATCTTTCTCGAGTCCTTTTTTTTTTTTTTTTACTCCATTTTGTAAGAAAATTATCTGATGCTTAAAGTAGTGATGCAATTTTTAAGATAAATAATGAAATGTGTGAATGCATAGTAGATTAATTCATTAGGAACAAGTTTTTCTAGAAAAAGTATATTCATGAATGACACCTTTTTATGATGCATGCACAATTGATTATTTAATAAATTTTACTATTGACTTTTATGTCATGAAAGATTTTCGACAGGCAAACCCCAATAATTTTAATTTATCTTTGCTTTTAAAATTAGGTCAAATTTAATTAGGGCCGTCAATGGATTGAATTTTAATTTGAATTTAATTTAAATTTTAAAATTTTTATCCGATTAAAATATTCAATGAATTAGATTCGATTATAAATATTCGTAATTCAAAATAAGTGAACCGAATATGGAATTAAGGAATTCGATCTGTTAAAGGTTCGGATTTGAACTTTAATATTTTTTTATTAAATTAATACTATTATATATAATATTAATAATGATTTTAAAATAAAATTGATCTATTATATTGACCTAATATTTATATTATTGTGTATACTATACTACTAATATCAATTCTTTAGCCTAAAAAATAAGAAGGATACTGATAAAGTATCAAATATAATAATACATAATAGTTCATTTATATATTCATATAATGTGAAATAGGGGTCTAGTATTTAAATATTTAATTTTTGAAGTAATATATGATAAAAAATTATTAAAAATTTAAATATGACGTAAATTTACTTTATAAAAATAATATTTTTATACAATTTAAAAAGAAAAAGAAAAAAAAAAGAAAAAAAATTAAATTGGGCCATTCTTTTATCAAATTTTGGATATTCATCGAATTCGGATATAGTATTGATTAACAAATATCTTAAAGGATATCAGGTCAAATTCAGATATGAATTTTGATAATCAAATTTAGATTTGGATATTGTTGATCCGATCCAAATCCAACTAATGATAGCCCTATAGTCATTATACCTTTTAACATAGTCATTATACCTTTTAACATACTTTGCACCTTTCGATTTATTTAATTCCAATCATGATACCATAATTCTAGTTTTTTTTTTCTTCATGATTTGCAACTTAGAGGTTAAATAATATCTTTTCTTTAACTTTTTTAAAAGTTTCAAGAGAGATATATGTTATAAATGGAGTTTTCTAAAAAAGTATCTATATGTATAAAGATTTGTGGATAGTAGATTTTAGAAATTTCTATGTAGGTGTGAAAGTTTATTTGAAATATGTAGAGAATAACTTAAAATAAATTTGGACAATTTATCACTTTTAGATAAGATTGATGTTTTCATGGTGAAATGTATTAAAAGTAGTTAGTAACTCATTTTTCAACATTCAAATTTGAGAGGTTAAATTCATATAGAATTTCTCTTACAAGATCTTTTCTATGCAATTTTCTTTCATCGTTAAAGCATAAATATCTTTCCAACCATTTCTTCACTAGTCAATACAACTATAACTTATTAGAGATATTCTTCCACACATTTTTATTTTTCTTGTTTTTACTTTTATTAGCCATACATTATGATCCAATCATGTGCTCATTAAAATCCAACTTAGCAATGAAAAGTACAGTCACCGAAGTCCCACAAGCAAGTTAGTTGAAGATCAATCTCTTCATCATATAGTTGGCAATCGAAAGACTTAAAAAATATAGCAATTGGATAAGACATAAATAATAAATTAAAAAAAGAAAGAAAGTTAAATTAGTTGAATTATGAATTAACTCCTAGGTGTCCCAAAGATTTCTTCTTGTTCAAGGAGAGGCTCAAACGACTCTAAACCAATAGGTGGAATGGGGGGTTCCATTTGGGTGGATTTTGGGCTGAGCTCAATTGGGGCTAGGATCCCGGTTGGGGCCCGGGAGATGTAGGCATTGAATATCTCAGGTTTTTGTGACCTAAAAAATTATACGAGTCTTGAGGTAGATGGCCCCCAGTTACAAAGGGGTCGTCTTTAACTTCTCCATAAACACCACGTAGTGTCTGGTCTTGAATCTTTCTAAGTGTCCACCAACTTGATGATTTCTTGACATACCTTGCCTAACTTCTACGGAAAATACAGCAAATTAATTCATTTATCTAATCTTAAATAATGAAAAATAGGGCCAGAATTTAAATATTAGAATTTCAATAATATTTATATCACCTGTTGGAATATCTAAAACTCTAGCTAGGTACAACCTGCAAACCCAATAGAATATATATCAAAAAGAGGGAAAAAGCCACTGCTATAAATCTTCAAGGGAGGAAAAAAAAGGGGGAAAAAAATATGGATACGCAAACTCATGATCTTCTAACAAAATGCCTCACTTAATCAGGATCCATCGTCCCCTCCATGATAAAACTATGAGAAGTTCAATCCTGAAAAATAAAAAGTAAACCAAAATTCTTTATGATACTTAATAGAGTCTATGATGCTTTAATGTTGTGATACTTTATGATATTAATAATGATTATATGACATCTCAATGGGCCTCAATAGTACACATTAGGACATTTTGAATTCTTTTAACAGAACTTTAAAATGTCTCTAAACGTGAATAAGAGGAAACTAGAAGATATCTTAGTAAATAAACTAAATGAGACGTTAAAAAATGTTTTTTTTTTTTTTTTGTTGATAAAACAGACATTCAAAAATGTTACTATATATGACATAATGACATTTTATAATGTCATAACATAAACAATGTTTCTTTTCAAAAAACAATTCTAAAGTGTCAATTCACATAGAAGCAGCAGCAAATTATAAGCCCAGTAATTATTAAGAAAATTAATACGAAAAATATGAGCAAAGCATTCCATATTGAAACTGATAGAAAGCCATCTAAATTAAATTGGAAAATCACTACAAAAAGAAAAATAATAATTTTAGTGTGGTTTAAAAAACCCCCACCAAATATCTTCTTTTTAGACCAATTCTTTAGTTAATTTTTCATATCTCTATATGCATGTTACTTGATTTTACCTACCAACAAATGCATTTTCAAAGCCCATCACAAATATTAGATCCCAAAATCAATTTCATAAAACTGATTCTTAAAAGTAATGATATCATAATTTTTAAAGTACAATAACAATATTCATTATTTTCAAATGTCAATCTGATGTAGTAAACTACTTAATATTTGTCAACAAACATTACAAATAAGTAGTATGAACATAAGCATGGAGATATACAACTTCCACAGCATGAACATATGTGCGCAGCGCACACACACATATGTTGTTTTCAAAATATTTTATAAGACACTTTAGAATTGATTTTTTTTTTGTCCTGTAAATTTACTCAATTTTTAATTTTGTTCTATATTTTTCACAATTAAAAAGTTAGACCTATAAGTATAAAAAAAAGGGGTACATTTAGTCGTTGAAATTGTAAAAATTAATTATAAAATTTGACGTAGCACATCGGAATATTTTAAATTGGGGATTTTGCTTTGTTGGCACTAAAAGGGAATTTTTTGCCATGTTGGCCAAAAAAATAGCTGACATATTGAAGTGACAAGGTTAGATGGTTTATTTTAGATTTTTTATTGGTTAATTGGCAACATGACTTTTGAATTTATGATTTGTATTTATATATATACATAAATATACAAATATATTTATATATAATTTATAGTTATTTTATAGTTAAAAAATGAATTTTTTTTTTAATCTATCATACAACAATATAAAATTTATCTTACACAATTAAAATAATTTAATTAAATTTATATATACAAATAAAGAAATAAATAAACTAAAAGTAAAAAAGGAAAAAAATTCCTCCCACCGCATCCCACCCCATTGCTGGCCATGGCGGCCAAGCTTCCAGGCAGGTAGTTCCCGGAACCTCGCGAGGCGGCGGCCTAGGTGCCAGGCGGGTGCACAGGGGGGGGGGGGGGGGGGCGATCCGACGGCAGGGGGCTGGGGGTAGGGTGCTTCGACGGTAGAAATGGGGGTGATGGAAGCCGAATGTGTATGTATATGTATATATGTATATATGTGTATTCTATATTTGTATGTATAATATATATTTGTGTGTATATATATGTGTGCATAATATGTGTATATATGTATATACGTATGTATAATATATATTTATATAGATATAATAATAATAATAATAATAAATGAATAATTGTATTACTAGCAAAAATTCAAGTAAGCAAATACTTCTTTTAAGAAGATATATATATACATATATATATATATATAAAGATCATTTCAGCTAAAAATTTGCTACCTAAGCAAAATTTCTCAAATTCAACAAAATCTAGCATGTCATATCAGTATTTTTAGTTAATTTTTTCAATTTCAGTGACAATTGAACTAAATGTATCAAAACTTTTTTAATTATGTAAAATATAGGATTCAGTTGAAAATCAGATAAAGTTATAGAATAAAAAAAAAAAAAAATTTCCTTTTAGAATATTTAATATAAATTTTAGGAGATGAATTTATAATATTACGAAAATAAAACATCATGCTCCAACATACTTATTATGAGTGATATAATTATTGAGTAACTTACAATTTACCTCTTACAAAAGTCGAATGGGCAATGCCTCTCCTTGTATTGAAAAATAGGCATCTACCCGACACGCGACAAGACAACCAGGACTGCAATTTTGAAATTAATAAGTTCCAAAACCCTAACTCTGCAGTCTTTCTTTAGATCAAAAAAATGGAAATGAAATTCAATTAAAATATTATTTTCGTATTTAGTTGTTAATCTTATAAAATTTTGGTGTTCTGTTCAATTTTGTTCTTAAAATTATACTAGATATTAAATTATTAATCCTATATATTTTAATTTGTAATTCTTAATTTTATAATTTTAAATACATATATTTATGTATATTATTTAATAATATACCATTTTTATGTTTTAGTTATCAAAATAAAAATTAATAAATAAGGAAAAATGCAAATGTTATTTTATTTTTAATTTTGCAATATTATTAATTATGAGCTCATTTGCTTGTCATGATAAAATTTTATGTGATTGATAAGTGCAGGATTCATTATAGAAAAAATATATCAATACTTTGTTTTCTTACAATCAATTATTTGGATGCTTAAAATTGTAAATATTAATTTCATTCCCAATCTTGTTTTAATAATTAAATAATCTTCATTGAAACTTAAGGTTTATATAGATGTAGTGTTGTAGTGAGTAAGTTTCAATTTTTAAACTTTTTTCTGAAATAATTTATAATTTATTATTACCTAAAAATGAGTTTAATTTTATTTTGACAAGGTAATTAACTTTCAAATTTTATAAAACTATACACTTATTTGGCAAATTAAATTATTTTATATTTGATATGTTTATGGATATTAGTTTGTAATTTTATGACATAAATTTGTATTAAGCTTAAATTTATATTTGAAAAACATGATTCATTTTTCAAGTTACAAACAAAAGTTTAGTTTAGTTAGCAAGAACGACACGGTGGGATTGAGGCGGCGAAGACAAATAGCTGGAGGTCGCTGGGGCGTTGGCGGTGCCATCTGCGTAAAAGAGTTTCTCCAGTTTTTGTGGGAAGGACTTAAGCTTTGCGGTTTAAATAGGCAGAAGTAATGAGAAATATAAGTTAGTCTACAGAAGCCAAAAACCACATGATTCATGATTCATTTACCGTAATGATTAGTCACAAGCCCCGTAACAATTTGTGGGTACGTAGATAAAACCCGCACGCTTCTAACAAATGGGGAATTTTTTTTAGTGATGCAATTTTTAAGATAAATGATGAAATGTGTGAATGCATATTAGATTAACTCATTAGGAACAAGTTTTTCTAGAAAAAGTATATTCATGAATGACTCACCTTTTTATAATGCATACAAACTTGATTATTTAATAAATTTTACTATTGACTTGGATGTCATGGAAGATTTTCGACAGCAAACCCCAATAATTTTAACTTATCTTTGTTTTTAAAATTAGGTCAAATTTAACTAGGGTTGTCAATGAATTGAATTTCAATCTAAATTCAATTTAAATTTTAAAATTTTTATTCGATTAAAATATTCGATGAATTAGATTCACTGATAAATATCTGTAATTGGAAAAAATGGATCAGGTACGAAATTAAGGAATTCGATGTGTTAAAGATTCGAATATGAGCTTTAATTTTTTTTATTGAATTAATACTATTATATATAATATTAATAAAGATTTTAAAATCAAATCTATATATTATATTAACTTAATATTTATATTATTGTCTAATATATTATACTATTAATATCGAGTCTTTAGCCTAAAAAAATAAAAGAGATACTGATAAAGTGTCAAATATAATAATATATAATAGTTTATATATGTATTAATATAACATGTTAAAATATTTAACTTTTGAACTAATATATAATAAAAAGTTGTTAAAAATTTGAATATGACGTAAATTTACTTTATAAATACAATACTTTTATACAATTAAAAAAATGTTAAATCAGGTTGTTCTTTTATTGAATTTCAAATATCAATTGGATTTGGATATGGTACTGGCTGATAAAGATCTTGTAGGATATAAATTTTGATAATCTTATTGAATATGATTGATTCAATTCAAATCTGACTTGGTGATAGCCCTAAATTAGTCATGTATTTTTTAACATACTTTGCACCTTTTTGATTTATTTAATTCCAATCGTGATATAACAATTCTATTTTTTTAATGATTTGCAATTTAGAGGTTCAATTGTAACGCCCTTGCTGACTCGAAGTAGAGGCCTCCAATTAGGGGCTACTACCCTAGCAAATACTCTCCAACAGATACATATATATAAAAAGTTGCAATTATACTAAAAGGAGAAAGAAACCCATATATACATTAACCACCAGCAGTCACACCTGTACAGCATGTACAAACAAAAGCTGCTCTCAAAGCACACTGTATTACAAGAAGGTCTTAACTTTTCAACACTACCTGATCATAAGGGTCAAAACTATATACAATCTATACGATCGTGCCTGTTCCTATCAAATCCTCGCATCCTTGTATGGAGAAAGAATAAGAATAAACAGTACAACTTCATAAGTTCAAATGGCTTAGTGAGAGTAATATCAAGGGATGACACAGATATATAAAACGATAAATATCAAATACTAGGATTGCATGTCAAATCATGGGTCAATGAAGTGTGTGATCAATCATTGGCACAAATATAAGCATTTAGTGGGAAGATGAAAATAATTTATGCAATTTACAAATACATTCAAAAATCAGCTATTGGTCATTCTCCAATCTTGTCACTCCATTTTTGAAAAACACAAAAGCCTTATTCCTCCAAAGTATCGAGTGATCGGCTAGGACATTTAATCACTTATTGGGCATGGCTAGCTATATGCTTGGTCCTACCCATAGCCGACTACCTCCAGCCCTCTATGAGTAGGGATTATATATATAATTTTGTATAGGTATCAGCTGAAAGACCTGTCGCTAAGGATCGTTCTGCCCAGTTGTCTTTCGTAACCAATCCCATGGCCCACCCCCTAGGGTATTAAGTACATGATCACTGATAATGTTTAGTGTACCCAACAACATATAGATTTAACACACTGCTTTGTCATGATAAATAATAATCACTTTTAGCTTCCTCAACACAATCGCTAGTTTTATATAAAGCGATATTAGTAAATATCAATAGGAGTGCATAGTGTAAAAGGGGCGATGTGGAGTACTATTTTCACAAACCATTAACTTTATCAAAACTTGGGTGGAAATTATTTGTGGTGTACAAATTCAATCATATGAGACAATTCAAGAATTACAGATAAGAGTAAAAGAGGTCCAATCAATTGCTGTGAGAATACAAGGTCAGCAAGTCAATGTTACACAGATAAATGGTAATGCTTAGTAAAGGGGCCCAACAGCACACGTATTAATGTAAGTGTACAAGATAAGAAGTCATATCAAGTAAAACTGGGAGTTTGGGCAGTAACATTTTAAGAATTTTTAGCAGAACGGACAGCTCAAACAATTTGACCAAATAACCTTAAGAAACAAAGAATAGCATGGAACGAGCATGCATTAGTCATCGAATCTTAGCACATTTAGAACGAAGTGACAGGATATGATAACAAGTATTTATATTCTTTTCCCAGCAAGGAAGTTAATATAAACTCACCTAATAGCCATCGTCAAGTAGTGCCCTCCTGTTGACCAGTGATATCTGCGATCTCTCCACCTAATCTATTAAACATAGTATCAAAGTCGGGTTCTAGTAGTATTACATTATTTTTATGAAATCACAATATATTGGTTCTTAAGGAGGTCTTCACATTCCTCATTTAGGGGCAGTGGATTTATTAAGAATGAGGCTCTCTCTATATGGTTATAATGGCATTACTGTAGCCTATGGCCTTGACACGATTAATCAACCAATTCCCATAATTAGGTTCCTGAAGTTGATATTTTAATCTCAATTTCTTAGTAACGGTTATTTAATCTAATTTGATTGCTTAGATTCGTCCCAACTAAATTCATACTTAAGTCCACAATCACATGTCCAAGAATCAAAAATTACATTCATATATCGGTCAATTCAAGATCCAAATCCATGCTCAAATTGGGTTAAGCTCAAATTAAATTAACTTAAGATAAATTAATTCAATAAAAATTGAAATTTACTCATGACTCAATTTTCGCCCAGACGCGTTCGAAATGGAGGAGGAATTTTCTGTACCGAGTCGTCGGAGCGTCACCATTGACCGTCGTCGGAGTTCAATCACCACCACCCCAAGGTGCGTCTCGAGGCGTCCAACTAAACTCCCAATTCAAATTTTCCTAACTCCCCCTCCTCGCCGGTGAATTCCATTGAAAACAGTGGCCGCACCACTGCCGCCACCGTGGTTTCTTCTCCAAAATTCTCCCTCATCTGGCCACTAAATCCTAATTCAAGGCTATCGGCGTGTTCCTCATAGCAAGCCCGACACAACTCGTGAGTCATTTTCAAGCTTTAACCAGTAAATATTCACAACCCACCACCACCGTGCACCTCTCCCCACTGGCCACCGATTTATCCTTTTTCCATGGTTATTTCCTCTAAAATTTGGTATGGTTGTATTTTTGGTGAGGTAAGGAACAAGATTACTAGATCATAATTCAGTTTTGGGGTGGAACAAAGCTAAACCGAACGTTGCAAGCTTTGGGTCATGTTTTGAGAATTAGGAAAAATTTAGTCCTCACTATACATATAAACAAAGTTTCGTTAATACCACCGACCACCTCCAAATTTTCCATCACTTTCATTCCGCCCCCCAACTTTTAACAGCCTTACACATAGGCCCCAATTTTTCATTTCAGCCTCCAAAATTCAGTTTTTCACATTTCGCCCCCTCAGTTTTTAAATTTTTGACAACCAGGTCTAATCAAATTAATTTCTGGCCTTCACAGTTTTCTTAATTCTACTAAGACCCATTTAACTTAGACGTTATTTAATTAAGGCCAAATTCCAAATACTTCGTCATTAATAATTTTAATTAGTTAATTAATTTTTTCCTAGATACTTTAATTAACAAATCCTTTAATCTATATTATAATTTAAATTTTTAGGTTTTCCGAGTTTTCCTATTTTTCTAAAATTTGGGGTTTTATAATAAATAATATTTTTTCTTCAACTTTTTTAAAAATTTCAAGAGAGATATATGTTATACGTAATTTTCTTTCCAAACATTTCTTGTTAAAGCTTACATATCTTTCCAAACATTTCTTCACTAGCGCAATACAACTATAACTTATTAGAGATATTCTTCCACACATTTTTATTTTTATTGTTTTAAAACTTTTATTAGCCACACATTATGATCCAAACATATGCTCATTAAAATCCAACTTAGCAATTAAAAGTACAGTCACACAAGTCACTCAAGCAAGTTAGTTGAATTCAAATCTAAAGAAGTTAAGAAAAATGAAGATCAATTTCTTCATTATATATTTGGCAGTTTAAAGATCTAAAAAATATAGCAATTGGATAAGATATAAATAATAAATTTTAAAAAAAATAGAGTTAAATTAATTGAATTCTAAACTACCTCCTAGGTGTCCCAAAGATTTGTTCTTGTTCAAAGAGGGGTTCAAAAGATTCCAAACCAACAGGTGGAATTAAGGGTTCCATTTGGGTGGAACTTGGGTTGAAACTTGGGGGATTTGTTTGTATATTTCTAGCATTTTTTAGCAGAAAAAATTATTAAAGCAATTCATTGTAGTTTATGGCAGGTGATATAAATACTCTCAAGTTGAAGATTGATTTATCACTGTATTTATAGCATTCTAGCCAAAAATAATATTGAAGAGAATTATTATAGCATGTGGCATGTAATACAAATAATATTAAAAATATTTAAATTAATGGAATCTTGGAGAGGTCGGATTAGAACTTGAACGGTTCTATTGTCATTAGAACTCGTACAAAATCTTCATCTAGAATGCCAACAGTTACGAGAGGTTCCTTAATTTTTTTGTGAAACGCATAATAATATTTGAATTAGAACTTCTCCAAATATCTTAGAGTTTGATCATTTCTTACCCAGTCTTTCTCTTATTTCTGGAAAAAAAAAAATACAATAAATCTATTCTTAAAGAATAAAAGAATAGGGTCAAGATTCTTGTTATTGAATATATATTACATCTCAGACTACCATACATTCTGGCAAGACCCAAGCATGTGATTTCCTATTTCTGTCTCTGTCTATTCTAGTTCAAGCATCATACGCGTGGAAATACAATATATAGGTCAAAAAGGGAAAAAGATCAACACTCTAGAAATATTCAAGGGAAAAAAAAATGGATATGGCAAACTTACAAGTTCCTCATCCAATGCCTCAAATATTCCGAATTTGTCCCCACCAATCATGATGATAAAATTGAAAAGTTCAATCATGAAAAATAAAAAGACAAAAATAAAATTCTTTCCTTTGCCAAAATAAATTCAAAACTAGAAAGAATTTTCTCTTTCTAGAAAACCAATAGAAGAAAATTAAGGGGGAAAAGCAAGAATCCTTAAAAGCTAAATGGAAGATGGAAACAGAGTTATCTTGCTAAATCCTAAAATGAGTTGCAAATAAAAATTTCAAAGAATAGCACCGAGAGAATGCCGATGCACACAAAAGTCAAAAACTGTGATTTCGTGAGACAAATCCTGCTGCATGAGGAATAAAATAAAACCTCGAACGATGTGATTGGACTTATATTGCCTCAAATTCAATTAAGTGTAGGCCCACCTTGAAGTGGGCAAGAATGCTGAGTTTTTTTAAAACGTGAAGCCCAATTCAGATCAGTAATATTGGGCTGGTTCTGGATTGATCTTATGATGGATTATTAATTATTTTATATTTTATTTTGAATTTAACAAATAATTAATTATCATAGTTTTTTATATTTTTGAAAATTATTGATATATTTTTAATTTCTTATTTGAATTTGAATTTAATTATTCTAATTTTATGTTATAATCTTGGATCTTCAATTGTATTTGTATTCATTCTAAGTTTTAATACTTATTTTATTAATTAACCAATTTTACTTTAAGTAAATATCTCTTAAGTTTTCTTTTGAATTCTCAATTAATTATTGTACGCTATCTTTTTACACATGTACATATTTGAAAGGGGTTCTATAGGTTAAAAATGGCTAAAGAGAAGGGGGAAAGACTGCTCGACTGTACAACAGAAGAAGAGCTCACTCAGGAAACTAGTTTGTATGCATGCTTGGTGTGTATGTACATACGGAATATTTTAAAGTGGAAATATGGCATTTGATGTTGGAGAGGTTTTTGTTATGTGCCCCAAGTCTGAAATGTACTCGCACTTGCTGAAAAACTTAATGAAATTCCATTTTTTCTTATCTTCTTCCTGAATCTCTCTTTGTTTTCTCTCCATTTCTTCCTTGCTGCAAGGCACATGGAAGGTGCGGTAAACAATTGTTACTAGGGCTGTAAATAAGATCAAACGATTCGTGAATAGTTCGAATTCGACTTGATAAAAGCTCATATTCGATTTGATCTTTCCGAGTCCAAGCTCGTCAGTCAAACGAGTCGAGCCAAACTCAATAATATTCGGCTCGAAAAGCTCGCGAGCCTAAATAATCATTTTTATTATATATATACACATACATATATAATTATAATCTAAACCCACGTAATAATAATAATAATAATAATTCAGTTTTTTATTTTTAGAAAAATATATAACAAAAATTAGTTAAAAAAATTATTATTATAGATTTTGTTTTGAGTCCAAATGAGTTTGAGTTAATCCAAACCTATAAAAGCTCAAGCTTGAGCTCATTCAAGGATATACGAATTCTGTTTCTTTATGAAGAGCTTTATCGAGTCAAGCTTGATAAGGCTTGCCAAGCCTTCATCTATTCCAACAAGCTGAGCTTGAGCTTGGTTGTTTAGGCTTGATCAAGTTTGGCTCAAGCTCGAGCTCGCGAATTAATAGACGAACCGAACTTGAGCCTACTAGATTTGAATTCGGCTCGACTCATTTACACCCCTAATTGGTACTTAGATGATGTAGAAGGGAAGGAGAATATGTGATAGGATAGGTTTATTGAGCTTGTCTTGCAACATTTCCTCTCTACGGAAAATAAATGACGAAATTCGTGAAGGCGCAATAGATTAATTCACTAGAATTATTATTATTTTTTTTTCTAGAAAAAGTACCTTGCTCCCACCTTTTCATAATACACACAAAATTAATTATTTGTTAAATTTTACTGCTGACTTGAGTTTCGTGAAAAATATTGATGTGCAATCCTCAATAATTCTAATTAGTCATGTATTTTTTGAACATATTTTGCACCCTTTTGATTGTATAATTCCAATCGTGATACCATAATCCTATTTTTCATGATGTGCAACTTAGAGGTTAAATGATATTTTCTCCTCAAATTTTAAAAAAATTAAAGAGAGGTGTATGTTATAAATGGAGTCCTTAGGCCAGTATCCATATGTTTGGAGATCAGTTAATATTAGATTTTGGAATAAACTTTTCATCATGCAAGTGTAAAAACTTATTTGGAATATATAGAGAATACTTTAAAATAGATTTCGACAATTTTTCATTTAAATATAATTAATGTTTTTAAAAATAGGAGTTAGGAACTCATTTTTTTGACTTCCAAATTTAAGTGGTTAAATTCATAATAAAATTTCTCCTACAAAATTTCTTATATAAGTTATACGATTACATAGAAGAGATATATCAGTTTTTTCCCATTAACATAGGCGATATATGTACATCAAAATTTATATAAATAAAATAAAAATTCACAAAACTTATTAAATTTTTAATAAGTAGAAGTTAAAGTCACAATAAGTAACATACAAAATCATGGAGAAATTTAATGAATCTCTACGATTAATATAGTATTAAAGGAGAAAAGAAATAAAAAATAGAGAATCATATGTGGTTTAATTAATTGACAAGCAAGTCCGCGCTTAGCGACGAGATTTAATTATTTGACAACTCTCAGATATTCTCAAGATTATGTGGGAATCTAGAAAACAACCATTTAGTTATAAGATTTTTTACCCCATTAATTAAAATTTTAATTTACTGACAGTAGTCGCACGTGTTATTTACGCACATAAAATATGTATTGAATAGTACATTAATTGTTTGATTAAAAGCATCATATTTGTTATCCTCGATATAACTTGAATATCATTATTATGAATTGTATCATATATTCATCTGATGTATATATTCCAATTTAATAGAAAAATAATAGATAAAAATTCATTGCTATGTACAAAAATTATTTTGCTCTAAGAAATTAATGAAAATCAAATATATGATAAAAATAATGAAATTTTTTGAATACATAATAGTAGGGGTGTTCACGGTTTGGTTTAGTTCGATTTTATTGATTTGATTTGGTTTGATTTTTAAGTATAAATGAAACCAAACCTATTATATTTCTCATATCAATTAACTTGCAAAAACTTTTTTTGGATAATATATATTAGAAACCAAGAGAAAGTTACAAGCTTATAATGTTTGTGCTGAATTAAATGAGGAAGTACTTACTTCCCTTACAATTTTTCAAAATGCAAATTAAAATAAACACAAATGACAAAGGTTGCATATGCCAAACAATTTGAAATATCCAATAAAGCAAAATGAAATAAACATTCAACCAAGGATTGGCAGATCATATAAAATAGGGATTTTATTAATATACTATCGATTCAGTTCAGTTCGATTTTTATTTTGCCAATTGAAAACCGAACCAAACCGTTTGGTTTTTCTAATTTTAAACAAAAAAAAAATCAATTTAATCAATTTTTTTTATCAATTTTTTATTTTTTCGGCCAATTTAATCGGCTTTTTTCGGGTTAGTTTGGTTTTGAACAACCCTAAAAAATAGTGGATGTATTTGAATACATGAATTATTACATGATAAATGGTAAAAGATTTTTATTATACTGGTGGTTATAGAAAAAAATATTAGGAGTCATTTGATATATGGGTGGTTATTTGAACATTATTTTAGAATTGTAATAGGATTTAATTAAATTTATGAGATAAGAAAAGGGTAAATCAGGTACCTTCGAAAATTGGTATCATAACTGTCAAATATACATGAATTTACAATTTCATCCTTAATATTATATTTCTATATTTGTATTAGAAAAAATTAAAAGATGAAAATTTCTAAAAGTGAATGAAATAACTTCCTTTTTAGAGATCAGCAAGGACTTTCCTTGTATAATAGTATAGATTAATAAAATATCAATTTTCCTTATCTGGAATCTCCGTTTTTCCTAACATCAATTATAAATTCTGTAATGTCAAGAAATTAAACATTAACATGACATAAGAAAAAAGATAATCATTGTTTTCTAGTGACAATTCTAATTTTGAACTCTTAAATATAAATTTTGAAAAAAAGAAAAAATAAAGAATGAATCTTGATTGGATCACTCTATCAAATTAAGTAGTAATATCTTTTTTTTTTATTTGAAAAAAATATGTCCAATCCAAGTTCACCCAAAAATCTCTAAAAAGTGGAAAAAAGTGGGGGTTAACTTCACAAAAATGTTAAAATGCATGAAATATTCCAAATTCTTCATACATTTTCATAATGAAAAAAATAAAAATTTCCAACTTCACCTCCAAAGATCTCTCTAAAATAGCAGATTTTATTTTTATTTTTTATTTATACATACATACATAAGGAGTCCGTTTAGGCTCGAACTTCTAATATTTCATATTATGTGAGAAATTTATGTTGCTGACCACCGACACTCAACTCACTATTTTAACGGATTGACCCCTGAACCCCTCTTTTCTGATTTGGTTCCGTTTTGCATGGCTTTAGCACCAACTTTGGTCGCGCATCGCGGCCGTCTGAGCGTACTTTAACTCCCTAAATTCTCTCCTTTGTTCTCTATAAATCAAAGGGCCAGGTTTCCTTTTTGGTTTAGAAAATCTTGTTTTTCTTTTCTTATCAAATTACATTTCAGAACTCCTGTTCTTCATCTGGTGTTTTCTTGTTTTTGATTTCTTTTTGTCATGGGAAACAGCGACCTTCAGAATAAGAAGTGAGTTGTGTAAGATAGTTCAATTAATTCCATTTGTCAAAAGAAATTCTTAATTTTTGGCTAGGTTTTTTGGTTTTTGTTTGTTTTTGGCATGTAAACCTATTATTGGGGCTTGTCTGTGTTTGTGATTGTTTTTACTTAATTGGGAATTTTTATTTTTATTTTTTCAGACTGAATTTATACATTCACGATTACTTGATCAAAAGGAAGTGTTACTCAAGCGTTGAGATGTTATTTAGTTATCAGTGTTGATCATGTATTAACTACTAGTCCAAAGTCATTATTAAACAATAATGAAGGCTGAAAAGAATATATATATTTTCTTGTATCATGAAACAAAATAAGATAATTTTTGTGTGTAGTGGAATATAATTGTAGTACAATGTAAATTGAAAAAAAGTTGCGGGCAAATTATATTATAGTATATATCCTTCTAAATTTTGAAACATAATATTATATAGTATTTATAGATTTAGGCACTCACTGAACTTGTCGATCGAGTCGAGGACTGAACTCGATGTGCTATATTTTTTATCACTTACTGAAATAATAATAATAATATTTAGTTTAATTAATACCTAATCTACAAAGTTTCCATCACACTCCAACTTATCCTACTGTTGGTTTTGTCAATAACTTTTAAAGTTCCAACAAAACAGGCAATAAAATACTTGTAAGATCTTTAGTTTGTAATACGGTAGCCAACACACTTAAAGAGGCAGAAACTTGAACATCAATCCCATTGGAAACAAATATAAGCAACGCTATATATATTTTTATATATTAATATAAATATTAAATCATCCCATCATTAATTAATATCATAAAATAAATAATAATATAAAAATATTATCTTACACTACGTACTTACGATATACTAAAATATTTAATCATTTTATACCTTTCAGTAAAATTATCCCTTTCAAAATAGAAAAAGAGAAATTCCTTCCATAAAATAGCTTAACCATTTTTAAATACTGCAATATATTTATTATATTTGTCAAGCACTAAGTTCATTTTTTGGTAAAATCTCCCACAATACACGGTCCCACTTGTTTTGTCATATACAAAGTTTAACAATTTCCATGTATAATCTGTATATCCCTCCACTATTTAAACATACTACAGCCCCACCATACAAGAGACCAAATTTGAATTTCAATTTCACTAATCTATCAGATTCCACATATATATATGTATACACACATATATACAAATTACACATACACTAATTTAACCTACGGATGTTCAAATCCAATCCAATAAAAAAAAAATCAATGAATCAATCCAAAAAATAAAAAACCGATCAAAATCGAACTTTTTTAGATTGAATTGGATTTGTTTTCAAAAAATCAATTGGATTGGATCAGTTTTCGGTTTTAATATCAAGAACCGATCCAATCCAAACTGAACGAAAATTTATATATTAATAATATAAAAAATATATATTAATTGTAAAATACACAAATAAATTAAAATAAACTAAACCTAGAATTTTTTCACTTTCAAAAATCAAATACATAGGAATAATTATTATTGGCTTATAACTTTATAACTGTGTGTTCTTACATAATTTAACTTAATTCTATAAGATTAGTGTGATATGATAGTTAAATAAAATTTACAAATTGATTGATTAAATTAGTTTAATTAATAAAACCGATCCAATATATATTATATAATTTGGATCGATTAGCTTTTTATCCCAAAATCGATTCAAATCGAACCGCGAACACCTCTAATTTAACCTATCAAAAGACCCACATACCTACAATGTTGCTCACCCTCTCGGTTTTCTCCCTATTTCCCCCTCTTTTATTGTTATAATCATTACTAACCAATACTTACTCAAAACTTTCTTTAATCAACAAAAAATCACTACCAATTTCTGTAATCAACAAAGAATTCGATGCCAACATCATTATTCAACCAAGAATACTAACCATTTTTTTTTTATTCAACCAAGAGAATTAGATTTCTTCTAAATGAATTCAGCAGCTGTCGGCCTTCACTTTTTCTGTTCTTTTTCCATTTTGCTTCTCCCTTTTTCTTTTTTGGTCTAATAAGATTAGGGGTTTTGTTCCTAGTAATTATATATATATATATATATATATGAGGAAAGTAGGTAGTCCTAATAGGATTCTAATTATTTTCCTCTTAGGACTAGGATATGATTAGGATATTAATCCTACTTTAACTCTAGCATCTTTATTATTAATTCCCAATGTTTAATAATTTCAATCCTTGTACAATATAACATTAATTCAAGTAGAATTAAAATTTTATGTCCTCCAAAATATGGAATATATAATAAGACATAAAAAATGATTATTATTTTACCTCGGGATGATTTAATTTTAGTTTTTAATTTCTAACAAAATCTATTTTATGTCTTACTATGAATTTAATTGATGTACTAGATAAACTAAGATAATTAGGGTGAAATAATCAATTAAATAGTAGGTAATTTTAAGACATTACAATAGAGATTAGTATATAGGAGATTTTAAAATAAACTTCTACTTAAGTGTAAAAACTTATTTGACATATGTAGAAGATACTTTAAAATGGATTTGGACAATTTATCACCTTTAGATAGGATTGATGTTTTCATGGTGAAATGTATAAAAAGGAGTTAGGAGCTCATTTTTCAACATTCAAATTTGAGTTTTGGTTTGAATTTTGTGATGGGGTAGGCTTTAAGGCGTGGTGTGCATAACTCTCTCCCCTAATAGTAGTTTCCCTCAACCTTCACAGAACACTCAACACAAACATTTATCCCCCTGATCTCATTCTCCCAATAGTCTAACTTATTCAACTAACAGCAGCAACCAAAAAACTACACTTGCAATAGAGAAATATATTGGTATTTTAGGTGTATAGTAGAAATATATACATATATATGAGGTGGCATGCAAGTAAGTAATATTAAATAGACAGAGTTATGAAACCTAGAATAGACAGACATCGAATGTTTCAGACTCTTCTGTCCTTAGGAATTGCACAAAGTTTGCATCTAGAATGCCCGTGGCTATTAGAGAGTCTTCAACCTCTCGATTGAATATTACATAATAACAATACCAAAGTCTTTCAAGATGAGTAGGAGCTCAAAGATTTCTAAACATGTAGTCTCTGACATCTGCAAAAAATACAACAAACTTATTCATTTATCTATACTCACATCCAAGATTCCTATTATATTTACATTACCTGCTGGAATGCGAAAAAGTGGAGAGAGTGTTGCATTGACAGCACATACATTATTCTCTATGTCTAATCCAATTATTATCTCATACACGTAGTAATACAAACTGCAAACCCCCCAATAGTATATACATCAAAAAGAGAGAAAAGATCACCACTAGAGATCTTCAAGAGGAAAAAAAAAAAAAAAAAAAAAAAAAAAAAAGTAATAGGTCAAACTTACCAATTTCGCATGCAACGTCTAAAAAAATCAGGATTTGTCCTTTCCATGATAAAAATGAATAGCTCAACCTAAGAAACATAATTCTTTGTTTGTAGGAAATAAAATTGAATATCAGAAAGTGTTTTCTCTTTCTTAAAAAAGAAAAGAAAAGAAAAGAAAAGAAAGAAACAAGAAGAAAAAAAAAATCCTTTAAAAGCATAACTTGAATATGGAACATAGCTCTGATTACTACTAAAACATTAAGATGAGCTCGGAGGGGGGGGGGGGAACAAAAAAAATCAACACGGTGCAATGAATTCTTTTCTGGCAGTTTTGAGTGGGAGTCTAAATCAATCCATTTTTTAACAAGATAGACTAAAGGTCTTTACTGTAAGAAGAATCCCAGAAAAGCGGATGCCTCAAAAATTCAGAAAGAGTTTCCTCTTTCTTGACAAACAAAAAGAAAAACAAGAATCCCTGAAAAATCCAAACCCTAAAATGAGTTCAAAATATGAATTTAAAAAAATACAGCCAAGAAAATGCCAGAAAAAAATAATTCCTAGTCTAAAATTGATCCAAAATATGAATTTCAAAAAGTACCACCGAGAAAATGTTGAAAAAATAAGAATTGAAACCCTAAAATGGGTTCAAAATATGATTTTATAAAAGTACCACTGAAAAAATGCCAGAAAAACAAGAATCATTGAAAACTCAAACTCTAAGATTAGTCAATATATGAATTTCAAAAAATATCACCGAGAAACGCCAATGCAATTTTGTCAGAAGCCAGTGAGAAGCCCTACTTCGTGAGAAACAGAATCGGAATGCAGCAAGAGTGGCAAAGACCCACAGGAAGAGCTCTCTTTGTTGGAAAACAAAACAAAAAAGCAAGGATAGTTATGGAAGATATTCTCTCTCTAAATTGTAAAATGAATTCAAAATGAAAGAGTTAATAAAATGTGATTTCGGGGGAAATTTACAATGTGAAGAGTAAATAGATTAATTATTCTAATTTTATGCTATAATTTTATATCTCAATTATATTTGTATTTATTCTAAGTTCATGTGCTTACTTTTGGCAAAATTGTAATCTTCATTCTATAACTTTGCTCAATCGATTTTTCGTCCTGTAAGTTACAAAATTTCAGTTTAGTCTTATAAGTATCAATGAGTAACATCCAAAATTATGGAGAAATTTAATGAATCTTTACAAATAATATAAAATTAAAAGAGAAAATAAATAAAAAATAGCGACCAGGTTTTCTTATTTGACAACTCTCATATCTTCCCAAAATTACGTGCGAATCTAGAAAACAACCAGTTAATTATAAGATTTTTTACCCAATTAATTAAATTTTTAATTACCAACAGTAGTCACACGGTTATTTACGCACATAAAATATGTCTTGAATAATACACTATTTATTTGATTAAAACTATATTTTTTATCTTCAATATAAATTGAATATCATTATTATGCATTGTATCATATGTTCATCTCATGTATATATTCTAATTTAATAGAAAAATAATAGATGAAAATTCAGTGCTATGTAAAAAAATAATTTTGCTCTAAGAAATTAATAAAAATCAAATATATGATAAAAATAAAGGGAATTTTTAACTACATAGTGGCTGTAAAAAAATAATGGATGTTTTTGAATACATAAATTGTTGCACGAGATATTGTAAGATATTTCTAGTCTACTAGTGGCTATAGGAAAAACAATAGGAGTCATTTGATTTATGGGCGGTTGTTTGAACATTATTTTAGGATTTTAAAATGATTTAATTGAATGTATGAGATAAGTAAGAGGGTAAATTAGGTACATCTAAAAATTGGTATCATAACTATCAAATAAACATGAATTTATAATTTCATCCTTAATATTATATCTATATGTTTATATTAGAGAAAATTAAAATATGAATTTTTCTAAAAGTGCATGAAATAATTTTCCCTTTTAGATTCTCTCAAAAAAAGAAAAAAAAAAAAAAACCCTTCTCTTTTAGAGACCAAAAAGGACTTCCCTTTTATAATAGTACAGATCAACAAAATATCAACTTTTGTTATTCTAGAATCTCCTTTTTTCATGACATCAATTATAAATTTCGTAATGTCAGGAAATTAAATATTAACATAACATAAGAAAAAAGATAATCATTGTTTTCTGGTGACAATATTGTGAGTTCCTTTCCAATTTTGAACTCTTAAATATAAATTTTAAAAAAAAAATAAAGAAAGAAAAATCAAAGAATGAATCTCGATTGGATTACTCTATCAAATTAAGTAGTAAGTAGTAATATCATTTGTTTTTTTTTTTTGGGAAAAAAATCCAATCCAAGTTCACCCCGAAATCTCTAAAAAGTGAGGGTTAGTTTTATATTGACAAAAATGTTAAAATGCATAAAATATTCTATATTATTCTTACATTTTCAACACGAAAAAAAATCAAAATTTACAACTTCACTCCCAAAGGTCTCTCAAAAGTAGTGGATTGACCCTAGAACCCCTCTTTTCTGATTCAATTCCATTTTGCATGGCTTTCGCACCAACTTTGTGTGCGCACCGCCGACAGTGAACGTACGTCAACTCCCTAAATTCTCTTCTTTTTTCTCTATAAATCAAAAGGCCAGGTTTTCTCTTTGGTTTAGAATTTAGATAGAGAATTTGAACAGCGGAAATCATTCACTTCCCAAAAAAAAAGTTGCTGAACCCTTATTTGAAATCTACAAAAAGTGCTATCCTCATCCTACAGCCCTGTAGAACTCGATTCCTTGTCACTTATTCTAATAGAACGTATTTAATGTCAAAATGCTTGCATCATATCCTTTAAATAATAATTAACCCAATTATGTCTTGATCTTGAGTGTTTTCCCATTAGTAGAATATCTAGGGGCTTGATTCCAGAAATATCGTAAGGGTAACATATTAATTATGCTAATGTCGCTATAGTATTAACGAGGGATCTATTTGTTCCCGATCAATAATCATCCTTTATGTCAATATTTTCTAATTTTAACAATCTAGGTCCTAAATCAACAATCTAGTTGAAATACAAGAATCAACTCAGATTTCTGTTGATATTTAATCCTTGCAATGTTCCACAAAACTCGCACATA
Source organism: Jacaranda mimosifolia (assembly GCA_018894105.1). Lineage (NCBI taxonomy): Eukaryota > Viridiplantae > Streptophyta > Magnoliopsida > Lamiales > Bignoniaceae > Jacaranda > Jacaranda mimosifolia. The sequence continues at coordinate 31,083,054 of CM032129.1, forward strand.
TAATTATACCCATTAATCTAGTTATGATAATCTCATCTGCAATAATTGACCCCACATATCATTATACACAAAGTTAGGGTTTTAATAAACTAAATTAACTTAATTAATCAATGGTTTAAGTATTATTTTAACAAATGTGGGTCCACCCAGGATTATATACAACCATGCATCCATTATCTTGGTTCCAATTCAAATGTAATTCCAATTACACCGAGATACATGTAATTATTTGTCAACAAGAACAATCAAAAGCTCAATAGTAGTGAATCTCATTTCCAATTGAATTTACCAATTCACTCAATTTTCAGAGCCAAAACACCATAAGAAAAAATGATGCATGTGATCTTCGCGATGAGCTGAAGATTCTGTCCCTAGGTCCGTTATGCGCTGTCACCACCAACCATCGTTTGCTGCCGCAGAAGTTGCTCGCAACCACCATCAATCAATGTGTCTCGACGCGTACAACAAAATGCGCAATTTAATTTATGATTTTGCTATTGAATTAAATCACACTGCTTAGCTGCTGCCACCGTCTATTTTGCTTAATTCTTCCGCTATTGATAGATAGAGCTAGAAATTGAAGCTTCCAGATCGTTCTCCGAGCTAAACCCATCAAGACGTAGCTTCCAAACCCAAGCTTCCGCCGCCTGAGCCGCTGCATCCGCCGCCTCTGTCGTTGCCCAGTTTCAACTTTAGTTTTCTGGTGCCTCGCTGATCAATTTTGCGTGCATGGGGTATGGATGTGATCATTGTGACGAGAGGGTGCCGGTGGTCAGTTTAGTTTGGTCCGTCACCGTCGCTGAAGGAAAATCATTGGAGAGGGAGAAATGGGTTTGCATGAATAAATTAGAAAAATTGGGTTTGGGGGGTGGGGGTGGGTGTGTGTTTTGCTATTTAAAAGGGAATTTTTTCGGAATTACAGATTAGCCCCAAATTCTTCTCCCATCAATCAAGTCCCTAACTTGTTAGTGCCTCGTTTTGACCTAATTGGCTCAAATTATTAATAGATTGGTACCCAAAACTTTTAGATTTCTGACAATGAAAACCTTTCTTATTTTTCATTTTGAACCCCAATTTTTTTAATATTAAATTAAATTTATGATTTTTAAATTTTACTGATTAGAATTTTATGGGTGCTACAAGTAGAATTTAACATAAACTTCTACATAAGTGTATAAGCTTATTTGAAACATATAGAAGATACTTCAAAATATATTTGAAAAATTTATCACATTTAGATAGGATTGATGCATGGAAATTTGGATGATAAGACAACTAAGGCATCTATTATTTATTGGCCGGCCACCCGATCAAGACGGAGCAACTTTTACTCTAAAGAACCTGCAAACACTTTTGGGAGTAAAAAATTTCAAATGTGCGGACACATGTAGAAAGTGATTGCTATTTCAAAATTGAGGTTAGAGATACATTTATCACTTATCACTCACTATCTCTATATCAGATCGATGCACTATATTATATGCACTTTTATGTACTGGCTAAAGTGTTACAGATATCAAAATGTTGTCAATGATGATGCAGCTGGGGTTCTATCTAGCATGATATATATATGCTGATCAGACAGAAGAGGCGGACAACCTTAAAAAATTGGCTGATTATGGAAAGACTGTCTCGCTTATGGGATTGAAGGAATATCTCAAGTTTGCATCATAATTTTGTGTGTGGCCAAAATCTAGGCATCCCCTTACTCTTAAAAAATATAAAGAAAATATTAATATGACTATTGTTAATTCTTTGAGGTGTATGAAGATGATGACTCCATAACTTAAGTTCTCAAAGAGAAGACCGAAAATATTATTCTCACTATATTTTTTTTAGAGAAAAGGGATACAATCTATCTATATATTTCATGAAAAGCAACTCTGCCCCCATTTATAGATGGCCACAATAACAGCAGCTTACTAACGTGATGAGTGGAAGAAAATAGCACAGCTAACTAACATCACAACTAACTAACAAACTTGAACAACTAACTAACAGCACTCGAGCTCTATAGCCCCCGCTCAAGTTGGAGGTTGGTGAAAGTCCACCAAGCCCAACTCGAACATCAAATACTCAAATTGTGGAGACCCTAAAGACTTTGTGAAGACATCGGCCAATTGTTCTCTACTGGGAACATAGTGCGTGGAGATGAAACCTCATTTCAGTTGGTCGCGAACGATGTGATAGTCAATTTCAAGGTATTTTGTGCGTTCGTGAAACATGGGATTAGCTGGGATATGAAGAGTAGCATTGTTGTCACAACTTAATGGAATCGACATGGCTATAGGAACACCAAAATGGCCAAGTACATAGGATAACCATTGCAATTCACATATAGTAGATGCCATGCTGCGATATTTGGCCTCAGTCGAGGACCATGACACTGTAGTTTGCTTCTTTGTTCTCGATGAGATAAGTGCGGGGTCTAGGAAGATGCAAAACCCCGTTAAGGATTTCTTGGAGTCGCGACATGCTGCCCAGTCAGCGTTGCAATAAGCTGTAAGCTGGAGATTACTACGAGTGGCAAAGAATAATCCTCGAGATGGGTGCAACTTAAGATAGCACAGCACATGTAATGCGGCATTCCAATGCGAGCATCCGGGAGTGGTGACAAACTAATTGAGTTGCTGAACGGCATATTTTATGTTGGGACGCATCATGTTTAGGTACATGAGTTTCCCTACATGTCTTCAATACCTATTAGGATCTGGAAAGAGATCTTTATCTTCACTATTGAGAGCATGACCTTGGGGTAATAGAGTTTTGGTTGGCTTCGCCTCGAGGAGCCCAGTTTCCTTCAGAATGTTCAACACATATTTCCATTGATTCAAGTAGATTCCATCGGTTTTTCTGATAATTTCAACTCCCAAAAAATTCTTGGCAAGGCCTAGATCTTTTATTGTGAATTTTCTGTCCAAGTAGGACTTTATAGCCGTGATTTCTGCTTCAGTGATTAGTATATCGTCTATGTAGACAACTAAGGCAGTGAAGCTATCTCTTTTCCTTTTGGTGAAGAGGCAATGATCATGTTCAGACTGTTCAAAGCCGTAGGATTTCAGTTGCATACTCAACTCATAATTCCATTCCCGGGATGCTTGTTTAAGCCCGTATAGAGACTTGATCAATTGGCACACTCGACCATCCTTAGCTTTATCATAGCCCTCGGGCGCTTTCATATACACTTCTTCATAAAGATATCCATGCAAATATACTTTGTTGATGTCTGGCTGGTGAATCGACCAACCTCTAGCACTGGATAGGACCATGAACATTCTTACTGTGACCAATTTGGCGATAGAAGAAAAGGAATCGAAGTAACCTACACCTACTGTTTGAGAGTATCCTTTGGCCACCAACTGGTCCTTTTATCTTTCAATCGAACCATCTGGCTTATATTTGATTTTATATACCTATTTAGATCCAATGGCCCTTTTTCCTAGGGGCAGCTCAGTCATCTCCTAGGTTTGGATTTTTTCAAGAGCATTCAACTCTTCTTTCATGGCCTTAACCCATCTCGGATCAACACAAGCCTGCTTATAAGAACTAAGTTCATAGTCAGTAGACACAGGTGCTAAGAAATTTTTGTGCTTGTTGCAAGAAGCATGGAATGTAGAAAAAAAATATTTTGGTTTGGTTGATTGCTTGTGGGAGCTGCAGCAGCTAATTCAGCGTTTATAATGGGGAGGATGTTAGATAAAACACTAGAGACATAATCACTTGACCAAGCAGGTTTGTTTTTGACCCTACTACTATGTTGAACAACTTGATCATGTGGGGATATGGAAGGTGAAGATTCAACAATATGTTGATCTGAGGGTATATGAGATTCATCTGGAAGTTCGGTATTAGAGAATTCACTTTCTAAAGGGGACTCAAAGTCTAAGCATGGAATGGGAAGTGGGGAGGAATTAGATTCAGTAATGAGCTTGTATGGAAATACATGCTCATAAAACACGACATCCCTTGAAGTAATTAGTTTCTGTGAGGCAAGGTCATAAACCTTGTATGCCTTTTGGCTAGAGTTATATCCAAGAAAGATGCACTTTAGAGCCCTAGGTGCTAACTTATCTTTGTGAGGATGACATTGGCTGCATAATAAAGACAACCAAAGCATCTTAATGCATCATAAGTAGGTGCTTTACCATAAAAGGATCTCATATGGGGTTTTCCAATTCAAAAATGGGGTTGGTAGGTTGTTTATAATGTGAGTAGCCATTAGGACCGACTTACCCCAGAATTTTTTTGATAGGTTTGCTTGAAATAACAAAGCTCTAGCTATTTGGAGAATATGTCTATGTTTTCCCTCCACAACGCCGTTTTGTTGAGGGGGTATAAGGGCAACTTTTCTGATGGAGAATACCTTTTTCAGAGAATAGAAATTGGCAGGTTTGATTAATGAATTCCAAGCCATTGTCGGGTCTTATTGTTTTCACTTTTGTACAGAATTAAGTTTCCACCATATTGAGAAATTGCTTCAAGAGTTGGGGTGTTTGAGTCTTGTGGGAAAGTAAATATGTCCAAGTGGACCTACTGAAATCATCCACAACAGTGAGGAAATAGTTGGCACCTGTTAGGGAGGCTTGATTATATGGTCCCCAAAGATCAACATGAACGAGCTGAAAGAGAGAGGTTGATTGAGTATGGCTATCTTGGAAGCTTAGTCTATGATGCTTTGCCATTTAGCAGATGTCATAAGGATGAGATGTACTGTCAACTTTGCTATGAATAAAACTTAGATGCGAGATGACATTGTATGAAGCATGGCCAAGTCTTTTGTGCCAAAGAGTAGCCAACTGATTTGTGGTTTTATTTTCATGATTCAAGTCGGCACAATTGTTATAGAATGACAAGGAATTGATAGACTTAAACTGAGACTTTAGAACAAGTTTCTGGTTATGTTGAAGCAATGTACTAGGATCAAAACTATCTTTATCTAGTATGTATAGCGTACCAACTACCTTCCCTACCGCCAGCACCTCCTCAGTCCGCAGGTCCTATAGCACGCAGTGGTTGGGGAAAAATGTGAATTTGATCAACGATTTTTTAGATAATTTATTGACATAGAGCAAATTGTAATGAAACTTGGGAATGTGTAAGGCTTCTATTAGGGTAAGTTTATTTGTGAGGTAAACATCTCCTATGTTTTTGACCATTTTAATCGAGCTATTAGGGAGGAATACGGGGGTTATAAGCTTAATGGGCTTGGGGTTTCTCAAGATATTCACATCATAGCACATGTGATTGGATGCACCTGTGTCTATTACCCATGCACCAGGTTCTATCAAACTGAAAGTATTGAATGCGAGATATAGCGGATTAGTACCTGCAAAATCGTGTATATGTGCCATATTCACCAAAGCATCCTCAGCTGGTACTTTGCCTTTCATCAGTATGCTCACTTCCTGTTGTATCAGATTTTGAATTTTGACATCTAAGTCTATAGGTATGGCTCCGTCGGATTCTTTAGTACTTCTTATCGTCTCAACCACATTGGCTACTTGTCTAACATTGGATCTATTTTTGGCCTCCTTCAACTCTTTGTACCAATCAGGAGTTCTATGTATTTTGAAGCATGTTTCTTTTGTATGATCTCTACGATTGCAGTAAGAAAAATGTAATTCCGACTTGTCCACTTTCTGCTGTCCTTGCTTCATCTTTCTGATCATTTGAGTTTCATTGCCTTGTTTCTTCATGTATGAACTATTAGCTAGCATCGCCATATTCTCTATATTTTCAGTGAAAACCTGCTGCACCTCCCTTTGCTTCTCTACTCTCAAATTCATAAAGTATGCTTTATTTACGGATGGTAGAGGCTCCGTAACTAGTATCTGATTTCGGATATGGTCATAACTCTCATTTAGTCCCATGGGAAATTGAATCAGCTTCCTCGATGCACTGTAATCGTTCATTTGCTTGGCTGCATCACAGTTACATTGAGGAAATGTAAGAGATACTGCAACTCATCCCAAAGTTTCTTAAGCTTTGTATAGTATTGAGCCACCACTTGATTGCCTTGTGTGATTGAACTTGTCTCCCTTTGAATCTAATACAACAAAGGGCCGTTGCATTCACCGAATCTCTCCTCCAATTCATCCCACAGTTTCTTAGTCATAGTAGTATAAATGAAAGCATCTACGATCTCCTTTGATATGGAATTCAGAATCCAGGATCTAACCATACAGTCAGCTCGAATCCATTGCTCGAATTGATCGGATTCTTCTTGCAGCATGCTGCACTTCCCATTGATAAACCTTAACTTCAGCTTTACACCTAGTGCTATCTTAATCGAGTGACTCCAGACCAGATAATTGCTTCCAGTTAGTGGATTTGTGATGAGAATCATCCCTGGGTGATCAAATGACTGTAGATGTAATGGATCTCCGTTGCCGCCAACTGTTTTCCCTTTGCGTATGTTCCAAACACCTCTCGCTCCTTCCATGGTACCTCAAACTGCTCTGTTCAACAAAGATTTCAATAGCTGAATCGGAGCTGCGGCTTAACCTGGCTCTGATACCATGTTAATTCTTTGAGGTGTATGAAGATGATGATTCCATGACTCAAGTTCTCAGAGAGAAGACCGAAAATATTATTCTCACTATATTTTTTTAGAGAAAGGGGATACAATCTGTCTATATATTTCACGAAAAGCAACTCTGCCCCCATTTATAGATGGCCACAATAACAGCAGCTTACTAACGTGATGAGTGGAAGAAAACAGCACAGCTAACTAACATCACAACTAACTAACAAACTTAAACAACTAACTAACAGCACGTGAGCTCTACAACTCTACAACTATTTCATAAACAAATGCAATTCTATTTTAACACAATGCCTTTTCGTTTTTCCTTTAGCTCGACGGTCTTTTCTACACAAACTACAAAAAATTAGATGTCCACTATGGAAAAATTGTTGCAAAGTTAATTCCTTATCTATTGCTACAAAATTATAACTACAAATTTTTATAATAAATATATATATTTTTAAATAACAAGCAACAAAAATTATTAGCTACCAATATGTAGCCTTATAAATTTGAAGTGTGACAAATTAATTATTCATTATTCATGAAAAAATTAACATATATAGAAATAAAAATAATCATCAATTAAGGGTTAGCTATGAAATTATTTACTTTAAATTTAATTATATTAATTTTATAGTTAAAATTACAAATTTATAGCATTGGATTATTCGTAGGTGATGCCTAGTTTTTTATGGTGACATACACTATACGCCATCCACCGGCATCTCCACCATCATAATTAAAAAAATATATAATTTGGTTGTGCGCGCGTGCATATCACAATGACTCAGTGACCAACTTTTATTTCAAAACAGTACTGCTCCTTTTCCTAAATGTATAAAATGGTGCCTTGGGCTAGCATAGGTGCTTTTGTTGGTAGTCACAATGACTTTATAATTAATGAAGAATGACTAACCTTGTAGAAATTAAGTCTTCTCTTTCAATACATTGTATTTGTGTTCTGTAAAGCATTATTCAATGAATTATCTTCTGAAGAGGTTTCTTTCATGATTTTAATTTTTAAAGTGAACGTTCAACTATTTCACATTACTGAATTGGTCTTTTTCTGCCTCTATAATATATCATTGAAAAAAAAATAAAAATAAATAATAGCTATGCTCAAAGAATTGTCCAGCATTAAATAAAGTTAATTTGCTAGAGATTCATTCGTTTGGACATTCTGTAAGAAATTCCGATAGAATAAAGTTGAATATTATTTTACTTTGTAGGTTTCTAATGTTAAATTTTTAATATTTATTTGCATTAGGATCATGTAGCACTATATTCTCTCTTTGGGTATTCTATCTATGAATATCTTTTTATTTCTAAATTTTACCCCACCTCAGCTGTTGACTGACTTAAGCTATAAATGTAATTATACAGTTGTAATTTAATCAATTGCCAAATTAGTCTGAGCAGTTCAGTTAAAATCTAACCAGCAAATTAATTTTATTAGCAACTCAAAATCTTCTTTTTCATGTTAGGATATTGATCAATTATCTCTCTGTACATATTTCTTTCTCTTCTATCTCTTTCTTTTTCGCTCCCTAGGCTATCACTTTTGGCCGTAGTTATTCTTCCTTCATTTTTGGTTTGAGATGGCCTATGCTGCTCTTGTTTCACTTGCACAAACCATAGACAAAATACTAAATGATCATGATAAATATTCCATTTACCATGATGGAAAACAACAACTTAAATCTACCCATGAGATAATTGTATTCTTGAAACGTTGTCTTGAAGAATTTACAGAGAAAGCCAACAGTTTGGAGGGACGAATCAGGGATGTAACAAGTGAAGCAGAGTACATGGCAGAATATTTTATGTGGAAACAAACTCAACGATATTATATCTTGAAGTCTACTCCAAGACCTGAAAGCGTTAAACATTGGCTTCATTCTGATTTTAAAAAGCAGAAAAAAGTAATGAAGGATATTGATTCAATCGTTGGGGATGGAGATCAAGAATAGCGCCCGAGCGGAAGACTTGAAAATAATTTATTCTTCTGTTTCTATTTCATCATCAAGGCCAATTGAACCAACTAGCAAAGATATCATGGTTGGTTTTGATGACAACTTGATCGAAATAAAGGCTCGGCTCTGTGGAGAATTATCCAAACTCCAAGTCATCCCGAACTTCGGTATGGGAGGCATTGGCAAGACTACTCTTGCAAAAAAATGCTTTCGATGATCCATTAACTATGGCGCGCTTTGATATTCGTGCTTGAGTTACCGTATTACAAGATTATAGTGTAGAAGAGATTCTCTCATGCCTCCTAGCTTCCATGAAAGCAAAAAGATCCAAACAAAGCAATGATACAAAAGATTAATGAAGGAATATAGTTAGGTGTAGAAAAAATGTGACATTGATAGGATAAGTTACTCAAGCTTTGACTTTATTAAAGATAAAAATTGATTGATGAAAGCTCTTCATCACACTTAAGCAATAAGTAGCAAATCGAAGTTAAACACGTGATATTGTTTTACAAGTCATGATCTTACCTTGCGTGACTTAGTGGGGTTCTTCATATCAATATCAAGTTTTATAGCGTTAAAGATATTTAATTTTGATTCTCAAATATAAACTTTTCATTTATTTTTTTTGGGACTTTGGTTATTAGTGTCAACAACAATAAAATGGGCGGTCGTTGGAAAAATTGTTGCTTTCTTCTTTTTACTTTTCTTTTCATTGCGATTGCACGAAAAGATACAATTTATTTAAAAACAATTTAATTATTAACCTAATAAGTTAAAATAGGTTTTGCTTTCTTTCTTTTCTTTCTCTCTTTTTATAACTTACATAGATACACACAGAAATAGATATTTATTACTAAAAAAATTATTTTATATTATAGGTGTAAATGAGTTGAGTTTGAAAAAAAAAATTGAGTTTGAGCACATAATACCAAGCTCAAGCCTTTTGTTAAAGGTTCAAGTTCAAGCTCAAGAACTCAGTATCAATTGAGCTCAAGATTGAGCTCAGTTCAGTTAGCTCAATAAAATTTAATTACTAATATAAAATAATTATTTAGTAATATTTAAAAATAGAAAAAATAAATTATTAATATATAATACTTATTTAATTAATATCTAAAAATATTTAAAAATAAAAAAAAGCTCACTAGCTTGAACAACTAAATCAAAGTTCGAGCTTGGCTCGTTATAAAACTTGTGCTTGAACTCGAGTCGAGCTATAATTGAGCAGGCTCATGAGACTCATGAGTCAGCACTCATCTTATACCCCTATTTTATGTGCACGGGAATTGCATGCTACTATATCTAGCAATGATAAGAAATAGAAAGCATATAACGTATACATAAAATTTAATATTGTTGAATAACTAATTAATTATGTGTTCTTATTTATAGTTATTTTAAATGATCAATTAATTATATGTTAAGCATGCCAACCCCATTATGACAAGTTAATGATTCATTATAATTTACTCATTGAATTCATTGCAAAATTTGATCGGAGGAATAACATTGACCAAATTAAACATCACTACCATTTTAAAATCAAGCTGAGGAGATGATTTATTATTATTTTTTTTTTTGAATTTTTTCAGTAATATGATTTAAATAGCTGAATTGCCCTTTATTCACCAAAAGTTTTTTTTGTCAAGAAATGACATTGATAACATTTTACATTTTTCAAAATTTTACAAATTAGATAAGACATCTATCATAAACTAATTTAAATTTAGCACTTCATTAAAAAGTTGTAGTTCATAAACATAATTATTTCTTCTTTTTCATAAAGCCCAGCAAACTTGTGCAATAAATTCCACGCCATGCTCTTGAATTGATGCATCCTAATAACAATTGTTTCTATCAGCACAAGTTGTCACACTGGAAACCTTCATGGGAGATGTACATGTACTTTTGCTGAGGCCAGTTGAACGAGACAATGATTATAGTAGGGCGATGTGGGGATCAAAACAACTTTGGCTGCACCAATTTTAGCTCTAAATCGGGAGTGGATTTGAGATCGTGGGCGTAATCAAATCAAATTGGGGACGATCCCCCTCCCCAAATAGAGAGAAGAAAAAAGAAAAGGAAAAAAAAAGTATGTACATGTTCTTAACAATAGGTTTGGAAGCTTGCCTTATGAAGAACCTATGTCTGAATTAATGAACCTATATCAGCCGGATAATATTCAAAATTATTTGGATAAACGTGATGAGCTTATGAATTATGTAGAAGTATTCGAAACTTATGCCATTAGTTTTTTGTGGGGGTGATATCAGTCTGTATCATAATGATCATTTTATCCGTCTATAATTATACTAGCAGTTGTTGCACGCAATTTTTGTTCGCATAAAATTACTTATTGAATAATTTAAAATTAATATATGAAATAATTTAAATTATAAGTAAAGTTAAAATTGTGTTAAATATTTTTATATGATAAAGAAAATAATGGAAGATGGAATTTTAACAATACGAATTTGTGGGTCTGTGGATTTTGTAAAAAGTACAATTATAATCTTATTGAACCATTAATTTCTAAAGGGCAACTTGAAAAAGAAATTTGGAATATTAGTAAATTTGGTATCCAAACCATCTTTTTGTACTCAATTCTCCATTTTATCCTTCAAATTGCATTCTCGATTTTAGTTACTGGAATAATTTAAGGATAAATTATATAAAAAAATTACAAATAACTTCCACTTTAAATACAAATCAGCCTTTCTTTTTATAATAGTGTAGATAATGACCAAACAATCTTAAAATCAAGACATTTTTTTTTTTTTGTTTAACCAGGTCGATCTAGACCTGATGTCTGGCCTCCCTCACAACCCCAACTCTCAACCGTTGATTTAGAATGTGAATCGCCATCCTATCCACCTCAAAGGTCTAATATGGCATGTCCGGACGAACCCAATACTATAAGTACACCAGCTCTTAGATGAAAATGAGTGATTTTTGCATATGTAGCTTTACTGTCTCCATTGGCTTGACTAAAGTAACAACTTCTGGCACTAGCTTGTAGATGATCATATTATGTTTTCAACCCTAGAACTCATCATTAATTTTACATGTTCTTGAATTACGCGTACACAAATAGACTGTCCAAGATTCACATTAATTCCAAGCAACGGAAGATGCGTGTGAGGCTCACTAAAACGAAATTTTTTAACATAAATCAGGATTGAAAATATTGATTTTTTGGACTATGTGTAAATTTATGTAATTTGTTTGCTAAGTCAAATCCAATAAAATCTCAAAGTTTCAATAATTTTGAAAAAGTCCTCGCTTTTTCAAAACTCACAAAACCCCCCTTTAAATTAACAAATCTATTTGTAAGATAAATGAAAAATGTGAAAAGTCCAAAATGCCCCAACAACAAAACAATTAAAAATAAATAAAAAAAGGCTGAAAGTTTGTGAAACGGCAAAAGACTTAAATACCCATTATGTATTTTGCATCTTAAAGTGTTGAAATATATTGAATACTACATATATAAACTAATTTATTTATAAAATTAAATTTATTTAATAATATTAAATAAAAAATCTATTAGTTAGTTGAGTTACACATTAAATACTATTTATTAATTAATTAAAATCAATATAAATAAAAAATTAAAAATTATAGTAATTAAGAATAAATAAGTAAAAAAATTTAAATATATGTTTTTTTAATTAAATTATTTACTAATTAAAAAGATAAATTTTTTTATAGAGGCCATTGCTCGTTCATCTACGCTAAAAGCATCTTGCGAGCGTGGAATATTAGTAAACCATCTAATTTTCTCCTTTTCTTTACTAAGAGAAAATCCAGAAAAATGTCATGCGGCGGAGGAAAGTGTGGCTGAGGCGCTAGCTGCAAGTGCGGCAATGGCAGTGGAGGGTAATTCTTTTAGTATCTCATTGTAATGGATGATATGTAGAGTTCAAAGACTTGGGATGATGTAAAGAAGATATACCCCAATAACTGTAATGGAGGTCGAATCATGTTGACCACAAGGCTATTTGATGTGATTGCTTATCCAAACTCTTCTAGCTCTCTTTATAAGATGCATTTCATGGATTCAGATCAAAATTGGAATTTGCTTCAACAAAAGGTGTTTGCAAGAGAAAATTGTCTTACTGAATTGGAAACCATAGGGAAGGAGATTGCAAGAAGCTGCAGAGGGCTGCCCTTTGCAGTTGTCCTGATTGCAGGCCTTCTATCCATGGTTAGTAAGACTCAAGCTTCATGGCAGAATATTGCACAAAATATAAATTTAGCAATAAGTACTAAAAATGATAAACAATTCACAAAAATACTATTATTGAGTTACACGCCCTTGCCTCATCATTTGAAAATGTTTCCTATATTATCAGTGGCTTTTGAGAAGATTATAAGATCCATGTCTCGAAACTGATTAAATTATGGATGGCTGAGCCTTTTCTTGAGCCAGGTGGATCTAAAAGCCTTGAAGAGGTGGCCGAATAGTATTTGGAGGATCTTGTCAAGAGAAGCCTTATCTTGACTATTGTTGGGATTTGACTCGATTATTGAGAGATCAAGTTTGACTAAAATTAGGACTCCTTGTATTAGGTTTTCTAGTTTTAGGTACATTAGTCAAGTAATTTTCTATTATAAACACATGTGTTTATTTGATTACTTGGGAGCATACTCATAGAACTCATAATACTTATAGGGTAATTATTGTGTAACGCCCCCACTCTGGATAGCACATGAGCCGAGGCGCTACTCAGTTCAATTTTAAAATTGAACCCAAAATACAAATTAATAAACCCATAATCAAACTTTCAAGTTTATCAGAAATAGCAATGGATTCCAACTTAAATAAACCGGTCACAAGACAATAAGTTTAACCTTAAACAATCTTGTAGCATATAGCACATATATTAAATACATGTCACAAAATCTAAAATTCAACTTATTAGAAGCAACAGAATTTCAAACTTAACATACTCGATAAACCACTAAGTAAATGCCATAATTCACATTCTTACATAATAAAATATTTACATTCCTTAAGTCATCCACGTCAACATGACGTATCACATGTCTCGAATCCATACTTAGCAATCAAATGATTTCCATATGTATGTTCACTACCTGATCTATTACAAAACATTTATGTCCAGCCTGAAATTCAATCCTTTACTTAATCACTGTCTGAGAGAATCAAAATAAATGGGGGGAGGGGGTAAGTTTGAAGGACTTAGTGAGGGATAATTATAAATATATATAATAGGGATCTGTCGAGGAAGAAATCGACTCAACAGATCATTAATCAACAACTAATAGAAATACAACAGGATATGTTCAAATAGTCAAGAACAGTCTAACAGGTAGAATACAATTAGAATATGATCAGATAGGACAATTCCAAATAACATATACATTTCAGTTAGTCTTATCTAAGCGTGACGGCTTGACACATGGTAAATGCCCAGGAGTATCCCCAGCACATCACAGATAGGTGATAGATACCTAGGAGTATCCCCAGCATATCACAAACAGATGGTAGATACCTAAGAGTATCCCTAGCATATCACTAACACGCGGTATGCTTAGGAGTATCCCTAGCACATTACTGATGCTCAAGAGTATCCCTGACACATCGCCGATACCTAGGAATCTCGCTAGCATATTATTGACAAACGATAGATAACTAGGAGTATCCCTAGCATATCACAAATAGACGGTGGATACCTAGGAAAATCCCTAGCATATCACAAATAGACGGTAGATACCTAGGAGTATCCCTAGTATATTACTGACACACAGTATGCCTAGGAATATCCCTAGTACATTACTAATGCTTAAGAGTATCTCTAACACGTCGCTGATACGTAGGAGTCTCCATAGCATATCACTGACAGATGGTAGATATCTAAGAGTATCCCTAGTATATCACTGACACAAGGTATACCTAGAAGTATCCCTAGCACATTACTGATGCTCAAGAGTATCCTTGACACATCGCCGATACCTGGGAGTCTCCCTAGCATATCACTAATAGATGGTAGATACATAGGAGTATCCCTAGTATATTACAGACAGATAGTAGATACATAGGAGTATCCTTAGCATATCACAGACAGATGGTAGATACCTTAGAGTCTCCTTAGTATATCCCTAATAGATAGATGTGCCAGCATGACAACTAACAGTACGGTCAGTGAGATAGTACAGACAATATAGATAGATCAGGCAGTACAAAAATGCCAACAAGGTAGAATTATAGCAGCAACAATCCAGACAAGCTAGCATGGCCAATTCAAAGCTCAAACAGATCACAGATATGCCGGCAAAGCAACAGATAACAGAACAAATAACAAATCAGATAACTAAATAGATCGAAACAGATAATGGATAGAAATTTTAGGCACTAGAACAGAAAGAATTCAAAATCAATAGCCGATAATAACACACACAGGGGCGTACAGAATAGATAACAGATATCAATCAAGAATTCAACAATTCTCGGGTTTCAATAACATAATTCAGTATGGTACAGAAACAAAAAACCCTCACACGAGCTTATCACAATAATAGATAACTGAATGAAGTGCCAAGTTGGTAGACCTTCACCTTTGAAATCTCAGAAAACTACAATCGCCGTCAGCAGCTTACTGATCAATGGGACCCACTTCTTCGTCACCTAATTAGAAGAATATTCCCATAGTCAAATTTCCTATTCAACACTAAGCCTTCTAGAATTGCATCAAGCATTCTAACATTACTAATTTATCAATCAACACAATGATATAGGTTCAATAGGTGCTATCTACACAAATATCCCAATATCAATTATTCTTGATTTAGTCACGATAGTCTATATCGGTTCCAAAATAGCATGATCTCAATCTAAATTACAAGGTCATAATAACATCATCTTAATCTGTACAAAATAGTCCAATTCCTACATAATTAATCCTAATCAAATGTCACTTAGTCTCCTATTACATAATCCTTAGTCAGTTTTATTAAATCCCAATTTTCTCATTCTTGGCATAAATACATAACTAAAAATGGAAAGGTACAACATATACATATATATATATCAAGGTACAACTTTAATTTAATTTCCAAATTTGGCCATTGGAGTTCTAAAGCCACAACCAATTACATAGCTACGTCGCCGCACTGAGGAGATCAAACGGCCTCTCGACCGCTGCTGGTTGCCGTCCGCTATTGCTGAAGTATACCCCATCGCCACCAAAATGTTCCTTACTCTGCAAGATTTTCAAATCTCAGCTCAGTTCTTCATTTATCTGCTAGGAAATACTTCAAACGATGCCCCAAAGTTTCAACACCATCTTGCTCTACTGTGAGTTTGTAGCCATTTTTCACCATCGCTACCATGCTGATGATTCATGCAAGGGTATATTTCATTTCCTCGCATCGAGAACTTTCTATCCTAGCCCCCAAAATTGAGCTTAGGCCCCTATTTGCTGTCGCCCGTCGGAGCCGTGACTTGGTCGAGAATTTCAGCCTTTCATTCCTGGTGGCTCGCCCCCCATTTTGCTGTGTATATGGTGTACGAGTGTAGCTGGGAGCGAGGGGAGGGTTTTGTATGGTTTGGGTTGAACAAAAACTCATTGTTGGAGAAGATCGCCAGAGGAAGAATAGTCACAGGAGGAGAAGAAGAAGAAAATCAGAAGAAATGGGTTTGGTTTTGGTAGAAATGATTTTTATAAAATTCAATTTTTTGTATTTGCAATTTATCCCTTAACTAGGTTGAACAATGCAATTGAATCCTAAAATTTTATTAGAATCCAAATTGGACCCACTTGACTAATTCCTTCCATTCAAACCCCCATGATTAGGGGTGTAAATAGATATTAAATGGATCAAATACATTATTTTTATATTCGTATTCGTTTGACTTTTTAAATATTAAGATATGGATACGAATTTGACGGATATTTAAAAATGATGTCCAAATTTGTATCGATCGGATTCGGATATATTCGTATTCGATTATAATTATTTATATATACTCATATTTTATTAAACTTATTTATATTCAAATTATTATTTTTTATTCATAATCAATGATAATTATTGAGATATCCATTTATGAATATCCAAATATGTGAATCTATAAACCTATAACAAATACATATTTTAATTAATAGAAGCAACTATATAATTTGTGATGCCCCAAAATTTTACTTTGTATTTTGTTGATTAATTTACCTTATTTTATTTTATTTATTATTTAAAAAAATGTAATACCTTAGAATTTCTTAATTGTTTTATCCTATGTTTACCCATTATTTCATTTAATTTCTTTTATTATTTACTATATCAATTAGAAGATGATATGTATATTTGATATTAAATTTACAAAAAAAAAAGTTATAATTTTCTTATAATAATATTATATTATTACTAAAGGTTAGTAATTGAGGCCTTAGAAATTAAAATAAAGCGGTCAGATTAATTATAAGGACATTCGAATCCTAGAAAGAATTATAATTAGAGTTATAGTTGAAAATAAACACCTATTCCACAGATATGAGTCCCAAACTCTAAAACCCTAGCCCCCCCCCCCCCCCCCCCCCCACACAGAGAGAGAAACATAAATAAATAAAATAATAGGGAAAGGGCGACAGAAGAGAAAGAAAGCAAAGTAGGGACGGCAGGTCTTCACCACTTTTTAATCGGAATAGATGTTCACAGTACATGTTTATGGACATCTTGTATTTTTTTTCTTTGATTAATTCGTCTTCTTTAGTTGCTAATCAAATGAGCAAAGACAATTAATGAGCTCTAATTGACCAAGGGAGGCGCTTTGCATATAGAGAAATTTTGTCACTGATTATATTTGATAACCGTAGCCCATATTGTAGTTATTACCCTAAAAAATCATGTGAAGTCCTTGAATGTTAGCGTAGAAACTATTTTATATATATTATATTAAAAAAGATTTCCATAGCTGCAATTATTGACTAGAAGGTGATTTTGACCTTGCTATTTAGTGTTTGTATTATATGTAAGCATGTATCTAATGAACTGATAATGGATAGGGAAGGGAAGAGAAATATTAAGCCGCCATTTTTGACTTTGATGTTGGTGTGGTAGTGTTATATGTATACATGTATCTAATGAAGCGAGAAACATAAAAGAAGGGATACTAGAGAAACCCACGAGGGGTGAGCAACTTTGAGGTGTGTTGGTTTCTATTTTTGATGGGTTAGAATTAGTGGATGTATGATTTTGTATATGTATGTGGATATATACATGTGCGGGATATGATAGATTAGTAAATTGATTTTTGATAAATTGATTTAAGGTATAATAAAACTTGACCTGATTGTTGGATTCTGGATATGTTTGTTCGATTGTATTGGGTTGAAATTCTAGACAGTAAAATTATCTAGTATTAAATAGGGTTGTTGGGTCTTAAGATACTACAGGTTTATGGTACCCATAAGACTAGTCCTAAGTAAATCCTGTTTTGTCAATCAGTTAAATTGGTTATTGAAGTATTTAACAAATGAACCAAGTGACTCAACTATTGATTCGATTGATTCTGAGATAGGATTGACTTCTAGGACGATCTTGAAGGTGATTGCCCAAACTTATAAATACTATATATTGTTATGTTTCAAAATCCAGAAGGATATATGTTATTATATACTTGTTCATGAATTGTTTTCAACTTATGCTGCACTACATATGTATTCCACTGTACACAAAAAGAAACCTTTTGCTTGTTTTATTTCCACACAAAAAGAAATATTTTTCTTATTTTAATTCTAGAAAAAGAAACCCATGCTTTATGATTTTAATGCTTCTAGATTACCAATTAAATTCGATGATCAACCGATTACTATTATTGTCACTGCGACTATTACTATTAGTTGGATCCAACTTGGTCTAGGTGTTCGAAGGACTTCACTGGGTAGCAGTGGGGTAGTTGGTTGAATACCAAGCCCCTATGGCCTAATCCCCCTAGTACACAACATAAGCCGTTTGTGGCTGAGGTGGGTCGTAGGAATTTCCAGGGACGCTCGAGTGCTGTTTTGGTAAGGTCGCTTCTTGCCTGGAGCGATAAGGGATTGTTATGGTAGGAGCCATAAGATTGACTGGCTACAACAAGCACTGTCTGATCATCGTATTTAAGTTGTTAGTGTAGGAAAACCGTTTATTAGACTCTTGACTTGATACTGCCTGATTGTTTATAAAATTCTTGATTTGCAACTGCTTGACTATTTATAAACATCTTAACTGTTACTACTAAACTATTTTATGAATTCCACTTTTGTTTTTTTTTTTTCTCAAATATTTTCACTATACGAATTCTTAAACATTTTCACTGTACAATTGATTTTAATTTTGGAACTCACATTACACCCACTTGGCACCCACTGTGTCTTTTAGTCACACTTGTTTTGTTCTTTAACTTCCTTTTGGCATACTTGTATCCTAACCCTAGTGAGGATAGTGGACCCTGCTCCTGACAAGAATTGATATTAAAGGTTTTCTTTTGTGATGAGGACGTTGTAATAGCTTTCGTTTTATGGCCATGTTGGCAAATTAGTTTTTCTCCTTTAATGAACTTTTAGTTGAGGGATGAATATTGGGCATTTTGAGTTTTTCGGTTGCTAAAGTTATTTGGACTATTTTGAATGTTGGAGTTTTTTTGTTTTTTTTTTTTAAATTTAAGATCATGATTTTTTATAAGTGATATATTTTTATTTGGGATTGAGTTTCATGCCTCGGGTTTAGATTGTATGGTCAGATTTGGGACGTGACAGAATGGTATTAGAGCCTAGGTTTCAAACATAGGCTACATCGGGATAAGGTCCTCAAACTATGGAATTTGGGCATAGAACTTTTAGGAATTGATTTGAGTACTTTGGTTCAACCACTAAATTGATTGATTGAATTTTATTTAGTATTGAGGTTGCGTAGTATTGTTATTAGATTTGCCAATTGATATGAGTGAATAATTTTGGTACTTTTGACAGTAGGGTTCATTACATATTAAGAGGCTTAGCTCGGAAATACTTTAGGATTTGATAGTTTTCTCTCATTTGAGAATTGTGAATGCTTGCTATCTTCTTTTTGAATGACTACATAGCATACTTGGATATTTTCTTTTATTGATCTAGGCTTATTTTGATACGGTGGTGGGTCAAAGTCCGCATAAGTTAGTTCATGATTTAGATGTTTCACCTTGACAATCAAGGCTAATTTTCAAGAGCTTAGATTACGATTTTAGATATGAAATAGGCATATGATAGAGGGATAAAAACCTTAGGTTAATAATTGAAATTTGTCTGGATTTATGAGAAAATTATTTTATTAGAATGAGGAGGATTTGGTAAACGAAAGTGAAGAGGTGAGAATCTTTATTGCAAAGAGTGACATCTATCTAGGAAGTAGGAGCGAAGACCACCATGGAATGTGAATTGTAAAACATGGTGTACAAATCCATACATATTGTTATATATATTAGATATACTGCCACTAAAGGTTGAGGGTTTCAGTAGGAATTGACAAGGTAAGGATGTCTAAGTACATACGACTTTTTGAAAATTAACAAGGTATAGCAAGCATAGTGCGCATGGTTGAACCTTATGTTACTTATGGCTGCGCTTATCATGAAAGCATGAGAGAGTCAATTTACAAGCAGGAAAGGCTTACACCAATAAACTTATAGGAGGATGAACCTTGCAAATCCATTTTAGTTGGACTTGATTTATTAAACTTTTGTGACTTCTCAAAGATTTAAGTCACTAGAAATATGTATATATATATATATAATAATTGTACCAGAATATTTTTGTAGTCCTTATTTTGAGATATGAATCAAGTAGAACTTTGGGTGGACTTAAGATGTCGAGTTAGAAGTTTCTGGATATATTTTGGCATAGAGGACAACTATTTGACCTTTGGAAAGGAATGCTACATGAAAAAAAATGCTCCCTAGAATCCTAGTTTTACACGACCAGTTTTTCTAATGGATTTTTCTCATAGTTAATGGTCGAATATGGAAAGATACCAAACATAAGAATCATGGGTCTATTTTTTAGATATTTATAGCTGCTTGAATCATCTCAATCCAACAGATATGGAGTAAGTTATCACCAAAATACTAAGATGTGTCCAGTTAGAAGATATAGGACTTTGATTTCTCGAAAATGAATATTAGTGACAACTTTACTACTTCTTCCCTATAGAATTTAGTAAAATTATCAACACATGGATTTTAGGTATGTTTCTTTGGTTTCCAATTCTGCCTAAATCACCTTAATCCGATATATACGGGGAAAGTTATGACCAAAATACTAAGATATATCAAGTCCAAAAATACAGGATTTTGATCTTCCGAAAATAAATAGTTTTGACCCTTTTACTACTTGATCTCGATAGAAATAAGTAACATGATCGACATAAGATTTGTATAAATATCTCTTATATATTTATACCCATCTGAATCAGTTCAATTCAATAAATAGGGAGAAAGGTATGAGTAAAATACAAAGGTGTGGCATGATAGAAAATACAGGGCTTCAATTTTCCTAGAATTGAATACTGTGATGACTTTTACTACCTTATTTCGACTTAATTTGGTGAGATGGTCAACATATGAATTGAAGATCTATCTTATAGGTTTTTACAGCCATTTGAACCACTTCAATCCATACACAGAGAGAAAGTTATGACTAAAATACTATGGTGTGGCAATACAGAAAATACAGGAGTTTGATTTGCCTAGAATAGAATATTGTCATGACTTTTACTAATATATTTCGATTTAGTTTGGTAATATAGTGAGAATATTAATTGTAGATATGGCTTTAGGGTTTCTATCTCTGTTTGGATCACCTTCATCAGATTTATATGGAGAAAGCTATGATTAAAGTATGAAGATGTGTCAAGGTAGAAAATACAGACTTTGATTTTTCGATAGTAGATATCTACGATGCTTTTCATGGTTTGATCCTGTTGGAATTAAGAAAAGTTGTCAACATATGATCTGTAGCTCTATCTGTTAGGTTTCTATAGTCACTTGAATCACTCTAGTCTAATATACATGGAGAAAGCTATGGCTAGAATTCTAAGGTATGTCAATCAAAGACTTTCTAGACTTGGATTTGAATTTTCATCACACTTTTGAATCTTGGCCTCGACTTTATTCCTTGATATATTGACTTATTTGGGCAAATGTGTCAACACAAAACTTTTTGGTCTCTCACTTAGCTTTTCAATAGTGCAAGAGTCACATCAATTGGGTCTCTAGAAAGGAAGATACAAGCATATCACAAAAGAAGTTACGTACAAACCTAGGGAATTCACTTTGCTGGAAAAAAGATCGTGAAAAGAATTCTTCCATTGAGGTCATTCCAAGAATAAACTCCAAATATCTAAGGCATTATATATGATGGCACAAGTAGAACTTGATCTACAGTTGCAGGAACTGATTGAAAATAAGTTATTTGACCAAGTCTATCTCCTTGGGAACCTTAATGTTTCTTTATAGAGATAAATTATGGGACTTTGAGGATATGTATGGACTACGGGGCTTCAATAATGTTATGATTAATAACGGTACCTAAGGTTCAATTTTACACCTTGATGTTGGCTTATTTGGACTGCAATATCAATATAAAAGTTTTAGTTCTTTCACTTAGTTTTCCAATACCTAAAGGAAATCAAAACTATATGAGCAAAACTATCCAACTCATGGCTTAGAGCTAGATAGATGATAGAAGAAGATTTTTGGAATTTAGTGTTGGAGATATAGAGTTTTTAAATTGTCACTCAAAAAAGGATCTGTGATGATCGAAGTAGCAGCTTATTGGCTTATTTCACTATCAAGCTTTATGGAGATACATAAAATCTTCTATATGTCACTACGATGTAGGTATCAAAAAGATCGTTAGTATATCACAGAATATAAGAATTTGTCACTTCAAGGAGAGTTGATGTACGAAAAGCAACTAGTCCAAATCTTATATTAAGAATACAAATGTTATGCACAAAAGAGTATCCTACTGCTATGGAAATGCCATAAGATAGAGAGTGTGACATGGAAAAATAAGGAGGAAATACAAAAATATTACCAGGACTCTTTGCTAACTCAGGTAAACATTTGGGGACCAAATTCTTTTAATGGGGGTGGGATGTGATGCCCTGAAATTTTACTTCTTATTTCGTTGATTAATTTACCTTATTTTATTTTATTTATTATTTAAAAAATGTAATACCTTAGAATTTCTTAATTGTTTTATCCTATGGTTACCCTTTATTTCATTTAATTTCTTTTATTGTTTACTATATCAATTAGAAGATGATATGTATATTTGATATTAAATTTAAAAAAAAGGAAAAAAGAAAGTTATATTTTTCTTATAATAATATTATATTATTACTAGCAATCAGTAATTGAGCCCTTAGGAATTAAAATAAAGAGGTCAGATTAATTATAAGGTTATTCTTATCTGAGAAAGAATTATAATTAGAGTTTCAGTTGAAATAAAACACTTATTCCACATATATAAGTCCCACACTCTAAAACCCTAGCCCCCCCAAACAAAGGGGAGGGGCGGTAGAAGAGAAAGGCAGCAGCGGAGGTGACGGGGGGTCTTCACCACTTTTTAATCGGAATAGAGGTTCACGATACAGGTTTGTATTTTTTTTCTTTGATTAATTTGTCTTCTTTAGCTGCCAATCAAATTAGCGACGACAATTAATGAGCTCTAATTGACCAAGAGAGGCTCTTTGCATATAGAAAATTTTTTCCACCTATTATATTTGATAACTGTAGCCCATCTTGTAGTTATTACCCTACAAAATCATGTGAATTCCTTGAATGCTAGTGTAGAAACTATTTGATATATATTATATTAAAAAAAAGAAAATTTCCATAGCTGCAATTATTGACTAGAAGGTGTTTTTGACCTTGTTTTTTAGTGTTTGTATTATATGTATACATGTATCTATTAAAAGTCCCTACTTTGTGAAAGCTGATAATTTTAATAAAGATGAAAGATTCGATAACCATGGAACAGAATCCAGAGTGATCTGTTTGGCTAATAATTTTGTTAGAAAAGAAAACTGTTTATCAGTAAAATAATTGGATTGATTAGATCAATGACACAATTGATTGATTTCAGTGGCCAACTTTCCTTTAGACAATTTCCTTTTCTCCCTCCTTGTTTTATAGTATTTTTTTTCACTTGCTTTTGTCTGTAGTTACAGTTACTTAGCACAACTTTGTTTGTGCTGTGAGATTTTAATTAATCAATCAATCCTGTCTCTAAATTTCTTCCAAACTCTTCTCTGTCTCTAGACCCTTTTACTATTCTTCCCTCATTCTGATTTGAATACTTTGTAATAGTTTTGTGAATATGGCTTATGCTGCTCTTGTTTCACTTGCACAAACCATAGACCAGATCCTGCATCAAGATCAAGATTCAACTTTTCTCTATGAGAAACAACAAATGAAATGTCTCTATGAAAACCTTATTTTCTTGCAGGCATTTCTTGAAGATTTTCCTGAGAACGCTGACCATTTGGACGGAAGAATCAGGGATGCAGCAAATGAAGCAGAAGATATTATCGAGTATTTTATGTCAAAAGAAATTGGGTCATTTTACACCAAGAAGTTTGCACAGCATCAAACGGAGCTTACGTTTCGTTATGATTTTCGAACACTGGATTACAAGTTACAAAATGTAACAGAAGAAATTGATTCAATCAGAGGAGAGGTGATGGAGATCAAGAATAGCGTCAGAGTGGAAGATACGCAACTCAGTGGTTCTTCTGTTGCTGCTTCATCGTCAAGGCTTGCACCCACTACCAAAGATTTCATGGTTGGTTTTGATGACCACTTGATGGAAATAAAGGCACAGCTGTGTGGAGAATCACCCAAACTCCAAGTCATCCCAATTTTCGGTATGGGAGGCATTGGCAAGACTACCCTTGCCAGAAATGCTTATGATGATCCATTAACTTTGGAGCACTTTCAGATTCGTGTTTGGGTTACAATATCACAAGATTATAATGCACAAGAGATTCTCTTAGGCCTCCTAGTTTCCTTGAAAGCAGAAAGATCTAGAGAGAGCAATGAAGAAATTGTGTACAAAAGTTTAAAAGGTAAGAGATATCTTATTGTAATGGATGATGTATGGAGCACAAAGGTGTGGGATGATGTAAGGATGATATTTCCAGATGACCATAATGGAAGTCGAATCATGTTAACCACAAGGCTGTCCTATGTGGCCACTTATCCAGATTCTTCTAGCCCTCTTCATGAGATGCGTTTCATGGATGCGGATCAAAGTTGGAATTTGCTTAAGCAAAAGGTGTTTCCACAAGAAAATTGTCCTCTTGAATTGGAAACCATTGGAAAGACAATTGCAAGAAGCTGTGGAGGATTGCCCCTTGCAATTGTCTTGATTGCAGGTCTCTTGTCCACGGTCAGCAGGACTCAAGCTTCTTGGAAGAGTATTGCAAAAAGTGTAAATTTAGCTGTCAGTACTACTAATGATGAGCAGTTTGCAAAGATATTATCTTTGAGTTACATCCACTTGCCTCATCATTTGATACTGTGTTTCCTATACATGGGAGGCTTTTCAGAAGATTATGAGATTCGTGTTTCAGAACTCATCAAATTATGGGTAGCCGAGGGATTCCTGAAACTAAGTGGGTCTAAAAGCTTTGAGGAAGTGGCAGAAGAGTATTTGGAGGATCTTGTAAAGAGAAGTCTTGTCTTGGTCATCAAGAGGAAGGCTAATGGCAAAATCAAAAGTTGCAGTGTCCATGATCTCGTACGGGACTTGTGCATGAGAAAAGCCCAACAAGAGAAGTTTCTTCTACATATCAAGGATAGTAATGTTAGGATAGGTCTTCTGCAAAGCATAAAAGATCAGCGTCGTATAACTATTGCTCTTTCCAACTGTGATTGGCTTGGAAACATTTATTGCTCAACTATCCGTGCTATTATATGCTTCCACAAAAATGGGAGTTTACTGCAGTATTTAGAAAACTTTCGATTGCTGAGGATATTGAATCTGATACCTGCTAATGATATCAGCTTGTTAAGATTTTTCCCGCTCCCTGCTGAAGTATTTGAGCTATTTCATTTAAGGTACCTTGCTTTTGACCATCCCATGGAGCTTCCTGCAGCCATATCAAAACTTCAGAATCTTCAAACCTTAATCATTCGAGGAGCAAACAGACACCACCTGGTACTTTTGCCACTGGAAATCTGGAGGCTGTCACAGTTAAGGTATCTTGTCTCATCCTCTTTTCGTCTCTTACCTGATCCAGAAGGAGCAACTTTTGCTCTAGAAAACCTGCAAACGTTGTCATTGGCAACAGATTTTGTTTGTACTGTAAAGATCCTAAAAATGATTCCCAACATAAAGAAATTGGGAATCTCTTACGTCGAATGCGTATTTGTTCAAGATTATCATCTTGAAAATCTTGTGCATCTGCATCAACTCGAAAAATTGAAAATGATTATAGATGGATATTTTCCTTTCCCGCAAAAGCTTAATCCTGTCTTCCCAAGGACGCTGAAAAATTTGACCTTAGTTGGTAGTATACTTCATTGGAAAGATATGACGATTGTTGGTTCGCTGCCTAATCTTCAAGTGCTTAAACTAAGAAATTATGCTTGCAATGGCAATGAATGGGAAACAAGTGAAGGAGAATTTCCTCAGCTGAAATTTTTGCTAATCGACAAATCAGAGCTCCAGCATTGGATAACTGAAAATAGCCACTTTCCAAGCCTCAAGTGCCTTGTGCTTAATGATTGTTGGAGTCTAAGAGAGATTCCAGATGGTATTGGAGAAATTCCAACACTCGAACTGATTGAGGTTGATCGTTGGCATAAGTCTCTTGTGGAGTCGGCCAAGCGGATACAAGAGGAACAACAGAGTTGGGGAAATGAAGCCCTTCAAGTTCGTTTCAAGTATAAACGGAGAAAAAGTGATTCCTCTGACTCTGATTCCTCTGCTTCTGATGAGGTTAGAGATTATAAACTCCTTTGACCTAAAAGTTAAATAATTCAAGTCTTTATTAGTCTTATTTTTGGGAAGCATTTGAAGCTAATTTGGGTGGTATTAGTCTGTATCTGTAGGCTGACTCTCTTTGATCTTTTAGAGTGCGGAATCTTTCTTGGTGTTACGTGGTCGACTTATATTAAGAGGCAGAGAGGGTTGGAGAGAAATGATCTGACTTTCCATGGACAACCTTGAAATTGGCATATCGGTCAAGGAGGCAGGAGCACCGGTCGATGATATTAATTTAGGTACTATTGGTTAATTTCAAACAATAAGTTTCTGTGGTGTTGTGTGATTTTCTTATGTAGATCTGAAAATTATAAGTAATATTTTCTTTTCTTGAACAAAGATTGTTTTAATCCCAGAAGGGTTGTGATCATTAACGTGGGAAAGATTCACACAAATGGGTCTATGCTTATTTGTTTGTGGTTCAGGGTTCCTTTTTTGGGTACTTTAAAGTTATTTTTTTCTCATGTTTTCTTTTTTGCAAAAATCAACCTTAAATGGGTAGAAAGGACAAAGAAGAAGAAGAAGAGGAGAAGGAACGAGAGAATTGAAAAGAGAGAGAGAGAGAGAGAGAGGAAAAATTAACCAAATTGAGCAGATTCAATTCAAGAAAAAAAAAAAAAAAAAGTAAATTGAAATAAGAGTAGCAGTAAATTTAACTCCTTGAGGAAGATAGAATATAAATTAACAGGTAAAATTTTCTTATCTTATAACTCAAGAATTTAATGATTCAATAATTTCAACTAATATTAGTACTAGTGCAAAATTTATATAATTAGTTTTCTAATATATATAATATTAAAATAGTAATTAATTTTTAGATTTGAAATTTTATCTCTCTATTTTTTCCCCTAATCAGCTTGACCAAATACAAGGAATTTGCCCTTTCCTTAGACAGAACAACAATGGATTGAATAGATAACCAACCTAGAAAAGGAGGCAAATGGATTGAATCTTTTATAGTCTAGAGACTGATGTATTACCTTCGAGTATTGTTTATCAAAAATCCTTCTGCTTTTGTTAAGATAAGTGGATAAATGAGTTGAATAATATAGGGACAAGTAGGCGATGTTCCCCTTTGATATAATAAAGCCTAGAGGCTTTATTCAGAGAATGGGTTTTATGGTATTAGTAGTGGCAAATGGGTGGGTTAGGTTGGTTATGGGTTGGGTTTTTATGGGTTGGACTTAAAATGGGTTGATATTTATGGGTTGAAAATAGGTTGCGTCGAATTTGGACGGGTCCAATACAAAAGAGAAAAAAATGTAAACTTTTGCTAAATACATTGTTATATTATTTTATTAAACTATAATCTTTTTGTTTTTATTTAGCATATATTAATTAATTATTATTAAATCCTCATTAATTACTTAAAATCAAATCAAATTATGTAAACATATAATTTACTTATTATTTTATAATATTTATATTTTTTTCTTTTAATACAAAATAACAATCTTGCTCAATGAATAAAACATAATTATATAAAATATTTTAAATTTTTAGTACAAAATGTTTAGATTGTACCCAACAAAATATTTACTATACTAGTCATATTTGTTTTTTGTTTTTTACTTTTTATATTTAGTCAATATTTGAAAAAGTACTATTTATTTATTTTTAATTTTTTCAATATAGTTTGTTATCGTTTATCACAATAATCAAATTCAAATTCGATTCGACATAAAAGTATTATTTTCATTTTAAAACAATTAAAATATGCATATATCTTGAAAAATATGTCTTTTTAAGAATAAAAAATATAAATAATTTAAATTAAATTCTTATATCTACCTAAATTATTATTTTTAAATAAAATACTCAAAAAATATTGAAATATAATTAATTTTTTAATTTTTGAAAATATTATAACTAAAAATAAAAATAAAGTTGGGGCCCTTTCTTCATGTGGAGAGAAAGGAAATGAAATGGGTGGTCGTAATCTGTCCCCTCACATGCTACCACTACACAATAAATTTGTTGTGTTTACATATTAATATTTTGGTAGTTTGTAAAAATTAAAAAAAGAAAAAAGAAAAATAATTTTTTATTTATTTTCATATTGCAAAGTTGAAAAATTTTGGGCACTATAAAATTAACTAGCTAAATTTTTTTTATAAAAAATTGGAGTTTATAAACCAAATAATGATATAATCAATTTTTAAATTATAATCTCAAGTAAAACGTTACTTGATTAATTCATTCGAATTAAGTTAATAAATTAATATTTTAAAATTAAATGAGGTGGAAAAATGGTAAATGATTAATCGGTGATATATAATTTATCTAATTTTTAATTCATTTTTTTTTATTTTTAAAGTGTTATAGAAATAAAAATAAAGTAGCGTATGATCTTGAGAGTGAAAAAATGAAAGGATAATTTTGGAACTGAAATTGTGTTGAATTATATAGAAACCACATTCAACCCATTTACATTCAAAATTCATTTCAACCCATTAAAACCCAACCCATATTCAACCCACTAAAACCCAATCAAATTTTTTTAAACCCAACCCAACTCAACCCAAAGTGAATTGGGTTGGAACCATGGGTTGAAACCCAATTTGTCCCCCCTACATGGTATTATACAATATTTATTTCACCATATGTTTGAAAAAATTGAATACTGATTAAATAACATAAGTATGTATATAATATATATATAAGTTGACTCTATATTCTATACCCTTGTCAAAATATGAAAGGTGCGAATTTGTTATACACATTATAAAGAAAAAGAAATTAGACTCTCACTGTAAAAAAATAAAGAGTAATAAAAGTGATAAATGTTTTTATATTAAAATAATTACATTATCAATTATTTTTTAAATAATAAATTATATATAAGACAAAAAAATAAAAGTAATAGGGAAAAGATTTTGTATTTGTTTTTATACAAATTGAAAACGAATAATTATCAAATAGCATATTTTAATATTGACTAATCGATGATCAATAAATTTTTTATGAAATTATTATGTATAGGAAGACTGTGTGTATTTTTTATCGTAACTTAGCTTATATATTACATTACAAAAAATTATGGCATCAACTATGGTCAATTTGTAACTTTTGGTACGAAATTGTTCTAGTCAAGTTGAAGTTGATGTTCTTGTAACTAACCATCAATACGACCAAGCTATAACTGATGATCATTTATATATATATATGTATATTAATTTTCATGCGGGTAATGCATGCGCTATTATTATATACACTCCAAAAGTACAACACTATGGGTTGATAATTAATCATTTTTGTTGATTATAAATAAAAAATTATATTTCCTATGAAAATTTGTAGCCATATTTTGTAGTTACAACTACAAAATTAATTCCGTAACAATTTTTCCATCACAAATACACTTAGGGAATGTTTTGTTATTTTTTTTTTTGTATAATTTTATTATGTGTTTATTGTGGGCATGTTTGATATGGGTTATTATCCCCAACATAATTTTCTAATCTTACTTAATGTGTTATTTGATTGGCAAGATGAAAATACAGGCCGGCCCACAATTAATCCAAAGCCCAACACTATTCATACAAATGTGTGCTATTCAAGAAGTGGGTTGGGGGGTGCGATTATGTAATTTCACCCCCTCTTACAATTTTACTTCTTTAATTGCCCCTTTTTTTTCTTTTTCTTGTAAAAGTCAATGGAAGGGATGAGGGCTTTAGTCAAGGATAATTTTGTTATTTGCCTAATTAATAGTACATATCAAACATGTATTAGAGATCAGGATAGATTTTAATGGTAGTTAATTGTAAGGTCAATTTTTAATATCAAACAGACTAATAAATTATTTAATATCATCTTATCTCATTTTATTCAAATCTCTGCTACTATCTACATTCTCAATCAAACGTGCTATATGTATTTTGAGAGAATGAGTTATTGAAGAATATAAAAGTTGTGTTTTGGTATGTTTGTTTTTGTTTTGGGAGAGACTTTTTTTTTTTTTTAAACTGTAACAATCAAATTAATGCTTTTTTGTTGAATTTTTGGGGTGAAAATGAAATTGAGTGGTTTTTTTAATTATTAGAATAATAATAAAACATATATGATATATATAATATATGTGTTAACCCTTTTGATGAATTACACTGTTTTGATCATGAGAAAATTATTCTTTGAATAATGCCTTAAATGTCATGTATATTAACTGCTGGAATTTGGTAGTGTTAATTTTTTCAACTTTTCAGTTCATGTTAGTATATTAAGAAATTTATCAATGAAAGTAACTGTATACTTACACGGCATGTGCAACCTTTTAGGAAGTTGAAATATTGATGGAAACTCAGGTATGACTAAAAGTATAGTATTTTGACTCACTATTTCTCACAGAATTTTCTGTCAAAGAGTGCCGGCGATATATAATGTTTATGGGATTGAAGGAACATCTCAAGTTTGCATCTTAATTTTTTTTATATGCAAAATCAAAACTTCCTTTTACTCTTCGAAAATAGAAATGTACTAATTAGTATGACTATTATTTTCATGAGCAAATGGACTTTTATTTCAACATAATGCCTTTTCCTTTTTCCTTTTCAGTTTATAGTTGATGAATTTTGCCATCAGCTAATTGCTCTTTATTTTCTCCTCCCTGGGCTTTCCAACACACACTCCTATTTAGATCAAATTCTCTATTTTAATAGGTATTTTGTCTTAAATAAATATCAGATATATTAAATATTTTCTTATAAAAACATTTGATTGTAAAACAAATATACTGATTATGCATCCATAAAATACAATATGAGGTGAAACCCAGCTGAAATTGATGATCCTAAATGCTAATCTTGACCATCCACCTAATGATTTATCGGCTCCACCACTGCAGTCACGGTTCTGCTCTCTTTTATTTTTGAATTTTTTTTTTTACATCTTTCACGGAGAGAAACTGAAGAGAAAAATATGTGATGCTTTAGTTTGTGTGTGAAGCTCACCAAAAATGGAAGAAGGAAATGGATAAAATTGCCGTTCATCATTTCTTAGTTCTTATAATAAATAGTGATAAAAAACACATTTACTTTAAGAACTTAATATAATACAATAACATTATTGGGATAGCATAAGTGCTTTGTAGGTAATCATAATGACTCTATATTTAATTAAGAATGACTAATTTTTCATAAAGTCTTCTCTTTCAATATATTGTATTTGTGTTGCTTGAAGAATTGATTAATTAATTGCCGCTCCAAGTTTCTTTAAGATTGTACAAAAGTGAAACTTCAACTACTTCATCACATTGCTCAATTTTTATTGAATTTTTCATCAACAAACTTGGTAAGTTTACTATGACTTTGATATAAGAATATGTATTACAAACCAAGATAAGTTTCTGAATAATTGTATCCGTACTTGTTTTGTATTAAGAACCAGCGTACAAAAGGGATAAGTTGAAGATATTCAAGTTAAAGGAAAATAAAAAATTAAAATTTTTTAAAAAAAGCTCTTCAATGACTAATTAAGGTAATTTGATATTAGATCGAATAAAAACATGGGGGTGGGGGCGGGGTGGGGGAGTTGGGGGAAGGAGAAGGAGACTCTCTTATATTAGTATATTCTTATATATAAATGTCATTACTTGTTTTCGTTAAATGGTAGCTCACATGGATCTAGTAATTCATATTAAGTTTTATATAAATAGGTGGCTTGTTGTATCCTAAAACTGAATTTTCATAGACACCATATATAGGAAAATTTGTAGTGAGGGCATTTTTTTTAAATTAGGGAAAGTATGTTCAAACCTCAAATCAATATAAATTAAAATTCATATATGTTTAAAAGCTATTCTTACTTTATATCGAGCCCTTTGACTTTGTGTAGGAAGATGGTTCATTGTTGCCTTCTGATATAGATGAAATAGTCTAAGTTAAAGGCACACATTAGGGTTGCGATGATTAGAGTTGGGAGCAAATACTACACCTGTTGGGCCGAGCTGTCTTAATGCACCGAGTTAAATCAATTGGCTTAGCTATGACGACATGGTAATAGTAAACAGTGTGGATTCCTAGAATGTAGCAACCTAGACGAAAGGGCAGGGGTGTTTACATGAGCTGAGTTGAGCTTATAGGAAGAGCTGAGCTATACTCAAATCTAATTTCGTTCCAGTGATTTAACACCCTAGTGAAGATGGAGGAGCATGGGATCACACGCATCTACCTTTAATTAGCTCAATTGTAACAAAATAGTTAGTGGCTTAGTGGGCAGTTATGATCCCAGGTAGTGAGATATTTAGCAATATAAAAGACTTCGTAAAAAGTTGCAACATACATTCATATAGGTTAGAAATAAAAATTTTCTTGTCTTTGTTAATTGGTGCTCCTGCAGATTATTTTTTGAGCATCAATTTGGCGCCATATGTGGGAAATAGATTAAGAGTTAAGGCATGAGGAAATGAGTAATTCGGGAGATAACATGGAGATAGATACTTTGGGAGCAATGCAGAACTTTGGGAGCAATGCAGAACGAGCCTGTAGCCATGGCCACGGCAGTCCCAGTCCCACCACTAGCAACCGTGATACAAACTACTATGACAGAAGGAAGGACTACTGCAGTTTTTTCAATGGTGGGGCAGAAGACCACTGAGAAATGAGCTAATTTTTTATGGTCTATGTTTGGTGTTATTACCTTTACTCAACCTACTAGAGTAATGCTGGTTGTACCTCTTTCGGTACCACTGAATCCCTTAGTCATTCTCTATCTATAGAGAATGGCACCCTTCCCGTTTTAACTAACTCAGCATCTGCTCCAAGAATGGTAGCTGCACTGGGGGCCCCGTACCTGTAGGTGGGATCCTACTCTATGTCCAGTGACCGCACCAGCATTAGGAGCCATTGCACAATGCACGGTGGTAGCTGGACCACCACTCTCATAATCCTAGATTATTTGTGATGGGGGAGCAAGAGCTAATGGTAGCACCCCTGAGAGGGCCGATTGATGAGAAGAAGTTGGGAGGCAATCAAGGGTTGCTAAAAAAAGATGATCCATACTGAATTAGCAGACGACTTTGAGGGGGTGGCAGAAAGACAAGTGTCAGGGTGATGTGGTCGTGGTAAAGAGAGGCAGAAGCGTCAGGCAGATTTGGTTTTATAAATAGAGGAGATGAGAAGGGAATTGATGGAGATAAAGAGAAAGATGCGAGGAAAGGTGGGGGAAGATGTCAAAGCTTTTCCATTTATTAAAGCTATCTTGCATAATCCCTTCCTGAAGAACCACAAATCCTTTAATATGCCCAGGTACACTGATATAACTGATTTTGTGGATCATCTCTATGAGTTCGAGAATTTGGCTTTGTTG
This sequence comes from Jacaranda mimosifolia, assembly GCA_018894105.1. NCBI lineage: Eukaryota > Viridiplantae > Streptophyta > Magnoliopsida > Lamiales > Bignoniaceae > Jacaranda > Jacaranda mimosifolia. Next base: position 31,116,893 of record CM032129.1, read on the forward strand.
TACCAATTCTTAGATGGGGTGAAATATCGAACTTTCCTAACTACTTTGGGGGGGCGCTGCCCAAAGATGGTTTGGACAGTTACCTTCCTGGTCCATTCATATATTTGGGGATTTTGCTGGAAAGTTCTTGTATCAATTCACCAATAACAAGTAGTATAAGCACAGTGCACAGAGTTTCCTTTTATTTCGGTAGGAAGAGAATGAGACATTGAGAAGCTTTGTTAGGTGTTTCACCATAACTGTTCTGGAGGTTCCTTCGGTCACTCCAGAATTGTTAAATGGCACTTTTGCTCAAGGACTTTGCCTTGGCCCTTTCTTCAGGTCTTTGAGCAGAAAGCCTGCTGATAGTTATGATGAGCTTTTGCGTTAAGCGGAAAAGTATATCCATGAAGAGGAAGATTGCAAGGCAAAAGAGAGGGAGTTGAGGGAGAAAATGAAGGAGAGGAGGGAGGATGCTACCAATAAGAGACCTAAGCGAGAAGAAAGATTCAAACTTGCACTGGTGCGGCTGATGAAAGCTTCACCGGTAGGTCCCAAGTTCGACTATTACATACCCTTAAAACTGCCAAAGGAGCAAGTTATGCAAGCTATTGAGCATCTCAACCTGTTGCGATGGCCTTGCACCTATAGGGAGCCACCAAGACACCACAGGTTGGATAAATTTTGTTGTTCCTACAACGAATATGGACATGTAACTAAAGAGTTTGATCATCTTCAAAATGAGTTGGAACAATTGATACGGTATGGGCGAATACCTGAGTTTTTGGAGACACTTGGGGCAGTGGATAGGCATGGGCGTATAGAACACCTTGAGGGACGGCAGCAAGCATATGCTTTCATGGTGAAATGTATAAAGAGGAGTAAAGAGCTCATTTTTCAACATTCAAATTTGAGTTTCTTTATATTTACTCACTAATACCTTAATGGTTTCCCATATTGGACCTCATTATCCAATTCCATGGATATGTTAAGAGTCCATTCTCCAAATCTCCATAATATTAATGTTAAAAGGCTAATTGAACAAATTGCATCGTTCTTACACTTATATATATGAGTTTTAAGATTTAAATCCTAATGAATTCTAGGTGTGCAACTACTGGTAAATAAATATATACATTAAAAAAACTTCCATATGTAAATATTCCCCTATTTCTTTTTCTATACAAAAAAATATTCGGAGCAAAATATTTCTACCTTATAGCTATCTGTCCTTGAGAGAATAATTGGGAAACATTTTTAGTTATAGAAGGCTTTTCTCTTTAATTGTAAAAATTGCAGCCTCCCATTTTTTGAAATAGATAGTAAATGGATCGGACAACCTGCATTGATGAATCTATCTTCCATTTTCCAACCACAACATTGTCAGGAATGCAAAATGCAGCAACACTCAAAGGTTTCCTGAAGCTATAGCGCATAGCACATGCATTATCGAAATAAAGCACACTACATATATATATATATATATATATGTAACCATTATGTTTTACATATGGTAAAGAATAAACAACTAAACAATCACAAGAATATTTTGGCGATCCCTTATTTAGTGATTTTGGTGTAGTAATTGTATTTAACACCATCGCTAATTTTATTTGGATTGACCAACGAGCCATGATTCCACCTAGGAGATTTCTTGCTCCTATTATTTGCCTCACAACTTCCCAATTTTCTTTACTGTAGCATAAAAATTCCGTTATTAGGCTTTTAACAATTAATCAAATAAAAAAACATTGGAAAAACAATCATGCCATTCACGGTGATCGATCAACATTATCAAACAAACAAAAATTAGTAAACAACAATTAATGAATAAAAAACAGCCAAAAAAAAAAAAAACCACGAAAAGACTATTTGTGGACTTTTTTTATTCTTCTACTGTCTACAGTTGTATAACAAAATGCAAAGAGAAAAGACTAAGACAACTACAAATTGGACTTGTAGTTAAATAAACAAACAGAACAATAGAATAAAATAGAATGAGAAAAAATGAGAAGCAAAGACCAAAAAAGAAAAAAAGTAAAAAAAATCACACTGGCTAAAATTTGAACAAGGAAAGAAAAAGGAACCAAAAAGTTTCCTGGCACTGAGAGAAAGCCGTTGGGAGAGGAAGCAAACTGCTGCTGTGCTGCTGGGGAGAAAGCATGGCTGCTGCTACTCCACTACTAAAAAAACTGCCTTTTATGACCCAAAAAATCCATCCCAAATTGCAATGAATTTACTGACAGAAAATCCGTCACAAAAATATCCATCACAAAATGACAATCTTTGAACAAATTAAGTTTGGCCTTTCGCAATGGAAAAAATCCGTCGCAAAAAATTTTAAAAAATAAAAAAATTGCGATGGATAATTTTGAAAGATTAGCAATGGATTCAAATAAGCAGAAGAATTTTTTGACAGAAACTAATCCGTCGCAGAAAGAAAAAATAAAAAAAATAAAAGCTTTTTAAATGTTATATTTTTAATTAATATAAAAAATAAAAGTAATAATAATATTAAAAAACATTTGATCATGATAATGTTGTGTTGCAGGTTAAAAGAATGAGCAAAATTATTCATGTCAAATGTTATTTTACACTGGTGATCTTTGATGATACTTATTGTTAAATACATTAATTTTGAATCAAAAGTTTTTTATATTATATACTATGGTAAATATAATGTTATTCATACCATTAAAAATTTATAAATAGTAAAATCTATATTAACTCTATATTTTTTTCTTCAGTAATAGATAAAGTTCATTATTTAACTTTTAAATGTTATTAAATATCTAAATTTTATTTTCTTATCTATAATTTAGTGTTTACTTTTTTATTCATATATACGAAAATATTTATAGATAAAGTCCATTATAGATGTGGAAATTTTTATTGATATAAATTTCATATTTTTATTCAGTAATAGATAAAGTCCATTATTTTATTTTCTTATCTATCATTTATGTAAATAATATACTTTTTATTATAAATATAGTTGTCATATAATGAATTAATAAATTTAGTTTCAATACACATTTATGTATTCTGATTAATTGGAAAATATATTATCTCATTATCTTTAGGAAATGTGTCAATCATTATAAAATAAAAAAATAATTATTATAAAATGCTTATACACTAATTTATACAAATTCTATATTAGCAATTAATGTTTTATAACTCATATTAGTTATATGTAATTTGTAATATAAAGTGTTATACATTTAATTAATATAAAAATAAAAGTAATAATAATATTTAAAAGCATTTGATCATGAAAATGTTATTTATGTGTTGTGAGTTAAAAGAATGAGCAAAATTAAATAAAATAATAATATATAAATTTAGAAGTTATATAGTTGATAATTAGATAGTAAAATTAGCATCATGTCAAATGTTATTTTACACTGGTAATCTTTTATGATATTTTTTTACATTAATTTTGAAGAGTAGTTTTACATAGCATATATAATGGTAAATTTAATGTCAATCATTGCATAAAAAAATTCCTAAATAGATAAAATAATTACATTAATTCTATACTTTTCTATTTAGTAATAAATGAAGTTCATCATTTAACTTTTATTTGTTATTATATTTTGAATTTTTATTTTATCTATCATTTAAAATTTATTTTTTATCCATACATAAGGAATTATATATAAAAATATGCATATATATATGGTAGTGATATTTAAATATCTAAAAATTAAATAATTAACATTCACAAATTCATTTTAAAATAAAATTATATTTTTGGCTAATACTGCAGGTTTGAAAATTTTCTGGCATTTGGATGTGTTGGTTACTTCAAAAGGTTTTTCTTTTTTTGGCTTATTTATATATTATGTATTAGATTATGGTTTAATTATGTTGTATTTATTTTGTTAGTTTTACATTTTGTGGATTATACGTTCGATTAGGATTTGAGTTATATGTTGGGTTTATATTAAATTATATATTGGTTTATAATGAGATGTATATTTGATTATATTGAATTATATTTTTTAAATTATGTGTTTGATTAAGTTGAGTTATCTAGTGGATTTGTTTTGATTATATATTCGTCTATTGTATTGAATGTATGTTAGTTTGTATTTTTGTTAGTCATGATCCTGGTTTTGTTTTTGTAATAATTTTTCACATTTGGAGAACATTGGCCAACTTTTTTTTCTCATTTCTTTTATAATTTGTTTATCTTTAATTATTTTGATTTCATTTTTTATTATGTTATATTGCAGGTTTGGATATGTCAAGGTGTTGGAGTTATGTATAAATCTTTAGATAGAGTTAGTATTATACTGTAGTTTTCATTATATGCTAGACGCTTATTGTAATATAAATTATACTTTTAAATTTATAATGTTAATTTGATTCTGCTGAAGAGAATAAATTTTTCAAGAGTTTGTTGTATTGTTGAGTTTAATATATTTATTTGATTTGAATTATTATTATTATTTGGGCATTGCAATTTAAACGAGGATGCATAAGTTTTTAGTTAATTATAGGTATCAATTTGGTATAAAAATGCATTTAACTTTTTAAAATTTTTTAAAAAATTTGCGATGGAAATTTTCGTCACAAAAACAAAAAAAATAATTAAAGAAAAAAATTTCATTGAAATATTTTTTCAAGAAATTGCAATTTTGCAAAGGACATCAAATCCATTACAAAATTGAAATTTTGTGATGGATTTTTCCATTGCAAAGGTGATGCCTCAAATCTATTGCAAATTGAGTCGTTGAAAAAATTTGCGACAGATTTTTGCCATAGCAAAATCCATTGCAAATAGCAATTTTTTTAATAATGCTCACTACGGTCAGTGATCGCGAGAAAGAGTCACTCGAACTGGATAGGCGAATAGAAAAATCAAGCGAAAACTGAACGGGCTTGTTTCAGCTTTCTTTTGGAAGGATCCAAGTCTAGGCTTTTTGGCCATTTTAAAAGAAATAGCTCTAAATTCATTTTTTTTAAAATATTTTTTTGCCCTCTAAACACCAATTTCAATAATGCGCCTTTCTTTCTGTGCTATCACCCACAAAGTGCTTGGTAGCGCACGCGATAGTGAAACTTGTCGTGCGTAGCATCACGATGTGCTATAGCGCACTATCACACCTTGACCGAAGACATGCAAGGGAGCAAAACGACAAAGGTTAACGTTGATCCTTGAAGAATCTGGAACCTTGTATATAGTTGTAGGAATTTTGTAGAACTTGTATAGCAGTTTCTAATGTAGGTTTCTAGAAAATGCTGGAGTAGTTTCTGGAAGATTATGGTCTTACGAAATTTTTGGAGATGTAATTAGAACCATAGAGTCAAATCGATTTCCACCGTCCAATTGAGAGGGTGACTATTATCACTAGGTTAGGAACTCATTTGTAATTCAACCAAGTAGAAACAAGAAGTAACTAAGTTATAGAAGCCTCTTTGAATTTCTCTCAACTCTCTCTCTCTCTCTGTCTCTCTTTGGCCCGCATGCGTGTTCTTAATGCTTGGCTAACTCACTTAGCACACACACACAACACTTTGAGAAAGGCGAGGTTGACTTAGCTAATGTCGCAATGGGCGGCGAGGGGCTAAGTATTGTACGGTAGCTTGGAAGGACAAGTCCGTGACAGCCCACCACCAGTGCTTTTAACAACTATGAAAGTAAACAACCTAGCTTGCCTAGAAGAGGTTTCTAACCCATTTCCTATTAATTGGACTTGTTGACTTATTTATCCAAGATTGACATGTGTTTTCTAAGAACGTCTAAAAGGTAATATCATGGATAGCAGCTGGATACATTCATCTTAGAGTCCTTCTAGATTGTTAACATCTCTTAGTTAATGTGTTTCCATGTTTCTGGACTACTTTGCTTATCGAAGTCTGTGAATCAGTATTTTCTTGTGCAAATTGACCCTTCTTCATGTAATTTCCAATAATTCATGGCAAAATTATAGCCCTCAGTAAATGTAAAAGAAACTTGAGAAAAGTTTAGTATTTGGCAAAAGTTCAAATTACACAGAGCCTACTTCAAGCATTCATTTCATTCTAACACATCCCCTTCTCTCTAGATTTATATTATAGCCCTAGAGTAAGCAATTGCTCTAAGGACCTTAAATAGGCAATCAGTCAGTAGTAAGCTCTACAACATAAGTAATATTAAAAAAGATAGAGTGAAGACTCAGATCGAAGAAAAGTAAGAGAAGGTGGCATGCAAGTAAGTAATATTAAAGAGACAGAGTTATGAAATTGGGATAGATAGGCAACGAATGTTTTAGGCTCTTCTGTCCTTAGAAGTTGCACAAAGTTTGCATCTAGAATGCCCGTGGCTATCAGAGGGTATTTGACCTCTTGGTTGAATATTGTATAATAACGGTACCAAAGTCTTTCAAGATGGGTAGGAGCTTGAAGATTTCTAAACTTGTGGTCTTTGACATCTGCAAAAAAATACAGCAAACTTATTCATTTATTACTCACATCCAAGATTCCTATTATATTTACATTACCTGCTTGAATGTGTAAAAATGGAGAGATTGTTGCATTGGCAGCACGTGCATTATTCTCTATGTCTAATCCAATTATTGTCTCATACACATGGTAATACAAATTGCAAACCCCCAATAGTATATATTATCAAAAAGAAAGAAAAGATCACCATCAAAAATCTTCAAGAGAAAAAAAAATGCAATAGGGAAAACTTACCAATTTCGCATGCAACATCTCAAAAAATCAACATCTGTCCTTTCCATGATAAAAGTGGATAGCTCAGCCTAAGAAATGATAAATAAAACATGATTCTTTGTTTGTGGGAAAATAAAATTGGATACCAGAAAATGTTTTCTCTTTCTTTTAAAAAAAGAAAGAAAGAAAGAAAGAAAGAAACAAGCCAAAAAAAAAAAAAAAAAAAGAATCCTTTAAAAGCATAACTTGAATATGGAACATAGCTCTGATTCTCTCTCTAAAACACTAAGATGAGTTGAAAAAAAAATAAAATAAAATAACATGGGCATGCAATGAATTCTTTTCTCCCAATTTCGAGTGGGAGTCTAAATCAGCCCATTTTTTAGCAAGATAGACCAAAGGATTTTACTGTGAGAAGAAACCCAGAAAAGCGGATGCCCCAAAAATCCATAAAGAGTTTCCTCTTTCTTGAAAAACAAAAAGAAAAACAAGGATCCCTAAAAACTCCAAACCCTAAAATGGGTTCAAAATATGAATTTCAAAAAATACAGCCAAGAAAACACTGGAAAACAATAATCTCAAACCTAAAATAGGTCCAAAATATGAGTTTCAAAAAGTACTACCAAGAAAATGCCAAAAAAACAAGAATCCTTGAAAAATCAAAAACCCTAAAATGGGTTCAAAATATGATTTTTCAAAAAGTACTGCCAAGGAAAATATGTTGAAAACTTTTACTAGGAACATAAGCCTTGCCAGGAAAATATGTTGAAAACTTTTCCCTCCTAACATCTTTTTCAATTTTTCAAATATATTAGAAAGGTTGGTGAAAGAGGAAAATTGTGGTAATAAATTAGTGCCACACTACTTTTTATTAGGTAATTATATCAACTGGTCCCTTTCTCCTCATGTGATCAGTTGTGACCTCACATAAACTCGAAGACTTATTATAGCCTTGTGACTGGTACTTGAATTTCAAGTTTTCCTTCTCATGTGTCATTTTGGATGCCTTGTTGCCTCTTTTATTAATTCCACCCAACGGCTACTTGCATTTCAATGCCATTTATGATCCTATGTACACTTCTAGAGCAACATTTAATTTTGACCATCTTTTGATTTAAGAATGTGACATTTGCATTCTCCACTAGATGTTTTCGTTTCTCCTTGTAGTAAATATCCGAAAAAGATAGCTCAAATGATACAGACATATATATATATGTGTGTGTGTGTGTGCGTGTGCGTTCGCGCGTACGCATTCAAACAATTAGATATAATATTTTAAAATGTCAACCGAAATACGTCTATTTAGGTATCGATGAGTAGATGTAGAGAGTTTAGCTAATAACTGAATTTGGATCTTCTATTTCAGTAGTAGTTTCATTTCTTTTTCTATTACATTGGTGAATGTATATGATCCGCAGTAAAATATTTTTATGAAAATATATTTAATATTTATTTATAACGTGGAATAAGATTTGAAATAGATATTGATATAAATGATTCGAATTGAAATCATTAAAATTTTTTATTTTTTCTTGAATTGGGTTTGGTAATTTTAAATGCAATTCTTGGAATTGCAGTTACAAAATAATGTAAAAATGGAGTACTTCTTTTGTACACTCAAGGCCCCTTTTGGAGTCTTCAAAGAAAGAAAATGTGAGGATTGAGGATGAGATCTGTTGAATAGACAGAGAGATGTGAAAGGTGAAAGGAGGTGAGGAAAGAGAGTGGGGCTTGAGATTATGATAGCAAAGAAGGAACAAAACAAAGAATTAAAGATAGAGAGAGTTGAAATTTGAACACAGGAAAAGGCAAGAAAAAAGGGTGGCTATTTTATGTCCTCTTCTTGTTTTCCTTTTGTTTTGTGGGTCTTGTTTTATTCTTCAATCTTCATCCTGATATTTTTTGGACTTTCAACTTTCATATGCACTGTTTGGCCACCACCACCATGCTGGCCAATTATAAATTTGATTACTTCATTTTTTATTTCTTCTCAATTTCTATTTCTTCGTATTTTCCCTTCTTTTTTTTTTTTTTTTTGCGTTACTATCTTGCAGCATCGATTTTTTATTTGCTTGGATTATTGCAATTTGTTGATTATTATTAAGATTTAAGATAGAACAGTGTCATTCAAGCATGATGACGTTGACTTGTTTTCAGCATGATTGGGCCGACTTATAACCTTTTCTGGAGTCTTTATTTTTTTGTCCATCTTAGAAGAAAATTATCTGATGCTTAAATTAGTTATACAATTTTTAAGATAAATGATGAAATTTGTGAATGCACAGTAGATTAATTCATGAGGATCAAGTTTTTCTAGAAAAGTATATTCATGAATGACCCACCTTTTTATAACACACACAAAATTAATTTATTTAATAAATCTTACTATTGACTTGAATGTCATGAAAGATTTTTGACAAGCAAACCCCAAAAATTTTAATTTATCTTTGCCAAGTTGGAGCTCGATATCTTAACAACGTATGACTCCACCGAAAATAGGCCTAAACTGTGTGTAATAACAAGAGCGTGTCATTTTATATTAAGGTATAACGTTCCTTCCAAGATCAAAGCTAATTTTAAACTTTTCTGATGTAGAGGATCCTTTATTCAAGGCAACTGTAGAGCATGCTCGGTTAGAGTGCAAAAAAAAGCACTCTAACTCAGATGAGTACATCATCAATTATCTCTCTTTGTTCATCAGAAGATAAGGGCACAAACAACGTTGATGATATGATGGAAGATGCTCAAGACCCTTATGAGTTTGACAGCCAATGGTGGCAACATATTGGTTTATTTGCAGAACCTAAGAATCCATTAGCTCAAGCACCAAGACAGCTCAAATAAGACAGTATTATGAGACCATTCAAAGCAGGATTTTTATCCTAAACAGCACCATGTGGGTTTCTCTATTGTAAAATAATTGCACTATGTCATTATTACTTTTGTTTGTTTGCAAAATTATTGTCCTTTGTGGGTCTAGGGTATTTATATAGCTATATTGTGTAGGTCAAGATATTTAATAATTAAGTCAGTATAGGCCAGATTGTTTAATTATTGTACTATAAACAGTGTCAAACTTCCTCTAGAAAAGGAAGTAGTCTGTTGTAATGAAGGGTAGAGCGGAGCTAAGATTAGCAAAGCAAAGCCAAGTTTGAAATAATATCTTTGTTTTCTTAACCCATTTTCTTCATTCCTCTTCAACCTATCCTCAACATTTTAAATGGAGTATGCTTTGCAATTGTCTTGAATAAAGGATCCTTTGTATCAAAAAAGTTTAAAATTAGCTTTGATCCTGGAAGGAACGTTGTACCTTAACATAAAAGGACACGGCCTTGTTATTGCCACAGTTAAGGCTTATTTTCGGCGGAGTCATACCTTGTTAAGATATCAAGTTCCAACTTGGGAACTTTATAAATCCAGCAAGATAGATCTTTATAAAATTTATCACGTGGGCGCCTTGATATTTTGATTCATCAACCTTCTATTCTTATATACTCATTAGTTTAGGGTTGTCAATGGATCAAATTTTAATTTGAATTCAATTTGAATTTTAAGATTTTTATTCGATTAAAATATTTGATAAATTAGATTCAATTATAAATATCTGTAATTTAAAATAAGTGGATCGGATATGAAATTAATCAATTCAATCCATTAAAGATCCGAATCCAAACTTAAAATTTTTTTATTAAATTAATAATATTTTATATAATATTAATAATGATTTTAATATAAAATTTATATATATCATATTAACCTAATATTTATATTATTATTTATATTATACTATTAATATCAAGTCTTTAGCCAAAAAAATAAGAGAAATAATGATAAAGTGTCAAATAAAATAATAAAAATTTAAATATGACGTAAATTTACTTTATAAATACAATATTTTATACAATCCAAAAAGAAAAAAAGAAGAAAAAAATATTAAATTGGGCCATTCTTTTATCAAATTTTAGATATATATCAAATTCGGATATGGTACTGACTAACAAAGATCCTATAGGATATCAGGTTGAATTCGAATATGAATTTTGATAATTGAATTCGAATTTCAATATGGTTAATCTGATCCAAATTCGACTCATTAATAGCTCTAAATTAGTCATGTATTTTTTAACATATTTTTCACCTTTTTGATTTAGTTAATTCAAATCGTGATACCATAATTTTTTTATTTTTTTTTCATGATTTACAACTTAGAGGTTAAATAATATCTTTTCTTCAACTTTTTAAAAAATTTCAAGAGAGATATATGTTATAAATGGAGTTTTCTAAAAAAGCATCAATATTTATAAAGATTTGTGGATAGTAGATTTTAGAAATTTCTACGTAAGTGTGAAAGTTTATTTGACATATGTAGAGAATAGCTTAAAATAAATTTGGACAATTTATCACTTTTAGATAGGATTGATGCTTTCATGGTGAAATGTATAAAAAGGAGTTAGTAACTCATTTTTCAACATTCAAATTTGAGAGGTTAAATTCATATAGAATTTCTCTTAGAAGATCTCTTCTATGTAATTTTCTTTCACTGTTAAAGCATAAATATCTTTCCAACCATTTCTTCACTAGACAATACAACTAATAACTTATTAGAGATATTCTTCCACACATTTTTATTTTTCTTGTTTTAATTTTATTAGCCATACATTATGATCCAATCAAGTGCTCATTAAAATCCAACTTAGCAATGCAATAATATAAACAATATAACCAGTAATGAAGTAAAACCAAATGCAAGAAACTTCACAAAATTGTTATTCATATATGCCGTCTAGATATTTCTGTGTTTCCCTTTAGCATGTTGCCGCTAGAAGCCCGTATTTCTTCTAGAGAATCTTTTAATTGTTTCAGAGCAACTAGAAAGAGATTTTTTAACCAGAAAAAAACAAATGATACATTGAAAGAATCTGTTGGGTCTTCCAGTATCAAATGCAAACTGATTAGCAGGACAACAAGATAATAAAAAAACAGTGATACAAGGAGATATATGAAGGGCAATTTAAAATGTGAATAAGCCTACTAATGAGTCATGGAGAAGAGAGCATAAAACGATAATTTGATGGCATAAGACGATACTTATTTGTAACTTTGTTCGAGGCAATAAATGTAAAATAATATATCGCATCACAAACACATAAATATGATGTGAGGAGAGGAATATGACCTTGCAGAATTTTTGAACAAGAAGCCCCCAGAATTTTCTTCAATGTTTGATTCTTGGAAATCTGCAAAAGGAAAAACATAATTAGAAAACCCAAGTTATTCACAAAATTAGAAAAATGTAGTATGTGCAAATGAAAAAATGGAACTAATGGCTGGAACTAGTGGTTGAAGAGATGTTGATTGCACTGCAGCATGATGGAGATTCGACATGATGGAGTTTGGCAATTGGGGTCGGGAATGAGAGGGAGTTGGGGGATGAATAGCATGCTCTGTGAGAAATCAAATTTATATTAATGATAAATTTTTTATCTATAACATCACAAATACGTGAATCAACATTAACAACTAAATAGTTTTTTCATTATAAATTAAACTAAATTAATAAAATTAATAAATTTAATAAATTTAATATATTGGGATCGCAATTTTTTTTAAAAAAATTGGAATAGCAATAGCAATAGTTGAACATTTTTCATTAATAAAATCAATAATATTAACATAAGTAATGGAATAAATATTTTTTATACAAATAACTAATAAAATTAAATTTGCTAATGAATAAAGTTTATTAATATAGAAATTAGCTGTTTTTATAAAATTAAATATAGAAAAAGTTTTTACTTTTAAACTATTTTTATTAACTGTATGTTTTTATTAACCATTTTTTAATTATATTAATATAATTAGCAAAAAGTTTAATTGTTAATTATATTAATAAAGTAGTTAATTTGATTAGTAAAAGTTTAAAATTAACTAATTTAAATTTAATGATTAAATTAAATTAAATATAGAGTTTTTTTTTTTTTTTTAGTTATCAGATGCCAAATTATATTTTTAGTATATACAAAAAAAATTAGTACGTATATTAAAAACATAAATCTAATAAACTAAACCCAAATGGTCTTGACTTAGATAGGGTATAGTAGGATTAAAATCTCATTCTTTTTAGTATTTTAGGATATAGTAGAATATATGATGTTTTTATTTGTATATTTTAAGATATGGGTGTACGTAGGGTAATATCCTACCTATTCACAGGTCTAATTTCATATATTAGGCCCCAATATAGAAGGCATGAGTGTCATATTTGATATCTAACATTAAGTACGTGGGCTGGCCTGAAACTAATTGTGGGCCCAGCACTATTCACGCTACTGGATGCTGTTCGGCCGCGATTGTGGAATCATGGCCAGCGACTCAATCTGGCAATGAGGTGTAGGTTCAATTTTGTCCCCCTTTAATGCATCGTATTTGGCAATTTTGTCCCTCAGTCAACAATTTTGAATTTTTTCTAGTGCAGGTACTATGCTAAATCCGGCGAACCGAAAGCATTGAACACGCACATTATGGTGGTGGATAGTTATCTTCTGCAGTCGGTTATTCCCGTCTGACTGCCAGGTTGTAGTACCATCCCTTTGTGCTTGGTAGACAGAACAGCGGAGGTTCTGACATTAATCAATTTTCAAGGTACGGTAACCTCTTCCTGATGCACTTCGGTGTTCTGTTTGCAGTTTATGTTTACTATTCGTCGGGGACTTGTTTTGGTACTATTTTTTTTCTTGTGGCTGTTGTACTATTTATAGGTATACCCAATTTGTTGATTGTGTGGAAGCTTCCACGCATTCGTGGCGGATTGTTGGACTTCTTCTTTACTTTGATAATTTTGTATAATTTTCTTCGTTCCCACCCCAGTACCATTAGCTTCTGCAACGTATGGATTGAAGTAGATTTTCTTTTTCAAAAAAGAATTATTTGTGATTACAACTTGTTTCTTTTGCTGAGCATCATTAAACTGATGTAAAACTTGGGATTTTGCTGTAACCACTTGTAATGAGTACCCCCCACCCACCCAAAAAAAAAATTCCCTTCGAAATTTTGGTACTCTATAATAATTTTCTATACAAATATCATAGTTTACTCCATTTTAGGATTTCTGAAAATTATTACACGTATTTACAAGATTTATAATCACATTTTTTTGAGTTTCTAATTTTTGTACCTTTCTAAAACATTTCCTTATTTAAATGCCTTTTTAAGATTCAAGGAATAATACAAAATTTCTTATTTTAATATATTTTACGAATTCTAGAAATTTTACAACTATTTATACAATTTCCTCCTAATTCTGATTTTTCTAAAAATATTACCAAAAATTTCCTTCTTAAAACTATTTAATAAAATAGACAAAATAAAAAAAATTTACTGCAAATATCCTAAGATTCGATCATGAAGACCATTCAAGAACAAAGAAATTAACTTTTTATTCTATAATATCTCATGTGAAATTCTCTGCAAAATTTCTTACAAAATTGTTTCACACATGGCCCCTAAAATGTAAGAATATTATTGGAGAGTTTGGTGTTTAATAAATGAATTTACAATTCACCCACCACATGGCATTTTTCCATTTAAACCTCATAAATGTCTAATAAAAAAATTAGGAAAAATCCAAGAAAATTTCCTTTAGGCCTAATTGGAAGAATCTTACTTGGCCAAGACATAATCAACCTAGACATCTCATAAATGCTACTTTAGCCCCTAGGACCTAGTCATTAATATTTAATTAGCCCTTAAAACTTACTTTCTTTACACAAATGCCCTTGAATCAAATCTATAAATAGCTAACCAAGCCTCTAAATTTTCTTTAACAGATACAACACACACTTTTTCTAAACACACAAACACACACACACACACCAAACACACATACATATAAAACATATTTAGCCCATAAAATCTCCAAGAAAATCGAGCTAGGGTTGGTGAAGGAAAGAGGAAAGAAATCGAGCCAAAAATTATCGATAAAAGCTTGGAAATTTAGGTAAAGTTTATAACTTTTCCTACTATCTTTCTTGCTTGATTCTTGAGAATTAATTTTGGTTCTTGAATCATGTTATCTGCTATTCTACTTTCATATTTTAAATTAAAACTTTTTGCAAAAGATACTGAATTTTAAATTTTACCGTAAAATTTCTCTAAAGTTTTAAAAAAGAAAACTTATACTTTTCAACTTTAACCTAAAATATTTATTTCATTCATATTCCTTGTTCTATTCTTTGCTCCTTGTTCTACCTATCGTTATGGTCTTGAAATCGTATTGTTGATTCATTCTATCATTCTTAATGAACATCGGCACATTCATTAAAAGTAATGAAAAGTTCAATGATAGTATTGATTGCAATTATTCAAGAATGTTGGGTCCTATAATTATTCGGTATGAGAGCTAGGCGGCATCGGGCTGATTGTAAACTTGTGTTGAATTATTCTCATTGATGGTTGGTCTCGCAATTGTCTAGAGGTTAGGCATCCCAACAGACCTATCTGCGATACATAGTCGATCGTGTCGCCATTGTTTTCCTCTCGAGCGGCCACTCGAGGTGGACATTGGGGAGGCACAGGGGTGAATTAATGTTGAAGATATAAGGGTGATAGACCAACTAGTTCAGCTATAATTTATAATTCATACTCTTGCTCCTTACTGATTCTATAATTCCTTCGTTCCTTCTTCTTCAATTATAAATTTTACTAAGTTCTATGAACTTACGTTTTCTCCCAAAATATTATTTTGTAGGAGTAGAAAGATAGAAAAGAGCAGTGTTTTTCTTTCTTGCTAACTCAAGCTTATTTTTTTTACTCTCTTGTACGCATTGAAGCTTGTGTTATGAAAGATTGATCAATAAAGATGTTTATCTGTATATCTTGTGAGATGATATCATTTTCGTAATATCTCCATCTAGGGACAGAAGCTCTAGTTTTGGGGCTGCTACAGAGTGGTATTAGAGCCTAGTTTTTGAAAACTAATACCCTAGTAATGACTCATAGACTAACTTGGTTTAGAGCGGGTTACATGGACAAGGAAAAGCGAAAACCTAGGGAGGACACATTCATTAGTTCTAATAGTGTTATGAGTCCATTGCAACCCGTACGGGATTATGAGGCCAAATTAGCTGCCAAGGACTGAGAAATTACATCTAGGGACCAATAAATTGTGCAGTGGCAGCAAATTTATTGGGAGCATGTGTTTCAGCAGAATGATTATGTAGAAAAATCGCAAAGGGAAATTCCTTGTTTGATGGAAAAATATCATGACTATCTCATAGAGTTTTGAGCCTAGGCGATCCAGGATCGCTGTTATATTATGCATTTGGTTCGTAAGAACTAGGAAAGGTACGAGTAGTTGATGAAGCAGGTGGTTAATCAGTTTAGAGAAATGGGGCAAATGGCGCAAGGATACATAAATACGAGTTTTGGAAATTTGGCAGATTTATTTCAAGGCATAGAAGCATCTGGGATTTTTTAGGAAAATCTTGATATTGCAAGATCAGATTTAGAGGGTGAAATATTTAGATAATTAGGGATAGTAGGCCTTGAAGAAACGCATAAGCCAAATGAAGGGACATTGGCCCCAAAGCCCTCAAGAAAGCCTAGAATCCAGGTAATTCCTCTTGGGCCATCTATATGAATAAGTGAAAATGACATGATAATACGAATGGCCCAAAAAAGATCTAAATGCTATTCACCATCATAATAGAAAATAAAATATGTACCTAGGAATGTTTAGAAATAAGTAGAGATGGTTGGAAATAGTCTAATGAAGAATGACTAATTAAGTTATTTTGAGAAACCAACTTTTGCTTGCAGATAATATATGTTACTCATTTTTGTATTTTGCAGCCAAATGAACTAATGAAAGGGTATGTGTTGGAAACCATGAATTTAGATTATTATGGCTCCAAAGAGAAATCTTACACAAGAAAGTCAATTGAGGAAATGTGGATGCCCTCGAATGGAAGATCTCGATAAAAGCAACAATGTAACTGATGGAAAATATGTCGCCAGCAATTGTGCCAAGCGTTGAGCAAATGTTCGCCTTGTGGTGACAATTTATGGAGCTTTCTCAGTGTTAAATTAATGACGAAAATTTTGAAAAAAATTGAATTAAAGGATAGAACGCTAAAAAGATTTCTTTGCTTAAATCCCTCAAAATTTAGGGGAGAACTGGATAATCGAAAAGCTGAATTATGGCTATAGGAAATCGAGAAAATATTTCAAATTCTTGGTTATCCTGAAAGATAACAAGTAAGGCATGCTGCCTTTCTCTTAGAAAATGCAGCATATTATTGGTGGAAAATAGTGGAAAGAGGTTGGACTAACGACAGGGTTGAATGGACTTGGGAAAGCTTTAAAGAGGAATTTTTGTGAATGTTTATCCCAAAAATCACACAAGATACCTGAGAAAGAGAATTTATGAATTTAATTCAAGGAGATAAAACAATGGCGGACTATGAAGCCGAATATAATAGATTAATTTGATATGCTCCACACGTCCTCGTAAATGAAAGAAAGCGAATGAGGAAATTTGTGGAAGGTCTAAAATTGGAGTTATGATGTACTCTAGTTTATTGTGACCTCCAAAATCATAATTGAGTAGTAGAAAAGGCCCTGAAAATTGAAGATGAACTCAAGGAACTTCAAAAATTAGATGATAAATGGAAAAAAGGCAAGGTTATGGGGCAAGTGAGTCGCCATAAATCTTCACAAGAAAAAAAAATTAATTGGAGCTTCTGTAAATTCTAAGGGCAAGACTCCTTAGGTTGCACAAATAAACGAGAGGCGCAAGTGTAATTACAATGGGAAACTTTCCCACACTAAAGATTAGTGTTGGATGAAACAAAAGAAATGTTTAATTTATGGAAATTCCCAAAACATGATTGGAAATTGCCCTAGGAATCACAATCTTAGTGTTAATTTGGATTCATCTAAGCAACAACAAAACGAATAGGGAAAGAGACCTCCTACAAAGGCAAGAGCTTATGCCCTTATTCTTGCAGCAAATCTAGAAGCTGGGGATGTGGTAGAAGGTACAGCCCTAATCCATAACTTTGTCTACAAAGTTTTATTTGATCCTAGTGCAAGTCATTTGTTTATATCAAATACATGTGCTTCTAAAATAGGATTGAATTTTGAAATTTTGAGTACTCCTCATGAATTATGCTCGCCTATAGGAGTGGGAATTACAACCTACGTTAGATACAGGAGTTGTCCTGTAATTATAGAAAATAAGAAATATCCTTCGGACCTTGTAGAGGTACCAATCCAAGAATATGATCTCATTCTAGGAATGGATTGGTTGTATAGTTATCAAGCAATAGTAGATTGCTTTTCCAAAGCTATCAAGTTGGGGAATGCCACGAAAAATCTATAGAAAAAGAATATAAATTGTGTAAAATCGATCTTTATTTTTTCAATAAGAGCTAAGAAGGTTTTAAGAGAATGAGGTCAAGCATTTTGGCTTACTTGATAAAGAAGCCACATAATAAGTTGAAATTGCAAGATGTAAAGGTGGTTAAAGAATTTTTAGAAGTATTCCTTGAAGAGTTAAATTCATTACCCTAAGATCAAGAAATAGAATTTGCGATTGAAACTTATCCTGAAGCTAAACCGTTCTCAAAGACACCATATATAATAGCCCGGCATAATTAAAGGAATTAAAATAACAATTGCAAGAGCTTTTGAATAAAAAGTTCACACAGCCAAGTAATTCGCCGTTGGGAGCACCTGTGTTGTTTGTAAAGAAAAAGGATGATTCATTAAGGATGTGCATTGATTACCGAGAATTAAACAAAATGACTATAAAAAAAAATATCCATTGCCATACATTGAGTTATTCGATCACCTATGAGGCTCAACAATGTACTGTATGTTAGACTTACGGCAAGGGTATTATCAGCTAAAAATATGAGAATATGATATTCCTAAAACAACATTTAATTCTCGGTATGGGCATTTTGAATTTGTAGTAATGCCTTTTGGATTGACGAACGCACCGGCTACTTTTATGGATTTAATGCATCGGATATTGCAGCCTTACTTTGTAGTAATCTTTATTAATGATATTTTGGTATATTCCAAAACCAAAGAAGAACATGGGAGGCACTTAAGGATAGTGCTCCAAACTCTTAAAGATCACCAGTTATATGCCAAATTTAGTAAATGTGAGTTTTGGATGGAAAGGGTTACTTTTCTAGGGCATATAATTTCTCAAAATGGTCTTGAAGTGGATCCTGAGAAAATAGAAGCAATAGTTAATTGGAGAAGGCCAGAAAATGTTATTGAAGTATGAACTTTTCTAGGGTTAGCTGGATATTATCAAAAAATTATCCAGAATTTCTCCAAAATAGTGGGACCCCTTACAAAACTAATTCAAAAAGAGCAACGCTTTGAATGGGACAAATGTTGTGAGCAATGTTTTGTAGAACTAAAGAAAAGATTAACTTTAGCACTTGTGTTGGCACTACCAGATGGTTCGGGAAAATACATTGCATACGCAGACACGTCAAAAGAAGGATTGGGATGTGTATTAATGCAAAATGAGCGAGTAATTGCATATGCTTCAAGAAAACTTAAACCCAATGAACAAAATTATCCAGCTTATGATTTGAAATTAGTAGTTGTAGTATTTGCATTAGCTAAATGGCGATATTATCTATGTGGCGCTAAAGTAGAAGTTCATACCAACCATAAAAGTCTCAAATATATTTTCAGCCACAAAAACTTAAATTTGAGACAACGAAGATGGATGGAATTTCTTGAAGATTATTACTTTATGATTATTTATCATCCTGGGAAAGCTAATCCGGTAGCAGATGTCTTAAGTTAAAAAGTAAGGGTGGTAGGAATAATCAAACAACTAGATATGTACCAAGTTATCCAAGATGCCTAAGATAGGGAGGGATGGGTTCAGAAAATAAAAACAATTCCTACAAAAAGTTCCGAATTCCAAGTTGATGATAATGGAATATTAA
The DNA here is from genome assembly GCA_018894105.1 of Jacaranda mimosifolia. NCBI lineage: Eukaryota > Viridiplantae > Streptophyta > Magnoliopsida > Lamiales > Bignoniaceae > Jacaranda > Jacaranda mimosifolia. Next base: position 31,136,518 of record CM032129.1, read on the forward strand.
GATTTAAAGGGCGAATATATGTGCCCAAAGAAATCTGGGAGAAAGTATTATCTAAAGCTCATAACACAAAATACACAATACATCCAGGGGGGGGCAAAGATGTATTGAGACTTGAAACAAAAATTTTGATGGGAAGGATTAAAACGAGATGTAATAGAAATTGTACTTAAGTGCCTCACATATCAATTGGTAAAAGCTGAACACCAAATACTTGCATGAACTCTACAACCATTATCAATCCCAAATTGGAAATGGGATGAAATTACTACGGATTTTATCATAGGACTAGCAGTGATGTGAGGAGGTTAAGATAGTATTTGGGTTAAAGTAGATCGGCTGACCAAATCCGCTCATTTTCTACCTATTCAAACCTAATATAATATAGAAAAGTTAGCCAAAATATATATTAAAGAAATCGTCAGACTACATGGAGTACCACAAGGTATTGGATCTGACAGAGACCCAAAGTTTACTTCACCGCTTTGGAAAAGCCTGTAGGAACACATTGGAACTAATAGGATATTTGGTTTCATTTCCAAGCCCCATTTTCATTTTCATGTGGGAATGAAAATTGAAAACAAACACTGTCTCACAATTTTTTTCAGAAAAAGTACACATTTTCTTCCCAAAACTCTTTCTAAATCTACCTTATCATCCTATTATACATCAATCAAATTCAAATTTGATTTGACATAAAGTACCCACCATCATTTTTTAATTAATAAAATATATATTTTTTAAAAATAAATCTTTTTAAACATAAAAAAATATAAATAACCTGTTTTTCAATCCTATAACCAATCACTACTTTCTAACATTTCATTCAAATACATTTCAATTTCTATTTCCATTTAATAACTAACTTTCCAACTTTTAGAAATGGTTGGAAATGGACATGGCCTTTGGAAATAAAACCAAACGAGTTGTAAGTTACAATTCAGCACCATAGCTCATCCTCAAACAGATGGACAGTCTGAAAGAACAATTCAAATCTTGGAAAACATGTTACGAGCTTACGTTTTAGACTTTCATGGAAGCTGGGAGAAACATTTGCCTTTGATTGAATTTGCTTATATTAATAGTTATCAAGCTTCTATCCAAATGGCATCATATGAGGCACTTTACAGAAGAAAATGTCGGTCTCCATTACATTAGGATCTAGATGAGGTTAAAACTACAATACATGATAGGTAAGCGTGTTTGAGGCCAAAACTTATAAAAAAAGCTATTGAGAAGGTACGACTAATATAGCAAAACCTAAAAGTAGCTCAACCAAAAGAGTTGTGCTAATAAATGTTGAAAAGATATATAATTTGTAGTAGGCGAACAAGTAATTTTGAAAGTTGTGCCCCAAAAGGGAATTAGGAGAATGGGGAAAGTTGGAAAGTTAGCCTCTCGATTTTCAAGAACTTTTGAAATTTTAGAGCAAGTTCGTCATGTCGCATACAAATTAAACTTACCCACCAAATTAACCAGGAAACATAATGTCTTTCACATTTCCCAACTTCGAAAATATTATCCTGATCCATCCCATATTATTGACCGTAGTGACTTACTAGTACCAAGTGACCTTTCTTACATTGAGCAATCCATACGAATCCTTGATTATCAAGTTCGAGAACTTAGAAATAAGAGAATTCCTCAAGTCAAGGTTTTATGGAGGAATCAGAAAATTGAAGAAGCTACGTGGGAGCGTGAAGATGAAATGCGCAAAAAGTATCTTTATCCTTTTTACTAGCAGGTTTGTCTTTCAAATTTTAAGCAATTAGATTTTAAATTCTTAGCCCAACTTAGGGTTTAAGTTCTTAGCTCATAGTTAAAACAAAATAGAATCTGGAGATCGGATTCTTCTAAGAGGGGAAGACTGTAATGACCCCCTCCCCCCCAAAGAAAAAAAGAAATCCTTTTGAAATTTTAGTACTCTATAATAATTTTTCTATAAAAATATCATAGTTTACTTCATTTTAGGATTTTTGAAAATTATTACACTTATTTACAAGATTTATAATCACATTTTTTTGAGTTTCTAATTTTTGTAAACTTTCTGAAATATTTCCTTGTTTAAATACCTTTTTAAGATTCAAGGAATAATTCAAAATTTTTTATTTTAACATATTTTATGAATTTAGAAATTTCACAACTATTTATACAATTTTCTCCTAATTCTAATTTTTCTAGATATATTACCTAAAACTTCCTTCTTAAAATAATTTAATAAAAAAAACCAAAATAAAAAAAATTACTCCAAATATCCTAAAAGTTGGTCATGAAGACCATTCAAGAACAAAGAAATTAATTTTTTATTCTAAATATCGCATGTGAAATTCTGTATAAAATTTCTTACAAAATTATTTCACACATGGCCCCTAAAATGTAAGAATATTATTGGAGAGTTTGGCATTTAATAAATGAATTTACAACTCACCCACCACATGGAATTTTTTCATTTAAACCTCATAAATATCTAATAAACAAATTAGAAAAAATCCAGGAAAATCTCCTTTAGGCCTAATTGGAAGAATCTTACTTGGCCAAACCACTAATCTACCTAGACACCTCATAAATGCTACTTTAGCCCCTACGACATGGTCATTAATATTAGATTAGCTCCTAAAACTAACTTTCTTTACAAAAATGCCCTTGAATCAAATCTATAAATAGCTAACCAAGCCCATAAATTTTCTCCAATACATACAACACACACATTTTCTCTACACACACGCCAAACACACATACATACAAAACTTATTTAGCCCATAAAATCACTGTAAAATCTCTACACTCGCATGACTGGAACTTTGAAAGAATGGTGGTATGCACATGGAAATTACAGGCAAATTCAAGTAAGAAATTCTCCCAATGTTGATGTTTTTATGAGCTACACCTATGCTGAATTTCTTGGAGAATTACAACATCATTTGGATGCTGCAAGGGAAGAATTCTTCAAAATGAAATGCTACTCTTTCAAAAGAAAGGATCTAGAAAAACACTTCCAAAGAATGTCACAAAAATATTACATTCTTAGCGGGCTGGATAATCTAAACATGAAGCAATCATATCTCAATTCCATTCCAGGATCATTGGGACAAGAGGCACTACGATTGATTGAACTAAAAGGCGAACTCTTTCAAACATTATTCTTGGAGAAGTCTGTCAGTATTTAATCAAAGCTCTTGCAAAGCTGTGTAACAATTGGAAGTTCTCCAAGGAATTCCAGGAAACAAGAAAAAAGATTGGAAAATAATGTGAGAGAATATATCTTCATATCAAATGCAAAAAGAACAAATGTCACTATCCAAAAAAAATCCAAAAAACATTTTACAAGATCAAGGAAGCACTATCAATAATGGAAGCCAAAGAAAAAAAGGAGATTTTTTAGAAGAAAATCCTCGAGGTCCAGCGGAGATAGATGCCATATCTGTCATAAAAGAAGCCATTGGGCTAAACACTATCCAAACAAGAGGAGAGACAAGATTTTGAAGCAGATTTGCCAGCCGATGCAATATTACATTGAAAATAATGATCTTGAATCATTGTTTTCTAAAGAAGATGAACCATCTAAACAGACTCTATTTGCTCTTGAAGAAGATTCAAATGATGATGCTTCATTATCAGAACAAACCAATTCTGATATCCAGTAACCAATTTTTAGGATACAAATAATTAGATTAGCATTCTATGTACCCCTCATTCAGGTACAAATAATCCCTAAAAAATTTGATAATCCAATTACTGTTGTTGGTCTTCTTTATACATGAGCATCCGAGTCTATTTTAAATCTAAGGATACCTGCTTCGTCCTTTTGGAAAGATTACCATGAAGTATTCAAGGTTGCAAACAGTGATACCCTTTCAATTCAACTTATCAACAAGCCAATCAAGATCCAGTTTTTCCTAGAACTCTCTTCCACTCATAAGTTTCTTAGGTCTTCACTACCCGGAAACGATATTGTGATTGTGTTTGATATCATAAAGCAGTTATGGGAAAAGGGAGTTGTTCCTAAATCAGACGAACTTAGGTATAAGTCTTATTTCCTTCCATATATCAAACCTTAATCTTGTTTTGCCATTGATACTATCCCAAAAATTCGATCTAGATTAGTAAGAGACTGTTGTGTAGAATCTCACTTTGAATTTCTACACAAATGCACAAATCCATTTTGAAGAAACCTAAAGTTTTTAATTTACCTACCCTTCAAAAAGGACATCAATGTTAATCCAACAGAAGCTAGTCATCTAGGAATACCTCCAGATCAACTTGAATTGGCTACAAGGGAGTTAGCCTAGCTAAGAGATGAAGGATTTATTGAAGCAACGAATTCTTCGTGGTCTAGTCAAGCCTTTTATGTCAATAAAACGACTGAACAAGCAAGAGGAAAAATGAGGTTGGCTATCAATTACAAGCCTCTAAATTTCTTTCTTGCAGATCAGACATTTCCACTTCAAAACAGGAACTATCTATTCTCTAATCTCATTAGAGCCAAAATATTTTCAAATTTTGATCTCAAAGCATGATTTTGGCAAATTAGGATTCATCTAGAAGACTGATTCAAAACATCATTTCGCATTCCAAATGCCTATTTCTAATGGACTGTCTTACCTTTTAGGCTTAAAACTGCACTATCTCTATTTCAAAAGGCTATGGTCAGAATCTTTGAACCTTTATTCTCAAATGCTTTGATCTATATAGGTGATATACTTTATTTTTTCTCTAAAGGTATAGCCTCTCATGCACACTTACTGCATCAATTTGAGGAATTAGTTCAGAAATTTGGAATTGTGCTATCTAAAAAGAAAATGCTAATATGTGAAAACGAGATATGTTTTCTTGGAATGCATATAAGGGATGGGCAGTACACACACTCCAACCCCATATTGCACAAGAATTGTTAAAATTTCCTGATAATATTAGCACAAAGCAGCAAATACAATAATTCTTAGGAATTATCAATTATGCAGCAGACTTTATCCAAGGCTTGCATCAATCATAAGACCTTTATAGGATATGCTCAAGAAAAATCCTCCAGAATTGTCTTATGCTCAAAGGAAAGCAATTTTTGCAATAAAAGATAGAATTCAAAAGCTTTTTCCATTACAAATTCCTTCAGATGGAACAAGAATTTTACAGACAGATGTAGTGAAACCTTTTGGGTAGCAATTCTCCTTGAAGAAAAGGATGGAAAAAGAAAAGTTTGTGGATATAAAAATGGATTATTCAAACCTATTGAACAAAACTATCATTCCACTTTCAAATAATACTTGATGTCAAAAGAGGTATTGAAAATTTTCAGTTTCATCTTATTAGGCATCATTTTTTTGTGGAGATGGACATAACTACATTTCCAAAGATGATAAATTTCAAAGCACCTCACCAAGTTCCATCAAAACAACTTTTGAGGTGGGCATAGTGGTTTTCACAATTTTTTTTCACTGTGAAGCACATCAAAGCTGGTTACTTCACCAAGCCTAATCTTTACCAAATTCCCAGAAAACATATCCCCATCATCTGCGTGATATCTTTCTCAACCACATCAAGAATCTCATCAATCCATGAGTTTTCCCTTGAAAACCTTCCACCTGAGTTGAATGATCTCATCAAAACCAAAACTCTCCGATCTAGAGCTAAAGAACTCATGCTGAAATACCAATCTCCTACAGTTCAGAAGACTGGTCTTCACACTATTTAGTGTATCTTCACCATTTGATAAAATGTTTTAAAAAGAACTGCTATGCATGATCTGGTATATTTACTTGAACAATATACCATTAGTGTGGAATTCCACATTGAACAATCAATCAAATGGATTGCTAAGTTGCACAGTGGATGTTTCGATGATTTTGATGATTTTCCATATGCTAGAACCTTTCTGGAATGGTTCTATCCTTTGTCAACATGGATCAGGATGCTTAGAGTTCTCTATCTGCAACAACTTGGTAAAACAAACAAAGGGATTTCTATAGTTTATCTTTTATCCAAATAAAGTTCTCCTCATATCCACGATCACTCGTATCTTTACTCAGTTAGAGAATATGGAGTTTTCCAATTTTTGATTAATAAAGAATTTTATGGACATGGAAAGGATATTAGAGACTTTCAAAAAACTATGGCAGAACAGAACTCAACAATCCCTCCTCAATTTGGCAAGATTTGAAGAAGATGCTCTATGGGAACAATTACCAGTTGATTATGCTCTCCAACTCCAAGAACATGCTAGAACATATTTTGAATAATATTATTCCCAAAATAAGAGAGCAACTCCAGAAACTTTGTGGAGAAGATCAAAATAGGCATTTCAGACAAATTGGAAATATTTGTCCAATAATATTGCTTCTCAAAGCACTCTAACCCAGACGAGTATGTCATCAATTATCTGGCTTTGTTCTTCAGAAGATAAGGGTAAAAACAATGTTGATGATATGATGGAAGATGCTCAAGACCCTTATGAGTTTGATAGCTAATGTTGGCATCGTGTTGGTTTATTTGCAGAACCTGAGAATCCATTAGCTCAAGCACCAAGACAGCTCAAATCAAACAGTATTATGCGACCATTCAGAGCAGGATTTATATCCTAAATAGCACTATGTGGGTTTCTCTGTTGTAAAATAATTGTATTATGTCTTTATTACTTTTGTTTATTTGCAAAATTATTGTTCTTTGTGGGTCTAGGGTATTTATCATTACAAAAAATTGCACTATAGATAACAATTTGTACAAAAGTTTAATTTGTCACAAGAATATGTTTATTGCAACAAACTATAAATATCATTACCAAACATTTACTTTTTCGTGACGATAATGAAATGGTTGTTTCAATAAGTAATATTTTGTTACAAAAGGTAACTTTCTAGTGACAATTAGAAATTATCCTTACAAAAAGTAAAGTTTTGTTACGAAAAATTTATTTTTACGTGACAAACAAAATATTCGTTACAAATAATGTTGTATCGTCATGAAAAAAATTTCTTTTAGTGACAAATATAAAACTTGTAACAAAAAAGTTCATCATGGTAAAAAAATCATTACTATTTGATTAAAATATGTGAAGGATACTTGGATTGAATAATTCGAGCCTAACCCAATGTAATAGATATTAGTTAATTTGGGATGATTATCTAAACTATTATAAAAAGAAAGGGTTTTGTGTCTAAATTGAAAGTTATTTTTAAATTTTCAACTAAAATAGACAATTCAATCCGAAGAGTGAAATGAAAAATTTAATCCATGAAAATAGTTTGGATACCAATGTTATTAATATCCCTAATTTATCATTTGAATTCTTTTTCAAAAATATTTTAAATAGTAAGGCTGAAATGGTATTTTTTATGGAATCCACTAACCCACCAAACACTTATAAGAATTGTATCATTCCCACAACTCTCACAAACACTTCAAAAAGCTATACCTCTATTCCAAACCATATATCCATCCTCCATTGAAGTATTAGAAGAATCATACAAATCATTCTTAAAACTTAAAAGCCATGACTGATACTTGAAGTAATATGTAATTGTTATCAAATAAGTTATATTATAACAAAGGAGAAATATGCATAAAAAATATAATACTCAAAAGATATTTATACACGAGGAATCGTGTGCAACAACTACTAGTTTGAGGTAAAAGGTTGGATTCTCATTAATTTCATTTGCTGAATCAAATCGAAAACTTTCTCTTTATCAAATAACTAAGTATTTTTAAATGAAAATAGCCAACATTTAATAACAAAAAAATAAAAATAAAAATAAATACTATATATGTAAGCCCGGCCCTTTAGGTTTAAGTTTGCACTTGTCTAGTTTATAACTTATGCTACCTTATATTTTAATTATATCAAACTTGATGAAATTTTAGAATATTTAATATAAATTTTAGAAGATAGATTTATAATATTATGAAAATAAAACATCATGCTCCAACATACTTATTATAAACGATATAATTATTGAGTAACTTACAATTTACCTCTTACAAAAGTCGAATGGGCAAAACCTCTCGTTGTATTGAAATTAATAAGTTCCAAAACCCTAACTCCGCAGTCTTTCTTTAGATCAAAAAAATGGAAATGAAATTCAATTAAAATATTATTTTCGTATTTAATTGTTAATCTTATAAAATTTTGGTCTTAAAATTATACTAAATATTAAATTATTAATCCTATATATTTTAATTTGTAATTCTTAATTTTATAATTTTATATACATATATTTATGTTTATTATTTAATTACTATACTATTTTTATGTTTTAGTTACCAAAATAAAAATTAATAAATAAGGAAAATGCAAATGTGATTTTATTTTTAATTTTGCAATATTATTCCTTATGGGCTCATTTGTTTGTCATGATAAAATTTGATGTGATTGATAAGTGCAGGATTCATTATATAAAAAATATATCGATACTTTGTTTTCTTACGATCGATTATTTGGATACTTAGAATTGTAACTTATGATAAGCGTAAAATATTAGTTTTATTCCCAATCTTGTTTTAATAATTAAATTATCTTCATTGAAAATTAAGGTTTATATAGATGTAGTGTTGTAGTGAGTAAGTTTCAATTTTTAAACTTTTTTCTCAAATAATTTATAATTTATTATTACCTAAAAATGAGTTTAATTTTATTTTGAAAAAGTAATTAACTTTCAAATTTTATAAAACTATACACTTATTTGGCAAATTAAACTATTTTATATTTGATATGTTTATGGATATTAGTTTGTAATTTTACAATATAAATTTATATTAAGCTTAAAATTATATTTGAAAAACATGATTCATTTTTCAATTTACAAACAAAAGTTTAGTTTAGTTATCAAGAACGACACGGTGGGCTTGAGGCGGCGAAGACAAATAGCTGGAGGTCGCTGGGGCGTTGGCGGTGCCATCTGCTTAAAATAGTTTCTCCAGTTTTTGTGGGAAGGACTTAAGCTTTGCGGTTTAAATAGGCAGAAGTAATGAGAAAGATAAGTTAGTCTACAGAAGCCAAAATCCACATGATTCAAGATTCATTTACCGTATCCATCAGTCACAAGTCCCATACCATTTTGTGGGTACGTAGATAAAACCTGCACGTTTCTAACAAATGGGGATTTTTTTTTTCTTTCCTTTATTTTTTTATATTTATAAACTACACATTACAAGTTCTTTAAGTTTGAACTTCAACCCTCAGATGGTAGGGATTTAGTTGAGTATACCAACAAACACTACAAGAAAAAAATATATTACTCACAAAATAATAAGCAACAACACACAAATACGAATTTAGAGAATTTTTGAGAACAAAATATCTCTTTGCACACATTTCAAAAAAATGAATGAACACATTGTTGTTTACCGAAAAAAATTTCACTCCATTTCCACGCAACATCAAATTTCCAAATCTTGAAAATTTGGCCTTACCTTTTGGCAATTCCACATACCACTATACCATTAGATCTACATTTAGTCAAACATGTTGAATTATTGACGACACTCGTACCTCACTAAATTTTAAAATGATAATTGTTGTGATACTTGTACCATTTGTTTCTTTGATAATATTGCTTTCAGAACATATGATAGATTTTTTTAAAGTGTACTTTTTTATCTTAATTAATATGCAATATCTTAAATTTTCAATACTCATACATACATATATATATACACACATATATATATATATATTGTAGTGTTAAACGGACAAGAAGTTAGCGTATGTTAATTGTGTTGGGTGAGTTTAGGGTTGTTCTTTTGAATTGAGAGGAATATCTTTGTATTTTTTCTTTAAGGGATGATATATTATATGTCAAGTAGTGCTATTTTTGATTTGATTTTTGAGAAGAATTCTGTATTTATTTTATTGAATTAGAAAATGTGTTTGAATCAACTTATCGAGGGTCTATCTTATTTTATTGAGCTGTTTTAGGGATGCTTATAGGTTGTTCTTATTTTACTTGTCAGAATTTAAATTTATGGTTTGCTTTTCGCTTTTGATGAAATTTTAAGGCTCCTTTAATTAGGCTTGGAATTATATGAAACAACAATAATCATAGTGCCGGAACATGAGGTTTTGTGTTTAATTTCTTGGGCGTGATTTTACTTTTTAGTCTATTAATTTATATATTACTTTGTTTATCAATATTTGATATCTTGATGATATGATGCATCTTATCATTGGTGGTTAATCAACAAGTGTCAAAACTTAGATATATAATAATTAACATATATTTAATTGTTTCCCTCATTACGGTTACTAAAAAATATTAACAAGACAAAAAGCAATAGACATGATGTTCGATAAAAACCTAAAAAAATTAATAATAAAACTAATAACACTAAATCTATCAAATATATTATACACTCACTTACTAATTGGCAATTATACAAATCTTTTAATAGTCTTATTTGGAGAATAATCTAAAACTTGAAAAACAAAATATGTTTAGAGGCTATGTCATTAGAGATAGCTTTGCTCCAACCATCGGCTAATCATTGCAAGGGATTCCATGGGCTTGTACTCTGGAACTGTATGCCCAGCTCCCTAAAGAAACCAAAATAGAAATTGTTAAAATAAAAAGGGTTTATTTTTAATTCTTGTAGAGACAAAGCCATATTTTATTTGCATTTAACTAGTCAATGATAAATTGTTTGGATACCAAAAGGATAAAAAATTGCAGGAAGAATTTTCTAGTAATAATCTTTTTTTTTTGTAATTACCAAATTGAGAAGCATATATAAACAAAAAAAAATTATAATCACCTTGACAGTGGCATATGTTAATTTATAATCACCATACCCATACGTCATCGTGTATCTAAGGAAAAGAAAGGAATTGTGTGTTAAGCTAACACTAACAAATTCAAATGGTTGATGATAATGAAACTTGGAAAGGTTATTATATGAGGAGGATAAATTAGGGAACTGACCCTGCAACTTGATCTTCAACAGACCATGGTCTCCAATCACTCAGAATTGGCAATTTTAGAGAGTCTATCCATTTCTCTGTAGCTATATGAGGAATCGCCATGTCGTGATCACCACTAACAAAGCATTATAATTAACCAGAAAAAAAAATCAAATACTTTTTAAAAAGAAAAATGGATAAAACAAGAAATGATAAAAAAATATTATTAGAAAAAAAAGAAAGAAATATTACCTATATATTAGAGCTCGACAATTCTTGCCTTTGAGATATTGGTGATAGGGCACGACACTTTGGACATCAAATATGTAAGGCGAGACCCCGTTACGTTCAGCACTATTCTCAAATGTAAGACTACTATTACAACTTACCCACTTCGTTATTGTTCCCTGTTACATAATAATTATTCCAACAATTCACACACATATACTGGAGATATGTATATTCCTAGGTTCACTTTTTTTATTTACCTCACGGATCTGAAGAGCTTTCTGGACAGACTTATCATTAGCCCATGATGAGATAAGAGAATAAGCATATTTCTGCAATATGGTGCAAATAACATTCAGCTATAACCAATGTAATATACATAAAATACTAAGCTCTTGTTGATGTAAGAAAGAGGTAGAATATTACTCGGCACCAGGTTTTTGTCTTAGGAGCAACAACTGACTGCAGGAAATTTACATGAATCTCTTCATCAGAAGATAGGTACCATGACAGAACACCTCGTTTTTCTTTCAATGAGACAACACAACAAGGTTCTATTATCATGACCTCATTTATTTTTTCAAGACACTGCAATACCAGACACTATTTATCAAAAGCTACATGATATAAATACTAGTGATGATACGATATTTTCCAATATAAAAATTAAAATCTAAAAATTCTTCATGCTCACCTGCTTTATTTTTTGAAGATCATTTAGGCATAACACATTCTTTGGGTCTACGTTCTTGTAATTCCCTTGACAGTTTACTTTTGCCGACTGTGGAAAAGAACACGAACTTATTTTGAAACTATTATGGTAAGATTGCCTATTTGAATAGTAGGATAATAATTTCTAATCTTTAATGACATTTCTCAATCATGTAAAGAAGTTGAAGTTAATCAAAGAGGATGTGATTCGCTATATTTTCATGAACAAGGAAAAAATTAAGGGCAAGACGTCTCAAAATTGGAGCATGAATTTTAACACACCAATCTTTCCCAAGAAAAGAGAGATTCAAGAAAATATATGGAAGAGAAATGAACATGGGATTGCCTTGTAGAGTTTATCGGATAGAAGTCCCATTCGGTGAGCATATGGGATTCCTTCATTAGGGTCAACAAATGAGTCTGTCAAAGGATTTCCAATTGTATAACCCTGTTCTCAATTCCAAGAGAAACATAGGAATAATATTAGTTATTTTTAGGAAACCACTAATTTAGGAAATAAAATCTTGCTAAAAATAACTTAAGTAAGATTTACAAGTGTTTTATGAGTTATACTTTGATATTTATCAGTGGCGTACTCTTTGCTTCAATACCTGCCAAAAGCACCATAAGAAAATATGAATATATACATTTTATTCCATTTTTTGTTTGTTTTCTCATGCACCGTGAGCACAAACCATATATTACCATTATACACTTCATTAACAACAAGAGGAATAATAATCCCAGCATAAGAGTCCCCAGAAATGTACAGTGGATTCTCAATATATTCCGGATGACTTATAAGCCACTGCATGCAACACCAACAATCAAGCAAACTTTATTAGCAAAAACTTTGGCAAACATAAAACTATTGTTGTTGCCTTGCATATATTGAATTCTATTTATGTGTATAGATACACATATATATATATATATGTATATCACATTTTGTAAGCATAAAATATGGAGCGATGATGGAAATTATTGTAACTAGTCTCCATAATTTCCTTAAAATTTGATAAATAACGGCAACTAGTTTGTTTCAATAACGTTAAGCAAATTTCAGTAACGAAAAGTTATATATACTGAAGGATGCAATAAAGTTGATGTTGCAATTCCAAGGCATATTAGTACATTTAGAACATATTCTGCACAATCATCACACCTTTTTGAGGAATTCATAAGTAAGTGATGCGGATGATGTATCACTTAAATTGTAAGCTCCTGAGGTGTTAGCATAAGAAAATCCAGCCCCCGCAGGTTGATCTATATAAATGATGTTGGCCACCTATAAAATGGAAAATATACTTAGTCCTTATAAATTCAGTCCTGTTCTATTTATTTTCTCTATTTATAGCATATATGTATAGCATAAAGATATAGAATCTTGCACCTTTGTCCAGGTATACTTATTTAACGCAAGTGCCGGTAAACTCCCGTTGGAATTGGCATAGTCAAAAGTCAAAGGGCCTGCAACAAATTATGCTTGCGCCGTGAAAAAGTAATCGTACTCAATTAGCTCATCTATATGTACATCAATCTCAAGAAATAATAGAAAATAAGATAAATAAAAATATATGAATCTGAAATTCAAATTTAAGAACTAAAATTAAAATATAAAAAATTAATAATTTGATATTTGACATATTTTAAGAAATAGAAAAAGAAAAGGAGAAAGCAAGAAATAAGCTTGTACAGTCTTTTATCAGACAACAACAATATGCAAAATATATTTCTCAATTACAAAATTCACGAGTGAGCCACTCTTTTTGTCAAAGAATGAAATTTGAGCTTAACTCTCCTAAAAAATTAGTTCAAGATGTAAGAATTTTTTAAGGCCATTTATAAAGATCACTATTTATTTATTTCACCAATATGGACTCTAATACACTTTTGGACAGAGAGTTGGGCTTTTCTAGCGTCCTAATTGTTCATTTTTACTTAATGTCATATAGACACTTTGCAATTGTTGATTTACAAATAACTAAATTTTAGCCGTAGGATATATTTGTTTTAGAAAGTATGTGGTTCCATTCAAACATATTTGATATTTATTTTGTTTGATTTCGAATGCCTAATTTACCCTTTGTTTAAATTTTTTTTAATCTTATATATACCCTTTGTTTTACCAAAGCAAACAAAAATCATGAATTATTTTGATTTTACACATTCTATAATATGAAATATTAAATATATCTAAAATATAATTAAATTTAATTGAATTCATTTGTTAATTGAGAGAAACATTAAAAAGTAAAAATAAAAATTAAATCTATCATCCAAACAATATAATTTTAATAATTCTAATTGATATCCTCAATAATATTAAAAAGACATATTTGAAATAATTTAATAAATTTATTTGATAACTAAATATAAATTAAATAAAAAGTTTAAAGTTATCACTTTTTAACAATATAATTTAAATAATTTTAAATATATACTTAATAGGCTTAAAATAAAAAATATATGTAAAATAATTTAATTAATTTTATATATTAGCTAAAAATAAAATAAACAAAGAATTAAAAAAAAAAGAAAAGAAAAAGCAAGACAAAACAAAAAGAAGATTAATCTTCTTCTTCCTCCCCATAACCGCCCCCGCCCAGCCAACCAGGGGCCCAAGACTCACGGCCCCCCCTTCCTCAGTCGTAGGCTGACCATGGCCAGCGACCAACGGCTAGCAACCTGGCCAGTCCTGCCATGGCGGATACGGCAGCTTGCCCAGGCCGCGCTGCCATGGCCGCCGGATTTTGGTGGGTGGGTGGGTGGGGTGTGTATATGTATTTTTATTTTTTTTTTAAGAAAAAGAGGGATATAGATATTTGTATATATATGTGTGTGTATATATATACATATAAATATTTAGAATATTTTGGCTGAGTGGCTTGTGGCCCAACAACATAAATTTTTTTTATAATGTGGGAGGTTGGGAGTTCGAGTCCTAATGGGCCCCTAATGTGCGTGTATATAAATAAAAAAAATAAAATATTTTAAATAAATATTTGAAAAGGGATCGTTATATCATTTAATTTTTATGTTTTAACTGATTTTTTAAATTTTTAAAAAATATTAATTTTTTTTGCTAATTTTAAGGATAATTTGTAATTGTAAGTTTTAGTATTATTATAATTTAGTTGATTAATAGGTGGATTTTAAAATATTATTATAAATATTTGGTTTAAAATGGGATAATTGTTTAAGCTTTTATTTTTTTTATTTGTCAAAAACAAATGAACACTTGACACAAGACAAAGTAATTACATAATAATAAATAAAATAAATTGTATAAAACTAGGAGAGAAAATCCAGAGAGTTAGAGTGGTTCTTGTCCAACAAAGAAATATTTTAAATGTTAAAAGGAAATAACATTACCAATTTCATACGTAGCGGCGTAGAGACCAGTACAACCGGGCCCGCCAACGAGCCAAAGTATAAGTGGATCATCTTTAGGATTGTTTTCCGACGGAGTGAAGTAGTAGTAAAATTGCATCACTTCGTCTTCTCCCACACCAATATACCTTTAGTACTTATAACAAACAGTTAATCTACCCAACCATGCATGCAATTAATATAAAAGCGTAGTAGCAGTTGCAGTAGAAATCCAAGAAACAAAAAGAAACAGCGGAAAATGGCGGGGGAGACCTGCAAAGCTTACCCAGTTTCAAGTTTAAATGGTAATTTACCAGGAAAACCTGGCAGATATTCAATCACATTCTGTGCCTGTAATGAACAAAATTTGTTAAAGAAAACTAATATCAGCAACAACGACACGGTGGGCTTGAGGCTACGGAGACAAATTGCCGGAGGTTGGTGGGGCGTCGGCGGTGCCATCTTCGTAAAAGAGTTTTTTCCAGTTTTTGCGGGAAGTACTTGAGCTTTGCGGTTTAATTTAGCGGAAGGACTCCATAACATTAATAAGAAAAATAAGCTAGTCTTGAGAAGCCAAAATCCACGTGATTCACGATTCACAAGTCTCAAACCATGTGCAAAAGAGTTCCTTCCGCCAGACAAAATGCATTCTTTGCGCCACCGTGCTACTTATAAATAGTAATTAGATTTAATAAATAGACAACTAATCCTTAACTTGGAGGACACTATCACAAAAAGTAATATTGTAATAAATTAATATTGTTGGGTATTCTAACCATAAATAATAAATGACAAATTTGATAGCTATAGACCCATGTTTTAAAAATCGGATCGGACCGGCCAGTCCAACCGGTCATATCGGTGACCGGTGGCCAGTTTGGTCCAGTTGAGACTTGAAAATCGGTGCCTGTCAAAACCGGTGAAAATCGGTCAAAAATCGTATCGGTTCAACCGATTTTTAACTTTTTAAATTTAAAAATTACTTTTTTTAAAAAAAGAAAAGGGAAATTATGAATTGAAGATGATAATTAAAGATTTTGGACATGTAATTTTTTGAAACATGAATTTATTTTCTTGAAATTTAATGAAGTGATAGTTATATATAAATGTTTATGTTTAATTAATTATTTTATTTTGTTTAATCTCTCTTTGATTATATTGAATATTTAGCATAGAAGAATTTATTTGCACTTCGAGTTGAATCATGAACTGAATGATTACTTATATTAATGTGAAACATTATTTTTTATTTATTTATAGTTGACTAATTGTGAAATAATATTATTTTCTAAAAAACATACTTAAAAATAAGTAAGTTGAATTTTTTTTCAAATAATATTCTTTCTATGTCAATTGGAAGTTTTATTTTTTTGTTAATATTAAAATATTATATATATTTATAAAATTAAATATAATTATTACGTCATTATAACCTCATACCGGTCGAATTGATGGTCCAACCGGTTGAACCAGTAACCAGTAAGGTCACTGGTTCTTTGTCCAGTCTGATTTTGAAAATATTGTTATAGACCAATCATGTTTGGTTCTCTTAATTAGTACTAATCCCCTTAATAACTTCCTATATTAGATTCCTTTGGATGTAAAATAGCATTCTACTTTATTAGTGATTTATTTTATGAACACTTCATGTAATTTCTTTTCTGAGCACAAAATACTAATAAAGAGGTTGAGATCGATATTTGACTTTTATCTAGACATTGTTTTTCTTTTCAACTTTTTCCATACTTGCCAATAGATTAATATTTAGTTTGTGTGACATATGTAAGCAAAATGGTTTAGTAAATATACAATCTTCTCTCTCTCTCTCTCTCTCTCTCTCTATATATATATATATATATATATGATAGGAGAATTTAATGCATACGATTAATTAATGAAGACATTAATTCAAAGAGAGAAAAATTAATTTTAAAGTGTAAATATTTGATGAAAATAATTTATAATCCACATGCCATGGATGGATATAATGTAAGTCGAGAAGCAATATATATATATATATACACATATAAAATATAAATTAAAGTGGTAAATTAATGTGAAAGCATATACATATTTGCATCTTGTTTACAATAAAATAATTTTGAGATAGACTGAAAATGGAAATATTTATTATTATTAATATTATTATTGAATATTTCAGTTCTTAATTTTGGAGGGTGTATGAATGTGCTTATAAGCTCATCAAAACTTCTTATAAGATGTTTGAGAACTTATAAGATGTGAAAAATCTTTTAGTAATTTTTTTAAAAAAATAATAATTTATAAGCTCCTAACATAAGCTTATAAGCTCTTTTTAAAAAAGTAAATAGTGCCTAACTTATTTTGAAAATCTTAATATGTTAGCTTAATTTTAATCATGTTAATTACAAAAATGTCATTATTAATATCTTATAAGTTCTAAAATATTATTTTATCCAAACATTTTAAGAACTTATTTAAAAAAAAAATCTGATATCTTATAAATTCTAAAAATATCTTATAAAATGTAAAAGCTTATAAAATCTTTTAAATAATATTAGCTAAACACCCTTAATTAGATTTTCCGGTTTAGATTGGCGGAAGGACTGTAGATTATTAAATAATTAAGATAAGCTACTCCATTCATTATAGAGCAGTAAGAATCAACGTGATTCTGATTTCCAGATTAAATAACTAAATAATTAACTGTACCCGTCATTTGGTTGTAGATAAACTCCGCATGTTGCCAGTAGGTGGGGATTTGGTTTTCCTTTTCTACTTTTTTCTTTTAATTATTATATACTAGAATCCATGCACGCGTTATCGTGCACATAATTTTTTATATTAAATATTGTTTTTGAAAAGCTGTGCAAATTGTAGTCTATTTTTAAATTATAAAATTGCAAATAAATTCAAAAAGGAAGATAATGACAACCAAAGAATTCAATAAAAGAATCTGTAAATTGTATTATTCAAATACTATTGTGTTAAAATAATAACAATTACTTAAAAGTAAAAAAATAAATTACTAAATCCATATAAATTCAAACACAATCCCAATAATTATTTATAATCATTCTTCAAATTTAGTCAAATGATGAGTACAAAAATTATTGCTTGTAAACAACTAAAATATTACTCAAAAGAATTATAAAAAAATACTATATTTTTTATAAGTATTAGAAATATGGTTGTAAATGTGGTGATGCAAAAATAATTTCTAATAATCCTTTTGTATTTTTATTTTTTTTTCGTATTTTACAGTTAAGATCATATATGTGGCTGAGGCTAAATTTGGTATCATAACTACCTAATATTCATAATTTTTTAATTTTACCCTTCACATCTCATTCTCTTTTTAAAGTTTAGAAAATATTACAGGAAAATTAAATAAAAATATTAGAATAACTTCAATATTAGACACGAAAGTGCATTTCTTTTTATAATAGTATAGATTTATTAAGAATTCTTTAAATTTAAACCCTAACTTCACACTTTATATTTGATTATGATGTCATTTGGTCAAATAACCCTCTGCAGGTAGGGATCTAGTTGAGATACACGAACAAAAGTCCTACGCATTCATTACCACATAAAGATCTTGAGCAAGCACAAATAATATCAGAATGTATATGAAGGCAGAATAATAATATAGGTTTAGTACATTAAAAAGATTTTATTTTTAAGCCATAAAATTTTCTATCGATCATGATAAACATGGCTTTGAAAAATCCCACCTCCAAACTACCAAAGCTATGAACAAACTAATTTCTATATTCAGGTTTTACGAGATATCAACTCATCAACAAGATTTCCTTTTTTCATGCATGCAATAATATAAACAATATAACCAGTAACGAAGTAAAACTACATGCAAGAAACTCCACAAAATTGTTATTCAGATATGCCGTCTAGAGAGTTCTGTGTTGCCCTTTAGCATGTTGCCGCCAAAAGCCCGTATTTCTTTTAGAGAATCTCCTAATTGTTTCAGAGCAACTAGAAAGAGATTTTTTAACCAGAAAGAAATGATACATTGAAAGAATCGGTTGGGTCTTCCAATATCAAACGCAAACTGATTAGCAGGACAACAAGATAATCAAAAAATAATGATACAAGGAGATATATGAAAGGGCAATTTAAAATGTGAATAAGCCTACTGATGAGTCATGGAGAAGAAAGCATAAAATGATAATTTGATGGCATAAGACGATACTTATTTGTAACTTTGTTTAAGGCAAGAAATCTAAAATAATATATCACATCGCAAACACATAAATATGATGTGAGGAGAGGAATATAACCTTGCAGAATTCTTCAACAAGAAGTTCCCAGAATTTTCTTCAATATTTGATTCTTGGAAATCTGCAAAAGGAAAAACATAATTAAAAAACCCTAGTTATTCACAAAATTAGAAAAATGTAGTATGTACAAATGAAAAAATGGAAGTAATGGCCGGAATTAGTAGTTGAAGAGATGTTGATTGCACTGCAGCACGATGGAGATTCGACATGATGGAGTTTGGGAATTGGGGTCAGGAATGAGAGAGAGTTGAGGGATGAATAGCGTGCTCGGTGAGAAATCAAATTTATATTAATGATAAATCTTTTATCTATAAAATTACGAATATGTGAATCAACATTAACAACCAAATAATTTTTTCATTACAAATTAAACTAAACTAATAAAACTAATAAAGTTAATATATTGGGATCGTAATTTTTCTTAAAAACATTGGAATAGCAATAGCAACAGTTGAACATTTTTCATAAATAAAATCAATAATATTAACATAAGTAGTGGAATAAATATTTTTTATAAAATAACTAATAAAATTAAATTTTCTAATGAATAAAGTTTATTAATATAGAAATTAGCTATTTTTATAAAATTAAATATAGAAAAAGTTTTTACTTTAAAACTATTTTTATTAACTGTGAGTTTTTATTAACTATTTTTTAATTATATTAATATAATTAGCAAAAAGTTTAATTGTTAATTATATTAATAAAATAATTAATTTAATTAGTAAAAAGTTTAAAATTAACTAATTTAAATTTAATATTTAAATTAAATTAAATATAGAATTTTTTTTAATTTTTTGTTATCGGATGCCAAATGATATTTTTAGTATATATTGAGAAAATTAGTACATATATTAAAAACATAAGTCCAATAAACTAGATCCTATAAGTCTTGGCTTAGATAGGGTAGAGTAGGATTAGGATCCTCTTTTTGGTATTTTAGGATATAATAGAATACATGGTATTTTTATTTAAATATTTTAGAATATAAGTGTGGGTAAAGTGATACTCTACCCATTTACATGCCTAATTTCATATATTAGGCCCCAACATAGAAGGCAATTTTATTGAGTGTCTTGTTTGATATTCAACATTAAGTATGCGGGTTGACTTGAAAGTAATTGTGGGCCCGGCACTATTTATGCTACCGGACGCTGTTTGGCCGTGATTGTGGAATCCTGGCCAGCGACTCAATCTGGCAATGAGATGAAGGTTCAATTTTGTCCCCCTTTAATGCATCACATTTGGCAATTTTGTCCCTCAGTCAACAATTTTGAATTTTCCCATCCCTTTCCTCGTACGCATTTTTGTCCTCCTTCCTTTCCGCAGCTGAAAATCCAACCAGCCCTAGTGCACAGGTACTATGCTAATTCCGGCGAACCGAAAGCATTGAACACCCACATTATGGCGGTGGATAGTTATCTTCTGCAGTCGGTCGTGACACTGCAACAGATTTTTATCATTTATTCCAGATTTTTTCTACTCTTGTTTCCTTTTTCTTTCTGAAGTGTAAGGCCTCGGATATCATGCGTTGAACAATACCTTATTCCCGTCTGACTGCCAGGTTGTAGTACCATCCCTTTGTGCTTGGTAGATAGAGCAACGGAGGTTCTGACATTAATCAATTTTCAAGGTACGGTAACCTCTTCCTGATGCACTTCGGTGTTCTGTTTGCAGTTTATGTTTACTATTCGTCGGGGACTTGTTTTGGTACTATTTTTTTTCTTGTGGCTGCTGTAGTATTTATAGGTATACCCAATTTGTTGTTTGTATGGAAGCTTCCATGCATTCGTGGCGGACTGTTGGACTTCTTTACTTTGACAATTTTGTATAATTTTCTTCGTTCCCACCCCAGTATTTGTGATTACAACTTGTTTCTTTTGCTGAGCATCATTAAACTGACGTAAAACTTGGGATTTTGCTGAAACCACTTGTAATGAGCGCCCCCCCAGCCCCCCCCAAAAAAAAATCCTTTTGAAATTTTGGTACTCTATAATAATTTTCTATAAAAATATCATAGTTTACTCCATTTTAGGATTTCTGAAAATTATTACACTTATTTACAAGATTTATAATCACATTGTTTTAAGTTTCTAATTTTTTTACCTTTCTAAAATATTTCCTTATTTAAATGCCTTTAATTTTAAGATTCAAGGAATAATACAAAATTTCTTATTTTAATATATTTTACGAATTCTAGAAACTTTACAACTATTTATACAATTTCCTCCTAATTCTGATTTTTCTAAAAATATTACCAAAAATTTCCTTCTTAAAACTATTTAATAAAATAAAAAAAATTTACTCCAAATATCCTAAGATTCGGTCATGAAGACCATTCAAGAACAAAGAAATTAACTTTTTATTCTATAATACCTCATGTAAAATTCTCTGCAAAATTTCTTACAAAATTGTTTCACACATGGCCCCTAAAATGTAAGAATATTATTGGAGAGTTTGGTGTTTAATAAATGAATTTACATTTCACCCACCACATGGCATTTTTCCATTTAAACCTCATAAATGTCTAATAAAAAAATTAGGAAAAATCCAAGAAAATTTCTTTTAGGCCTAATTGGAAGAATCTTACTTGGCCAAGACATAATCAACCTAGACATCTCATAAATGCTACTTTAGCCCCTGGGACCTAGTCATTAATATTAAATTAGCCCTTAAAACTTACTTTCTTTACACAAATGCCCTTGAATCAAATCTATAAATAGCTAACCAAGCCCCTAAATTTCTTTAACACATACAACACACTTTTTCCAAACACACACCCCAAACACACATACATATAAAACATATTTAGCCTATAAAATCACCATAAATCTCCAAGAAAATCGAGCAAGGGTTGGTGAAGGAAAGAAGAAAGAAATCGAGCCAAAAATTATCGATAAAAGCTTGGAAATTTAGGTAAAGTTTATAACTTTTCCTACCATCTTTCTTGCTTGATTCTTGAGAATTAATTTTGGTTCTTGAATCATGTTATCTACTATTCTACTTTCATATTTTAAATTAAAACTATTTTCAAAAGATACCGAATTTTAAATTTTACTGTAAAATTTCTCTAAAGTTTAAAAAAAGAAAACTTATACTTTTCAACTTTAACCTAAAATATTTATTTCATTCATATTCCTTGTTCTATTCTTTGCTCCTTGTTCTACCTATCGTTATGGTCTTGAAATCGTATTGTTGATTCATTCTATCGTTCCTAATGAACATTGGCACAATCATTAAAAGTAATGAAAAGTTCAATGATAGTATTGATTGCAATTATTCAAGAATGTTGGGCCCCAGAATTATTCGGTATGAGATCCAGGGCATCGGGCTGATTGTAAACTTGTGTTTAATTATTCTCATTGATGGTTGGTCTCGCAAATGTCTAGAGGTTAGGCATCCGAATAGACAAATCTGCGACACATAGTCAACCGTGTCGCCATTGTTTTCCTCTCGAGCGGCCATTCGAGGTGGACATTGGGGAGGCATAGGGGTGAATTAATATTGAAGATATAAGGGTGATAGACCAACTAATTCATCTATAATTTATAATTCATACTCTTGCTCCTTACTGATTCTATAATTCCTTTGTTCCTTCCTCTTCAATTATAAATTTTACTAAGCTCTATGAACTTACAGTTTCTCCCAAAATATTATTTTGTAGGAGTAGAAAGATAGAAAAGAGCAGTGTTTTTCTTTCTTGGTAACTCAAGCTTTTTTTTTTTTTTTTCTCTCTTGTACACATTAAAGCTTGTATTATGAAAGATTGATCAACAAAGATGTTTATCTGTATATCTTGTGAGATGATATCATTTTCGTAATATCTCAATCTAGGGACAGAAGCTCTAGTTTTGGGGCTGCTACAGAGTGGTATTAGAGCCTAGTTTTTGAAAACTAATGCCCTAGTAATGACTCATAGACTAACTTGGTTTAGAGCATATTAAATGGATAAGGAAAAGCGAAAACCTGGGGAGGACACATTCATTAGTTCTAATAGTGTATGAGTCCATTGCAACCCATATGGGATTATGAGGCCAAATTAGCTGCCAAGGACTGAGAATTACATCCAGGGACCAATAAATTGTGCAATGGCAGCAAATTTATTGGGAACATGTGTTTCAGCAACATGATTCTGTAGAAAAATCGCAAAGGGAAATTCCTTGTTTGATGGAAAAATATCATGACTATCTCATAGAGTTTCGAGCTTAGGCAATCCAGGATCACTATTATATTATGCATTTGGTTCGTAAGAACTGGGAAAGATACGAGCAATTGATGAAACATGTGGTTAATCGGTTTAGAGAAATGGGGAAAATGGCGCAAGGACGCTTAAATACGAGTTTTGGAAATTTGGCAGATTTATCTCAAGGCATAGAAGCATCTAGGATTTTTTAGGGAAATCTTGATATTGCAAGATTAGATTTAGGGGGTGAAATATTTAGACAATTAGGGATAGTAGGCCTTGAAGAAACGCATAAGCCAAATGAAGGGACATCAGCCCCAAAGCCCTCAAGAAAGCCTAGAATCCAGGTAATTCCTCCTGGGCCATCTATATGAATAAGTGAAAATGACCTGGTAAAACGAATGGTCCAAAAAAGATCTAAATACTATTCACCATCATAATAGAAAATAAAATATGTACCTAGGAATGTTTAGAAATAAGTAAAGATGGTTGGAAATAGTCTAATAAAGAATGACTAATTAAGTTATTTTAAGAAACTAACTTTTGCCTGCAGATAATATATGTTACTCATTTTTGTATTTTGTAGCCATACGAACTAATGAAAGGGTATGTGTTGGAAACCATGAATTTAGATTATTATGGCTCCAAAGAGAAATCTTACACAAGAAAGTCAATTAAGGAAATGTGGACGCCCTCAAATGGAAGATCTCGATAAAAGCAACAATGTAACTGATGGAAAATATGTCACCGGCAATTGTGCCAAGCGTTGAGCAAATGTTCACCTTGTGGCGACAATTTATGGAGCTTTCTTAGCGTTAAATTAGTTACGAAAGTTTTGAAAAAAAATTGAATTAAAGGATAGAACGATAAAAAGATTTCTTTGCTTAAATCCCTCAAAATTTAGTGGAGAACTGTATAACCGAAAAGCTAAATTGTGGCTATAGGAAATCGAGAAAATATGTCAAATTCTTAGTTATCCTGAAAGATAACAAGTAAGGCATGCTGCCTTTCTCTTAGAAAACGCGGCATATTATTGGTGGAAAATAGTGGAGAAGAGGCTGGACCAACGACAGGGTTGAATGGACTTGGGAAAGCTTTAAAGAGGAAATTTTGTGAATGTTTATCCCACAAATAACACAAGATGCCTGAGAAAGAGAATTTATGAATTTAATTCAAGGAGATAAAACAATGGCGGACTATGAAGCTGAATATAATAGATTAATTTGATATGCTCCACACGTCCTCATAAATGAAAGAAAGCGAATGAGGAAATTTGTGGTAGGTCTAAAATTGGAGTTATGATGTACTCTAGTTTATTGTGACCTCCAAAATCATAATTGAGCAGTAGAAAAGGCCCTGAAAATTGAAGATGAACTCAAGGAACTTCAGAAATTAGATGATAAATGGAAAAAAGGCAAGGTTACGGGGCAAGTAAGTCCCCAAAAATCTTCACAAGAAAAAAAAATTAATTGGAGCTTCTGTAAATTCTAAGGGCAAGACTCCTCAGGTTGCACAGATAAACGAGAGGCGCAAGTGTAATTACTATGAGAAACTTTCCCACACTAAAGATTAGTGTTGGATGAAACAAAAGAAATGTTTAATTCATGGAAATTCCCAACACATGATCAGAAATTGCCCTAGGAATCACAATCTTAGTGTTAATTTGGATTCATCTAAGCAACAACAAAACGAATAAGGAAAGAGACTTCCTACAAAGGCAAGAGCTTATGCCTTTATTCGTGCAGAAAATCTAGAAGCTGGGGATGTGGTAGAAGGTACAGCCTTAATCCATAACTTTGTCTGCAAAGTTTTATTTGATCCTAGTGCGACTCATTCGTTTATATCAAATACATGTGCCTCTAAAATAGGATTGAATTTTGAAATTTTGAGTACTCCTCGTGAAGTATGCTCGCCTATAGGAGTGGGAATTGCAACCTACGTTAGATACAGGAGTTGTCCTGTAATTATAGAAAATAAGGAATATCCTTTGGACCTTGTAGAGGTACCAATCCAAGAATATGATCTCATTCTAGGAATGGATTGGTTGTATAGTTATCAAGCAATAGTAGATTGATTTTCCAAAGCTATCAAGTTGGGAATGCCACGAAAAATCTGGAGAAGAAGAATTTAAATTGTGTAAAATTGATCTTCATTTTTTCAATAAGAGCTAAGAAGGTTTTAAGAGAATGAGGTCAAGCATTTTGGCTTACTTGATAAATAAGCCACATAATAAGTTGAAATTGGAAGATGTAAAGGTGGTTAAAGAATTTTCAGAAGTATTCATTGAAGAGTTAAATTCATTACCCTTAGATGAAGAAATAGAATTTGCGATTGAAACTTATCCTGAAGCTAAACCGTTCTCAAAGACACCATATATAATAGCCCGGCAGAATTAAAGGAATTAAAAGAACAATTGCAAGAGCTTTTGAATAAAAAGTTCATACAGCCAAGTACTTCGCCATTGGGAGCACCACCAGTGTTGTTTGTAAATAAAAAGGATAGTTCATTAAGGATGTGCATTGATTACCGAGAATTAAATAAAATGACTAAAAAAAAAAATCCATTTCCACACATTGAGGAGTTATTTGATCACCTATAAGGCTCAACAATGTACCATACATTGGACTTATGGCAAGGGTATTATCAGCTAAAAATATGAGAATCTGATATTCCTAAAATAGCATTTAATTCTCAGTATGGGCATTTTGAATTTGTAGTAATGCCTTTTGGATTGACGAACGCACCAGCTACTTTTATGGATTTAATGCATCGGGTATTGCAGCCGTACATAGATTATTTTGTAGTAATCTTTATTAATGATATTTTGGTATATTCCAAAACCAAAGAAGAACATGAGAGGCACTTAAGGATAGTGCTCCAAACTCTTAAAGATCACCAGTTATATGCCAAATTAGTAAATGCGAGTTTTGGATGGAAAGGGTTACTTTTCTAGGCATATAATTTCTCAAAATGGTCTTGAAGTGGATTCTGAGAAAATAGAAGCAACAGTTAATTGGAGAAGGCCGGAAAATGTTATTGAAGTATGAACTTTTCTAGGGTTAACTGGATATTATCGAAAATTTATCCAGAATTTCTCCAAAATAGTGCGACCCCTTACAAAACTAATTCAAAAAGAGCAACGCTTTGAATGGGACAAACGTTGCGAGCAAAGTTTTGTAGAACTAAAGAAAAGATTAACTTCAGCACTTGTGTTGGCACTACCAGATGGTTCGGGAAAATACATTGCATGCACAGACACGTCAAAAGAAGGATTGGGATGTGTATTAATTCAAAATGAGCGAGTAATTGCATATTCTTCAAGAAAACTTAAACCCAATGAACAAAATTATCTAGCTTATGATTTGAAATTAGTAGTTGTAGTATTTGCATTAGCTAAATGGCGATATTATCTATGTGGCGCTAAAGTAGAAGTTCATACCAACCATAAAAGTCTCAAATATATTTTCAGCCACAAAAACTTAAATTTGAGACAACGAAGATGGATGGAATTTCTTGAAGATTATTACTTTACGATTATTTATCATCCTGGGAAAGCTAATCCGGTAGCAGATGCCTTAAGTTAAAAAGTAAGGGTGGTAGGAATAATCAAACAACTAGATATGTACCAAGTTATCCAAGATGCCTAAGATAGGGAGGGATGGGTTTAGAAAATAAAAACAATTCCTACAAAAAGTTCCGAATTCCAAGTTGATGATAATGGAATATTAAGATTTAAAGGGCGAATATATGTGCCCAAAGAAATCTGGGAGAAAGTATTATCTAAAGCTCATAACACAAAAGTACATCCAGGGGGGGCAAAGATGTATTGAGACTTGAAACAAAAAATTTGATGGGAAAGATTAAAATGAGATGTAATAGAAATTGTACTTAAGTACCTCACATATCAATTGGTAAAAGTTGAACACCAAATACTTGCATGAACTCTACAACCATTATCAATCCCAAATTGGAAATGGGACGAAATTACTATGGATTTTATCGTAGGGCTAGCAGTGGTGCGAGGGGGTTAAGATAGTATTTAGGTTAAAGCAGATCGGCAGACCAAATCCGCTCATTTTCTACCCATTCGAACCTAATATAATATCAAAAATTTAGCCAAAATCTATATTAAAGAAATCATTAGACTACATGGAGTACCACAAGGTATTGGATATGACAGAGACCCAAAGTTTACTTCACGACTTTGGAAAAGCCTGTAGGAACACATCGGAACTAATAAGGTGTTTGGTTTCATTTCCAAGCCCCATTTTTGTTTTCACGTGGGAACGAAAATTGAAAATAAACACTTTCTCACAATTTTTTTTCAGAAAAAGTACACATTTTCTTCCCAAAACTCTTTCTAAATCTGCCATATCATCCTATTACACATCAATCAAATTCAAATTTGATTTGACATGAAATACCCACTATCATTTTTTTAATTAATAAAATATATATATTTTAAAAATAAATCTTTTTAAACATAAAAAAATATAAATAACCTACTTTTCAATCCTATAACCTATTGCAATCATTACTTTCTAACATTTGATCCAAATACATTTCAATTTCTATTTCCATTTAATAACTAACTTTCCAACTTTTAGAAGTGGTTGGAAATGGAAATGGCCTTTGGAAATAAAACCAAACAAGCTGTAAATTACAATTTAGCACCATAGCTCATCCTCAAACAGAGGACGGTCTGAAAGAACAATTCAAATCTTGGAAGATATGTTACGAGCTTGCGTTTTAGACTTTTATGGAAGTTGGGAGAAACATTTGCCTTTGATTGAATTTGCTTATATTAATAGTTATCAAGCTTCTATCCAAATGGCATCATATGAGGCACTTTACAGAAGAAAATGTCGGTCTCCATTACATTAGGATCTAGATGAGGTTAAAACTACAATACATGATAGGTAAGCGTGTTTGAGGCCAAAACTTATAAAAAAAGCTATTGAGAAGGTACGACTAATATAGCAAAACCTAAAAGTAGCTCAACCAAAAGAGTTGTGCTAATAAATGATGAAAAGATATAGAATTTGTAGTAGGCGATCAAGTATTTTTGAAAGTCATGCCCCAAAAGGGAATTAGGAGAATGGGGAAAGTTGGAAAGTTAGCCTCTCGATTTACAATAACTTTTGAAATTTTAGAGCGAGTTGGTCATGTCGCATACAAATTAAAATTACCCACAAAATTAACTAGGAAACATAATGTCTTTCACATTTCCCAACTTCGAAAATATTATCCTGATCCATCCCATATTATTGACCGTAGTGACTTAATAATACCAAGTGACCTTTCTTACATTGAGCAATCCATACGAATCCTTGATTATCAAGTTCGAGAACTTAGAAATAAGAGAATTCCTCAAGTCAAGGTTTTATGGAGGAATCAGAAAATTGAAGAAGCTACGTGGGAGCGTGAAGATGAAATGCGCAAAAAGTATCTTTATCCTTTTTACTAGCAGGTTTGTCTTTTAAATTTTAAGCAATTAGATTTTAAATTCTTAGCCCAACTTAGGGTTTAAGTTCTTAGCTCATAGTTAAAACAAAATAGAATCTGGAGATTGGATTCTTCTAAGAGGGGAAGACTGTAATGACCCCCCCCCCCCAAAGAAAAAAAGAAATCCTTTTGAAATTTTAGTACTCTATAATAATTTTTCTATAAAAATATCTTAGTTTACTTCATTTTAGGATTTTTGAAAATTATTACACTTATTTACAAGATTTATAATCACATTTTTTTGAGTTTCTAATTTTTGTAAACTTTCTAAAATATTTCCTTGTTTAAATACCTTTTTAAGATTCAAGGAATAATTCAAAATTTTTTATTTTAACATATTTTATGAATTTTAGAAATTTTACAACTATTTATACAATTTCCTCCCAATTCTGATTTTTCTAGAAATATTACCTAAAATTTCCTTCTTAAAACTATTTAAAAAAAAACAAAATAAAAAAATTTACTCCAAATATCCTAAAAGTTGGTCATGAAGACCATACAACAACAAAGAAATTAATTTTTTATTCTATAATATCTCATGTGAAATTCTGTATAAAATTTCTTACAAAATTGTTTCACACATGGCCCCTAAAATGTAAGAATATTACTGGAGAGTTTGACATTTAATAAATGAATTTACAACTCACCCACAAAATTGTTTCACACATGGCCCCTAAAATGTAAGAATATTATTGGGGAGTTGGGCATTTAATAAATGAATTTACAACTCACCCACTACATGGAATTTTTCCATTTAAGCCTCATAAATATCTAATAAAAAAATTAGAAAAAATCCAAGAAAATCTCCTTTAGGCCTAATCGGAAGAATCTTACTTGGCCAAACCACTAATCTACCTAGACACCTCATAAATGCTACTTTAGCCCCTAGGACATGGTCATTAATATTAAATTAGCTCCTAAAACTAACTTTCTTTACAAAAATGCCCTTGAATCAAATCTATATATAGCTAACCAAGCCCATAAATTTTCTCCAATACATACAACACACACATTTTCTCTACACACACGCCAAACACACATACATACAAAACATATTTAGCCCATAAAATCACCGTAAAATCTCTACAATCGAATGATTGGAATTTTGAAAGAATGGTGGTATGCACTTGGAAATTACAGGCAAATTCAATTAAGAAATTCTCCCAATGTTGATGTTTTTATGAGCTACATCTATGCTAAATTTCTTGGAGAATTATAACATCATTTGGATGCTGCAAGGGAAGAATTCTTCAAAATGAAATGCTACTCTTTCAAAAGAAAGGATCTAGAAAAACACTTCCAAAGAATGTCACAAAAATATCACATTCTTAGCGGGCTGGATAATCTAAACCTGAAGCAGGCATTTCTCAATTCCATTCTAGGATCATTGGGACAAGAGGCACTACAATTGATTAAACTAAAAGGCGAACTCTTTCAAACATTATTCTTGGAGAAGTCTGTCAGTATTTAATCAAAGCTCTTGCAAAGCTATGTAACAATTGGAAGTTCTCCAAGGAATTCCAAGAAACAGGAAAAAAGATTGGAAAATAATGTGACGTAATAGATCTTCATATCAAATGCAAGAAGAACAAATGTTACTATCCAAAAAAATTCAAAAAACATTTTAGAAGATCAAGGAAGCACTATCAATAATGGAAGCCAATGAAAAAAATGAGATTTTTTAGAAGAAAATCCTCGAGGTCCAAAGGAGATAGATGCCATATCTGTCATAAAAGAAGCCATTAGGCTAAACACTATCCAAACAAGAGAAGAGACAAGATTTTGAAGCAGATTTGCAAACCGACGCAATATCATATTGAAAATAATGATCTTGAATCATTGTTTTCTAAAGAAGATGAACCATCTAAACAGACTCTATTTGCTCTTGAAGAAGATTCAAATGATGATGCTTCATTATCAGAAGAAACCAATTCTGATATCCAGTAACCAATTTTTAGGATACAAATAATTGGATTAGCATTCTCTATACCCTTCATTCAGGTACAAATAATCCCTAAAAAATTTGATAAATCAATTACTGTTGTTGGTCTTCTTTATACAAGAGCATCTAAGTTTATTTTAAATCTAAGGATACTTGCATCTTCCTTTTGGAAAGATTACCATGAAGTATTATAGGTTGCAAACAGTGATACCCTTTCAATTCAACTGATCAACAAGGCAATCAAGATCCAGTTTTTCTTAGAACTCTCTTCCACTCATAAGTTTCTTAGGTCTTCACTGCCCGGAAAGGATATTGTGATTGTGTTTGATATCATAAAGCAGTTATGGGAAAAGGGAGTTGTTCCTAAATCATAAGAACTTAGGCACAAGTCTTATTTCCTCCCGTATATCAAACCTTAATCTTGTTTTGCCATTGATACTATCCCAGAAATTCGATCTAGATTAGTAAGAGATTGTTGTGCGGAATCTCACTCTGAATTTCTACACAAATGCACAAATCCATTTTGAAGAAACCTAAAGTTTTTAATTTACCTACCCTTCAAAAAGGATATCAATGTTAATCCAACATAAGCTAGTCATCTAGGAATACCTCCAGATCAACTTGAATTGGCTACAAGGGAGTTAGCCCAGCTAAGAGATGAAGGATTTATTGAAGCAACGAATTCTTCGTTGGCTAGTCAAGACTTTTATGTCAATAAAACGACTGAACAAGCAAGAGGAAAAATGAGGCTGGCTATCAATTACAAACCTCTAAATTTCTTTCTTGCAGATGAGATGTTTCCACTTCAAAACAGGAACTGTCTATTCTCTAATCTCATTAGAGCCAAAATATTTTCAAAATTTGATCTCAAAGCATGATTTTGGCAAATTAGGATTCATCTAGAAGACTGATTCAAAACATCATTTTGCATTCCAAATGCCCATTTCCAATGGACTGTCTTACATTTTGGGCTTAAAACTGCACTATCTCTATTTCAGAAGGCTATGGTCAGAATCTTTAAACCTTTATTCTCAAATGCTTTGATCTATATAGGTGATATACTTTTTTTTTTCTCTCTAAAGATATAGCATCTCATGCACACTTACTGCATCAATTTGAAGAATTATTTCGAAAATTTGGAATTATGCTATCTGAAAAGAAAATGCTTATATGTGAAAATGAGATATGTTTTCTTGGAATGCATATAAAGGATGGGCAGTACACGCACTCCAGCCCCATATTGCACAAGAATTGTTAAAATTTCCTGATCATATTAGCACAAAGCAACAAACACAATAATTCTTGGGAATTATCAATTATGTAGCAGACTTTATTCCAAGGCTTGCATCAATTATAAGACCGTTACAAGATATACTCAAAAAAAATCCTCCAGAATTGTCTTGTGCTCAAAGGAAAGCTATTTTTGCAATAAAAGATATAATTTAGAAGCTTCTTGCATTACAAATTCCTTTAGATGGAACAAGAATTTTACAGAAAGATGTAGTGAAACCTTTTGGGTAGCAATTCTCCTTGAAGAAAATGATGGAAAAAGAAAAGTTTGTGGATATAAATATGGATTATTCAAACCTGTTGAACAAAACTATCATTCCACTTTCAAATAATACTTTATGTCAAAAGAAGTATTGAAAATTTTCAGTTTCATCTTATTAGGCATCATTTTTTTGTGGAGATGGACATGACTACATTTCCAAAGATGATAAATTTCAGAGCACCTCACCAAGTTCCATCGAAACAACTTTTGAGGTGGGCATAGTGGTTTTCACAATATTTTTTCACTGTGAAGCACATCAAAGCTGGTTATTTCAACAAGCCTAACCTTTACCAAATTCCCAGAAAACATATCCCTATCATCTGCATGATATCTTTCTCAACCACATCAAGATTCCCATCAATCCATGAGTTTTCCCTTGAAAACCTTCCACCTGAGCTGAATGATCTCATCAAAACCAAAACTCTCCAATTTAGAGCTAAAGAACTCATGCTGAAAAACCAATCTCCTACAGTTCAGAAGACTGGTCTTCACACTATTTAGTGTATCTTCACCATTTGATAAAATGTTTTCAAAAGAACTACTATGCATGATCTGGTATATTTACTTGAACAATATACCATTAGTGTGGAATTCCCCATTGAACAATCAATCAAATGGATTGCTAAGTTGCACAGTGGATGTTTCGATGATTTTGATGATTTTCCATATGCTAGAACCTTTCTGGAATGGTTCTATCCTTTGTCAACATGGATCAGGATGCTTAGAGTTCTCTATCTGCAACAACTTGGTAAAACAAACAAAGGGATTTCTATAGTTTATCTTTTATCCAAATAAAGTTCTCCTCATATCCACAATCACTTGTATCTTTACTCAGTTAGAGAATATGGAGTTTTCCCATTTTTGATTAATAAAGAATTTTATGGACATGGAAAGGATATTAGAGACTTTCAAAAAACTATGGCAGAACAGAACTCAACAATCCCTCCTAAATTTGGCCAAGATTTGAAGAAGATGCTCTATGGGAACAATTACCAGTTGATTGTGCTCTCCAACTCCAAGAACATGCTAGAACATATTTTGAACAATATTATTCCCAAAACAAGAGAGCAACTCCAGAAACTTTGTGGAGAAGATCAAAATAGGCATTTCAGACAAATTGGAATTATTTGTCCAATAATATCGCTTCTCAAAGCACTCTAACCCAGACGAGTATGTCATCAATTATCTGTCTTTGTTCATCAAAAGATAAGGGTAAAAATAATGTTGATGATATGATGGAAGATGCTCAAGACCCTTATGAGTTTGACAGCTAATGTTGGCATCGTGTTGGTTTATTTGCAGAACCTGAGAATCCATTAGCTCAAGCACCAAGACAGCTCAAAATCAAACAGTATTATGTGACCATTTAGAGCAGGATTTTTAATCTAAATAGCACTATGTGGGTTTCTCTGTTGTAAAATAATTGTATTATGTCTTTATTACTTTTGTTTATTTGCAAAATTATTGTCCTTTGTGGGTCTAGGGCATTTATCATTACAAAAAATTGCATTTTAGATAACAAAAAAATTTGTAACAAAAGTTTAGTTTGTCACAAGAATATGTTTATTGTAACAAACTATAAATATCATACCAAACATTTACTTTTTTGTGACAATAATGAAATGGTTGTTACAATAAGTAATATTTTGTTACAAAAGGCAACTTTCTAGTGACAATTTGAAATTATTCTTACAAAAAGTAAAGTTTTGTTACGAAAAAAATTATTTTTACGTGACAAAACAAAATATTCGTTACAAATAATGTTGTATCGTCACGAAATTTTTTTTCCTTTAGTGACAAATATAAAACTTGTAACAAAAAAGTTCATCGTGGTAAAAAATCATTACTATTTGATTAAAATTAGTGAAGGATACTTGGATTGAATAATTTGAGCCTAATCCAATGTAATAGTTATTAGTTAATTTGGGATGATTATCTAAACTATTATAAAAAGAAAGGGTTTTTGTGTCTAAATTAAAAGTTATTTTTAAATTTTCAACTAAAATAGACAATTCAATCTGAAGAGTGAAATGAAAAATTTAATCCATGAAAATAGTTTGGATACCAATGTTATTAATATCCCTAATTTATACTTTGAATTCTTTTTTAAAAATATTTTAAATAGTAAGGTTGAAATGGTATTTTTTATGAAATCCACTAACCCACCAAACATTTATAAGAATTGTATCATTCCCACAACTCTCAAAAACACTTAGAAAAGCTATACCTCTATTCCAAACCATATATCCATCCTCCATTGAAGTATTAGAAGAATCAGACAAATCATTCTTAAAACTTAAAAGCCATGACTGATACATGAAGTAATATGTATTTGTTATGAAATAAGTTATATTATAACAAAGGAGAAATATGCATAAAAAATATAATACTCAATAGATATTTATACACGATGAATCGTGTGCAACAACTACTAGTTTGAGGTAAAAGATTGGATTCTCATTAATTTCATTTGCTGAATCAAATCGAAAATTTTCTCTTTATCAAATAACTAAGTATTTTTAAATGAAAATAGACAATATTTAATAACAAAAAAATAAATACTGTATATGTAAGCCCAGCCCTTTAGATTTAAGTTTGCACTTGTCTAGTTTATAACTTATGCTACCTTATATTTTGATTATATCAAACTTGATGAAATTTTAGAATATTTAATATAAATTTTAGAAGATAGATTTATAATATTACGAAAATAAAACATCATGCTCCAACATACTTATTATAAACGATATAATTATTGAGTAACTTACAATTTACCTCTTACAAAAGTCGAATGGGCAAAACCTCTCGTTGCATTGAAAAATAGACATCTACCCGACACGTGACAAGACAACCAGGATTGCAATTTTGAAATTAATAAGTTCCAAAACCCTAACTGTGCAGTCTCTCTTTAGATCAAAAAAATGGAAATGAAATTCAATTAAAATATTATTTTCGTATTTAATTGTTAATCTTACAAAATTTTGGTGTTCTGTTCAATTTTGGTCTTAAAACTATACTAAATATTAAATTATTAATCCTATATATTTTAATTTGTAATTCTTAATTTTATAATTTTATATACATATATTTATGTTTATTATTTAATTACTATACTATTTTTATGTTTTAGTTACCAAAATAAAAATTAATAAATAAGGAAAATGCAAATCTGATTTGTTTTTAATTTTGCAATATTATTCCTTATGGGCTCATTTGTTTGTCATGATAAAATTTGATGTGATTGATAAGTGCAAGATTCATTATATAAAAAATATATCAATACTTTGTTTTCTTACAATCGGTTATTTGGATGCTTAGAATTGTAACTTATGATAAACGTAAAATATTAATTTCATTCCCAATCTTGTTTTAATAATTAAATTATCTTCATTGAAAATTAAGGTTTATATAGATGTCGTGTTGTAGTGAGTAAGTTTCAATTTTTAAACTTTTTTTTCAAATAATTTATAATTTATTGTTACCTAAAAATGAGTTTAATTTTATTTTGAAAAAGTAATTAACTTTCAAATTTTATAAAACTATACACTTATGTGGCAAATTAAACTATTTTATATTTGATATGTTTATGGATATTAGTTTGTAATTTTACGATATAAATTTATATTAAGCCTAAATTTATATTTGAAAAACATGATTCATTTTTCAATTTACAAACAAAAGTTTAGTTTATTTAGCAAGAACGACACGGTGGGCTTGAGGCGGCGAAGACAAATAGCTGGAGGTGGCTGGGGCGTTGGCGGTTCCATCTGCTTAAAATAGTTTCTCCAGTTTTTGTGGGAAGGACTTCAGCTTTGCGGTTTAACTAGGCAGAAGTAATGAGAAAGATATGTTAGTCTACAGAAGCCAATATCCACATGATTCATGATTCATTTACCGTATCCATCAGTCACAAGTCCCATACCATTTTGTGGGTACGTAGATAAAACCTGCACGTTTCTAACAAATGGGGATTTTTTTTTTTCTTTCCTTTATTTTTTTATATTTATAAACTGCACATTACAAGTTCTTTAAGTTTGAACTTCAACTTTACATTTTATATGCAATTATAATGTCACTTGGATTTTGGCCAAACAACCCTCAGATGATAGGGATCTAGTTTAGTATACCAACAAACACTACAAGAAAAAATATATTACTCACAAATTAATAAGTGACAACACACAAATACGAATTTAAAGAATTTCTTAGAACAAAATATCTTTTTGCACACATTTAAAAAAAAATGAATGAGCACATTGTTGTTTACCGAAAAAGATTTTACTCTATTTCCACGCATCATCAAATTTCCAAATCTTGAAAATTTGGCCTTAGCTTTCGGCAATTCCACGTACCACTATACCATTAGACCTACATTTAGTCAAACATGTTGAATTATTGACGACACTCATGCCTTACTAAATTTTAAAATGATAATTATTGTGATACTTGTACCACTTGTTTCTTTGATAATATTGCTTTCAACACATATGATAGATTTTTGTAAAGTGTATTTTTTTTCCCCTAATTAGTATGCAATATCTTAAACCTTCAATACTCATATATTGCTTTTTTTTTTTTTTTTTTTTCCAGTCAGTGTTAAACGGACAAAAATTTAGTATATGTTAATTGTGATGGGTGAGTTTAGGGTTGTTCTTTTGAATTGAGAGGAATGTCTTTGTATTTTTTCTTTAAGGGATGATATCTTATATGTCAAGTAGTGCTATTTTTTATTTGATTTTTGAGAAGAACTGTATATTTATTTTGTTGAATTAGAAAATGTGTTTGAATCAACTTATCGAGGGTCTATCTTATTTTATTGAGTTTTAGGGATGCTTATAGGTTGTTATTATTTTACTTGTCTGAAATTTAAATTTATGGTTTGTTTTTCGCATTTGATGAAATTTTAAGGCTCCTTTAATTAGGCTTGGAATTGTACGAAACAAAAAAAATCATAGTGCCGGAACATGAGATTTTGACTTTTGTGTTTGATTTCTTAGGCGTGATTTTACTTTTTAGTCTATTGATTTATATATTACTTTGTTTATCAATATTTGATATCTTAATCATATGAAGCATCTTATCATTGGTAGTTAATCAACAAGTGTCAAAACTTAGATATATAATAATTAACATATATTTAATTGTTTCCCTCATTACGGTTACTAAAAAATATTAACAAGACAAAAAGCAATAGACATGATGTTTGATAAAAACCTAAAAAAATTAATAATAAAACTAATAACACTAAATATATCAAATACATTATACATTCACTTACTAATTGGCAATTATACAAATCTTTTAATAGTCTTATTTGGAGAATAATCTAAAGCTTGAAAAACAAAATATGTTTAGAGACTATGTCATTAGAGATAGCTTTGCTTCAACCATCGGCTAATCATAGCAAGGGATTCCATAGGCTTGTACTCTGGAACTGTATGCCCAGCTCCCTAAAGTAACCAAAATAGAAATTGTTAAAATAAAAAGGGTTTATTTTTAATTCTTGTTGAGACTAAACCATATTTTATTTGCATTTAACTAGTCAGTGATAAATTGTTTGGATACCAAAAGCATAGACAATTGTAGGAAGAATTTCCTAGTATTAATCTTATTTTTCTCGTAATTACCAAATTGAGAAGCATATATAAACAAAAAAAAATTTATAATCACCTTGACAGTGGCATATGTCAATTTATAATCACCATACCCATACGTCATCGTGTATCTAAGGAAAAGAAAGGAATTGTGTGTTAAGCTAACACTGAAAAATTCAAATGGTTGATGATAATGAAACTTGGAAAGGTTATTATATGAGGAGGATAAATTAGGGAACTAACCCTGCAACTTGATCTTCAACATACCATGGTCTCCAATCACTTAGAATTGGCAATTTTAGAAAGTCTATCCATTTCTCTGTAGCTATATGAGGAATCGCCATGTCGTGATCACCACTAACAAAGCATTATAATTAACCAAAAAAAAAAAATCAAATACTTTTTAAAAAGAAAAATGGATAAACAAGAAATGATAAAAAATATTATAAAAAAAAAATATTACCTATATATTAGAGCTCGACAGCTCTTGCCTTCGAGATGCTGGTGATAGGGCACGACACTTTGGACATCAAATATGTAAGGCGAGACCCCATTACGTTCAGCACTATTCTCAAATGTAAGACTACTATTACAACTTACCCACTTCGTTATTGTTCCCTGTTACATAATAATTATTCCAACAGTTCACACACATATACTGGAGATATGTATATTCCTAGGTTCACTTTTGTTATTTACCTTACGGATCTGAAGAGCTTTCTGGACAGACTTATCATTAGCCCATGATAAGATAAGAGAATAAGCATATTTCTGCAATATGGTGCAAATAACATTAAGCTATAACCAATGTAATATATATAAAATACTAAGCTCTTGTTGATGCAAGAAAGAGCTAGAATATTACTCGGCACCAGGTTTTTGTCTTAGGAGCAACAACTGACTGTAGGAAATTTACATGAATTTCTTCATCAGCAGGTAGGTACCATGACAGAACACCTCGTTTTTCTTTCAATGAGACAACACACCAAGGTTCTATTATCATGAACTCATTTATTTTTTCAAGACACTGCAATACCAGACACTATTTATCAAGAGCTACAGGATATAAATACTAAAGATGATACAATATTTTCCAATATAAAAATTAAAACCTAAAAATTCTACATGCTCACCTGATTTATTTTTTGAAGATCATTTAGGCATAAAACATTCTGTGGGTCTATGTTGTTGTAATTCCCTTGACAGTTTGCTTTTGTCGACTGTGGAAAAGAACACAAACTTATTTTGAAACTATTATGGTAAGACTGCCTATTTTAATAGCAGGATAATAATTTCTTATCATTAATGACATTTCTCAATCATGTAAAGAAATTGAAGCTAATCAAAGAGGATGTGATTCGCTATATTTCATGAACAAGGAAAAAATAAAGGGCAAGATGTCTCAAAATTGGTGCATGAATTTTAACACATCAATTTTTCCCAAGAAAAGAGAGATTCAAGAAAATATATGGACGAGATATGAACATGGGATTGCCTTGTAGAGTTTATCGGACAGAAGTCCCATTCGGTGAGCATATGGGATTCCTTCATTAGGGTCAGCGAATGAGTCTGTCAAAGGATTTCCAATTGTATAACCCTGTTCTCAATTCCAAGAGAAACATAGGAATAATATTAGTTATTTTTAGGAAACCACTAATTTAGGGAATAAAATATTGCTAAAAATAATTTAACTAAGATTTACAAGTGCTTTATGAGTTATACTTTGATATTTATCAGTGGCGTACTCTTTGCTTCAATACCTGCCAAAAGCACCACAAGAAAATATGAATATATACATTTTATTCCATTTTTTCTTTGTTTTCTCATGCACGATAAGCACAAGCCATATATTACCATTATACACTTCATTAACAACAAGAGGAACAATAATCCCAGAATAAGAGTCCCCAGAAATGTACAGTGGATTCTCAATATATTCCGGATGACTTATAAGCCACTGCATGCAACACCAACAATCAAGGAAACTTTATTAGCAAAAACTTTGGCAAACATAAAACTATTGTTGTTGCCTTA